>CM060943.1:274959634-276209634 GCA_030765085.1 Allium cepa | reverse complement strand
TATACAACAAAATAACTACTAATCTAAGTAGTTAACCCAAAAGTCAAGGAGTAAATCCCGGATGAGAAGTCAAGCAGAAGCACCTGTAACATCTCGGTCTGACCCGAGTATTATTTAATAAGAAAATAATAAACGGATCAGTCTAACTATAAATATCAGATGAAACGATATAGAGTAAGAGATATGACTAAACACGTAATAATCACAATGCCAAGCTGTGATATATATATATATACTTAGTTGATAATCATCAAGAGATTAATCAATGTCACCAAATCTACACAAGAATCAAAGAAGTGTCATACTCATTGTTTCGTTCATCAAACCAAAAATATTGACGATAATATCAATGTCAATCACCAAAGTCAAAGACGCACAAATTCCAGAAGACTACACAAGAAATCCAGAAATCACAAAAGTCAATGACACACAAATTCACCAATGCACAAATATTGATAAAACTTATCAATGGAAATCACGAAAATTGGTGAAACACAAATTCTAGAAATCTACACAAGAAATCCAGAAATCACAAAAGTAGAGGGGGGGAGGCCTATCACAAACGGGAGCATAAAGCTCATCAACACGTGTATCACAAACGGAACGCTAATTCCATGGTCGCTAACCATCACAAATTGAGCCGAAGCTCCACAAACGGCCCGAAGACCATGGGTTGCTACCCCATCACAAATTGAGTCGAAACTCCACAAAACGGGGTTTAGTCTCCCTCGCAGACAAAGAGACATCGCACATTGCTAGTCTAAATCACAAAGATGATCGTCATGATCAACGAGAAGTGTCAATTACACTAAGCTAGTAAATATATGAGTTTAGCTTCATGTCCCATAACCACTTGCTTAACTTAAATATTTACGAACAAACTGTAAATCTCCACAAGAAAATTGTCACAAGTGGTTCAATCGAACAAGTCCAAGAATTAACCGACAAAGTAAACGCAAGCGTTTCATACCACTTGTTTTACTAAGCCGTTTAATTAGATTTCTCATACGAGTGAGGTAAAGGTTTGTATATACTAATAGATTGGAAAACGGTTTTATAAACGAATTTGGCATTAAAAGAGTATTGAAATCGTTTGAGTAAAGAGTTTTGATATTTACTACTAGTATAGGAAACCTTTATATTTTTAAAGTGACAAATCACGAAGAAGATTGTAAGAACAATCAATCACAAAAATTCACATACGAAGACGTGAATAAAATCCAAAGAAATCGATAAAGAATCCATCGAAATGGATATTCAAAAATCCCTAAAAAGAGTCATCAAAATCATAATAGATAATAACAACAAACAGGATTATCACGAATCGATTTAAATTGGAATTCCAATCCAAAAAGGCAAATTGGACTCAAACAGCAGGTTCAGTCGACTGAACAGAGAATTTCATTCGACTGACCCTGTACATGGAAATTTTCCAGGTTCAGGAAACTTTCTGTTTCCAGTTTCAGTCGACTGTGCAGAAGTTTTCAGTCGACTGAATCATGCCTGGAAACTCTCGGGTTTCAGGTTCAGTCGACTGAACAGAGATTTCAGTTGACTGAATCATGCCTGGGCTGTTTTCAGCCTTATACAAATGAAGAGCAAACTCTTCCAAAATGCAATCGGACGAACATTGGCTCTAAGGGTTTATGCCAAACGGCAACCCGGCCCTATATGCTCCTCGATGCATCACCAAAAGCATGATCAAACATCCATAAAAGGATTTCACACAAATTTGACTTAAAAACCGAAAAATTGGAATATTTACAAAACCAATCCAAATCAAGAGCAAATTCTCATGAAGAAGTGTTAGGAATTCATACCTAACAACCAAAGATAATTATAGTCGTAGATGTGAGATTAAAATCTCACCTTTTCACAAAATCGAACAAGAAGAAGCTTGAAAGCAAATGGAGAATCAACCTCTCTTCAATGACAACCCAAATGAGCTTGAATCTAAGCTCAAAACAAGAACATTCCCGAAATTAGGTTTAGGAAATTTCTGAAATTGAATGGAGAAAGAGTTGGAGAAGAAGAAGGAGATGCTTACCAAGGGGTTCTTCTTGAGTTTGGAGCAAGGAATTTGATTTGCAAGAGAAACTAGGGTTTTGGAATTTTAATCTCCAATCTCTCCCACCATTAACACTCTAAAAACTGAAATGAGAAGAGAATGAGGGTGAGTGGGGAAGAGTGGCTCAGATTTGAGCATAAGTTAACATAGGGTTGAGCCCAAAAACCAAACCCAAAGTAAAAAGTAGCAGAAATCAACTTTCTCCAAACATATCGAAGCTTATACTCAAAAAGGTCGCAAACGGCATTTTAAACTCAATGGGGGTGGTCCCGAGCCCTAATTCGACCGTATGCAAAAAGTAGCTTTTCGGACTAAAATCCGACTAACGATAAAATATTTAAATAAAATATTTAAATATAAAATCGACAAATATGCGGGTTGTTACATTAACTGTTCGTTTGTATCTGTTTATCACACTGCAAGTTCCCTGTAGATTAGAAATCATTATGGGTTGAAATGATACATACCCGAATGGACTTTAGAATAGGGAAAAACCGTTATGGGCTGAAATGATAGGCCTGAATGGTTTTTATTTATTTTATTTTAACTTGGGATTGCGGGTTTGAAATGATAAAACCCGGATTTTTCTTTTTAAACTACGTATTGAATGATACATATCCGTATCACTTGACCTAGGTCAGAAAACTATATACAGACCCACGGTTATTTTATAAAGTGTTTTTGGATATTTTTAAGTATTTTAAAAAATATAAATTTATGAAATTTGATTTAAATAGATTTTGAACTGTTTTAAAATAAAGAAATTATGATTTTTCTATGAGTTAAAAATGTAATTAATGAATGGTTAAATTGAATTATTGAAATATAACTTAAGTTTGAAAATGTGGAATTTGGTTAAAAATGATATTTAAGTTATATAAATAAAAAGGAAATTTATTCTTATTTTGAAAATGGTAAATATGATAATTTGATTTAAATTTGAATTTGAATGATTTAATAAAGTATTATTGATTTTTCTATGAATTAAAATGGTTAAGTAAATGAATGCTTAAAAGCAAAATTTTAAAATACAACTTGATTTGGAAATGTGGAATTTGGTTTTGTTTAAAGTTTTAAGTTAATTAAATAAATTGGGAATTTAGTTTAATTTGTTAAATGATAATTTGAAAAATGTAAATGGTAATAAAGTGTTAAATGGAAAAATAGGAAAGTTTACACTTGAATTTATTAAGTGGATTTGTGAAATTGGATTTAACTATAAATTGTTGCTTTATAAAAATCATTAATTAAAAGATTATTTTAAAGAACATCTTTGAATGTAAAATATGATTTTTATAATGTTTAAATGGTTTAAATTGAAATGTTTTCATGTATAACTTTCGGCACTTTTTTCTGAATGCTGTAAAAGGTTGAAATTTTCAATGTTTATGGTTTTAACTTAGTAAATCAACTCATAATGGTTTAAAACTTTGGAAACTGAATACATGATTTGAAAGTATATAAACTTAAATTTTAAATGGTTTAAATGAATTATTTTGATTAAAATATAAGTTATATAGAAGGTGATTTGGAATGATAATAAATGAATGATATCATTGAATTTAAAAGGTATTTAAAGTTGAATATTTGGATTTAAACTTATATGATGATTTGAAACTGAAGCTTTGGAAAGATATGATATTTTGATATATATTAAACGATTTGAAAATGAAGTTGGAAAGATATGATATTTTGATATATATTAAATGATTCGAAGATGAAGTTTTGAAAGTAATAATATTTTGAAATCAAAACGATTTGAAAATGAAGTTTGAAAGATATGATATTTTGATATATATTAAATGATTCGAAGATGAAGTTTTGAAATTTATGATATTTTGAAATTAAAACGATTTGAAAATAAAGTTTTGAAAGAATATGATATTTTGATATATATTAAATAATTTGAAATAAAGTTTTGAAAGTTATGATATTTTGAAATTAAAATGATTCAAAAATGAAGTTTTGAAAGATATGATAATTTGATATTAAAAATGTTTCGAAATGAAGTTTTGAAAGATATGATATTTTGATATATTAAATGTTTGAAATGAAGCTTTGGAAAGATATGATATTTTGAAAATAAAATGACTTGAAAGGAAGTTTTGAATGGATATGATATTTTAATATATTAAATTGATTTGAAAGGAGTTTTGAAAGGATATGATAATTTAATATATTGAAATGGTTAGAAATGACTTGATGATAAATATTTGAATTTGAAAGATATGGTATGTGGACATATTGAAATGGTTTTGGAAATGATTTAATCTTTATTTTGATAAAGATTTGGATTGAAAAGGATATTTTATTTTGAAGTATAAAATATCGTTTTAAAGTTATGACCACGGGTTATAATAACGATTGGTTGTTAAAGAGACCGGGATCGGATATTGTCTTATAGCCGGCCAATACCGAAAACCACTTTAACAACTGTGTACGCGGTGGAGATTCCAGAATGAAGTAGGATGGTGGCGACGTTCTCGAGGTATATTACGTGGACCCAACTCCCGTGAGTTGGCATATATGACTAAAACAGGAGCTATACCGGGTTACACAAAGGGTCGCATCCTTTCATCGAGCATTCTCCATCGGAAACCATTCTATTACTTTTGTGATTCGATACGTGGCGCCACTTTGATTCGTGGGTATTGTTCGAGGTGGGCGGAAGCTGCTGGCTTGCCGTCACCACCGGTCCGGGAGTGCCAACGGTGTATCCATCCTGGCATTGCCTCGCGTGCCGTGTCATATCCTTATATCGAGCCCACTACGATTTTGGTTTTAAAGATCCGACCGCGTTAAGGTTCACCATCCCCTCAACGCTATTTTCTATATGATTATACTTTACTGATTAGACACTACTGTATATAGTGTATATTACTACATAGTAAATAGTTTAACGGATCCTTAGAGGATGGGCGGTCCCAAGCATCTTCTAAGTTACTTGTACCTTTACTACAGTTCACTTGAGTTGGTTTACATTGTATAAGTATGTATGTCCTGACTCGAGTGTTTGTATTTTTATTTACGCTCGGGTCAGCCTGAGTTATTCACAGATTTGGATTTCCACTTTTTGGAGATTGGAATCGTTGGAGATTATCTACTTGTCAAGTTTTATCTTTTGCAGTCTGTTGTTCCTTTCAGCTCTTGTATTAGTAGACTTCTATGTAGTGAGACTTCTTTGTACTTTATTTCTTCTGTTGTATTTTATGTAACTCTGATATTTTTTTATATAGTAGCTTCATGAACTACTATCTCTTTTACTTCCGCTGCATTATTAATTACTCTGTGTCTGTGAATCTGTGATTTTATTTATTGTATATTCTGAGATTTGCCAAATTTTTATTTACAACGCGGTATTTTGAGCAATTCAATTTCGGCATGAGTGTCTACCTATACACTTATAATGGATGCGAATGGTTGAAAATATAGGGTTGTTACACACACACACACACACCCACACGCACACAGACACACACACACACACACACATATATATATCTGCCACATACAAATAATCAATCAATAACTAAAATTACAATTTTAATTTGAGTGAGAAGATCTCACCTTTTGACTACGCATGCAACCCATTTCCATTCCGGCTTGTTTTGTTCATTGTATTAGACCTAATATAAATATTTATACAATTTATTAATATTCGAAATAATCGAATAATAAATTTTCATTTGATAATTTTAATTCACCGGTGATTTTATTTTAAACTAATACTTTTTAATTTTAAACCAATTCCTTTTAATAAATTTATTTAACAAAAATTAAAATTGAAACTAAATTTTCTTTAAATAAAATATTTTTAGCGACTAAAATAATTAAATTAGACAATTAAATCTCCAAACTTGTTATTAAAATTAAACTAGTAGATTTAAAAATCTAATTTTTTATATAATCTTTCAATAAATTTCAAACTTAGTTAACTAATGATTTAATCACCTTATTTATCATTTTAAATTTAAATTGTATGTTTAAAATCAAGTACGTATTTTCATTAAATAACAAGATAAGAATTTACTTTACTGTCCATTATATTTACAGCTGATTCTATTTTGAAACTAACTATTTTGAAATCAACAAAACTTTAAAACTTACTGTTTCACAACAATATTTTAAAAAAAATCTGTTAATATTCATTACTGCAATTACATTTTAAATATATATATCTTTAGCAACTTTTAATCGAAATAAAAAAATCAAATATCTTACTGAGTTGATCGATGTTCCAGCCCTAGCTCGAGACGAAACGCTCGACTTCGAACCCACCTAGCTCGAACCACCATCGAACTCGATCTTGACTTGCGTGCCACCCAAATCGAAGAAGAATTCTCTCAGCTTGACCTCATGCAAACCCCTACCTCGATTACTAGGTCGCCGCCTCGAGCGTGATTCTCCACTCAAATGATCGCGCCACACCACGACTTGGCCTCCCCTCTTGTGCGCCCATTGCCCATCAATTTTCCACCACCGGCGAACTTCACTTGAGTCGCCCTAATGCTTCGACGCTAACAATTTGAATACGATGCCTAATTATATGTATATGTGTGTGTGTGCGTGTGTGTGCGTGTATTCATACAAATTTGAAAAATTGGGAGGGAGCAGCTCGAACTGGAAATAGAAAATAAATTTGCAATCCCCTATTATTCGAGCATTGATTAGGTATGTACGGCCGTTTTTAATTTGAACGACGTGGTTTCGTTTTTCTTTTTTTTTCTTTTCTTACTTTGAACGAGATAAAAAAAATTCTACGCGTGTTAATTTGAACAGAGAAAATGGAACACGTGTTGTAAA
This sequence comes from Allium cepa, assembly GCA_030765085.1. Classification (NCBI taxonomy): domain Eukaryota; kingdom Viridiplantae; phylum Streptophyta; class Magnoliopsida; order Asparagales; family Amaryllidaceae; genus Allium; species Allium cepa. The sequence continues at coordinate 276,202,763 of CM060943.1, read as the reverse complement.
GAAAAAAACGTATTAAATTTGGGTATTGTATGTGTATATAAATATTAACTTTAAATTCCAATTTAAATCGTTTTTTTGAATTCATAGCTCAAAATTTCGAACTCCTATCGAGGCGTGCCGCCAGGCGTTTATAATGTTATACGCCTATTCCAAACAAAATGGAAAAGGTTCCGAGTCCAAATTCGATCGTATGGAGAAGATAGCTTTTTTGAACTAGTTATTTAATTTAATATCGATAAAATTTTCAGCGCGTTTGCTCATCGTACGATCACACGACAACTCCGAATGCTACGAAAATTGAAATCCGATAATAATACATTATTACGGATCCAATGGAACTAGTTTCATCAAAATCCGAGACTGCGCCTCAGAAAGCTATTTTTAAATATCGATTTAAACGATATAAATTCAAAACTGAATAAGACATTTTCAAATCCAATTCTGAAGCTTCCATTAACTTCAATATTATCAATATGAATTTCCTAAACCTTGAAAATATTTTTAACAAGCATAAAATTGAAGATTCAAGATTTTACCCAAATTTCTATAATTAAATTCAATAACTTTAATTGCCAAATTCATTATGATATTTGAAATTCAAGTTAAACTAACTTCCAAATATTTAAAATCAATTGAATATTTCAATTTCAAATATTCAAAATTCTGGGACGTCACATTCTTCCCCCTTAAAAGAATTTCATCCCGAAATTACTAGTTAAGAAGAATGACCCTTAACCCGTTTACTATTTTCCCAAAACCATACAGTTTTATCAACTTGCCAAAACAAATCTTTTTATTAGATCCCCATTATCGTTTCAACTAGCTTTCTGAAATTTTCCCAACCTTAATCATAAATTCCAAACAATATTATTTTCTTAACAATTTAAATTTAAATTTAAATTCAAATTTTAGATTTTCAAAATTTCCTCAAAATTTTTCTAACTTCCTAAATTTTCGAAAAATTTCACCAACGTCTCCTTTGCATTGCTAGCTCGGTACGACTACAATATGCCACCATGGGCCCCCAAATTTTAAAAAGAAAACAAAACGCAAAGTAGCTAGACAAGAAAATCATCAAATTTCATACTGAAATTTAAATGCATACCTTTTCCGAGCAATTTAAATTTATCTTCGAAATCAAAATCCAATTCCCTTTGCATTTAAATCATCTGTATATCCTACTAGCAATAATGTCCAATTATAGCTTTCAAAATTATTTTATGCTTTTCTTTACGAAAGTTTGAATATTTATTTCATTCAAATCCGTACGATGTACTTACATCATTCATACTTCATATCAAATTCAATCGCTCACTCGATCACACAATTTCACTTTTGAACTAGTATCGTCCACCCGACTACTTAGTGCAGACTCAGATATGGTTTTTTGATCAGAAACCGTCATTCTCCTTGCATAGCAATAGAGAATTTCCAGAATCAACCAAAAATCCATATCCAGGGTTCGACGTCGAAAATTGAGCGAAAAATCCTAACTCGGAGCGATATAACTATCTCAAAATTCTGTGCTTGAATTCTGTGTCAAATCGCTATGCGAATAAAATAATATAAGTACATCCTACATATTTATTTCTATTGATCATTAGCTATATCAATTTTCTTTCCTTTTATTCACATTGATTTTTCAATCACTTATTCACAATTACCATTTCACGATTTCCAGTTTAATCTTCATTCACTTTTTAATTTAGAATATTTTTTCAACTCCAAATTTTTACTTAAGAACTTCGCCATTTATTTCTTAAGTTCAGTATAAATATTCTATATACTTCTTATATTTATTTTCAATTCACCACCTTTGGTTTTATCTCTACTTATATTTAAACTGGATTTCCAATTCCATATGAATTCAATTCTTTTCAAACCATGTCAAATTTTTCATTCCTTCAATTAGTTACATTTACTAATTTCATCTCAATACTTTGCTTCATTTGATCCAACTTGACAAATTTTCCACTTTACATTGTTTACCACAAATCAAATTCAATTTCCAATATTCAGTTTCCATTCGAACCTTTAAGCTTCGATAAGTATTCCAACTTATTTACATTTCACATTTATTTTTAATTTAACCTTTCTTTAAGTTAGATTTTATTTTAACAATTTCAAAATTTATAAGTTGCCAAACTCAATTATATTCTATAAGTATTAAATAAGATTCCAGAGTCTTTCCATCATTCAAAATCATTTTTGAAATCAATTCAAATTATCCTTTGAACTTCCAAAACCAAACCTAAATTTTGCAAACAACTTCAATTTTAAAATAATTTGGCAGCAATTCCTCTCCGACAAACTCGAAAATGAACACCGATGATGTCGCGATCATCATCGGAATTATTTTCCAACGACCGCAAAGAATTTGGTGCTTTTATCCCTCCAAAACATTTTTCCAAAACCTTTGAAAACCATTTCCAAACTCCAAGGGAACTTTAATCTTTTCCAAATTTCAAAATTTTCAAATCCTTTCAAATTCTTTCAAATATTTCTCTGGAATTCTATTTCAAATTATAAATCACATTTACAATTTACATTTACAAATCCCATTTGTATATGAATTTATTTCTTAACCTTTGGCTATGTTTTAAATTTCTTATTCAATAGTCAATGATAATAATTTAATATTATCACTTCCTAAGAATTAAGCAACCATTTACTGTAATAATTTATGGAAAATGATTTCTTTTTTATACAAAAATAGTTTGGGTAAAATTATCACATTTACCCGATTTTAAAAAAAAACTATGTCGGTTTACCTTGTTTAAGATTTTAGAAACCCCTACCGATACAGTTGGCCAAACTGCACCGACCAGAATCTGCAAAAAATCAACCGATAAGTCAACACAATATAAAACTATTTTATATTCACTAACAAATGCGTGCTCATATCTATTATTACACTCAAACTCATTCTAGAGTATGACCGACTCTACCTCTAATGAGTAATCCCCACCAAAGCCAAGGTTGTCGCTTAACCAAATGCTCTGATACCACTTTGTAACGACCCGATTTTTCGACTTTCGAAAGTCGACATCAATACGTCCACTGTATCAAATGCTGAACAGTCGAATGTTGGAAAGCCGAACCGTTAGGGTTAAAGGAGAAGAAGATAGAAGAAGAAACAGAAACAATAACAGAATATCACATTCGCAGCGGAACAATAAATAATAGATAAATGAATAATCTTTAAAACAAAGTACCATATCTATTATTACAATACATCATCAGAGTGTTACAACAACAAAACAGCGGAAAAGAATATCATATACTAGTGTTACGTCTCGCCATCCAGCTTGAACTTCAGATCTCCATAGCATACTTTTCTGACTTCGCTCCAGAACAACTGCTAACCTAACTCTGGGCTGCCCGTGTAGAAAATTGTAGGCACCCAGAGTTTAATAAAGGAACAATAAACTCTAGGTCAGTCATGGGACCGGTGTGAGGTCTTAAAATAGTTTATCTTTAACAAAAGAAAACAAAAGAAATTATAAGAAATCAGCAATGCTTTTTGGAAAATGAAACTACCATAAGGCCTCCCGGCACACACACAATGCAATCGCACACTTGGGGGAGATTTCTCCTTATGAGTCAAACATGCTTGATACGCAATTTTTTTTGATTTTATTATTAGTGCATAGTGTGGAAAATATTTCGAAAGTATAATATAAATCTTAGCCATCACATGTCCATTATAGTATGCCTACGATAGCTACCATATTAGATGGCAGGTTCTACAACTAAAACCGTAAAAGGCGCGTATTGGTGATTGGATTTCCAACAAATGGTCAGGCTAAGGAACTTCCTGGGCCACATGGGTACGCCTCTAGAGGGACGCCTCGAGAACCTAACCGAATCTCTGCCAACACAAGGTCGGGTTACCTTTGTAACTAGGTAACTACTACACGAGTATGCCATCCTCCAGTCGTTACCGACCTTTATCCGAAGATCCTCAACACTAACAACCACAAAGTAATAAATTTGTAGCAACCACGTAAATATCTAGGCTCCATACCATGATTACACCCTTTTCCAAAAGAAAATGGACATACCCTAAGGGGCGCTACCCCTAATAACCTTACCGCATCCATTCTATTTCGACCATTTCCGGTTAGTAAGGTCCGATGGAGTCTCATCCATAAAGCTACGCTTTTAACAAAAGCCATGCTTTGATCAACAAATGATCAGCAACACTTCGTACACCACATTAAAAATTGGGAATGTATCACTAGTAACCATCAACTACATAACCTCTTAGCTCATACGTCTCAGAGAAGGGTGTTAAGCTAAGAGAATAAATTCTCCTCCACCAACAAAAATGTATTTGATTGAAACCAGCTTTACATCTTAAAGCGTAACATCAGACACACATCGATACAAGTCCGTTCCGGGATCGAACAAAACCGAAGGCACTTCAAAGAAGCCCTTGCAAATCCGAATATTCACTAATCACGTCATGACTACCCATCACAAAGAATGATATCATCTCTATACCATAGCAACCTAGTGCAGATATATTGGGCAGGTAATCCTTTCGTTTTCGAAAATACCCAGTCTTCAACACCGTCTTCAAATGCAATCCCATTTCGTCGTATCATTATTCGGAATGGGTTTTATGACACAAAGTCCTCTCCCGGCTAATCCGAATAAGGAGCGCTTATTTTAAAAATAAGTATTACATTAAGTTTTTGAGTAAATCACAACAAATTTCCTCTTTGTTCTTTTAAACAAAAGATCCATCGTAAAGATTCGATGTGGTTTTCGAATATCCATTTGGAATCCGACCTTCGGTCGCATCGAAATTCAAATGTCATTTAAAGGCCAATATTGATAGTCGGTTATTTAACTATCAAACAATATTCACAACAATCACCAAATTTAAATAATTTCCCTAGATTATTTATTTTCAATATATCTTCGCAAGATATATTTTTCACACTTCAATCCTTTGAAACACAAATTTCAAATCACTTTCCTCACGCGGAATAAATTTCCAAATATTTATTTCCGCTGAAAATATGCCGAGTCCGAATACTTTATATTACTTATCCATATATATACATACATACATACATACATACATACATACATACATACATACATACATACATACATACATACATACATACATACATACATACATACATATATTTGGAAACACTTGAAATAAACTATTTTAAACCCTTTATTCAAAATATTAGTTATGAAAATATTATACTAATATCTCATATAAAACCTCAAATCCAACTAATTTTAAAATAAAATTATTAGATAGAGTATAACTATTTAAATAACCATTTTCAAATCAAACATCAATTAAATCTTTAAAATAATCACTTCTACAATTAACTAAATAAATTTTTACTTTAAAGATTTAAAAAAATTAGGAAAATGATTTCTCCAAAGCATCCTTTATAAAACCAAATTTGGAACTTTCAATTTATATTCGAAAGCTACTTTAAAAACATACTTGGCTTTCCAGGGAAGAATACTCTTTCTGTTTCAAATGGTCCATTCAAATCAATCAATAAATCCTTCTCGATTTATTTTAATTTACATTTCAAATTTGTAAATTCTTTTCCACACTTTTAAAAATAAACTGATATTCTTTAAGACAAATTTCCCTTTACTTTATAAATTCCCATTGTGAATTTATATTTTCAAATATCCACTGATATACGATTTTCAAATCATTTTCCAAATATTCACTTTCAAACACCAAATAAAATTCCAAATTGACTTCCAAAATTATTTCAAACACCAAATCAAATTCCAAATTGATTTTCAAAATTATTTCAAACACCAAATCAAATGCCAAATTGATTTCCAAATTATTTCAGACACCAAATCAAATTCCAAATTGATTTCCAAAATTATTTCAAACATCAAATCAAATTCCAAATTGATTTCAAAATTTTATTTCCAAACACCAAATCAAATTCCAAATTGATTTTAAAATTTTATTTCCAAAAATCAAAACAAATTCCAAATTGATTTCAAAATTTATTTCAAATGCTAAATCAATTTCCAAATTGATTTCTAAATTTATTTCCCTTTTAAAATAAACCCTTTTATTTTTCCCAAACTATTTTAAAATATAAATTTTAAATAAATTCTCCAACTTTTAAACAATATTACTCGAAATCCATTTATTAAAATATTTTTCCCATATTTTGGAATTAACTTGATAGGATTATAAAAATCAATCTATACCCTTTTAAATTCCTTCTTTTAAATTCACCCAATTCTTTAAATGAATTTACTTAAAATTTCCTACTTTAATTTTCAAAAATCCAATTTTATATTCCTGGTATCCTACGATACCAAAAATATATTCGGCTAAACTATAGCCTTTAATAAATTTCAACAACCATTATAATCATCCACAGATTATTAATAAATCACATCACAATATATGAGACAAAATCATACAATTTGAGTAATCCAGTTGGATCCCTCCAACCCGTTTCCCTATATCCACAAATGTTAGCACAACAATTAGATACTAATTCCACTTCGAGATGGAATATCGCGGTATATGGGATTATATAATATCATCCGCTATATAATGCGGAAAATCAATCAGTCCATATATATATATAGACACATACACACACACACACGAACACATCCAAACAATCAATCAATAACTGAAATTCCAATTTTAATTAATTTGAGTGAGAAGATCTCAAATTTTGACTACGCATGCAACCCATTTCCATTCCGGCTTGTTTTCTTCGCTGTATTAGACCTTGTAAAACATTTGTACAATTTACTAATATTCAAAATAATCGAAGAATCAATTTTCATTTGATAATTTTAATTCGCCGGTGATTTTTTTAGACTAATACTTTTTAATTTTAAACCAATTCATTTTAACAAATTTATTTAACAAAAATTAAAATTAAAACTAAATTTCCTTTAAATAAAATATTTTTGGCGGCTAAAATAATCAAATTAGATAGTTAAATATCCAAACTTGTTATCAAAATTAAACTAGTAGATTTAAAAATCTAATTTTTATACAATCTTTCAAATATTTTCAAACTTAGTTAACTAATGATTTAATCACCTTATTTATCATTTTAAAATTTAATTGTAAGTTTAAAATCAGGTACATATTTTCAGTAAATAACAAGATAAGAATTTACTTTACTGTCCAATATACTTAAAGCTGATTCTATTTTCAAACTAACTACTTTGAAATCAACATAACTTTAAAACTTACTGTTTCACAACAAGATTTTAAAAAATTGTTGTTAATATTCATTACTGCAATTACATTTTCAATATATATATTTAGTTACTTTTAATCGAAATAAATAAATCGAATATCTTACTGAGTTGATCGATGTTCCAGCCCTAGCTCGATACGAAACGCTCGATTTCGAACCCACCTCGCTCACATGCACTTGAGGGAACCACTATCGAACTCGATCTTGACTTGCTTGCCACCCAAATAGAAGACGAAATCCCTCAGCTTTACCTCGTGCAAACCCTACCTCGATTACTAGGTCTTCGCCTCGAGCCTGACATCTTCACTCAAACGATCGCGCCACACCGCAGCTTGGCCTCCCCTCGCGTGCGCCCACTGCCCATCGATTTTCCACCACCGGCAAACTTCACTTGAGTTACCCCGATGCTTCGATGCCACCAATTTGAATACGATGCCTAATTTTATATTTTTTTCACATGAATTCGAAGAACTGGGAGGGAGCAGCTCGAACTGGAAGCAGAAAATAAATTTGCGATCCCCTTTTATTCGAGTACTGATTTGGTATGTTCGACATTTCTATGATGCTCTATGTTTTTAATTTGAACAAAGTGGTTTTCTTTTTCTTTTTTTTCTTTTCTTATTTTGAATGTGATAAGAAAAATTCTATGCGTGTTAATTTGAATAGAGAAAATGGAGCATGTATTGTAAAGAAAGAAACATGTTAAATTTGGGTATTGTATGTGTATATAAATAATAAATTTAAATTTAAATCTTTTTTTTGAATTCATAGCTCAAAATTTCGAAATCCTATTGAGGCATGCCGCCAAGCGTATATGATGTAATATGCCTATTTCGAACATAATGGAAAATGTTTTGGTTCCAAATTCGATTATATGGTGAAGATAGCTTTTTCGAACCAGTTATTTAATTTAATTTCGATAATATTTTCACCGGTTTGCTCATCGTACGATCACATGACAACTCTGAATGCTACGGAAATTGAAATCTGATAATTATACAATATTACAGATCCAATGGAACTAGTTTCATCAAATTCCAAGATTGTGCCTCGTAAAGCTATTTTTAAATATCGATTTAAACGATATAAATTCAAAAACTGAACAAAACATTTTCAAATCCAATTCTGAAGCTTCCATTATCTTCAGTATTATCAATATGAATTTCCTAAACCTTGAAAATATTTTTAACAAGCATAAAATTGAAGATTGAAGATTCAAGATTTTATCCAAATTTCTATAATTATATTCAATAACTTTAATTGCTAAATTCATTCTGTTATTTGAAATTCAAGTTAAACTAACTTCCAAATGTTAAAATCAATTAAATATTTCAATTTCAAATATTTAAAATTCTGGGTCGTCACAGATATGGTCTTTAGAACATTTGAAAATTTTAAATTAAATAAAAATAAAATAATTTAGAACCATGCCACATCACCTACGGCATTATCCACGCTCTTGGTCCAAACCCTAACAAATATCATCATATCATGCACGCGAAACAACTTGAAGCTGCCGCCTTCCATCAATTTTTTCGACCACCACACTCACTACCTCCCTGATCAGGTGCCGCCATGCGACTGCCCCTATCCACACGCCCCTTCGCCAGCCACTACCACTTCTCCGGTTGCCTCAGGCCATCACGCCGCCGCGGATAGACTTTGGCCATTTTTGTCGAAGTCGAGCCCTTATACCACGAACTAGCACCTGATACACAACCTGCTGGACGAGCTCTACTACCCCTTGCCTCCTGATCATTACCAAGGTAAGGATCCACGGTTAAAAAAGATAACCCTATATGAATGGTCGAAATTAATTCATTGATTGCTAGACAAATGATGATCCGATTCGAGAAACGAAACACACCAGTAAATTACGCTCATCGAGAGCTTCAAATTGATATATAATATGATAGGCTTTTGAGGAGTTTGAATATTTTTTTGGATTTGGTTTTAAAATTGAATTTTCGTTTGGATCTGTGTGACGCCCCACCTCTATACGCAAGCTAGCCAAGGACACTATGGGGTAATGCCGTCAACTAGCACGGAGAATAAGGCTTTTGAGGAGCGACCATCTGTCTAATTGCTTTGTGCGAGTACCGATATGCCAGATAAAAATATGACTTTTCACCCCAAGAGGAAATACGACATACCGACACAAACCAAAGCTACTACACAGTGGCTATAATAATCTTCGGAAACAAATATAGAAATAAACATAACACAAATCAGTCACAGATAATTCGTATCACAAAGGCGAAAATAGATATGAATATAACACATGAAAGTATACATCACAGTAGTGGTCAAACAAGATCCACAATATCAAAAAGAATAGATACAAGAGCTAGGCGAAAGAATACGTATACATCAAGGAGTCTAAATCTCAAATGTGTACAACCAAAAACTACTAAACTAGAGTAGTTAGCCAAAAGTCAGAGTAGCAAATCCGGGGAAGAAGTCAAGTAGAAGCACCGGTAACATCTCGGTCTGACCCGAGTATTATTTAAGAAGAAAATAATAAACGGATCAGTCTAGCTATAAATATCAGATGACATGGTATAGAATAAAAGATACGGCATAAACGTAAAATATCCATACTGACATACTACTATAAGTATGCAAATAATGATCAACGGAAGATCAATCAATAAGAGATAAATCAATATCACAAGAATCTTCTCAAAGATCCGAAGAGGGCATCATACCCTAAACTTGTACTCATAACAAGTCAACGACATAAATTCCAAAAATCAACACAAGAAATCCAGAAATCACAGAAAAAGGGAAAGAGGCCTATCACATGACGGTCCGAAGACCATGGGGAGCTACCCCATATGGGTGAGTCGGAATCTCCCAGATGAAGTCTAGGCTAACCAAAAAGCAAAAAGGCATGTGTGAGTGGAATCACACAAATGATGTCTAGCCTAACCTCGCAAACAAAAAGGTATGTGTGAGTGGAATCACACAAATGGTGTCTAGGCTAACCAAAAAGAAAAAAGGCGTGTGTGAGTGGAATCATACAAATGGTGCCTAGCCAAACCTTGCAAACAAAAAGGTATGTGTGAGTGGAATCACACAAATGGTGTCTAGGCTAACCAAAAAGCAAAAAGGTATGTGTGAGTGGAATCACACAAATGGTGTCTAGCCTAACCTTGCGGACAAAGACATATGTGTGAGTCGGAATCACACTCATGAGGTCTAGTCTAAGCTTACAAACAAAGAGATATCGCAAAATTGCTAGTCTAAATCATAAAATGATCGTCATGATCAACGAGAAGTGTCAATTACACTAAGCTAGTAAATATAAAAGTTTATCTTTGTGTCCCATAACCACTTGCTTAACTTAAATATTTACGAACAAACTGTAAATCTTCACTAGAAAATTATCACAAGAGGTTCAATCGAATAAGTTCAAGAATTAACCGATGAAGTGAACGCAAGTGTTTCATACCACATGTTTTACTAAGACATTTAATTAGATTTCTCATCCGAGTGAGGTAAAGGTTTGTATATAATAGTAGATTGGAAAACGGTTTATGAAAAGAGCTTTGTTATTGAAAATAGAGTTGAAATCGTTTTGACGAAAGAGTTTAGATATTTACTACTAGTATTGAAACCTTTATACTTTTAAAGTGACAAATCATAGAAATGATTGTAGAAACAATCAATCATCAAAAATCACATTCGAAGACGAGAATAAAATCCAAAGAAATCGATTACGGAATCTATCGAAATGGATATTCCCAAAAAAATCCTGATATAAAAGTCATCAAGTCCATAATAAATGGTAGTCAACAAATCGGAATCAACATAAATCGATTAAAGTAGGAATTACCAAGCGAATAGGCAAATAGGCAAAAGACTGCATATTCAGACGTCTGAAATCAAGGATTCAGACGTCAGAATCTGGAAAATAAAAATATTTTCCAGAACAGAATTCAGACGTCTGAATCCTTGAATTCAGACGTCTGAATTAGGCACTTTTCAGCCTATTTCCTTTCTGGTTCAAAACGTACCAATTCAGATGTCTGGATAATATGATTCAGACGTCTGAATACTGGGGAATAAAAATTCCCAGTATAATATTCAAACGTCTGAATACTACGTTTCAGACGTCTGAAACTGGGGTTCAGGGCATTCCCTGAACCTAGGCCAAAAATGGCCGAAATAAATACCTAAAGCGATCGGACGAGCAACGACGACTAAGGATTTACATCGAGTGACAACCCAGCCTTAACGGCTCTTCGATACGCCTCAAATATCAATGTCCAAATATCCATAAAAGGATTTTCATAGATTTTGATTTCAAAACACCAAAAATTGGAATATACACCAAATCAATCCAAACCAAAATCAATTGCACAAGAATAAGTGTTAGGAATTCATACCTAACAATCGAAGATAATTATAGACTAAGATGTGAGATAAAAATCTCACCTTTGAACCCAAATTAATGAAGAAGAAGCTTGAAAGCAAAGGAAGATCAACCACACTTCAATCCCAACTCAAGAAGCTTGATTCTAAGCTTAAAAGAGAAATATTTCCCAAATTAGGTTTAGAAATTTTCTGAAATCAAAGAGAGAATGAGTTGGGGAAGTTGAAGAGAAGGCTTACCAATGGGTTCTCTTGAGTTTGGAGCTAGAAGTTGGTTTTGCAAAGATAGCTAGGGCTTAGGAATTTCCATTTCCCATTCTCTTCCACCATTTTTGTTTTAGAACTGAAAAGAGGAGGAAGTGAGAGTGAATGGGGAGAAGTGGTTCAGATTTGGGTATTAAGTTGGCTAGCGGGCTGAACCCAAACCCTAAGTGAAAAGGTCAAATTTTTAGCTAGCTCCAAACATATCGAAGTTTATACTCAAAAAGGTCGCAAACGGCATTTTGAACTCAATGGCAGTAGTCTCGAGTCCCAATTCGACTGTTTGCAAAAAGTAGGTTTTCGTACTAAAATCCGACAAACGATGAAATATTTAAATAAAATATTTAAATACACAATCGATAAATATGCGGGTTGTTACAGACTCCCCTCCTTAAAGAAATTGCATCCTCGCAATACTTAAGAAGAAAATAAAGAGTAACAACCATAAAAGCATATCAACACAAAATAAATTTGAAATAGGAACTTCACCATAAAGAGCATGAAAGAGTAAGCCTGAACGGGATCGCTCGATGAATTCCCAGGATTCCCAAGAGCAATCCTTAGGATCTGAGAACCATTGAACTTTCGCTAGAAGAACATCTTTATTCCGAAGGCGCTCAACCTCCGAAGCAATGATGCGAATGGAATGTTGCTCATAAGTCAAACCTGGTGAAACTTCAATTTCTTCAATAACACCGGGCACAAGAATAATAACCAGAAACCCAAAAGCATTTCCATAGTCGAAAGATATGGAAAACGTCATGAATAAAAGAAAAATGAGCCGGTGCAACGACGTAGTATAATAACAGTAAGCCCGAGAAACTAGAAACTCGAATAATTTGGAACAACGGCGTCGTACAATAACGGTACGCCAGATGAACTAAAGCTTGATTAATTTCGGAACACCGACGCAGTACAAATACGGTACGTCCAATGAACCGAACACCATAAAAGAACATCGGACACTATTCCATAAAAGGAATGAGATAAAGCTCAATAAAACAAAGTATATCAAAACCCCCGATGAACTTGGTAAAAAAAGATAATTTCGTTTGGTCATCAACAAAGAAACAACCACCTGTTGCTTACGACTAAGTGCATAGACAACACGATTCTCCTTTCTGGGAATATAAAGAATATCAAGATCATAAGTTGTAAGGAACCAAGCCAATATGAAGTTCCTTATGAGAAAATAAATATTCCAAAGATTTACGATCGAGGTGGAGAACAAATTTCTCCCCCAAAAACAATGATGCCAAATTCTGAAAGCGAAAACAATAGCCGCGAGCACTAGATCATGAGTGGCGTACCAAGTCTCAATCGACTTTTAATGATTTAGAAGCACAAGTGAGAGCACGTTATCTTTTGCAAGAGAACGGCATCCAAACCAATACGATAAGCATTGGTACAAAAGATAAAGTCTTGGTGCCCGTCGGGAATCACAAAAATAAGAGTATCAAAAAGAAAGAATTTCTTTTAAATAATCTTCTTTCCTGAAAAGTTAAAACTTTCAAAATTACATTTATCTTTATGTAATAATCTTTCTAGAAAAATTTACATAAGTCAATTTATCGTGTCTGACTGTCTCATCAAAGCGTTTAGGAAATTCCTCTCGATAACGTTGATCAAGCGCATCGACCAGAATTCTCAATGCACTCAACGGGCAATACAATCACAAAATCATCTTCTATATATAAATCTTATGAAAAAGATTTACAAAATTTTAAATTTCTATTTTCATCCAAAATCAATAAATACAAGAAATGAAGTCATCGAGATATTCATAGAATACTCGATTTATAAAATGGATGAAACAAGAACGGCAAACTGAATGACATAATAAGTCATTCATAAGAATCATAACGAGTGCGGAGTGCGCAAGTGGAATGCTAACTCACGCAACTCGTAGCCAAATGAAAATCGGTGGCAAGGTTGAGCTGAAAGACCTTAACACCACACAAAAGATTTCTTAGGTGATAATCCTATGACAAACTCAAAAATACCGGTCAAGTTTCACAAATTATTTAGATAAGAGAAACAACACTTTTCTCATCTTGAGGGCTTAAAGAATAAAATGATGCCTTCAAAAATTTGAAATTGGAATCACAAGAAAAAAATAGAAATTTGCTTAAAAGATAGAAAATGTCGGAGATGAATAGTCCACACGGAAAATAGGATATGGGCTTCACAACGATTAAGCCAATCCTTACAAGAATCAATTCCGAAGCCTAAGTAAAAATATCGGCTCGGAAAGAAAAATCACATAAAATATTTTCGACATCAATAGAAAGCAAATTTAGTGTTGCGGATCTACCATCCGGATTCACAATCCTCAAAGAAGCCAACAAGTCCAAAAATGTTTAAAGAAAAAGAATCACAAGTTCTTTTGATATAAAAATAATGAGATGAAACCCATATCAAAACGAACACTAACAAGATAATCACAAAGCCAATGTCATCAAGGATTGAATGAGAAATACCTCGACCAAGAGAAGTGTCACTAGGAGTTTGCACAATATTCAGCTCTCCCTCTCTCCTACTTTGAAGAATGGGACATGTAGATATAAGATGACCCGAACTTTTGCAATATAGGCAAAAGAGGGGTTTCGGGCACTCCCTTGCATAGTGGTCCGTGGAACCACAATTGTAGCATCGTCCACGACTAGAGGTAGGAGTCTTTGCTACCGGAGTTTGTTGCTTCACTTTCTTTATGGGACTGGGGCCTTTGAATATAATAGGCCTCTTCATGTTGTTGTTGAAGTTCTGTTTGGCATGCACAACTTCAATATCGCTTTCTCTATTGGCCTCTTCAAGACGAAGAGCGATATCAATAAGCTGATCAAATGAAACTTCTAGTTTCAGAAGTACTGGCTTCTTGAGGTTCTTATTCAACCCATAGAAGAACCTCTTATTTTTCTTCATCGGGGTATTAATATACTCAACCCCGTATTTAGAAAGAGATTCGAAAGATGCGACATAGTCTATCACAGAAGATTCACCTTGAACAAGTTCTAAGAAACGTCGGGCTAAAGTTACTTTTTCAGCTTCCGACACATTTCAATTCGAATCTTTCTCGGAACTGCTCCCTAGTGAGATCCACTTCGATACTCTCCGAAGTCAAGACCTCATACCAATCTAACCCCCTTTCTTGGAGCATGCTAGAAGCCACTTGGACTCGATATAGGTCAATAAGATTCATGCGAGTAAAGATGCGATCGCATGATTTGAGCCAAGCTTGAATTTCTATAACACCCTCGGATCCCTTGAATGGCCTTCCACCCAAATCGGTATAGTCTCTGCACAAGCGTGCAAAACCGGATCTGGGATGAGTAGGCTCTGGAATGGGTCCGGCTGCTTGAGCGTTCTTTACTAAATCAAGAAGCTGCTGGACAGACATAAATACTCCATCCTGAGGAGTAGCAGTAGATTGACCGGCGTTGGGACGGCCTGGTCTAACCATTTCTCTTCTTTAAGAATGAAAGAAAGAAGAGGAAAAAGTTATTCTTAGAATGAATATCAAACAATCATGATGATAAAACAAGGAATCATTAAAGAAAAATAGGATTGAACGGTACGAACACCCGAATAAAATCCTAAAGCACGACTCCTAAGAAAGACTTAGGACATGATCCTTGCTAGATTATTCTATATTGTTCCGAAGTTTGGCTTTGATACCAAACTGTGACGACCCACCTCTATACCCACGCTAGCCAAGGACACTACGGGGTAATGCCATCAACTAGCATGGAGAATAAGACTGTTGAGGAGCGACCATCTGTCTAATTGCTTTGTGCGAGTACCGATATGCCAGATAAAAATATAACTTTTCATCCCAAGAGGAAATCCGACATACCGACACAAACTCAAAGCTACTACACAGTGGCTATAATAATATTCGGAAACAAATATAGAAATAAACATAACACAAATCAGTCATAGATAATTCATATCACAAAGGCGGAAATAGATATGAATATAACACATGAATGTATACATCAGAGTAGTGGTCAAACAAGATCCATAATATCAAAAAGAATAGATACAAGAGCTAGGCGAAAGAATACGTATACATCAAGGAGTCTAAATCTCAAATGTATACAACCAAAAACTACTAAATTAGAGTAGTTAGCCAAAAGTCAGAGTAGCAAATCCCGGGAAGAAGACAAGCAGAAGCACCGGTAACATCTCGGTCTGACCCGAGTATTATTTAAGAAGAAAATAATAAACGGATCAGTCTAGCTATAAATATCAGATGACATGGTATAGAATAAAAGATACGGCATAAACGTAAAATATCCATACTGACATACTACTATAAGTATGCAAATAATGATCAACGGAAGATCAATCAATAAGAGATAAATCAATATCACAAGAATCTTCTCAAAGATCCGAAGAGGGCATCATACCCTAAACTTGTACTCATAACAAGTCAACGACATAAATTCCAAAAATCAACACAAGAAATCCAGAAATCACAGAAAAAGGGAAAGAGGCCTATCACATGACGGTCCGAAGACCATGGGGAGCTACCCCATATGGGTGAGTCGAAATCACCCAGATGAGGTCTAGGCTAACCAAAAAGCAAAAACGTATGTGTGAGTGGAATCACACAAATGGTGTCTAGCCTAACCTCGCAAATAAAAAGGTATGTGTGAGTGGAATCACACAAATGGTGTCTAGGCTAACCAAAAAGCAAAAAGGTATGTGTGAGTGGAATCACACAAATGGTGTCTAGCATAACCTTGCAAACAAAAAGGTATATGTGAGTGGAATCACACAAATGGTGCCTAGGCTAACCAAAAGGCAAAAAGGTATGTGTGAGTGGAATTACACAAATGGTGTCTAGCCTAACCTTGCGGACAAAGACATATATGTGAGTCGGAATCACACTCATGAGGTCTAGTCTAACCTTGTAAACGAAGAGACATTGCACAATTGCAAGTCTAAATCATAAAATGATCGTCATGATCAACGAGAAGTGTCAATTACACTAAGCTAGTAAATATAAAAGTTTATCTTCGTGTCCCATAACCACTTGCTTAACTTAAATATTTACGAACAAACTGTAAATCTTCACTAGAAAATTGTCACAAGAGGTTCAATCGAACAAGTCCAAGAATTAACCGATGAAGTGAACGCAAGCGTTTCATACCACTTGTTTTACTAAGCCGTTTAATTAGATTTCTCATCCGAGTGAGGTAAAGGTTTGTATATACTAGTAGATTGGAAAACCTTTTATGAAAAGAGCTTTGTTATTGAAAATAGAGTTGAAATCGTTTTGATGAAAGAGTTTTGATATTTACTACTAGTATTGAAACCTTTATATTTTTAAAGTGACAAATCATAGAAATGATTGTAGAAACAATCAATCATCAAAAATCACATTCAAAGACGTTAATAAAATCCAAATAAATCGATTACGGAATCTATCGAAATGGATATTCCCAAAAAAATCCCGATATAAAAGTCATCAAGTCCATTATAAATGATAATCAACAAATCGAAATCGACATAAATCGATTAAATTTGGAATCACCAAGCGAATAGGCAAATAGGCAAAAGACTGCATATTCAGACATCTGAAATCAGGGATTCAGACGTCTCAATCTGGAAAATAAAAATATTTTCCAGAACAGAATTCAGATGTCTGAATCCTTGAATTCAAACGTTTGAAATAGGCACTTTTTAGCCTATTTCCTTTCTGGTTCAAAACGAAACAATTCGGACGTCTGGATAATATGATTCAGACGTCTGAATACTCGGGAATAAAAATTCCCAGTATAATATTTAGACGTCTGAATACTATGTTTCAGACGTCCGAAACGGGGGTTCAGGGGATTCCCTAAACCTTGGCCAAAAATGGCCGAAATAAATACCGGAAGCGATCGGGCGAGCAACAACGACTAAGGATTTACATCGAGCGACAACCCAGCCTTAACGGCTCTTCGATACGCCTCAAATATCAATGTCCAAATATCCATAAAAGGATTTTCATAGATTTTGATTTCAAAACACCAAAAATTGGAATATACACCAAATCAATCCAAACCAAAATCAATTGCACAAGAATAAGTGTTAGGAATTTATACCTAATAATCGAAGATGATTATAGACTAGGATGTGAGATAAAAATCTCACCTTTGAACCCAAATTGATGAAGAAGAAGCTTGAAAGAAAAGGAAGATCAACCACTCTTCAATCCCAACTCAAGAAGCTTGATTCTAAGCTTAAAAGAGAAATATTTCCCAAATTAGGTTTAGAAATTTTCTGAAATCAAAGAGAGAATGAGTTGGGGAAGATGAAGAGAAGGCTTACCAATGGGTTCTCTTGAATTTGGAGCTAGAAGTTGGCTTTGCAAAGAAATCTAGGGCTTAGGAATTTCCATTTCCCATTCTCTTCCACCATTTTTGTTTTAGAACTGAAAAGAGGAGGAAGTGAGAGTGAATGGGGAGAAGTCGTTCAGATTTGGGTATTAAGTTGGCTAGGGGGCTAAACCCAAACCCAAACCCTAAGTGAAAAGGTCAAATTTTTAGCTAGCTCCAAACATATCAAAGTTTATACTCAAAAAGGTCATAAACGGCGTTTTGAACTCAATGGCAGTAGTCCCGAGTCCTAATTCGACTGTTTGAAAAAAGTAGGTTTTCCTACTAAAATCCGACGAACGATGAAATATTTAAATAAAATATTTAAATACACAATTGATAAATAGGCGGGTTGTTACAGACTCCCCTCCTTAAAGGAATTGCGTCCTCGCAATACTTAAGAAGAAAATAAAGAGTAACAACCATAAAAGCATATCAACACAAAATAAATTTGAAATAGGAAGTTCACCATAAAGAGCGTGAAAGAGTAAGCTTGAACGGGATCGCTCAATGAATTCCCAGGATTCCCAAGAGCAATCCTTAGGATCTGAGAACCATTGAACTTTCACAAGAAGAACATCTTTATTCCGAAGGCGCTCAACCTCCGAAGCAATGATGCAACTGGAATGTTGCTCATAAGTCAAACTGGTGAAACTTCAATTTCTTCAATAACACCGGGCTCAAGAATAAAAATCAGAAACCCAAAAGCATTTCCATAGTCGAAAGACGTGGAAAACGTCATTAATAAAAATAAAATGAGCCGATGCAACGATGTAGTATAATAACAGTACGCCCGAGAAACTAGAAACTCGAATAATTTGGAACAACGGCGTAGTACAATAACGGTACGCCAGACGAACTAAAGCTCGAATAATTTCGGAACACCGACGTAGTACAAATACGGTACGTCCAATGAACTGAACACCATAAAAGAACATCGGACACTAGTCCATAAAAGGAATGAGATAAAGCTCAATAAAACGAAGTATATCAAAACGCCCGGTGAACTTGGTAAAAAAAGATAATTTCATTTGGTCATCAACAAAGAAACAACCACCTGTTGCTTACGACTAAGTGCATAGGAACCACGATTCTCCTTTCCGGGAGTACAAAGAATATCAAGATCATAAGTTGTAAGGAACCCAAGCCAATATGAAGTTCCTTATGAGAAAATAAATATTCCAAAGATTTACGATTGAGGTGGAGAACAAATTTCTGCCCCAAAAATAATGATGCCAAATTCTGAAAGCGAAAACAATAGCCGCGAGCACTAGATCATAAGTGGCATACCTAGTCTCAATCGGCTTTTAATGATTTAGAAGCACAAGTGAGAGCACGTTATCTTTCGCAAGAGAACGACATCCAAACCAATAGGATAAGCATTGGTACAAAAGATAAAGTCTTGGTTCCCTTCGAGAATCACAAGAATAAGAGTATCGAAAAGAAAGAATTTCTTCTAAATAATCTTCTTTCCTGAAAAGTTAAAACTTTCAAAATTACGTTTATCTTTATGTAATAATCTTTCTATAAAAATTTACATAAGTCAATTTATCGTGTCTGATTGTCTCATCAAAGCGTTTAGGAAATTCTATCGATAACGTTGATCAAGCGCATCGACCAGAATTCTTAAAGAACTCAATGGGCAATACAATCACAAAATCATCTTCTATATATAAATCTTATGAAAAAGATTTAGAAAATTTTAAATTTCTATTTTCATCCAAAATCAATAAATACAAAAAATGAAGTCATCGAGATATTCATAGAATACTCGATTTATAAAATGGATGAAACAAGATGGGCAAACTGAATGACATAATAAGTCATTCATAAGAATCATAACGAGCGCGGAGTGCGTAAGTGGAATGCTAACTCACGCAACTCGTAGCCAAATGAAAATCGGTGGCACGGTCGAGCTGAAAGACCTTAACACCACACAAAAGATTTCTTAGGTGATAATCCTAAGACAAACTCAAAAATACTGGAAAAGTTTCACAAATTATTTAGATAAGAGAAATAACACTTTTCTCATCTTGAGGGCTTAAAGAATAAAATGATGCCTTCAAAAATTTGAAATCGGAATCACAAGAAAAAATAGAAATCTGCTTAACAGATAGAAAATGTCGAAGATGAATAGTCCACACGGAAAATAGGATATGGGCTTCATAACGATTAAGCCAATCCTTACAAGAATCAATTCCGAAGCCTAAGTAAAAATATCGGCTCGGAAAGAAAAATCACATAAAATATTTTCGACATCAATAGAAAGCAAATTGAGTGTTGCGGATCTACCATCCGGACTCACAATCCTCAAAGAAGTCAACAAGCCCAAAAATGTTTAAAGAAAACGAATCACAAGTTCTTTTGATATAAAAATAATGAGATGGATCCCATATCAAAACAAACACGAACAAGATAATCACAAAGCAAATGTCATCAAGGATTGAATGAGAAATACCTTGACCAAGAGAAGTGTCACTAGGAGTTTGCACAATATTCAGCTCTCCCTCTCTCCTACTTTGAAGCATGGTACATGTAGATATAAGATGACCCGAACTTTTGCAATAACGGAAAAAGAGAGGTTTCGGGCACTCCCTTGCATAGGGGTCCGTGGAACCACAATTGTAGCATCGTCCACGACTAGAGGGAGGAGTCTTTGCTACCGGAGTTTGTCGCTTCCCTTTCTTGATGGGATTGGGGCCTTTGAATATAATAGGCCTCTTCATGTTGTTGTTGAAGTTCTGTTTGGCACGCACAACTTCAATATCGCTTTCTCTATTGGTCTCTTCAAGACGAAGAGCGATATCAATAAGCTGATCAAATGAAACTTCTATTTCAGAAGTAATGGCTTCTTGAGGTTCTTATTCAACCCATAGACGAACCTCTGATTTTTCTTCATCGGGGTATTAATATACTCAACCCCGTATTTAGAAAGATATTCGAAAGATGCGATATAGTCTGTCACAGAAGATTCATCTTGAACAAGGTCTAAGAAACGCCGGGCTAAAGTTACCTTTTCAGCTTCCAGCACAAATTTCAATTCGAATCTTTCTCGGAACTGCTCCCAAGTGAGATCCGCTTCGATAATTTTCGAAGTCAAGAGCTCATACCAATCTAACGCCCTTTCTTGTAGCATGATAGAAGCCACTTGGACTCGATGTAGGTCAATAAGATTCATGCGAGTAAAGATGCGATCGCATGATTTGAGCCAAGCTTGAATTTCTATAACACCCTCGGATCCCTTGAATGGCCTTCCACCCAAATCAGTATAGTCTCTGCACAAGCGTGCAAAACCGGATCTGGGATGAGTAGGCTCTGGAATGGGTCCGGCTGCTTGAGCGTTCTTTACTAGATCAAGAAGTTGCTGGGCAGACATAGATACTCCATCCTGAGGAGTATCACTAGATGGATTGGCGTTGGGACGGCCTGGTCTAACCATTTCTCTTCTTTAAGAAAGAAAGAAGAGGAAAAAGTTATTATTAGAATGAATATCAAACAATCATGATGATAAAACAAGGAACCATTAAAGAAAAATAGGATTGAATGGTATGAACACCCGAATAAAATCCTAAAGCACAACTCCAAAGAAAGACTTAGGACATGATCCTTGCTAGATTGTTCTACATTGTTCCGAAGTTTGGCTTTGATACCAAGCTGTGACGCCCCACCTCTATACCCACGCTAGTCAAGGACACTACGGGTTATTGCCATAAACTAGCGCGGAGAATAAGGCTGTTGAGGAGCGACCATCTGTCTAATTGCTTTGTGCGAGTACCGATATGCCAGATAAAAATATAACTTTTCATCCCAAGAGGAAATCCGACATACCGACACAAACTCAAAGCTACTACACAGTGGCTATAATAATCTTTGGAAACAAATAAAGAAATAAACATAACACAAATCAGTCACAGATAATTCACATCACAAAGGCGGAAATAGATATGAATATAACACATGAAAGTATACATCAGAGTAGTGGTCAAACAAGATCCATAATATCAAAAAGAATAGATACAAGAGCTAGGCGAAAGAATACGTATACATCAAGGAGTCTAAATCTCAAATGTATACAACCAAAAACTACTAAACTAGAGTAGTTAGCCAAAAGTCAGAGTAGCAAATCCCGGGAAGAAGTCAAGCAGAAGCACCGGTAACATCTCGGTCTGACCCGAGTATTATTTAAGAAGAAAATAATAAACGGATCAGTCTAGCTATAAATATCAGATGACATGGTATAGAATAAAAGATACGGCATAAACGTAAAATATCCATACTGACATACTACTATAAGTATGCAAATGATGATCAACGGAAGATCAATCAATAAGAGATAAATCAATATCAAAAGAATCTTCTCAAAGATCCAAAGAGGGCATCATACCCTAAACTTGTACTCATAACAAGTCAATGACATAAATTCCAAAAATCAACACAAGAAATCCAGAAATCACAGAAAAAGGGAAAGAGGCCTATCACATGACGGTCCGAAGACCATAGGGAGCTACCCCATATGGGTGAGTCGGAATCATCCAGATGAGGTCTAGGCTAACCAAAAAGCAAAAAGGTATGTGTGAGTGGAATCACAGAAATGGTGTCTAGCCTAACCTCGCAAACAAAAAGGTATGTGTGAGTGGAATCACACAAATGGTGTCTAGGCTAACCAAAAAGCAAAAAGGTATGTGTGGGTGGAATCACACAAATGGTGTCTAGCCTAACCTTGCAAACAAAAAGGTATGTGTGAGTGGAATCACACAAAAGGTGTCTAGGCTAACCAAAAAGCAAAAAGGTATGTGTGAGTGGAATCACACAAATGGTGTCTAGCCTAACCTTGCGGACAAAGAGATATGCGTGGGTCGGAATCACACTCATGAGGTCTAGTCTAACCTTGCAAACTAAGAGACATCGCATAATTGCTAGTCTAAATCATAAAATGATCGTCATGATCAACGAGAAGTGTCAATTACACTAAGCTAGTAAATATAAAAGTTTATCTTGATGTCCCATAACCACTTGCTTAACTTAAATATTTATGAACAAACTGTAAATCTTCACTAGAAAATTGTCACAAGAGGTTCACTCGAACAAGTCCAAGAATTAACCGACGAAGTGAACGCAAGCGTTTCATACCACTTGTTTTACTAAGCCGTTTAATTAGATTTCTCATCCGAGTGAGGTAAAGGTTTGTATATACTACTAGATTGGAAAATGGTTTAAGGAAAGAGCTTTGTTATTGAAAATAGAGTTGAAATTGTTTTGATGAAAGAGGTTTGATATTTACTACTAGTATTGAAACCTTTATATTTTTAAAGTGGCAAATCATAGAAATGATTGTAGAAACAATCAATCATCAAAATTCACATTCGAAGTCGTGAATAAAATCCAAAGAAATCTATTACGGAATCTATCGAAATGGATATTCCCAAAAAATCCCGATATACAAGTCATCAAGTCCATAATAAATGATAATCAACAAATAGGAATCAACATAAATCGATTAAAGTTGGAATTCCCAAGCGAATAGGCAAATAGTCAAAATACTACAGATTCAGACGTCTGAAATCAAGGATTCAGACGTCTGAATCTGGAAAATAAAAATATTTTCCAGAACAGAATTAAGACATCTGAATCCTTGAATTCAGACGTTTGAAATAGGCACTTTTTATCCTATTTCCTTTCTGGTTCAAAACGAACCAATTCAGACGTCTGGATAATATGATTCAGACGTCTGAATACTGGGGAATAAAAATTCCCAGTATAATATTCAGACGTCTGAATACTACGTTTCAGACGTCTGAAACTGGGGTTCAGGGCATTCCCTGAACCTAGGCCAAAAATGGCCGAAATAAATACCGGAAGCGGTCGGACGAGCAACGACGACTAAGGATTTACGTCGAGCGACAACCCAGCCTTAATGGCTCTTCGATACGCCTCAAATATCAATGTTCAAATATCCATAAAAGGATTTTCATAGATTTTGATTTCAAAACACCAAAAATTGGAATATACACCAAATCAATCCAAACCAAAATCAATTGCACAAGAATAAGTGTTAGGAATTCATACCTAACAATCGAAGATAATTATAGACTAAGATGTGAGATAAAAATCTCACCTTTGAACCCAAATTAATGAAGAAGAAGCTTGAAAGCAAAGGAAGATCAACCACACTTCAATCCCAACTCAAGAGGCTTGATTCTAAGCTTAAAAGAGAAATATTTCCCAAATTAGATTTAGAAATTTTCTGAAATCCAAGAGAGAATGAGTTGGGGGAGATGAAGAGAAGGCTTACCAATGGGTTCTCTTGAGTTTGGAGCTAGAAGTTGGCTTTGCACAGAAAGCTAGGGCTTAGGAATTTCCATTTCCCATTCTCTTCCACCATTTTTGTTTTAGAACTGAAAAGAGGAGGAAGTCAGAGTGAATGGGGAGAAGTGGTTCACATTTGGGTATTAAGTTGGCTAGTGGGCTGAACCCAAACCCAAACCCTAAGTGAAAAGGTCAAATTTTTAGCTAGCTCCAAACATATCGAAGTTTATACTCAAAAAGGTCGCAAATGGCGTTTTGAACTCAATGGCAGTAGTCCCGGGTCATAATTCGACTATTTGCAAAAAGTAGGTTTTCGGACTAAAATCTGACGAACGATGAAATATTTAAATTAAATATTTAAATACACAATCGATAAATATGCGGGTTGTTACAATCTGCAACCATTGGAAAGAAGAAGGAACTGATAGATGTAATAGATAGATATGTACAGAAATGAGAAGTAAAGAGGCTGCTAGGTTTAGAAAGGTCTCTATATATGGACAAGGGACGATAAGAAAATGAACACATATCGAATTGATTTGAAACGACAATAATGACCTGAAAAGCCCATTCTGACCCCGAAATGGAAGTAAGTCATTCCATATATCAAAATAGATATTTTCGATAATTCTAAACTTGGTGGAATAAGTTTTAAGTTCTAATTACCTCATATGAAGAAGTTAGCTTTAAAGTCAGCTTATTTCAAATTGATTTCAAATAAACTGATTTCTAGGCATTTCCAGTCTGCATGATCAAACGACAAGTCCGATCGCTACGAAACTTGAAATCCTACAATAATTCGACGTTACGGATCCGATGAAATTAGTTTCGTTGAAATCCAAGACAGTGGCCAAAATGGTTATTTTCACATTAATTAAATAAATTATTGTTAAATTGATTAAATCACTTTTTAATTTCAAATCTTATAATTAACCGATTTTATCATTTTTTTGATTACTTAGGCTATTACAATAATTTTAAACAAATTCTCATGTCAACTCAATGTCAATTATTCTGCTAGTTACAATGTTTAATTCCAATTGAAATAAATACAGTGATTATTACTTTAAATTCCAAAAAAAATCCATTTATTCGCCTTTCCATCTTATTATTCATTCAACTGCCATCTCATGGCTGTAATTAACATTTGTTTATATTATTACACTAATATTTTACCATTGTCATCTTAGTTTTCATTAACGTAGTATTTAATTACACTTAATTGCAATAAATCCATTTATTATAGCTTAATTTCCAATAAATTGATCAAACTTCATTTCGCTTATTTTATTCAATCAATTGTCATATTATGAATAACATTTACATTGGGTTACGTCTTATTGAATCAATATTCTACAATTATCAATTTAATCTACAGTAACTGCACTAATTAAGTGAATTAACTACAATTGATTTTCTATTTAAATTTAACAGACTAAATAAATAGGTAGCATACAATAATTGTCACCATTAACTTTTAATCACATCTTAAATGTTTATTATCCATAGCAAGTGTTATAATCACTACCACAACACTAATTTTATTCAATTTTCAATTTATTACATACTATTTAATTAATACAACATTTAGATTATAAATTACTTTTTCAATCCAACATCAACTAATACATACATTACTAAAATTTATTTACAGTCTAGACCAACTATAATTCTTTAATCATTGTCATTAATTGGGATTACATTTAAACCGGTTATAAATTACCTTAAATTAATACTATTACATTTCATTCCAGTAAAAATCTTGTTATCAAATCACGAATTTTTATTTCTTCCAACATTAAAGCAGAGAACCTTATTAAATGAACTATTTTTAATTATTGAAAATGACAGATCGTTACAGCCGTAGTATATACGAATATTGTGAACTCCACCCGCAAGTGTGCTATCAGGGAGCACTACATAGGTATGACACAAAACAAACTCTTAGAAGGCGCTATAGGACATGTGAACATGGCACTTAAGGCAAAGCCAGAGTAGATATACAAATTACGGATCTAGACTGGTGGTAATGCATAACACCTACTACCGCACGCCTCGAAACACACTACCATAACCAAAATCGAGGGGTGGCCACCAAATCGTCACAAATCATAATACATGTCGAAGAAATGTGTCCGATCGAAGGTGTGATGTAACAACCCGCATATGTATCAATTTTATATTTAAATATTTTTATTTAAATATTCATCGTTTGTAGGATTTTAGTCCGGAAAGCTACTTTTTGCAAACAATCGAATTGGGACTCGAGACCCCTTCCATTGAGTTCAAAATGTCATTTGCAACCTTTTTAAGTATAAGCTTCGATATGTTTGGAGTATGTTTATTTTTGCTACTTTTTCTATAGGGCTTTGGGTTGGGTTCAGCCCATTTGCCCAATTCTGGTTGTATCAACCCAACTCCTCTCCACTTCTATTCATTCATTCCTCATTTCCTAACTCTCTCAAGCTCAAGAAAATAATGGGGGAAAAGATTGGAAATTAGAATTCCAAGCCCTAGTTCATTTGCAAAATCCAAGCTCAAGCTCCAAATTCTAAGAGAAGCCATTAGTAAGCATCTCCTTCTTCTTCTCCAACTCATTCTCCTTTCAATTTCAGAATTTCCTAAACCTAACTTAGGAAATATTTTACTTCTAAGCTTAGATTGAAGCTTCTTGGGTTGGAATTGAAGAGTGTTTGTCCTTGCCTTGCTCTATAGCTTCTTCTTACTTGTTCTTTAGGTTTAAAGATGAGATTTTTATCTCACATCTAGTCTATGATTATCTTTGATTGTTAGGTATGAATTCCTAACACTTATTCACGTGCATTTGATTTTGATTTGGATTGGTTTTGTGAATAATCCAATTTTTTTGTGTATTGGGTTCAAATCTTTGAAAATCATAGCTTGGTTGTTTGATCATGCTTTTGGTGATGCACCGAGGAGCATATAGGGCCCGGAAGTCGATTGGCATAAACCCTTAGCGTCGTTGCTCGACCGGTTGCGAATTGGGAGAGTTTGCACTTCAATTAATAGGGCAGAAAAATGCAAGGCATCAGGTTCGGCCGACCGAAACCCCTTGGCCGGTCGACCGAAGCTGTAGCCGAAACTTTCTGTTTCTGATTCGGTCGGCCGACTCAGGAAGTCCGGTCAACCGACCTGCTCCTATTTTTCTGTTTTGCCTATTATGCTCATTTTTCTTTGCTTTTCCAATTTTTAATCGATTCTTCTTCTCCGATTAGTTGTTATCACCTTTGTCGACTTTGATAGCTTCTATTTTTGGAATTTTTGGGTATTTCGATTTTGATGGATCCGGAATCGATTTCTTTGGATTCTACTCACGCCTTCGAATGTGAATTTTAGTGATTGATTGTTTCTACAATCATATTTGTGACTTGTCACTTTTAAAAATATAAAGGTTTTCATTACTAGTAGTAAATATCAAAATTCTTTCATCAAAACGATTTCAACACTATTTTATTACAAAGCTCGTTTCTTAAACCGTTTTCCAATCTACTAGCATATACAAACCTTTATCTCACTCGTATGAGAAATCTAATTAAACGGCTTAGTAAAACAAGTGGTATGAAACGCTTGCGCTTGCTTCGTCGGTTAATTCTTGGACTTGTTCGATTGAACCTCTTGTGACAATTTTCTAGTGGACATCTACAATTTGTTCGCAAATATTTAAGTTAAGCTAGTGGTTATGGGACATGAAGCTAAGCTCATATATTTACTAGATTATTGTAATTGACACTTCTTGTTAATCGATGATGATCATTTTATGGTTTAGACTAGCAATGTGCGATGTCTCTTTGTCCAAGTGGAGGACTGTACTTCATTTTATTGAGCTTCGTCTCATTTCTCGCATGGGTCGTACCTTTCTAGGTCCATCGATGTTTATTTACACATGGATCGTATCTATTTAGGTGCGTCGATGTTTTTTTACTTCGTGGAGCAATCGGCTCAATAAGTCGGGGTATGGGGCGTATCTATCTAGGTGCGTCGATGTTCGACTTTGCATGGGGTGTATCTTTCTAGGTGCATCGATGCTAGACATTACATGGGGTGTATCTATTTAGGTGCGTCGATGTTTGTCTTTGCATGAGTCGTACCTTTCTAGGTGCGTCGATGTTTGTCTTTGCATGGGTCATACCTTTCTTGGTGCGTCGATGTTTGACTTTACATGGGTTGTACCTTTCTAGGTGTGGGTCATACCTTTCTAGGTGCGGCGATGTTTGTCTTTGCATGGGTCGTACCTTTCTAGGTGCGTCGATGTTTGTCTTTGCATGGGTCGTACCTTTCTAGGTGCGTCGATGTTTGTCTTTGCATGGGTCGTACCTTTCTTGGTGCGTCGATGTTTGACTGTGCATGGGGCGTCTCTATTTAGGTGCATCGATGTTCGGTCTATGGAATAGCGTTCCGTTTTGTGATACACGTGTTGGTGAGATTTTATTCTCCCGTTCTTGTGACAGCCCTCTTTCCCCCTTTTTGTGATTTATGGATTTCTATTGATTGATTTCTAGAGTTTGTGTTTCACCAATTTTCATGATTTACATTTGATAAGTTTTATGAAAATTTGTGTGTTAGTGAATTCGTGTGTCATTGACTTTTGTGATTGGCATTGATATAATTGTCAATATTTATGGTTTGGTGAATAAAAAAATAAAGAGTATGACATTCTTTTTGATCTTTGAGAAGATTCTTGTGATGTTGACTAATCTCTTGATGATTTTCAGTTGCATACTTATTACAGTATGGCTTTAGGGTTATCATACGTTTTTGTCATATCTCTTATTCTATATCATTTCATCTGATATTTATAGCTAGAATGATCCGTTTATTATTTTCTTATTAAATAATGCTCGGGTCAGACCGAGATGTTACAGGTGCTTCTGCTTGACTTCTCATCTGGGATTATTATCCTGACTTTTGGCTAACTACTTTAGTTTAGTAGTTTTTGTTAGCATACATTCGAGATAGAGACTCCTTGATGTATATTTATTCTCTTGTGTTGCACATGTAACTATTCATTTTTGTGATATTGTGGATCTTGTTTGACCACTACTCTGATATACACTTTCATGTGTTATATATTCATATCTTTTTCCGCCCTGTGATATGAATTATCTGTGACTGATTTGTGTTATGTTTATTTCTATATTTGTTTCTGAAGATATTATAGCCACTGTATAGTAGCTTTGAGTTTGTGTCGGCATGTCGGATTTCCTCTAGAAATGAAATGCAAGTTAGTCTATCTGACATATCGATGCTCGCACAAAGCCATTACACGAATGGTCGCTCCTCAATAGCCTTATTCTCCGTGCTAGTTGACGGCATTACACCGTAGTGTCCTTGGCTAGTGTGGGAATAGAGGTGGGGTGTCACAACTTGGTATCAGAGCTAAACTTCGGAACAATGTAGAATAATTTAACAAGGACGATCGTCCTAAGTCCATCTTAGGAGTCGTGCCTTAAGATTTAATTCGTGTCTTTGTATCGTCCTATCCTATTTTCTTTTGTAATTCCTTGTTTTATCAATCATTATTCTTTGATATTCATTTTGTGAATAACCTTTTTCTTCTTCTTCTTTCTTTCATAATGAAGAGAAATGGTTAGACCTGGCCGTCCCAACGCCGTTCAATCTAGTGCTACTCCCCAGGATGGAGTTTTTAGGTCTGCCCAGCAGCTTCTTGATCTAGTAAAGAATGCTCAAGCAGCCGGTTCTAATCCCTGAGCCTACTCATCCTAGATCCGGTTTTGCACGCTTGTGCAGAGACTATACCGATTTGGGTGGAAGGCCATTCAAGGGATCCGAGAGTGTTATTGAAATTCAAGCTTGGCTCAAATCATGCGATCGCATCTTTTCTCGCATGAACCTTATTGATCTACATCGAGTCCAAGTAGCTTATAGAAAGCTCCAAGAAAGAGCATTAGATTGGTATGAGCTTTTGGTTTCCGAAATCGTTGAAGCAGATCTTACTTGGAAGCAATCCCGGTAAAGATTCGAATTGAAATTTGTGCCGGAGGGTGAAAAAGTAACTTTGGCCCGGCGTTTTATTGACCTTGTTCAAGGTGAAAATTCTGTGATGGAGTACGTCGCATCTTTCGAATCTCTCTCTAAGTATGGGGTCGAGTATATTAATACCCCATTGAAGAAAAATCAGAGATTTGTTTATTGCTTGAATAAGAATGTTAAGAAGCCTTTACTTCTAAAACTAGAAGTTTCTTTTGATCAGCTTATTGATATCGCTCTTGGACTTGAAGAGGCCGATAAAGAAAGCGATGTTGAAGTTGTCGGTGCCAAACTGAACATCAACAATAACATGAAGAGGCCTATTAAATTCGAAGGCCCCACTCCCAACAAGAAAGGGAAGCAACAAACTCCGGTAGCAAAGACTCCTACCCCTAGTCGAGGACAGTGCTACAATTGGGGTTCCACGGACCATTATGCTAATAAGTGTCTGAAACCTCTCTTTTGTCGCTATTGCAAAAATTCGAGACACCGTATGATTGCATGTCCCATACTTCAAAGTAGGAAGGAGGGAAAGCTCAATGTAGTGCAAGCTCCTAGCAACTCTTCTCTTGGTCAAGGTATTTTACATTCAATCCTTGATCCTATTGTTTTATTTCGTGATCTTTCTATTTGAGTTCTTTTTGATGTGGGTTCATCTCATTATTTTTTTTATCAAAAGAACTTGTCGATTCTTTTTTTTGAATATATTGGGCTTGATGACTTCTTTGAGAATTGTGAATCCTGTTAGTGGATCCGCAACGCTCAGTGGTTTCTTGTATTGATGTCAAAATTATTTATGTGATTTTTCTTTCCGAGTCGATTTTTATTTATGCTTCGGAATTGACTTTTGTACGGATTGGCTTAATTATTATGAAGCCATATCCTATGTCCCGAGTGTACTATTCATCTTCGACATTTTTAATCTGTTAAGAAGATTTCCATTTTTCTTTGAGATTTCAATTCCAATTTAATGGCATCATTTTTATTCTTCAAACCGACAAGATTAGGAAAACGTTATTTTTCTCATCCGGGTAGTTTGTGGAATTTTCCGGTATTTTTGAGCTTGTCTTAGGATTATCTCCTAAGCAATCTTTTGAGTGGTGTTAAGGTCTTTTTAGTTCGACCTTGCCACCGATTTTCATTTGCTACGAGTCGCGTGAGTTAGCATTCCACTTACCGCATTCTACACTCGTTATGATACTTATGAATGACTTATTATGTCGTTCGGTTTATCCAGCTTATTTCATCCATTTTATGTATCGAGTATTCCATGAATATCTCGATGACTCCATTCTTGTGTTTATTGATTTTGGATGAAAACAAAATTTAAAACTTTGCAAATCTTTTTCATAAGATTTATTTATAAGTATAATTTGATTTTGTTCTTAAACGAGCAAAGAATATTCTCAAAACTTTTAAGAGATATTTTCATCATATAGAAGATGATTTTGTGATTATATTGCTCGTTGAGTGCTTTAAGAATTCTGGTCGATGCACTTGATCAACGTTATCGATAAGAATCTCCTAAACGCTTTGATGAGACAGTCAGACACGATATATTGACTTGTAAAAATGTAAATTTTTCTAGAAAGATTATTACATAAAGATAATTGTGATTTTGAAAGTTATAGCATTTCGGGAAAGAAGATTATTTAAAAAAACTCTTTTCCGATACTCTTATTCTTGTGATTTCCGAAGGGGAACCAAGATTTCACTGTTTCTACCGATGCTAGTTGTATTGGTTTGGGTGTCGTTCTCTTGCGAATGAGAATGTTCTATCATTTATGCTTCTAAATCATTAATGCCTATTGAGACTAGATATGCCACTCATGATCTAGTGCTCGTGGCTATTGATTTCGCTTTTAAAAATTTGGCATCATTATTTTGGGTGAGAAATTTGTTCTCTACCCTGATCATAAATCTTTGGAATATTTATTTTCTCATAAGGAACTTAATATTGGATCGAGTTCCTTGCATCTTATGATCTTGATATTCTTTGTATATTCCCGAAAAGGGGAATCGTGTTGCCAATGCACTTTATTGTAGACAACAAATGGTTGTTTCTTTGACAATGTCTTAATGGAATTATCTTTTTATCTAGTTCATCGGACGTTTTGATATACTTTGTTTTATTGAGCTTTATCTCATTCCTTTTATGGACTAGTGTCTGATGTTCTTTTATGGTGTTCGGTTCATTGGACGTACCGTATTTTCACTACGTCGGTGTTCCGAAATTATTCGAGCTTTGGTTCATCTGGCGTACCGTTATTGTATTACGCCATTGTTCCAAATTATTCGAGTTTCTAGTTTCTTTGGTGTACTGTTATTATAGTACGTCGTTGTACCGGCTCAATTTTCTGCTACTCATGACGTTTTCCATGTCTTTGACTATGGAAATGCTTTTAGGTTTCCCATTTTTATTCTTGAGCCTGGTGTTATAGTAAGGATTGAAGTTTCACCAGATTTGAGTTTTTGAACAACATTCTTTACACATCATTTCTTCAGAGGTTGAGCGCCTTCGAAATAAAGATGTACTTCTTATGAAAGTTCAATGGATCTAAAATCTCGAGGATAGCTCTTGGGAATCCAGAGAATTCAACGAGTGAACACGTTCGGACTTACTCTTACGTGCTCCTTGTGGTGAACTTCTTATTTCAAAATTTCTTTTGTGTTGATATGCTTTTATGGTTGTTACTCTTTATTTTCTTCTTAAGTATTGCGAGGACGCAATTTCTTTAAGGAGGGGAGTCTGTAACAACCCGCATATTTACCAATTTTATATTTATATATTTTTATTTAAATATTTCATCGTTCGTAGGATTTTAGTCCGGAAAGCTACTTTTTGAAAACAGTCGAATTGGGACTCGAGACCCCTTCCATTGTGTTCAAAATGTCGTTTGCAACCTTTTTGAGTATAAGCTTCGATATATTTGGAGTATGTTGATTTTTGCTACTTTTTCTGTAGGGCTTTGGGTTGGGTTCAGCCCATTTGCCCAATCTGGTTATATCAACCCAACCCCTCTCCACTTCTCTTCATTCATTCCTCATTTCCTAACTCTCTCAAGCTCAAGAGAATAATGAGGGAAAAGATTGAAAATTAGAATTCCAAGCCCTAGTTCGTTTGCAAAATCCAAGCTCTAGCTCCAAATTCTAAGAGAAGCCATTAGTAAGCATCTCCTTCTTCTTCTCCAACTCATTCTCCTTTCAATTTCAGAATTTCCTAAACCTAACTTAGGAAATATTTTACTTGTAAGCTTAGATTGAAGCTTCTTGGGTTGGAATTGAAGAGTGTTTGTCCATGCCTTGCTCTATAGCTTCTTCTTACTTGTTCTTTGGGTTTAAAAGTGAGATTTTTATCTCACATCTAGTCTATGATTATCTTTGACTGTTAGGTATGAATTCCTAACACTTATTCACGTGCATTTGATTTTGATTTGGATTGTTTTTGTGAATATTCCAATTTTTTGTGTTTTGGGTTCAAATCTTTAAAAATCATAGCTTGGTTGTTTGATAATGCTTTTGGTGATGCACCGAGGAGCATATAGGGCCGGGTAGTCGGTTGGCATAAACCCTTAGCGCCGTTGCTCGACCGGTTGCGAATTGGGAGAGTTTGCACTTCAATTAATAGGGAAGAAAAATGCAAGGCATCAGGTTCGACCGACCGAACCCCCTGGGCCGGTCGACCGAAGCTGTAGCCGAAACTTTCTGTTTTCGATTCGGTAGGCCGACTCAGGAAGTCCGGTCAACCGACCTGCTCCTATTTCCCTGTTTTGCCTATTATGCTCATTTTGCTTTGCTTTTCCAATCTTTAGTCGATTCTTCTTCTCCGATTAGTTGTTATCACCTTTGTCGACTTTGATAACTTCTATTTTTGGAATTTTAGGGTATTTCCATTTTGATGGATTCGGAATCGATTTCTTTGGATTCTATTCACGCCTTCGAATGTGAATTTTAGTGATTGATCGTTTCTACAATCATTTTTGTTGCTTGTCACTTTTAAAAATATAAAGGTTTTCAATACTAGTAGTAAATATCAAAATGCTTTCATCAAAACGATTTCAACTCTATTTTATTACAAAGCTCGTTTCTTAAACCGTTTTCCAATCTACTAGCATATACAAACCTTTATCTCACTCGTATGAGAAATCTAATTAAACGGCTTAGTAAAACAAGTAGTATGAAACGCTTGCGTTTGTTTCGTCAGTTAATTCTTGAACTTGTTCGATTAAACCTCTTGTGATAATTTTCTAGTGGAGATCTACAATTTGTTCGCAAATATTTAAGTTAAGCTAGTGGTTATGGGACATGAAGCTAAGCTCATATATTTACTAACTTATTGTAGTCGACACGTCTTGTTGATCGATGATGATCATTTTATGGTTTAGACTAGCAATGTCGATGTCTCTTTGTCCAGGTGGAGGACTGTACTTTATTTTATTGAGCTTCGTCTCATTTCTTGCATGGGTCGTACCTTTCTAGGTCCATCGATGTTTATTTACACATGGATCGTATCTATTTAGGTGCGTCGATGTTTGTTTACTTCGTGTAGCAATCGGCTCAATAAGTCGGGGTATGGGGCGTATCTATTTAGGTGGGTCGATGTTCGACTTTGCATGGGGTGTATCTTTCTAGGTGCATCGATGCTAGACATTACATAAGGTGTATCTATTTAGGTGCGTCGATGTTTGTCTTTGCATGGGTCGTACCTTTCTAGGTGCGTCGATGTTTGTCTTTGCATGGGTCGTACCTTTCAAGTTGCGTCGATGTTTGACATGGGGCGACTCTATTTAGGTGCGTCGATGTTCGGTCTATGGAATAGCGTTCCGTTTTGTGATACACGTGTTGGTGAGATTTTATGCTCCCGTGCTTGTGACAGCCCTCTTTCCCCCTTTTTGTGATTTGTGGATTTCTATTGATTGATTTCTAGAGTTTTTGTTTCACCAATTTTCGTGATTTACATTTGATAAGTTTTATCAATATTTGTGCGTTGGTGAATTCGTGTGTCATTGGCTTTTGTGATTGGCATTGATATAATTGTCAATATTTATGGTTTGGTGAATAAAAAAATAAAGAGTATGACATTCTTTTTTTGTCTTTGAGAAGATTCTTGTGATATTGATTAATCTCTTGATGATTTTCAGTTGCATGCTTATTACAGTATGGCTTTAGGGTTATCATACGTTTTTTTCATATCTCTTATTCTATATCATTTCATCTGATATTTATAGCTAGACTGATCCGTTTATTATTTTCTTATTAAACAATACTCGGGTCAGACCGAGATGTTACAGGTGCTTCTGCTTGACTTCTCATCTGGGATTATTATCCTGACTTTTGGCTAAATACTTTAGTTTAGTAGTTTTTGTTAGCATACATTCGAGATAGAGACTCCTTGATGTATACTTATTCTCTTGTGTTGCACTTGTAACTATTCATTTTTGTGATATTGTTGATCTTGTTTTACCACTACTCTGATATACACTTTCATGCGTTATATATTCATATCTTTTTCCACCTTTGTGATATGAATTATCTGTGACTGATTTGTGTTATGTTTATTTCTATATTTGTTTTCGAAGATATTATAGCCAATGTGTAGTAGCATTGAGTTTGTGTCGGCATGTCGGATTTCCTCTAGAAATGAAATGCAAGTTATTCTATCTGACATATCGATGCTCGCACAAAGCCATTACATGGATGGTCGCTCCTCAACAGCCTTATTCTCTATGCTAGTTGACGGGATTACACCGTAGTGTCCTTGGCTAGTGTGGTTATAGAGGTGGGGCGTCACATGCGGCCTCACTTCGCCCCGCATAGCTCCGATTTTAGTCACATCTAAGCTGACTCGTGGGAGTAAGGGTCACTTAAATACCTCATATAGAATCGTTCGCCAAACCATCCTACTTCATTTCTGGAATCTCCACCATGTACATAGTTATTAAAGTGGTTTTCAATATTGGCAAAGAGTATGACAATATATGATCCCAATCTTTTCAACAATCAATCACACTGGATGGTTCTTTTACATTTCAAAAGTCAATTCACAATTGATATCAAAATATCATATTCTCACAACAATATTATTTTCGAAACTACATTCACTTTCAAAATCACATTCACTTCCAAAATCACATTCAGTTCAAAAATCATATTTTCTCAAATATGTCATTTCACAAAAAAGTATAAATTCCAAATTCCAACTTAGGTTGTATTATCATCAAGGATTCAAATATAAATACTTCAACTTTACATAATCTGAAATTTTAGAAAGTAGTTTAGACAGTCATAAATAGTTTTAATTGTTTTAAAAATAGTTTAAAATAGATTAAAATATTTTAAATAGTAAAAGTTGTTTAAATATATTTAAATTTGATTTAATTAGATTTAAAATGGTTTTTAGAGATTTAAAATTGATTAAATATATTTAAATTATATCAAATAGATTTAAAACAGATTAAATAAATTTAAAATAGATTAAATAGATTTAAATTATATTAAATAGATTTAAAATAGATTAAAAAATATTATTAGTTTAAAAACAGGTAGAATAGATAAAGTTGGATTAAATAGGTTACAATAGATTAAAATAAATTAAAATAGTTTTAAATTGATTAAGATAGTTAATTTAATTAAAATAGTTTAAATTAGTTTAAAATAGATTTCAAAGTTATATCCGAATATTTTCAATAACTCAATTCCGATAAATTCATTCATATTTGACACTTCAACTTTGAAATTCCAATTTAAATCCTTCGAACAATTCATTAAATTAATTCCAATTTCAGCATTAATGCAAGGATTACCGAAAGCAATTCAGTTTATATAAATCAATTTCTATTTCAAAACGATAGTTAACTCAATTCAATATTTAAAGAATTAAAAGACATTTAATTTAACCAATCCAGCGTCCGTATATAATTTTCAACCCTATGGTCAAGTTATACAATTATTTATCATTTCAATCCACAATTTAAAATTTTACGGTTATATATCATTTCAAACCGCAATCTTGAATTAAATAAAATCCGTAAAATTGCTCGAGTCTATCATTTTAAACCATAACGGTTTTTCCCTAATCTATAGATTGTTCGGGTATACATCATTTCAACCCATAAGGAACTTGTTGTATTATCAAAATATGAAAATATAACATCCATCACAATCATCATCGAAATCACCCAATAAAAATCAATGGATAACTGATTATTGATAAAAGGCATTAAATTGACAATTTAATTCAATGTTAAATTAAACGATGATTAAATGCAATAAAAGTCAAATTTAACTAGAATGACAATTTAAACATACCAAACAACAATCAATTAATTTTTAATCACATCATAAATTTAATTTAACTAACATAAGATAATTTAGTAGTTGTGAGTGGGTTGAAACACTCAACATTGATTTCAAATCGATTTGAAATCCAAAATAAGGTCCAAAATTCAACGTTCTTAGAATTCATCCAAACTAGTTCTAAAATGTTCGAATTTTTGATACGATCCTAGTGGAACCAACCGCGTGTAAAACCGAGCCTGTATGCAAAAGTTATTAGCATTAGAACGATGGAAATTTTAAACTTAAATCAAATAAATAATATAAAAGAAAAAATACATTACCTCAGACAACCACGTTAGCACGCATGTGAACGTGCAAAACCCTATTGAACTCAACCTAAAATCGTGATTCCTACTGTAGCCGCCACGAACATCGCCACCATCGATCAATTTTCGGCGACCCCACAAGCAACACGACCATTATCCATGAACGACGTTGCCTACCTCAGGCCGAGGAACATGCCCCAGTACCACTCACGACCACTCACCTCCCCAATGTGACAGCCACCGCTATCCATAATAAACCTAAATTGTGGCAAACTAGAGACCATCTAGCACGAACGAACGACATCTTAAGAACCTGCTCGACTCCATCTTCCCAACGCCACCTCCCGATCGTCGATCGGATGACGATCCGTCGTGGGATCGAAGACCTAGGAATGGACGGCTGAGGTTCAACCTCGATTTCTGGTCAACCAGCACCAAATCGAAAAAGAATCATTGCAGTGGATTACGCTCTTCGAGAGCTTTCCGATAATATATGATATGATTGGGTTTCGAGGAGTTTGATTTTGAAATTGATTTGGAAATTGAATTGTAGGGTTTGTAATTTAATTGTTTGCTGCCATTGAGAAGAAAGAAGCAGATAGAATTGTACATATAGAAATAAGAAAATGACTGCTAGGGTTTTGAAAAATAAGACTACTTATATAACTAAGGCCCGATAAGAAATAATGAACATCCGAATAGATTTGAATTGACGATAACAACCCGAAAAGCCCGTTCTGTTTTCGGAACGAAAATGAGTCATCCTATATATCAAAATATATGTTTTCAAAATTTTAAACTCAATGGAACATGTTTCGAGTTCTAATTCCATCGTATGAAGAAGTTAGCTTCAAATCAGCTTATTTCAAATTAATTTCAATTGAATTAAATTAAATTAATTTATACGTGCTTCGAGTCCATACGAACAAACGACAAGTCCGATCACTATGAAAGTTGAAACCTTACAATGATTCACCGTTACGGATTCGATGAAACTGATTTCGTCGAAATTCGAGACAGTTGCAAAAATGGCTATTTTTACGTTAACTAAATAAATGATTATTAAATTAAATTTATCACATTTTTAATTCCAATTTTATAACTAACAGATTTTATCATTTTTGATTACCTGGAGATTTTCAATAATTTAAAACAAATTTACATATCAATCCAGTGTTAAATATTACACTAATTATAATGTCCATATTCAATTGTAATAAGAATCCAATTAATTATACTATAATTTCGATAAATTGATTAAATTTGATTTCAATCATTTATTCAATCATTTATTGTCAAATGGGTAAAACTGACACTAATTTACATTTTATTACCTCAATATTCTACAGTCATTGCCTTAATTCACATTAACGTGAAATTTGATTACATTAATGCAATCTATTTCTAATTTAATTTCAACAAGTCAAACAAATAGGTAACAAATAACCATTGTCACCTTTAGCTTAATACAATCACATATATAAGTTGATTGTCTACAAAAATGTTATAATTATTTGCAAAACACCAACTTTTATTCAATTACAATTTATTACATACTATTTCATTAGCTAATACAACATTTAAACTATCGATTACTCTTTAAATCCAATTATCAATTAATAAACACATTATTATAATTTGTTTACAATCTATAATCAATTATAACTCTTACATCATTTCAATAAATTGGAATTATACGGAAAGAAGTTATCAATTACCTTAAATTTATACTATTACATTTCATTCCAGTTATATTCTTTTTATTAAATCACAAATTTTTATTTCTTCCAACATTAAATCATAAAACCTTATTAAATTAACTATTTTTGATTATCAAAAATTACGGGTCGCTGCAACATTACAGTGTTCAATTTCAATTGAAATAAATTCATTGATTAAAATTTAAAATCCAATAAATTCATTTATTTCGATTTACATCTTTTATTCCATAAATCATTACTTTATGGATATAATTAACATTGGTTTGCATCTTATTACATCAATACTCTACAATTATAATCTTAATTCATATTAACTACAATATTAAATTAGATTAATTGCAATTGATATCCGATTAAGTTGCAACATATTAAATAAATAGGTAATAAATAACAATCGTTACCTTTTTCTTAATTTAACCATATTTATAAGTTTTATTATTTACAAACCAATGTTATAACTACTTACACATCACTGAATATATTCAATTTCAATTTATTACATATTATCTCACCATTACATACAAAATTGACTTATTTACTTATTTACAATTTATAACCAATTATAACTTTATAATCTTTTCAATTAATTGGAATTACATTAAAATAGTCCACAATTACCTCAAATTAACATTATTAAATTTCATTCTTGTTATTCTTCTCATTAATAAATCTTAAAAAATTTTAATTTTTGACAACATTAAAATCCAAAACTCATTAAATTAATATTTTTAATTATCGAAAAATATGGGTCGTTACACTCTTCTCCACTTAAAACTTTTCGTCCTTGAAAAGGAAAAAGAAGGAAATATGTAATTAATATATTTAATTCAAAGTATTCAATTTATAAATAATTAATTTACGTAAGTAAGTATTTTTTAAAAAAATATCAATTAATAAACAATTAAATCCTTCCTATTTAAGTAAATAAAAGTTTGAAAATGTCCCACTTCCACAAAATTTATCTAAGTCAAAAATTCATGGTAAATTTGGACAAAGTCTCCTTTATACTGAGAGATCTGAAAAAAAAAATATCAATAATATCATGTATAAATACATATACCATATTTAAAAAAAAAATCCTAAACCACGGGAAAAACAATAAAATATCGCTATAAAACCGTAATCTGAAAACATACCTATTTGTCAGGCAAACAATGCTTAATTTATGAAAACAAAAGCAGTAGTCATCTTTTCCATAAACCTGTATTTTCCTTTTATAATCCCAAAAGTTAGAATTATGTAAAAAGAGAAATATTTAAGTTGTTTCAATTAATAACAAACAAATCATCACAACATAACAATAGTCATTTGCAGACAAAACAACACGATCATCACATGTAATCAAATTAATCAATCATACATCCATGGCAACCAAAACTGATGATTTGTTCAGGTTTAGAAACTTGGCATCGTAATAGGGTGATAAACAACTATTAAGTGTAACCTATGTGATAACCCGCATTTTTTGGACATCTGGTAATTGGGTAATTTACTGATTTTAACCATTGAGATACTAATTTTTATTAGTTGAACAAATAAAATGCTGATAATATAAAGATATTTGGATGTATATAAATGGATTTGAGCTGTAATAAATATTTATTTATAAATATTTGGTAATGATATATCATATAGTAAATTAAAAAATGTATATATAGATATATGTGAACTTTATGATATTGAAATTGTAAGTGTATACATATATAAGTATAAAAGTATATGTGTATATATGTATATAAATGCCATGAGAAGTGAGATATGAGGAAAAATGTGGATATATATATAACATCAAAAGGTTTACCTAGGATATTTTTATTGATCAAAAGCTATATCTTTTATTTTTAAATATAAAAAATAATTCATATTTAAACTCTACATTTTTAACAATAGATATAGGTACATGTGTGGTTATTAATTTAAGTGTTAATGATCTAAGCCTATAAGAATCAAATTAATAAAGGGGTTTAAATTATTTCTTCTAAGTAATATCTTAAAAACAAATTTACAACTAGTATTTGTATATATGGTTATTAATTGATATGAAATCTTTTCTTTAAAAGTTATAAATGCAGATAAAAGGGGAAAAGTTTAAAACAAATATAAATATAAATCAAAATAGGAAACATAATATAAAAACCATATAAAAACATTTGTAAGCTTTGATTAAACATGTGTGAGCTAGGCATAACATGCATAGACAAGTGTCATTGTTCTGTTAATTAAAAAAATAGTACTTCTAAATTTCCTTGCTCCTCTCAAGCTAAACTGAAAAGGAAAATAAAAACCAGAAATTAAAAGAAAATCCAAACAACAACTTTCAAACTGAAGCTCAAAAAGAAAAATCAAAATCTAGTAGCATTTCATCCAAATTCAAATCAA
The DNA here is from genome assembly GCA_030765085.1 of Allium cepa. NCBI lineage: Eukaryota > Viridiplantae > Streptophyta > Magnoliopsida > Asparagales > Amaryllidaceae > Allium > Allium cepa. The sequence continues at coordinate 276,160,494 of CM060943.1, read as the reverse complement.
ATTCCAGTTTCAAGTGGCAAGATCTAGTTTCCAGTCCTTTCTGTTCCTTAAACCACCGTGGGTAATACTCAACTTTTAAAGGTTAAATCATCGGTTAAGCTTGTGCATGTAACAAGTGATGTTGGAAATGGCACAAATATACCCAACATGGAAGAAATGGATGTTTTGTCTGGGTATATCATTTGACTTTGCTGAGTATGATTGAGCATGTCTCTGTTTATTTGAAACAGACCCAAAATTTGCATTCAAAATTTGAATCCTCTTCACATAATCATTTCTGAGATATGATGTCTAAAGAGAAGTTGTTTGAAATAATGAAATCTTCCTTTTCAAAATAAATTCGAAAGGAAATGATTTTGCATTTTGCTGGAAAATGAATTTATAGTTAAAAAAATAAATCAAGCCAGAAAAATTATCTCTTTTCCAGTATGTGGTTGAATTCGTCTTCGAATTTGATGATTTTTGGTGGGGGGTTTGTAGTTTTTTTAGTTAGGTTTGAAGGAGAAATAGGGGATGATCGGGAATTGGGTTTTCCGTCAATCTACGACGAACAATGGCAGGACGTGCATTGTGGTTGATGCGGAAGGAAGCCTGAGTGATGGAGATCTCAGGAAAATTGGCATTGAATTTTTCTAATCAGTGGATCGTTTGGATGAGACGATTTTAGGGTTTAGGCAGTGTTTGGGTCAAGGTTGATTTCTAGGTGATCGCGACATCATGCTAGCGTGGAGTGAAGCCGAAGGAAGGGGAAAGGGTAGTAAGGTGTTGAGCGAAGCTTCGAACGTAAGGGTGTGGGTCCGAGTGGTTGGTGGCGGTGTACGTGATGAATGTAGGTAGGGGATTTCTTTTCTCGTGATGTCAAAATTCGATTTTTGGATTCGAGCATCGGCAAAGGACTTTCGATCGGTCAAGTCGCTCGAAGAGGTTGTCGGTGATCAAGAGATGAGATCAGTGATGGTCGGAGGATCGTCGACGCCATGTGCATGTGCACAAGATATCAGAGGTGTTTGGGTGTTGAGGCTTTAGGGAAGAAGGGAGCTTACTCGGGAGAGGGTTCGAATAAATTGGGGACTGTCTCGAAGAAGTGGAGTTGGTGATTTTTCTCGGGTTTGGTATGTGAAGTTTGGTCCCAGGCTCGAGTTACTTAAACCTTTATAAAAGCATACCTTATATACAAGTTCAAAGCTAAGAAAGGATAAAGATGATCGGGTTCAGAAATAAAGAAAAATATACAGTTTTATTAAGAGCAATGTTTAAGCAACTTTAGAGTTTTAAAAGGTTATTAAAGTAAATTATATATTATAATTATGTAATTGATTCCAAAATGTTTTTTTCTAATGAAATTTTAATAAGTAATTAATGAAGATAAAGAATTTATCTTTAATTAATTAAGAGTGTGACTGAATAGATAATTAAGGGTAAATGTATTGAACCTTAAGATTCAAGTGATTTTGTATAAATCAATTTCAACGTTTAGTTTAAATAAGAGTTAAGTGTTGATTAAATAATTAAATTAAGATAATTGTTTATCTTTTTAATTAAGGTCTTGAGTAACGAATGGTTAGTTAATTAATAACTAAGGACAATTAATTTATGTGATTAATTATAGGATAATTAATAAAGGTTAATGATCAGGGTAATTTATTAAGGTTAATTAACTGATTAAGATTAACTAAATTAAGTAAGTATAACTGATTGATTATTAGGAAACTAAAGGATAGTTAATTAATGAAGGTAATTAAGGATGGTTAACTAATTTAATGGAAAATGGTTTGTAATTAACTAGTGTTAATTAAGCTTGATTAAGTAATTAATTACTAATTAATTTAATTGGTTAGATTCAATTAATTGTGATTATGTGATAAATTAATCTGGCTTAGGGATGATGATGAATTGAATAAGATGTTTGGATTGATTAATATCTATAGTTTGTTAATCTGTGATGATCTGTGTCGTGCAATACTTTGGACATAACTATGATAAACATAAGTTATTTACCTATGATTGAGTTGCTATTTAATTGCAATGTTCTGTATTGAATTAAACTGTTTAACCTTGAAACAACTTGGAGTAGAAATGACACTGGAGTCGAAGAGATGGAGGTCGGGGATCAGTAAATACCCAAAACCACTTCGATTAAAAATCTTCAGAAATTCTTTATAGATTTGAGCTTTAAAAGCAAACAGGCTGGAATGAAATAAGTTAAGAATCATGGATATTTAAACCGAGTAATGATTCTTAGATATTGTTTGAAATAAGTGATTTACTTAAATAAGTTGAGAACCTGTAGAAAGGTATGAGTTACCCTGATATTCGACTATGTTTACAACTTAGTATTTAAAATTAGATGAGCTTACTCATGCTAGTTTCCAGCCTGACCCGGGTGTTACTTTGTTGTAAGGCTCGGGTCAGACCAAGTACTACAGATTTTCAGGTAAGAACGTTCTGAAGCTCAGGAGGCGAGCTGGACGGCAGGAACGTTTGGAGAGTATTCCACTATGATATATTGTATTTTATCTGGGGCATGTTGAGTTTAAATGTCCAGTATTTTGTGTAAATGTTGTAACTCAGATGTATTGATGTAAATTAACTGATATAGTTTTCCTTTGCGTAACTGCTATTTTATTTGATATTATATTTTGATCCTCTACGAATGTGAGAATCTGTGTTCTGGTGTTTCTGTTTCTTCTTCTTCATCTATCTTTTCCTTCTTTTCCCTAATTATTTGGAATTTTCGGGATCAAAAATTCCGGGCTGTTACATTTGGTATCAGAGCTGAAGGTTAAGCGAGAACTTTGGCTCTAGTGGATACTCATTAAGGATAAGGTCAGTGGTACCCTAGAATGAGTTGAGTGTGTGTGTGTATGTGTGTGTATATATGAGAGCGTACTTGTTATTTTCTCATATAAAGGTTTAAAAATGGTTTTAAAAGGGAATGAATCCTGTACAAGCTTATATTTTGATATATAAAGTAAACAATTTTCCAATTATTATCTATTAAGAAAATTGGTTGTTGGTCATTATGGTTAAATAAGAATTTAAGTGGTATATATATATATATATATATATATATATATATATCCAAATAGGAATTGAATAGAATGAATCATATAAATAAGGTGAATTAGAATTGCTTTCAAACCAAAATAAAATAAAATGGTTATTGCATCAAATATTGGGATGTTTGTTTTCTAATAATGATAAAGCAAAATGAAATGTGTTAAGGGAGTAAACTTTTAGATAAATGTGACTTGGAAATTGAAGTGGGTTTTAAATTATGAAGTTTTGAATCCTAAGATTAAAAACATATGAAATTGTTTTCAAAATGTTAAAAGGAATGATAAATAATATTATTCATAATATTTTTGAGTGTAATTTTTTTTTAAAATAAGAAGTTGTTTGAAAATTTTGTTTGGAATTAAAAACCAAGGGTGGTTTAAAACTTAAGGTATAACTTGGTAAGCAAATTGATATATGTGAGTAAAAGTTGAATTCTTCTAATTAAGTCTAATTTATAGGTTAGGAAGTCCCTCTAGAATTCAGTCTTTGAGAGAAATGGCTAAGAGTGAAGAATGGAAGGCAAGATGTAGAGAACGGAGAGCAGCTACACGTAAGGAATGGAAAATAGCAATACAGGAATATGAAAATCGGATTAAGGAAAGGAATGGACCAGGACCTTATGATAATGTCACCTACTATAGATGTTTCAATAAGGGTCATTGCACAGCAAAATGTGGTAAAACAAGGAAAGAATTAAAGTGTACATTTCAACGATTTCGCTTCGAGATATTATGCTTTAAGTGCCATAAGAAGGGACATTTCCTTAACCATGTCCTGAAGCGAGGAAGGTGAAGCGTAAACTAGTGGAACCAGTCAACGAGTCAACCATTTGCTATTATTGTAAAGGGTTAGGACACATCACTAGGAATTGTCCCAGAGACAGAAGAAGATTAAGGTTGTGGAACGTCCTGTAGGAGGCGTGGAGGTTATCTAGATTGATGGGAAGGTAGAAACCTTTTGTGGAAAATGCTAGAAGTGGGGACATCCTGTTGAAAAGTGCATGTTTGGGCTTTGGCCATTGGAAGGAAGTCCATAGGAAGGATTCTGGTAGAAAATGCTAGGACTCTAAAACCTAGGTGATGATGTAGACATCAAGATTTATAACTTTGTAAGGCTTTTATTGTGATAATGGATGTGATGTTCGAACTTCTAGTGTGCAGTCTATCAATGCATGAAATATTTTGTGGCAGTAAGGTCTAACATAAAATCACTTTCTTTTATTCAACAATGGAATTTGAAATTAATTCAAACTGAAAATTCTGAGGTTTTGTTTCAAAAGTTGAAATTGGGTAATAAATTAGATTTCAAAGATTAATTTGTTTAAAAAGGATTTGAATTATTATTTGAACCTTGAAATAATTGTATGTAGAAGTAAAGGTAATTTAAAATGGAGTATTTGAAATTTTAACTTAGAATTAAATTGTTTAAAGAATTTAATTGACAAATTAAAGTAAAGGTTGATTTGATTTAGAGGAATTAAATCAACATTTGAAATTTAACTTGAATTTATATAATTCGAGATGGTTTAAAGTGAAATGGAATTTGAAGTTAGTTCAAATTGAGATTAGATTTGAAGTTGGAAAGAAATTGAGGCTAATTCAACTTGAATTGGGATTGAATCAATTTAACGGATGTGAAATTGATGGGAATGGAGATTGGGAAATGGAACAGTTTGGCTTTGGACTATTTTCAAAAAAATTATTTTTATATAAGCTTTCTTAAATCTATTTTTCCAAGCTATTTGCTATAAAATCGTTCTTTTTCAAATCCAAACCATCTTACTTATTTCACAATTATTTTGGAACTAGCTAACAATTTTACAACTCTTTTATGAACTGATTTCTATCTTATAACTAATTACTATTTTACAACTATTTTACAATTATCTAACTACTTTACAATTATTTTATAACTACTTAACTATTTTACAGCTATTTTACAAACTAATAATTATTTTACAACTACTTATCTATTTTAAACTTTTCAAGTTATTTTCTAAATTTAAGATGGTTAGAGTGCAAACTATTTATGATTAAATATCGGATAAGAATTGAGGTGATAAACCAAATGGGGATTGAGGCAATTGTGAATAAATGAATAATAATATAAGGGAATGTGAATAGAAAAGAGAAATTGATTTAGCTAATAATCAATGAAGATAGACACGTAGGATGTACTTATATTATTCTATTCGCATACGATTTGATCCAGATTCGAATACAGAATTTTGATATAGTATATCAATCCGAGTTGGGATTTTTTACTCGATTTTCAATGGCGAACATGGATATGGTTTTTTATTGTCTTTGGAAATTCTCTATCATAGTTACAACTATGCAAGGAGAAGGATGGCTTCTGATCAAGAAACTAGATCTGAGTCGACGCTAGGAAGTCGAGTGGACGATAGTAGTTTGGAAGTGAAACTGTGTGATCGAGTGTGCGATCAAATTTCATATTGCATATGGATAATATGTGTACATCGAACGGGTTTGAATGAAATTGATATTGAAAATTTAAGGATAAGAACTGTAAATGATTTTTTGAAATGAAAAGTATATTTTGTGAAATATATGATGAAATAAAGTGGAAATTGGATATTTCTATGATTAAAGGTTCACTTTATGAAGAAAAATAACGAAAGATGATTTTTGAAAAGAGAAGTATGTTTTTAGAATATGTATATGAAATAAAATGGGAATTGGATATTACTATGATTAGAACTCATTTTATAGAAAAGTAATATGGTTAATAACTTTATAAAAGAGTAATCAAATTTGAATATTTGATTTGAAATAAACAATGTTATATATCTTTGTTATATATATGATAAAAATCCCCTTATTGAATCTTTTGCCAGAAGAAAAGGGTTTTTGAAAGTATTTAAAGTGTAAAAAGGGAATTTATACAAGTATGAAGTGATCCAAAGATTTCAAAGTTATATATATCTATATATATATATATGAAGGATTTTATGAGAATGATTTTGGGAAAAAGGTTTTGGAACCTATGGATTTTGGAAAGGCTTTTGATTTTTGGGTAAAATCAATTTTGGAATTTGGAAAGCCTAGTTTAAGAATTATCGATTTTGGGATAATCGATTTTGAGAAAAGGAGATTTATATGGGATTCATACTCGGTGTATAATTTGGAAGATACTATATGGGTACAGTATAAAGTGTTTTGAAAATGGCTCTGGAGATAAAGGCGCTCCTTTGAAATGAACTTTTTAGGAGTACCATAGGTTGGTACTGCCTTGAGCCCCAAGGGGGAGGCTCTAAAGTGGATCCTGTGAGGAAGTGTGAACAAATTGAAGTTCCTGAGGATTATTGGGTAGCGAAAGTCGAGGGCATTGATGCCTATAGGGGCATTTGGGATATGATGTTACGACAATGTCACTCGATGTCGCTGCGACCTACTGTGGACCATAGCAGAAATCATGTGGAGGTGAGTGTCAACGGTCTGCGTTTGATTTTGTCGGGATGGAAAGCAACATCAGTAGACTGCGATCTATGGTCGAGTGGAGATATTTCATTTTATTTGGTTGTGAATTTCGAGGGCGCTGATGCCTATAGTTACATGGGTTTTTGTCGTGACAGCAACGTAACCCCGGGTGTAGCTGCAATCTGTAGCGGGTTCCATGGTGTAATCGTGGGGCGCTGAGTGCCTACAGTTATCTATGGATTTTGCCGGGATGGCAACGTAACCATCGGGTTAACTGCGACCAAAGGGGGTGATGATTTCCAGAGCATTCTCACAAAAGTTGTTCCCTCTATTTTCAAAAATATTTTCTATATTTTCAGCAAAATATTTTCCAAGTATTTTCATTGGATGTTAAAAATGGTTTACCAAGTACTTATAGATTTTCAGTCCTACACCTGATCAACATATGACCGAATTTCTGTAAGAACAAGGATGGACTTGTTGAGACATCGAGTTATAAAAAATATTCCTAGTAAGATTATATAGATTTTTAAAAGTGTTTTAAAAAAAATTAAATAAAAGAAGTTATAATTAAAAGTGTTCAAAGAGTAATTTTCTGATAATAAGCATTTTAATAAATTCTGGCTTCGTTCCTTTTCGAGGACGAAAAGGTTTCAAAGGGAGGAGGACCCGGATTTTTTGGACATCTGGTAATTGGGTAATTTACTGATTTTTACCATTGAAATACCGATTTTTATTAGTTGAACAAATAAAATGTTCATAATATAAAGATATCTAGATGTATATAAATGAATTTGAGCTATAATAAATATTGATTTATAAATATTTGGAAATGATATACCTTATAGTAAATTAAAAAATTTATAAATAGATATATGTGAACTTTATGATATTGAAATTGTATGTAACAACCCGATATTTTCAGCCATTCGCATCCACACATGCCGGACTTGAATTGTTGAAAATACCGCATTGTAAATAAATTTGGAGAAAATGAAATACAAATCACAAAATCGCAGACACAAAAATATCAGAATAACTCGCAGCGGAAATTAAAATACCATAGTAGTTCATGAAGCTACTATAACAAACTCTCAAAACATAATACATAATATCAGCTTGAAACATATACAATAGAAATCCCAAATATATAGAAGTTTATAAATACTAGAACTAAAATAGAAAAATTGAAACTGAAGGGGAACAGATACTAGACAAGCAGAATCTGCAAAGATTCCTAGCTCCAGGAAAGAAATCCAAAGCTAAGCTGTAAATGCTCAGGCTGACTTGAGCGTAAAGTAAAACACAAAACACTCGAGTCAGGACATATATACTTATATAATGTAAACCAACTCAAGTGAACCGTAGTAGAAATGCACAATTACTTAAAGGATGCTTGGGATCGCCCATCCTTTAAGAATTAGTTAAACTATAAATTAAATACATCCCTTGGTTAAAATTTCAAAATGGTATTTTATAATTTGAAATCAAATATCATTTCAAAATTCAATATCATTCAAAAATTCATTCCAAAATATCAAAATATCGTATCTTCCAAACCATATTCATTTACTTAAAATACCATTTCCACACACATTTCAAAATAGTTTATATTTCAAAACAAATTACTTCATTTTAAATCATAAAAATGAAGTTATTATATTTAATAATTAAATTATTAAATTCCAAAATTTTAATCTTCCAAAATTCATTTATTCACTTAAATTTATTAAAACAATGAAAATTCAACTTTCGCAGCATTTAGAAAAATGCTATGGAAAGTTACTTTTAAAACAATTCACTTTAACAAAAGACAGCATTCAATAATGATGTAATAGGGTTACATTAATTCAAATAAAACCTTAGTTAAATTCAACAATTATAGCACTTACAAAGTGCTATAATAGCCTTTAATTCAATTTAGCCATTTAGTTTATTTATATTAAGTACAGCATTTGCAAATGCTATAATATCCTTTACTTCAGAAATAATAGCATTTCAAAATGCTGTTAATTAAATTCCAAATATTCACTATACTTTCACAAACCATTAAATTTTTATTTAAACCATTTCAAACTTATAAAATCATATATTTTTCATTTTTATAACCCTCATTTAATTTTGCTTAAATTCATGATTTTATAAAGTTAAATTTCCATTCAAAAATCAATATTTAATAATAATTCCTTATTAAATTCCAACATTCAATTTCAATTCATATAATTAAATTTTTAACTTAACACTTAAGTTTAAATTTTCAAGTACGACTTAATTTCATTTTTATTTACTTAACTTCAAAATTCACTTTTAAACAAAACTCAAAAATTTCCAATTTAAGTTATATTTCAAAATTCAACTCAATATTCATTTATTTCGCATTTTAACTTATTCAAAATTCATTAATATATTATAAAATCATTTTAAATTCATTTAATTCAAAATATCATAAATTTACCATATTTCATATTTAATTTAAATTCCATTTGCAATTAAATCAAAATTTCCAAAATAACTTATATTTCAAATTTCCACTTTATCATTAATTTATTTCACTTATAAATTTTCAGAAAATCAATAATACTACAAAAATCATTTTTAATTAAGTTTAAATCAAAATATTATAATATTTACATTTCTAAAAAAAATTAAATTTTTAGAAAAACATATTTTTACTACGGGTCTGTATATCATTTTCTACACTAGGAAAAGTGATACGGGTAATATATCATTTCAACCCGTAATTTACAAAGAACCCGGTTTTATTATTTCAAACCCGCAGTCCCAAGTAAATGAAATAATTTGAAAATCGTTCAGGCCTATCATTTCAGCCCTTAACGATTTTCCCTTATTCTAAAGTCCATTCGGGTATGTCACATTTCAACCCATAGTGTTTCTAATCTAAAAGGAACTTGCCGTGTGATAAACTAATATAAACAACAGAACAGCAGAGATTCAGAAAATAGTCAAGAAGCTCATCAAGCTCGTAAGAAACAGATGAGCAGTCTACTTGGGTAAGATTAACAGTAGAGTTACCCGGAGAAGTCGGTTTCCTGACATCAACCTCATAAGCCTGTGCCTCGGCACTCTCGTCGCCTTCATCTCCACCCTGTATACTCGCGATCTCGGTGGTAACTTTAGTAGGGGATGGAGAATGGGAACTGGAACCAATGATATCGATTTCGGCCGAAGGAGAAGGCAGAATCGGAGCAGTTAAGATAGTTTTTCCTGAATGCTCCCCTACCGCCATTTCGGCCCTTAATTTTGCAAGCTGTTCCCTTCCCTTGGCGAGAGCGGCGCGAGCATCCTCATCAAAATAATGCTCTTCAAGAGCCGGTACGATGCATCCAGCCCCTTTAGCACCGAGCATATCAAGTGCGGCCTCCCATACCTCAGCCAGAGTAATTTCGTACTTGGGGCATAGAAAGGCGAGGCTACCGCGCCCCAAGACGCTATGCAGGTAGAAGTCAAATAATGTCGAGCTGATGTTGGTCTTCGTTGCCTCATGGGATTCTTCAGCTACAATTTTGCCGGCGACGGCCTCATCACGCTCTCTTTCAGCTTGGGAAAGTTGAAGCTTAAACATTTGAATTTCCGCCTCCTGAGAGCTGACTTTCTCCTGTAGTTCTGTAACCTCAGCACGATACATTCCTGCTGTTTTCTGCTCAGCTTCAAGTTGCGCCTCGGCATGTCGCTGAGCTGCATGAGCATCGCGAACTTGCTTCTGAAATACATCTTCTTTTTGAGTATATGTGGTAGAAGAAGTAGCGAGTTCTTGTTTAAGTTTCTCAACTTTCGCTTCAAGCTCTTCATTTTAAGTAGCGATGCTCCTCATTTCGGTATCATGCTGCTCAAGAACCTTCTGCCATTCGGCTTTATCGTTCTCCATAGTAAGCATGGCCTCTATATTTGCACGGTTGACCCTTTGAAGCTCGTCTACAAGCTTTTGCCAGTTCGACATCCTTTCAATATCAAGCTTGATGGCATCGAGATTTCGTAGCATGACAGGCTTGTCAATAGGGACCAAGTCGAGGTCGAACCGCACTCCCTTCAGGCACCACTGTGGAAACCGGCTTTGCAAAGTGGCTGGGCCCGGTCCAACTTGAAATTTAGGCCTGCTAATTATTGTTTGAATGTCTGTCTTCCCAAGAGCGGGAGAGCCAGAAGGAATGTCAAGTGAGACGGGGGCAGTGACCTTTTCGGGAGTTATAGAAGTATGTTTCTCACCATGTCGGGCACGCTTGCTTATTTCCTCAACCATTTGAATTTTTCCCCAGTCATCGTGGGATTTTCTCTTATGGGAATCATCGCCTTTATGGGAAGAACCGTGGCGCTCCTCCCTCTCTTTTCTCTCAGAACGCTCTTCTTGTGCCCTCCTCTCCTGAGCCTTTCGGGCGGCTCTCTCTTCATCGGATTCTCTGTAAGAGGGGAGGTAGCGCCTATAATCATATTGGCTACGCCTCTCGTAGCGTTGGAAGTCATCATAGTAGGAGCCGCTGCGTCCCATCGGAGAATCTGAAATAAAAAGAGATAAGCTTTAGAACTCTTCAAAGTACAAAGAGTCAGAAGCATAAAAGTGCCAAAAAATTCTAGGTGTGTGTAATGTGCAAACTACACGCATCAAACTACGAACCACTCTTTAATTGTGGAGTAGTTGTGGGTGTAGTAGTTAGCGTCAACTCTTGAGTTGACGGAGTATGTTGCAGAATAGAAGTCGCTTCAACTACTGAAGAAGAAACGCCGGTAGTGATAGGATCATCTTTAAAGATCTCTTATGAGGTGGCAAAGAGGTCGCTCAGTCCTTCGAAAGTATCGTCCCGGCTCTGCTTGACAGGGCTGGTTTTCTCAGCTTCTTCGCCAGATTTCTGTGAACGTTGGGGAGATCCCTGAGGCTCTTCTTCCTCAATAACCGAGGCAAGTCTGTCAGATGGCCCCGCAACATCAATAGAAGTGGAGCACTTCACTAGTGAAGCCTCGGGAGCAGGTCCATTTGGTATGGATGTGTCGGTAGAAACTGGGGCATCCGACGCTCTAGCCGGGGAGTCTGGGATTTCATGGGGGTGTGTAGAGCGAGAAGCGTGCAAAAGCCCATACTGATGCAAAAGTTCATCCCTCAACAAAAACTTTATGCTCCTCTCTTCTGCAGCCACAACATTCAATCTCTCAAAAACTTGCTTATGGCCCGGATCTCCGGATAGGGGAGGAAGTGCTGAAAAAGGAAAGAGTGAAATTAACGATTAACAACTCGAAATTCGAAAAGCTCGGGAATCGAAAATAGAAACAGGTAATCTTACTTTCTACTCTCCAGATGGCATAAAACCCTGGGGGGCAGCGAACAAAGAAAAACTGATTTAAAAATCCATGAGCACTTTCTGGTAGGTCAGTCACGAGTTTGCGATTCCTAACACTCCTTTTGACGACAATGGAGGGATGGTCTTTAATCTTGGTGAAGGAACATAAGTAACAAATTTCTCCAAAGCTCGGTAGCCGACCCAAGGTTCTCATGAATAAAACACACAACCCCATCAGAATGGCGTAACTATTGGGGTGCAGTTGAAACGGGGAGATAGTCAATCGAAGTAGAAATTGCTGAAGGAACTCGTTGAAGGGAGGAATAGCACCGCACAGGCACATTTGGCGGTTGACAGCGACGAAACCACGGGGAGGTCTATCAGCAAAATCATTTGGCCCAGGCAATATAGCATCCGTTTCAACGATGCTAAACTGAGCACGCAATAAGCTAAACGTCCGGTAGTTTAAGGAAGTTGAGACTCTTTCCGGTGGAGTAGTCAGTGGAGCAGCTATTGGAAGAGCCTCTCCAATCTGTTCCGTTACTTCTTCTTGATGTGAGGCCATTCTACATAAGCAACTGGATATTCAAATTTGAAGGTGCACGTTTCCTAAAAGTGTGGAGTGTTGTGCAGAACTAATAAAAATAAACAAGTAAATATAACTGGAGTTAAGCTCGTCAACAATTGATTGGCTATCAAATTTCAGGACTTGTTAATTTGAAGTTCAAGTACAGTGTTAATGCAAACAGGAAAGTTTAGTTGACTATTCCGATGTTGCCTTGATACTTTGCCTGAATTCGTTGTTTTAAAGAACTTCGTTCACACAATCTGTTCAAGTTGATTAATTGTTATTAACTAATCTGTCATTTGATGTGGGCAATCAGTGGCAGTATATGCATCCCAATTTTCTGTAAATGTTGTGTTAGACAGGTTATTAGCTTGCAAGAGTGACCTGTGAAAAAATGCAACAAAGTTTAACAAGTTAAAGTCCAAACAATTTAGCACTCAGGCAGTTTATTTCAGCAAATCAAGTTAAAGTTCAAGTCAGGATTATGCTCCGAGACAGTTCAATATATTAACTCGCCCATGATTTAAATGTTATGAGGCGGCTTAGGTCGTTTATGCTATAAGTCGTCAACTCTTTGAGTCGGCAATGCTTAAGTCGTAAAGCATAGGAGGGAGAAAAGATTTCGGTTCAAAGTTATGAGAAAATTCTCCAAGTCCTATCTCGGCCACGACTCAAGACTTGTGTCGTGAGGATTAGTAAGCTGGTCCAGAGTTGAGTCTCGAAGGATATCTGGTCGCCCAGAATTATTGAGTCACATCCGAGGCAATGCTCCACTCTGATTGGCCTATTTACCATACAATTCCTAAACCCGTCTACCTTCCAGCTCTTAACCCATGAACCGTCTCCCTCCTATCCCATGAACCTTCTAATTCCTAACCCGTTAACCCAATAAACTCTCGATCAACAATCCTAGCTTTATCACACCACTGAATCGCTTCGAATCGTGGATCATCAGAATAGATAACTCTAAGTTCATTGATGACCAAAACAACCAAGTTCGCAGGGCTCAAAGGGGCAAATCGAAGATGAAGATGGGGCGCATAAGTTAGAGATAATCGACAATCATAGGGAAAGTGAAATCGCTTACGCAGTATGATGTTAGAGATGATCGGAGATGAATCTGGTCAATCGCCTTTGGGAGCTTGAAGGTGCGTTAATGGCAGACACGGTTTAAAGGTTAGGGAATGAGAAGAAAAGGGGGAGCGACTCAGGTTTTTATAGCTTTGGGCAGTAGAGCTTGAGTCGGCACACGAGCTAAGATGAGTCGAAGCACATGACCTATGACCTAGGCATGTACTTCGAGGGGCAAATGTTAACCCCGTTCTGCCAACGAGTTGAAATCTGGGCCGAGTCATCCACTTAAGGTCCTTAACGACTCAGTGGATCTGCAACTCAATAAGCCTCAACAACTTAAAGAATGGACCAACTCAACTGGTTGCAACCCAACTAGCTGATGAGCTAAGGCTTAAGGCAACTTAGAGGAACAAAACGACTCAACGATTTAAGACCTGGGACGACTCACGACTTAAGGGAATGCACGACTCAAAGAAGGGACACGACTTAAGGAATTGACGACTTAAGAACTCAGAATACTTCACAACCTACGACCTAAAAATTGAACGACTTAACGAGTTGAAAAACTTAGCGACTTACGATATAGAGAAGTCTGCGACTTAATGGTTTAAAAGAAGGGATGGTTCATGACTTAAGGCCTCCACGACTTAAGGTTTCTACGGCTTAAGGAAGTCCACGACTCAAGGACAGGATGGTTTAACGACTCAACAGATGGTGCGACTTAACAAGCTAACGACTTAAAGCTCTAAGCGACCTAAGGGGTTAGCGACTTAGCAACTTCTGCCTTCAGCGACTTAAAAGATAGGCCGCTGCCGAACGACCTAACAGGGAGCGACCTACGACCTATTATAAGTCGCTTGCGACCTAAGAAAACGAAGACAAACTCAATACCGCTTCACTTATGCCGCTGCCTGCTAACTCGTGATCCTTAAGTCGGTCGTGACTTATGACTTTCCTTAAGTCGGTCGCGACTTATAACTTAGGCGAAAATTCCTGTCCAGATTTCTCTATAAATACAGCATTAGCTCCAACTTTCAGGGAACTTTTGGCCAACCATTTCAAGCGCCGATACTCTGCAGAATTCTCGACTCACTCAACGCTTCAAGTACTCCAAACACCAAGGACACTACGACGATCTCCAAGAGATAATCTACATCATTCAACATGAATTCGGAAGGTTATTCTCTATCAAAGTTTGATCTACTGGTCTAAAGTGTGTTGTAATTGAAGATTGTTGTAAAGTTGTAATCAAATTCAGTAATAAAGAGAGTTAAAGTGGACGTAGGCTTACTCTAAGCCGAACCACTATAAAAATTGTCGTCTTTTCTGCTTTTTCTATATTTTCTCTACTTACTTGTAGTTCCCGTGTACACGGGTGGTACTTTCATCCAACTTCAATTGACACCGGGGTGTTAGCGTCCGATTTTCACGTTAACAATAATACAACAGTAACATATGATATAACAGGTGTTTAAGCATGGGTGAACATCATATAATCATAGCATAGCAGATATAACATGGTGATGCATTTTTCAGATTCAAATGTGATCTAGTTATACAAGTATAAAATGTCCGGTGAGAATAACTCACAGGTATAAGC
Organism: Allium cepa; assembly: GCA_030765085.1. Taxonomy (NCBI): domain Eukaryota; kingdom Viridiplantae; phylum Streptophyta; class Magnoliopsida; order Asparagales; family Amaryllidaceae; genus Allium; species Allium cepa. Next base: position 276,145,464 of record CM060943.1, on the reverse strand, counting down.
TGAAGACAACAACTCAAATGCACAAACTGAGATCTTCGAAGGCACGATAACACGACAAAGATTCGAGTGTGAGAGAGCCAAAGATTAATTGCCTTGAACACATTCAAACAAAACAATACAAATGACATAAGTTTTCAACCTGAATATAATAAAACAATGTTAGAAATGAATGCACAAAACATCACCAAAGTATTTGCACTTGCTTCAACCACTTGTGCTTCATTCTAGAGTCAGAAACACACGGCTAAGCATGGGTTAGGATCTAGTCTTTGGGTTCAAATGGGCCGGCCAAAATGGGTTTGATGATGGTGCAAAGTATGGGTGCATGAACAAAACAAGCTAAGGCAACACAAGTGGATTCATGCAACATGTGGGCTCGGCATAAGAAACCATGGGCACGGGCAGGTTCAGGTGGGGTCAGTGGATGATGTGTCAGTGGTGTCAGGTCAGGTAGGGGCTGTAGATGGTGGTGCAAGTGGTGGCCAAGGTGGAGTTTGAGGTGGTGGAACCAAGATGCGATCGGCTATGCATATACAAGTGGAGTTTGGTGCATTTGTGTGTGGATCTACCTCATGGGATGGCTCGGCTTGGCTATGGGGTTGGATAGGAGGTGGTGGTGGAGGTGGAAATATGGCTGGAGTGGTGAGGCCGAACCTGAAGAGGAAGAAGCAAGTGCAAATTACATGATTCAAATATATTAACAAGTGTAAAAGTGAAAAGAAAAGGAAGTTTTACCAAGATGGTGGCCGAATTTTTTGTGAGATGAGAAGTAAAAAATTTCGTGAAAATGAGATGATGGCTGAATGAATGAGTTAAGGTATCCAATTGAATGAAAAGTGATGGTTGGAATGTGAAAAGGTGAGAATACAAAGAGCCTTAAGAAATAAAAAGTCACAAAACCTTTCACATTTCTCTAATTTCTTTTTATAATTTTAAGTAACAAAAATGTATATATAAATTCAGTTAAAATACGAAAATATAACAAATAAACAAAATATAAATAAATAAATATTAATTATATATGATTAAATTAAGAAAATAGTACAGAAAATGAAAACTAGTCTAGAAAATTTGAAAATAAATGGAATAAACTTTGGAAAAATTTTATGTACATGAAAAATATTTATAAATAAAGATAAGAACATAAAATAAAAATGCATTCACAAAAATAAATATATAAATTTTAATTAAATATAATTTAAATTGAGAAAATAGCAGAAAAATAGAAACCAGCCTTTAAAAATAGGAAATAAATGCAATAAATTTTGGAAAAATTATAACATCACTTTAAAAATGTTTTAAAATAATATATATACCTAACATGTCATATAACACATATTAGAACATGATTTTACAAATAAAAATATTATTTATATAATTTAAAATAGATAATTTTATTAAATAAAACAATTTGCACCCAATATTGTAAAAAGCAGAACTTTCACAATATAAATCGGATTTCAACGAAACAAAACGCAGTATTATTGATATTAAATTTATTTTCATAATAAAAGATAAAATTCAAAAATTCAAGTATTTACGTTTCATGTTAATGTGAAAATCGGACGCTAACACCCCGATGTCAATTGAAGTTGGATGAAAGCACCACCCGTGTACACGGGAACTACAAGTAAGTAGAGAAAATACAGAAAAAGCAGAAAAGACGACAATTTTTATAGTGCTTCGTCTTAGAGTAAGCCAACGTCCACTTTAACTCTCTTTATTACTGAATTTGATTACAACTTTACAACAATCTTCAATTACAACACACTTTAGACCAGTAGATCAAACTTTGATAGAGAATAATCTTCCGAATTCATGTTGAATGATGTAGATTATCTCTTGGAGATCGTCGTAGTGTCCTTGGTGTTTGGAGTACTTGAAGCGTTGAGTGAGTCGAGAATTCTGCAGAGTATCGGCGCTTGAAATGGTCGGCCAAAAGTCCCCTGAAAGTTGGAGCTAATGCAGTATTTATAGAGAAATCTGGACAGGAATTTTCGCCTAAGTTATAAGTCGTGACCGACTTAAGGAAATTCGTAAGTCGCGACCGACTTAAGGATCACGAGTTAGCAGGCAGTGGCATAAGTGAAGCGGTATTGAGTTTGTCTTCGTTTGCTTAGGTCGCAAGCGACTTATAATAGGTCGTAGGTCGCTCCCTGTTAGGTCGTTCGGCAACGGCCTATCTTTTAAGTCGCTGAAGGCAGAAGTTGCTAAGTCGCTAACCCCTTAGGTCGCTTAGAGTTTTAAGTCGTTAGCTTGTTAAGTCGCACCATCTGTTGAGTCGTTAAACCATCCTGTCCTTGAGTCGTGGACATCCTTAAGCCGTAGAAACCTTAAGTCGTGGAGGCCTTAAGTCGTGAACCATCCCTTCTTTTAAACCATTAAGTCGCAGACTTCTCTATGTCATAAGTCTCTAAGTTTTTCAACTCGTTAAGTCGTTCAATTTTTAGGTCGTAGGTTGTGAAGTATTCTGAGTTCTTAAGTCGTCAATTCCTTAAGTCGTGTCCCTTCTTTGAGCCGTGCATTCCCTTAAGTCGTGAGTCGTCCCATGTCTTAACTTGTTGAGTCATTTTGTTCCTCTAAGTTGCCTTAAGCCTTAGCTCATCAGCTAGTTGAGTTGCAACCAGTTGAGTTGGTCCATTCTTTAAGTTGCGGATGCTTATTGAGTTGCAGATCCACTGAGTCGTTAAGGACCTTAAGTGGATGAGTCGGCCCAGATTTCAACTCGTTGGCAGAACGGGGTTAACATTTGCCCCTCGAAATACACGCCTAGGTCATAGGTCGTGTGCTTCGACTCATCTTAGCTCGTGTGCCGACTCAAGCTCTACTGCCCAAAGCTATAAAAACCTGAGTCGCTCCCTCTTTTCTTCTCATTCCCTAAACTTTAAACCGTGTCTGCCATTAACGCACCTTCAAGCTCCCAAAGGCGATTTCGACCAGATTCATCTCCGATCATCTCTAACATCATACTGCGTAAGCGATTTCACTTTCCCTATGATTGTCGATTATCTCTAACTTATGCGCCCCATCTTCATCTTCGATTTGCCCCTTTGAGCCCTGCGAACTTGGTTGTTTTGGTCATCAATGGATTTAGGGTTATCTATTATAATGATCCACGATTTGAAGAGATTCAGTGGTGTGATAAAGCTAGGATTGTTGATCGAGAGTTTATTGGGTTAACGGGTTAGGAATTAGAAGGTTCATGGGATAGGAGGGAGACGGTTCATGGGTTAAGAGCTGGAAGGTAAACGGGTTTAGGAATTGTATGGTAAATAGGCCAATCAGAGTGGAGCATTGCCTCGGATGTGACTCAATAATTCTGGGCGACCTGATATCCTTCGAGACTAAACTCTGGACCGTCTTACTAATCCTCACGACACAAGTCTTGAGTCGTGGCCGATATAGGACTTGGAGAATTTTCTCATAACTTTGAACCGAAATCTTTTCTCCCTCCTATGCTTTATGACTTAAGCATTGCCGACGCAAAGGGTTGACGACTTATAGCATAAACGACCTAAGCCGCCTCATAACCTTTAAATCTTGGGCGAGTTAATATATTGAACTGTCTCGGAGCATAATCCTGACTTGAACTTTAACTTGATTTGCTGAAATAAACTGCCTGAGTGCTAAATTGTTTGGACTTTAACTTGTTAAACTTTGTTGCATTTTTTCACAGGTCACTCTTGCAAGCTAATAACCTGTCTAACACAGCATTTACAGAAAATTGGGACGAATATACTGCCACTGATTGCCCACATCAAATGACAGATTAGTTAATAACAATTAATCAACTTTAACAGATTGTGTGAACGAAGTGCTTTAAAACAATGAATTCAGGCAAAGTATCAAGGCAACATCGGAATATTCAACTAAACTTTCCTGTTTGCATTAACACTGTACTTGAACTTCAAATTAACAAGTCCTGAAATTTGATAGCCAATCAATTGTTGACGAGCTTAACTCCAGTTATATTTACTTGTTTATTTTTATTAGTTCTGCACAACACTCCACACTTTTAGGAAACGTGCACCTTCAAATTTGAATATCCAGTTGCTTATGTAGAATGGCCTCACATCAAGAAGAAGTAACGGAACAGATTGGAGAGGCTCTTCCAATAGCTGCTCCACTGACTACTCCACTGGAAAGAGTCTCAACTTCCTTAAACTACCGGACGTTTAGCTTATTGCGTGCTCAGTTTGGCATCGTTGAAACGGATGCTATATTGCCTGGGCCAAATGATTTTGCTTATAGACCTCCCCGTGGTTTCATCGCTGTCAACCGCCAAAAGTGCTTGTGTGGTGCTATTCCTCCCTTCAACGAGTTCCTTCAGCAATTTCTACTTCGATTGACTATCTCCCCGTTTCAACTGCACCCCAATAGTTACGCCATTCTGATGGGGTTGTGTGTTTTATTCATGAGAACCCTGGGTCGGCTACCGAGCTTTGGAGAAATTTGTTACTTATGTTCCTTCACCAAGATTAAAGACCATCCCTCCATTGTCGTCATAAGGAGTGTTAGGAATCACAAACTCGTGACTGACCTACCCGAAAGTGCTCATGGATTTTTAAATCAGTTTTTCTTTGTTCGCTGCCCCCCAGGGTTTTATGCCATCTGGAGAGTAGGAAGTAAGATTACCTGCTTCTATTTTCCATTCCCGAGCTTTTCGAATTTCGAGTTGTTAATCGTTAATTTCACTCTTTCCTTTTTCAGCACTTCCTCCCCTATCCAGAGATCCGGGCCATAAGCAAGTTTTTGACAGATTGAATGTTGTGGCCGCAGAAGAGGGGAGCATAAAGTTTTTGTTGAGGGATGAACTTTTGCATCAGTATGGGCTTTTGCACGCTTCTCGCTCTACACACCCCCATGAAATCGCAGACTCCCAGGCTAGAGCGTCGGATGCCCCAGTTTCTACCGACACATCCATACCAAAAGGACCTGCTCCCGAGGCTTCACTAGTGAAGTGCTCCACTTCTGTTGATGTTGCGGGGCCATCTGACAGACTTGCCCCGGTTATTGAGGAAGAAGAGCCTCAGGGATCTCCCCAACGTTCACAGAAATCTGGCGAAGAAGCTGAGAAAACCAGCCCTGTCAAGCAGAGCAGGGACGACACTTTCGAAGGACTGAGCGACCTCTTTGCCACCTCACAAGAGATCTTTAAAGATGATCCTATCACTACCGGGGTTTCTTCTTCAGTAGTTGAAGCGACTTCTATTCTGCAACAGACTCCGTCAACTCAAGAGTTGACGCTAACTACTACACCCACAACTACTCCACAATTAAAGAGTGGTTCGTAGTTTGATGCGCGTAGTTTGCACATTACACACACCTAGAATTTTTTGGCACTTTTATGCTTCTGACTCTTTGTACTTTGAAGACTTCTAAAGCTTATCTCTTTTTATTTCAGATTCTCCGATGGGACGCAGCGGCTCCTACTATGATGACTTCCAACGCTACGGGAGGCGTAGCCAATATGATTATAGGCGCTACCTCCCCTCTTACAAAGAATTCGATGAAGAGAGAGCCGCCCGAAAGGCTCAGGAGAGGAGGGCGCAAGAAGAGCGTTCTAAGAGAAAATAGAGGGAGGAGCGCCACGGTTCTTCCAATAAAAGCGATGATTCCCATAAGAGAAAATCCCACGATGACCGGGGAAAAAGTCAAATGGTTGAGGAACTAAGCAAGCATGCCCGACATGGTGAGAAACATACTTCTATAACTCCCGAAAAAGTCACTGCCCCCGTCTCACTTGACATTCCTTCTGGCTCCCCCGCTCTTGGGAAGACAGACATTCAAACAATAATTAGCAGGCCTAAATTTCAAGTTGGACCGGGCCCAGCCACTTTGCAAAGCCGGTTTCCACAGTGGTGCCTGAAGGGAGTGCGGTTCAACCTCGACTTGGTCCCTATTGACAAGCCTGCCATGCTACGAAATCTCGATGCCGTCAAGCTTGATATTGAAAGGATGTCGAACTAGAAAAAGCTTGTAGACGAGCTTCAGAGGGTCAACCGTGCAAATATAGAGGCCATGCTTACTATGGAGAACGATAAAGCCGAATGGCAGAAGGTTCTTGAGCAGCATGATACCGAAATGAGGAGCATCGCTACTTACAATGAAGAGCTTGAAGCGAAAGTTGAGGAACTCAAACAAGAACTCGCTACTTCTTCTACCACATATACTCAAAAAGAAGAAGTATTTCAGAAGCAAGTCCGCGATGCTCATGCAGCTCAGCGACATGCCGAGGCACAACTTGAAGCTGAGCAGAAAACAACAGGAATGTATCGTGCTGAGATTACAGAACTACAGAAGAAAGTCAGCTCTCAAGAGGCGGAAATTCAAATGCTTAAGCTTCAAATTTCCCAAGCTGAAAGAGAGCGTGATGAGGCTGTCGCCGACAAAATTGCAGCTGAAGAATCCCATGAGGCGACGAAGACCAACATCAGCTCGACATTATTTGACTTCTACCTGCATAGCATCTTGGGGAGCGGTAGCTTCGCCTTTCTAGGCCCCAAGTACGAAATTACTCTGGCTGAGGTATGGGAGGCCGCACTTGATATGCTCGGTGCTAAAGGTGCTGGATGCATCGAACCAGCTCTTGAAGAGCATTATTTTGATGAGGATGCTCGCGCCGCTCTCGCCAAGGGAAGGGAACAGCTTGCAAAATTAAGGGCCGAATTGGCGGTAGGGGAGCATTCAGGAAAAGCTATCTTAACTGCTCCGATTCAGCCTACTCCTTCGGCCGAAATCGATATCATTGGTTCCAGTTCCCATTCCCCATCCCCTACTAAAGTTACCACCGAGATCGCGAGTATATAGGGTGGAGATGAAGGCGACGAGAGTGCCGAGGCACAGGCTTATGAGGTTGATGTCAGGAAACCGACTTCTCCAGGTAACTCTACTGTTAATCTTACCCAAGTAGACTGCTCATCTGTTTCTTACGAGCTTGATGAGCTTCTTGACTATTTTCTGAATCTCAGCGAGCCTTTATCTCCGCTCTTTACCGACTTTAACTTCTTTTCTTCTGTAGAGAAAACACCGGGCATCGTTCAAACTTCCCCTCCTCCAATTACTCCTCCCTCAGCTTTCCAAGTCACCCCTCCTTCTGCTTCGCAACCCGGGTCACAAGAGGAGCAAATAGCGGCACTTCACGGCTTAGATGATCATATTGCCTCGCAAGAACATGGGGGAGAAGGACTCGGAGAAGGCAACGAGTCTCCGGAGCGAACCACTTCTGATAACATAAAATTATCTGCTCTCGTTACTCCGGGAAGTGAGTCTTCTTCAAGGAAGAGGAGGAAACGTACCACTTCCAAGAAGAGAAGGAAAGGTATTCTTGCTTCTGAGGAGGAAGCGGTAGTTGATCCGGCAGTAACCCTTTCTCCTTCATCCCCGACTCTCCCAAGCCGTCCTGAAAAGCTGCCTATCAGGTCAGGTGAAGGTTCTAAGGGTGGTGGCAAGAAGAAGTAAGGAGTCGTGCTTCAGTTTACTTCTAGTTTTTGCTTTTTGCATGTACTGGCCGGAGATTGTGAGGGTACCGGCCCCCGCTTTTCTTTTTCTTTTTATTTTGAAACCTGTACCTGTACAAAATTTTGACGGTGTTGAATAAAATGATTCTTTTTTCTTTGTACAAACTTCTGTCTATATTTGAGAATACATTTATTATTCATTATTGTAGAAGTTTCTTTATACGATATTACAGTGAGCTTGTGGTATATTGTTCGAGCGCCATTTTACCGATGTAGTTATACCGCGTTGCCCCTATACCATAAGCTCGTTGCAATATTTTATATTTTGAGGGGACTTGTATTTTTATTTTCTAGAGAATAATTATTCCATACTTTGAGGAATATTATTCCGTTAAAAACAGAGTACAATATTTCATATAAATTTTTACGCTTCATCCTTCGAAGATATCACCTTTTCTTTTGTGCATATACACATTTTATCAAGTGAATTCTTCTATGTGGTAAAGCGGTCCTCTGAAGGGTACTTTAATTTCTTTTTGAGGAAGAATATTTTCCAGAATAGGTGAATTATTCTTCCTTTGAAAGTTAAAGTGTGCCTTTGATGATGGTTTTTTTTTTTTGAAAAGTTGCACCTCTGAGGAGGGCTTTTTCACGTTTCAACACTTGGAAGTTTTATTTCAATCTCGGTGAAACGTGTGCCTCCGAAGAGTTGTGCCTCCGAGAGGGCTTTTTCACGTTTCAACACCTGGAAGTTTTATTTCAATCTCGGTGAAATGTGTGCCTCCGAAGAGGTCTTTCTGCTTGCTTGTGCCTCCGGGAGGAGGTCTTTTCATTTCTGCCTCTGGGAAGAGGTCTTTCTGTCTTGTTGTGCCTCTGGGAAGAGGTCTTTTTGTTTCTGCCCCTTGGGAGAGGCTTTTATTTTTCCCTGTTCGCTGGGAAGCGGGCCTCCAAAGAGGGCTTTCCACATTTCAGCACTTGGAAGTTTTATTTCAATCTCGGTGAAATGTGTGCCTCTGAGTAGGGTTACAGCCTGGAAGTTTGGAGTTTCTTTCTCTGGGTTGGACGGATTCACGGGAGTATATCGACCGATCATTCCGCAACTTTGTAACGAGAAAGATCTCTCTTTTTCTGGTTAGCCCGCTCGAGGTCTTTTAGCATTTCAACTGTGGTGAAATGGGCACCGAAGAGGGCTTTTTTTTCACGTTTCAACACCTGGAAGTTTTATTTCAATCTCGGTGAAACGTGTGCCTCTGAGTAGGGCTTTTGCCTGGAAGTTTGGAGTTTCTTTCTCTCGGTTGGACGGATTCACGGGAGTGTATCGATCGATCATTCCACAACTTTGTAACGAGAAAGATCTCTCTTTTTCTGGTTGGCCCGCTCGAGGTCTTTTTCCTCCGAAGAGTTGTCCCTCCGTAGATGGCTTGTGCCTCCGAAGAGGTCTTTTCCTGATTGATGCTTGCTCGCCCATGTCTCTTTGCCATCGATTCACGTCGGCGATCCCTATTGTCTTTGGCAAGTGTTTTCACTTTCCAGTTGCGAATAATTTCCCTTATCCAAAGAAATATACTTCATAGTTGAGTGTGTTGGTGGTGGTAGACACAGTTTATTTAACTGGCTGTTTGTTTTTTCAAACATTTGCAGTTAGTTAGAAATGGTCCACTTCCATCCACATTGTCAACTTTTGTTTGATGCACTTCTTTTGTAGGATTTGAGTATGGAAATTTTGAATGGTTTAGTGTTTGTTTGCTGAGTGATGTCGGGGATTGCTTGGTCTTGCGATGGGTAAGCTTTGCTTTTATGACCTGCATTACTAAATCGACATTTTAATGACGCAATTAATGTATTTTATATGTCGAAAAAAAACAAAGCAGTTTATAATAGTAGAGAACACAAGATATATAGTGGTTCGGCCAAAAACTGGGCCTACATCCACTTTATAGCTTTTCATCATTTACTTGCTTTACAATTGTTTTCAATACAAGAATCATATATTTGCAATTCTTTTACAACATTTCAGCAAAGCTTTCAAGTAAAATAAGGACGCAAATGATTGCTGTTCCAAGCTCTTGGGATTGGTTCTCCTTCGACAGTTGTGAGTTTGAATGTGCCGTCAAGAAGCTTCATGCCTATAACATATGGCCCTTCCCAGTTTGGCCCAAACACACCTGTAGCTGCCATGATTCTTTTCAGAACTAGGTCCCCAACTTCAAAGTTGCGCTGACGAATTTTGGAATTGAAGTGCCTGGCTATTCTTTGTTGATGAGCTACAATTCTAAGTCTAGCCTCTTCTCTTCTTTCATCAAGGAGGTCAAGTGCTTCCAATTGCAGTTTTTCATTCTCATCTTGATCAAAATGGATCCTTCTGTGTGAGGGGACTTCAGTTTCCACCGGAATCATTGCTTCTGATCCATATGCCAATGAAAATGGAGTATGCCCAGTTGCAGTTTTGTGTGTGGTTCTGTATGCCCATAGTGCAAGCGGTAACTTGTCGACCCAACCACCTTTCGCTTTTTCCAGCTGCTTTTTGATGGTTGTTTTGATGATTTTGTTTACTGCTTCCACTTGCCCGTTTGCCCGCGGATGAGCCACTGCTGAGAAGCTTTTTTGGATTTTGAATCGTTTGCAAAAATCCTGGAATTCCTCACTTTCAAACTGAGTGCCATTGTCTGTGATTATCTTCTGAGGCACGCCATACCTACAAATGATATTCTTAGTTACAAAACTTATCATTTTCTTAGAGGTAATAGTGGCCAAGGGTTCGGCCTCAGCCCATTTAGTAAAATAATCAACAGCAACGATAGCATATTTAATCCCTGATTTGGCAGTTGGCAAAGGCCCAATGAGATCTATTCCCCCAGACAGCAAACGGCCATGGACTGACCATCTGTGTTAGCTCGGTGGAAGGTGCTCTAGGAATTTTAGCGAATCTCTGGCATTTATCACATTTTCGGGAATAGTCAGTAGCATCCTGATTAATTTCTGGCCAAAAGTATCCATAACGGAGGATTTTCTTTGCTAAAGTTTGACCACCTGTATGATCTCCACATTCCCCTCCGTGTACTTCAGTCAGAATCGTCCTAGCTTCTTCCTTTGTCACACACCGGAGTAATGGCATTGAAAATCCTCGTCTGTACAAACGACCATCTTGAACTATATATATGGAGGCTTTCCTCGTCAGCTTTCGTCGCTCTTTTGAATTTTCTGGCAAGGAACCATTGAGTAGATATTCAAGTATCGGAGTCATCCATGATTCTCGCTCTTGGGATACATTCATAATCTAATCAACATCCATTTCATCTGTGCTTGGAGCTGACAAGACTTCGACGGGAACTAAACCCAATAGTTGAGCTTCACCAGTACTTGAATACTTCGCGAGAGAATCCGCCTTCATATTTTCTTCTCGGGGAATATGGTTTATCGAATAACGGTCCAAATCTTGAAGGAGCTCCCAGGCTTTAGATAAATAGGCTGGTAAATTTCCCCCTTTAGCTTGAAATTCCTTCTTGACTTGACAAACAATAAGTTGCGTATCACTGAAGATATGCAACGCCTTAATATTTAGTTCTTTAGCGATTCTTAAACCAGCGATGAGAGCTTCGTATTCAGCTTCATTATTTGTCGAAGGGAATTCTAGTCTCGGTGCATAACATAGTGATCGCCCTTTTGGGGTTTCAAGAACAACCCCTGCTCCGGAACAGTAATCATTCCTTGCACCATCGACATACAATTTCCATTGGATTGGGATGCTATCAATGACTTCTTTCTCACTATCACCTTTATCCATACATTCTGCGATGAAATCTGCTAAAGCTTGTCCATCGATTGCTTTCCGGGGATGATAAGTGATGTCATACTGGCTGAGTTCGATATTCCATTTCAAAAGACGGCCGAAAGTCTCAGTACGGAATAGGACTTGCTTTAGAGGCTGATCAGTGAGGACTTTAATAGGATGAGCTTGGAAGTAAGGCCTCAATTTTCTTGATGCGATCAGCAAACAATAGGCGAGCTTTTCTAATCTGGAATAGTTCATCTCTGCCCCAGTGAACCTTTTGCTGATATAATAGACTGGGCGTTGAATCCTTGCATCTTCCCATACAAATACTGCACTGAGAGCATGAGACGAAATTGCCAAATATATGAAGAGATCTTCACCACCGTCGGGCTTTGAAAGTATCGGAGGCACTTCCATATGACGAATCAACTCATCAAATGCTTTCTGACATTCTAGAGTCCACTCAAAATTCTTATTTCCTTTCTTCAGAGCATCAAAGAATGGAATGCATTTGTCAGTAGCTTTGGAAATGAACCTACTTAAAGCAGCAACCTTTCCATTGAGACTTTGCAATTCCTTCTTCGATCTAGGAGCCTTGACCTCTCTCAGGGCAGTGATTTGAGCTGGATTGGCTTCAATCCCCCTAGCGCTCACAATGAAACCCAAAAACTTTCCGGACTCCACTCCAAATGAACATTTCAGGGGATTAAGCTTCATTCTATACTTTCGGAGTACTGCAAACATTTCTGCCAAGTGATCCATGTGGTCCACTGCTTTCTTAGACTTTACTAACATATCATCGACATAAACTTCCATTGTCTTGCCAATCTGTGGTTTAAACATGGCATTAACAAGCCTCTGGTAAGTTGCCCCTGCATTCTTGAATCCGAAAGGCATGACCTTGTAGCAGTAGAGTCCAACATCTGTGATGAAGCTTGTATCCTCTTGATCCGGTTCATGCATTATAATCTGGTTATATCCGGAGTATGCATCCATAAAAGATAACAATTCATGTCCCACTGTCCCATCCACCAACTGATCGATCCTGGGCACCGGGAAACAGTCTTTGGGGCATGCTTTGTTCAGATCTGAAAAATCAATGCACACCCTCCACTTTCCATTAGCCTTTTTCACCAACACTGGATTTGAGACCCATTTTGTATAAGTAGATTCTCTAATGAAACCGTTCTCCATGAGCCGATCCACTTCTTCTTTTAACGCTGCAGTTCTTTCAGGACCCTGAGTCCTTCTCATCTGTTTCACAGGTGTAAACTTTGGATCAATGTTCAGAGTATGTACTGCAATCTCTGGGGATATTCCGCACATGTCAGCATGAGTCCAAGCGAACACATCCAAATTAGCCTTTAAAAATGAAATTAGAACATTCTGGACTGTTGGATTGAGTTGTGAACCCACATTAAGCACTTTGTTTTGGTCATTTGAGTCAACAGGCACCGGTACTGTTACCTCTACTGGTACCACTCTATTTTCCCCTGCACTGGCTTTCCTTGGATCCATCTCTCTTCGTGCCCCACTACATTCACCAGTGCAGGGTCCACCATGTAATTGCTACAAGGTTGGTTCTTTGATGCGGACCGGAGCCGCCGCACCTTTTCCCATCTCTCTCTTCCTGGATTCTCGCAATTCTACAAAATAACATTCTCGCCCCGCATCTTGGTCTCCCTTAATCACGCCAATTCCGTTATCTGTGGGGAATTTTAGAGTCAAGCACCATGGGGCGATAACAGCTTTGAATGCAGCAAGAGTTGGTCGGCCTACAAAGGCATTGTAGGCAGAGAATTCTTCAACAATTATAAAGGTTTGCTTTCGAGCCACCTTCCTCAGTCCCTTTCCGAGTTCTACGAACAAATCTATAGTACCAATCAGCTGTTTGGGTTCTCCAGCGAACCCAGCGATCTTAAGTGAAGAAGCTTGAACGTCAGCCATTGGAATCTTCATTTGATCAAAGGTCTTCTTGATGAGGATGTTACATGAAGCTCCACAATCAATTAGAACTCTTCACACGGTTGCCGGCCCAATACCAGCAGATATGACCAAAGGGTCAATGGTCGGAGCTTCGATACCCAAAGAATCCCTGGCACTGAACACAATATCATCTGTGGAAGTCTTTTGTTGCTTTAAAGGCGCATCATTCTCTAAAACAAAAACATTCTCTTCAGCTGGTACATGCTTCAAGGCCCGGGCATACCTTTCCATCTCGCCCCAGCTTTTGCCTGCTGGTTGAGGTCCTCCAGTTATTACATTGATGACAGGCCTTTCCAATTCATGTTCCACGGTCTTCTCACTTGAGCCAGGACGGTGAGCGGGAACTTGCTGTTCTTGAGTTGACGGAGTTGAGGCATTTCTGTTCCTTTTGACATACTGTTGGAGCTTGTTTTCCTTTAAGAGTTGTTCAATTACCTCTTTCAATTGGCGGCATTCGTTGGTATCATGGCCGGGCTGGTTGTGGAAGCGGCAGTACTTTCCACTTTTTTCCATCTTAATCGCAACTCTCATTTTAGGTGGTGCCGGATATTTGACATCATCTTTAGTTGCAAAGTAGATGTTTTCAGGGGTATCGGTCAAGGGTGTGAAATTGAAGGAACGACCTTTCTTAGTGTCTCCCTGTTTCTTTCCACCATCGTTTCCCCTTTTCTGAGTGTTTGGTTCCTTTTTGTTCGTAGCAGCACCACTGTCCCCGGCTTGCACTGATACCACCTTAGCTGGTGCTTGGAGGCTCTCCAAGCGCATGAATTCATCCGCTTTCTTGTAGAATTTGTCAAGTGAGTTTGGTTCTATCATTTTCAACCATTTTCCAAATTCGGTTGACTTGTCAATTTCCCTCATCAAGTATGTCAAGGCCATGCGTGGCTCAGCATTGTCCACCTCAGCCAATGCTATGTTAAAGTGATTCAAGAATGACCTGATAGATTCTCCTGGATTTCGCTCTAGACTTGATAGCGACATTATGTCCTTTGGTTTAGAAGCATACAATCGAAATTGCTCCTTGAATTTCCTGGTCAAATCGGAGAATTGATCGATGGACCTGACCGGCAGCTTTGTAAACCATAATAGAGCTACACCTTCTAGATAAACCGGGAAGTATCGGCATTTAGTTTCATCAGATGCCCTGGCACCAGTCATGTGCCAGTCGTATTTGTACAGAAACTCATTAGGATCACTCGTCCCTTTGTAAGCCGGAATAGTAGGGGGAACGAATTTCCTTGGAAATTCTGCCTTCAAGATCCTTTCAGTAAATGGAGTTTTGCTTGGAGCAAATCCCCACTCTTTCTCATCTTCATATCTTCGCATACTTTCTTTCATGATTTGACGAACCATACCCGAAAAATATTCTTCGTCATTCAAAGGCTCTGGAGGGCACACATCAGCTACTCTCTCTGAATTCTGCCTTGACAATCGTTCGCGGAGAGTTGGTTGTGGCCCTGATCCGCCAGTTTGAGGAGGGGTTCTCTCTACGGGGTCCGCGGCTATTTGGGAGATGTTTCCTTCAACATCCTGAACTTCCGGAGTAGGGTTTCCATTATTATTACCCGGTTGACGATTTGCCCCAAGTAGATCATTCAATTTACTCAAGATCAAGGCATTCTGAGCATTCTGTGCTTCTAATTGCGCATTCTGAGCATTCAACTGCTGATTCAGTCCCAAAACCACGGCGTCCAGCTCCGCTCGTGTGACTCCAGCAGTCGGAGCTGCTTGACTTGAAGGAAGGGAGGTAGCTGTATTTCCATGAACATTATCGGAACTTGCAGAACTTCGTCTTCTTCCAGGAGCCATTATTTCCAATAAACTCCTAGTTTTAAAATAAATCCTTTCAACAATCCTTCGCGGAGAAATAGTGGAAGTTTCCTGAGTTCAATGTTCTCAGTGCAAGCACCAAAAATGTTAACGTGAAAATCGGACGCTAACACCCCGGTGTCAATTGAAGTTGGATGAAAGCACCACCCGTGTACACGGGAACTACAAGTAAGTAGAGAAAATACAGAAAAAGCAGAAAAGACGACAATTTTTATAGTGGTTCGGCTTAGAGTAAGCCTACGTCCACTTTAACTCTCTTTATTACTGAATTTGATTACAACTTTACAACAATCTTCAATTACAACACACTTTAGACCAGTAGATCAAATTTTGATAGAGAATAATCTTCCGAATTCATGTTGAATGATGTAGATTATCTCTTGGAGATCGTCGTAGTGTCCTTGGTGTTTGGAGTACTTGAAGCGTTGAGTGAGTCGAGAATTCTGCAGAGTATCTGCGCTTGAAATGGTCGGCCAAAAGTCCCCTGAAAGTTGGAGCTAATGCTGTATTTATAGAGAAATCTGGACAGGAATTTTCGCCTAAGTTATAAGTCGCGACCGACTTAAGGATCACGAGTTAGCAGGCAGCGGCATAAGTGAAGCGGTATTGAGTTTGTCTTCGTTTGTTTAGGTCGCAAGCGACTTATAATAGGTCGTAGGTCGCTCCCTGTTAGGTCGTTCGGCAGCGGCCTATCTTTTAAGTCGCTGAAGGCAGAAGTTGCTAAGTCGCTAACCCCTTAGGTCGCTTAGAGCTTTAAGTCGTTAGCTTGTTAAGTCGCACCATCTGTTGAGTCGTTAAACCATCCTGTCCTTGAGTCATGGACTTCCTTAAGCCGTAGAAACCTTAAGTCGTGGAGGCCTTAAGTCGTGAACCATCCCTTCTTTTAAACCATTAAGTCGCAGACTTCTCTATATCGTAAGTCGCTAAGTTTTTCAACTCGTTAAGTCGTCCAATCTTTAGGTCGTAGGTTGTGAAGTATTTTGAGTTCTTAAGTCGTCAATTCCTTAAGTCGTGTCCCTTCTTTGAGCCGTGCATTCCCTTAAGTCGTGAGTCGTCCCAGGTCTTAACTCGTTGAGTCGTTTTGTTCCTCTAAGTTGCCTTAAGCCTTAGCTCATCAGCTAGTTGAGTTGCAACCAGTTGAGTTGGTCCATTCTTTAAGTTGCTGAGGCTTATTGAGTTGCAGATCCACTGAGTCGTTAAGGACCTTAAGTGGATGAGTCGGCCCAGATTTCAACTCGTTGGCAGAACGGGGTTAACATTTCAAATTTAAAAATCAAAGTTTGACCATATTGAGCAAAAATCTACTTTTTCTGGAAATATCCCATTTATTCAGGTTTGAAATTATAATTCACACAAAAAAAAATATGCTCTTAAAATAACAAAATTTATTATTTTTAATAAATATAATAAAGTTTTTAAATAAAATAATCAAAATAAACAATTAAAATAAATCATAAAATACAGGGTTGTTACATTGTAAGTGTATACATATACAAGTATAAATGCATGTGTGTGTATATATATGTATATAAATGCCATGAGAAGTGAGATATAAGGAAAAATGTGGATATATATATAATATCAAAAGGTTCACCTAAGATATTTTTATTGATCAAAAGCTATATCTTTTATTTTTAAATCTAAAAAATTATTCATATTTAAACTCTACACTTTTAACAATAGATATAGCTATATATGTGTTATTAATTTAAGTGTGAATGACCTAAGCCTATAATAATCAAATTAATAAAGGGGTATTTCTTCTTAGTAATATCTTAAAAACAAATTTACAACTAGTATTTTTATATATGGTTATTAATTGATATGAAATCTTTTCTTTAAAATTTATAAATGCAAATAAAAGGGGAAAAGTTTAAAACATATAAAAATATTAAAAAAAATATAAAAACCCTATAAAAACATTTGTAAGCTTTGACTAAACATGTGTAAGCTAGGTATAACATGCATAGACAAGTGTCATTGTTCTGTTAATTAAAAAAGAAAACAGTACTTCTAAATTTATTTGCTCCTCTCAAATTAAACTGAAAAGGAGAAATAAAAACCAGAAATTAAAAGAAAATCCAAAAAAAAACTTTCAAATTAAAGCTCAACAAAGAAGAATCAAAATATAGTAGCATTTCATCCAAATTCAAATCAAATTCCAGTTTTAAGTGGCAAGATCTAGTTTCCTGTCTTCTCTGTTCTTTAAATGACTGTGACTAAAACTCAACTTTCAAAGGTTAAATCATCTGTGAAGCTTGTGCATGTAACAAGTGATGTTGGAAATAGCTCAAATACACCCAAACATAGAAGAAATGAATGTTTTGTATGGGTGTATCATTTGATTTTGCTGAGTATGATTGAGCATGTCTCTATTTATTTAAAACAGACCCAAAATTTGCATTCAAAATTTACATCTTTACATAATCATTTCTGAGATATGATGTCTAAAGAAAATTCGAGAGGAAATGATTTAGTATTTTGCTGGAAAATGAATTTACAGTAAACAAATAAACCAAGCCAGAAAATTTGTCTCTTTTCCAGTATGTGGTTTAATTCATCTTCGAATTTGATGATTTTTGGTGGGGGATTTGTAGTTTTTAAGTTAGGTTTGAAGGAGAAATCTGGGATGATCGAGAATTGGGTTTTTCGTTAGTTCATGACGAACGACGGCAGGACGTACATTATAATTTATGTGGAGGGAAGCCTGAGTGATGGAGATCTCGGTAAAATTGGCATTGGATTTTTCTAATTGGTGGATCGTCGGGACGAGATGATTTTAGGGTTTAGGCTATGTTTGGGTCAAGGTTGGTTTCTGGGTGATCACGACGTCATGCTAGCGTCGAGTGAAGCTGGAGGTAGGGGAAAGGGTAGTGGGGTGTTGAGCGAAGCTTCAGACGTAAGGGCGTGGGTCCTTGTGGTTGGCGGCGGTGGTACGTGATGAATGTAGGTAGGGGATTTCTTTTCTGGTGATGTCGAAATTCGATTTTTGGGTTCGAACATCGACAAGGGACTTTCGATCAGTTGAGAAGCTCAAAGAGGTCGTCGGTGATCAGGATATGAGATCACTGATGGTCGGAGGATCGTCATTGCCATGTGCACGTGCATAAGATATCAGAGGTGTCTAGATGTTGAGGCTTTAGGGAAGAAGGGGGTTTGCTCGGGAGCGTGTAACAACCCAGTATTTTGTTATTTTTTTAATTATTCATTGTAATTATTTTAATTAAAAATTCTGATTTAAAAAATTTATTATATTGATTAAAAAGAATAAAAAAATTTATTTTAAATATAAATTTTGATTTTTGCATGAATTATAATTTCAAACCTGAATAAATAGAATATTTCCAGAAAATGTGGATTTTGGTCAGTCTGGTCAAACTTTGATTTTCAAATTTAAAATTAAATATTTGAATTCTTGAATTTTGTCTTTTATTATGAAATTAAGTTAAATTTCAAGAATACTTCTTTTCGTTTCGTTGAAATCCGATTTATATTGTGAAAGTTATGCTTTTTATAATATTGTATGTAAATTGATTTGTTTAATAAAATTGTCTACTTTAATTTATATAAATAATATTTTTATTTGATAAATCATGTTCAAATATATGTTATATGACATACTAGGTATATATTTTATTTTTTATTTAACATTTTTAAAATAAAATATAGTTATAATTTTTCCAAAGTTAAGTGTATTTTGTTTAAAATTTAAAAAAAAAAACTAGACTCGATATATTAAGCTATTTTCTTTATTTGTTTTCCTATTTTTCCAAAAACAAATTATTTATTTTCTTTTCTTCACTTTATTTCAGTTTGTTTTATTTTATTTACTTAGTTTTATTTTTTTATTTTGTATAAAAGATATTGGAAATTCGAAGGGACAAAAGCTTTAAAACAATGACTTTTCATGCGCTAGACTCTTCACTTTTTGGACCAGTCAACACTTTATTGTTGCTGTGAGTTTCTTATTTTGCTTTTCACATGAATTTTACTTCTCATTCTAGAAAAATTTCATCCTATCATCTCTGAAAAACATTTTGGTAATGGCTTCCATCTTCTCTTCATTTTCCTTTGTTATTTCCATTGAATTTTGGCCTTAATTTGACTTCTCACATGTTTGCTCGACCTATCACCTCACCATCTCCACCACCAACCACCACCACTTCCTTCCCATTATCCATAGCTTGAAATCATCCTCCTCCTCTGACCTATACTGGCCGTGACCTCCCTTGAGCAAAAACTCCACAAAAAGTTGCAAAAATCCTTAAAACTATGCCTAATTGAACCCTATATGCAACACCACCTTCATTGCTTGCCACGGCCACCTCCTTAGCCACCACAACTAGCAAGCACCACCTCTAAACACCATTACTAACCTCTGACCTGACCTGTAGTAGCCTCTGGCTGAGCCCAAATATGCACTTGACTGAGACCAAGTTGAACCAAAACCCTTTATAGACTTGCCTTTTGACCTTCCTCACTTTGTAACACTCAAAGCCTTTTCATTCTCAAGCCTAGCATTGCATTACTAGTCCAAACCAGATCCATTCCACCTGAAATAATGTGGTGGACGAGCCAAATAACATGTGTGGCTGAGCATATGTGAAGTTTGGGCCAAGCAAAATTGAATAGGAAGCTTGGTGATGTCTTTGTTTAATCCTATTTCCATAATTCTTTCAATATGATTTTGTATTGTATTTATATTTATACTTTGCTTTGTTTTGTTGTCGAATACAAGATTAATATCTTGGCTCTCTCCACTCAAATAAAATCATGCCATCGTGCTTTTTGGACTTCTTTTGTGTGTGTTGTCTGCAAACTCCAGCTTTAAAGATGTGAATATTTCTAACCAGACATTTCTTACTTATATAACTAGTAAATTGACACCATTTGAATCTGTAGATTATAAGATTATGTTATAACTGTTTATGCTATGATCATATGATGTTCGCCCCTATTTATACACATGTCATATCATCTGTTATTGTTATATAATGCTATTCTGTTTATTTATATCAGTTTATCACACTGCAAGTTCCTTGTAGAGTAGAATCACTATGGGTTGAAATGGTACATACCCGAACGGACTTTAGAATAGGGAAACATCGTTATGGGCTGAAATGATAGGCCTGAATGATTTTTATTTATTTCATTTCTACTTGGGATTAGGGATTTGAAATAATAGAACCCGGATATATTTTACTTTGTAAATTAGGGATTGAAATGATATATTATCCGTATCATTTGACTTAGGTTAGAAAATTTTATAGAGACCGTGGTTAAAATATAATTTTCTAAAATTTTTAAAATAATTCAAAAATGTAAATATTATGATATTTTGATTTGAATTTAAATTTAAAAAAAGAGTTTTATAAATATTAGTGATTTTCTATAAGTTAAATAAGTGAATTAAATAAATCTTAAAGTAGAATTTGAAATATAAGTTAATTTTGGAATTTATGATTTTGTTTACAAATGGAATTTAAGTTAAGTAAGAAATTATGATAATTTGATTTAAATTTGAATTTAAAATGATTTTTATAAAGTGTTATTGACTTTTCTAAAAATTGAAAATAAGTGAAATAAATAAATGTTTAAAGTTGAAATTTGAAGTATAACTTAACTTGGAAAAATGTGAAAGTGTTTTAAAAAATAAAAGTTAAGTTAAGAAAATAAAATGGAATTTAAATAAAATTATGAAATGGTAAAATCAATCAAAATGTTAAGTAAATGAAATGTTATAAAATTTTACATTTATTTTATAAGTCAATTATTAAAGATTTGATAATTATTTGTGAAAATTTCACTTTGTAAAATCATAAATTAAGAGATATTTAATGATCATTTTAAAATGTGAGAATATGATTTTATAAGTTTAAAATGGTTTAAATAAAGATTTAATTATTTATGAAATTATATTAAATATTTAGAATTTAATAAATTGCATTTTTGAAATGTTATTATTTCTAAAGTTAAAGATATTGCAGCATTTTGTAAATGTTGTAATTAATATTAATGAACTAAATGGCTAAAATAAACTAAGGGCTATTACAGCACTTTGTAAGTGCTGTAGTTGCTGAATTTAACTAAGGTTTTACCTGAAATCTAAAATCTATTACAACATTTTAAATGCTGTCTTATGCCAATTGAATTTTTTTAAACATAACTTTCCGTAGCATTTTCTAAGTGCTGTGAAAGTTGAATTTTCACTGTTAATAAATTTAAGTGAACAAATGAATTCTGAAAATGGTAAATTTTTGAGAATTGAATATTTGGTTATTAAATATAATAACTTCATTTTAAATGATTTAAATGGATACTTTGTTTTGAAATATAAACCATTTTGAAATGTGATTTGAAATGGTATTTAAATTAAATAAAATGAATGTGGTTTTGGAAAAATATGATATTTTGATATTTTGAAATGGATTTTGAATGATATTGAATTTTGAAATGATATTTGATTTCAAAGTATAAATTACCATTTTAAAATTTTAACTACGGGAGGTATTTAATTTATGGTTTAACTGATCCTTAAAGGATGGGCGATCCCAAGCATCCTTTAAGTTATTGTGCATTACTACTACAGTTCACTTGAGTTGGTTTACATTATATAAGTATGTATGTCCTAACTCGAGTGTTTTGTGTTTTACTTTACGCTCGGGTCAGCTTGAGTATTTACAGCTTAGCTTTGGATTTCTTTTCGGGTCAGCCTTAGTATCTATTCTCTTTCAGTTTCAGTTGTTCTATTTCAGCTCTGGTATTTATAAACTTCTATGTATTTGAGATTTCTATTGTATATTTTTTTTCAAACTGATGTTATGTATTTGTTTTTTAGAGTTGTTATAGTAGCTTCATCAGCTACTATAGTATTTTAATTTCCGCTGCGAGTTATTCTGATATTTCTGTGTCTGTGATTCTATAATTGTATTTCATTTGCTACAAATTTATTTACAATGCGGTATTTTGAGCAATTCAAGTCTGGCATGTGTGGATGCGAATGGCTGAAAATATCGGGTTGTTAAAGTTGGTATCAAAGCTTTGGTTTTAGGCAAACCATAGCCTGCGGATCAAAAACTCATTAGAGATAGGGTAGAAATACCTTAGAATGAGTGAAATCAATCTCAGAATCCTTTCTTTGTGAGAGAACGTATTTTCGAAGCATAAAATGATTTCCGAATGATTTTTAAAGGAGTTTCAAAGATTATTTTGGCATAAAAAATTTCTTATTTTGAAACCAAGATTTTCTAAACTTCATTCCTTCTGTATCTACCTTGTTAGAAATCTCTTGGTTATGATTCTTATTGAATAGGATTCCTTGAACTTTGGAACGCTCCCACTTGTTCTGAAATCCATTCTTGTCTTCCCTATTTTATCCTTTTGATTTTGGGGCATTCCATAACTCCACCTTGAATGACCTCTATAAAAATCGGTGGTTCCGTAAATCTTTGAATGATTGGTAAAGGGTTGAAACTCCTTTATAATTGGCGTTGATTAACCGAAGATTTCTGTATCCTCGGTTTACGATGCTATCTACCTTCTGCTACATCTGGATTCTATCTCTACCGATCGAATGTTGATTTGCCTTAGATTTCCGAATTGATTATATTCATGAAATCACGGTTGACCAGTTAAGGTCGCTCGTGATTTATATATGCTTATCCATCTTCTATTTGGTAACTAAATTATCTCATCTTCGTTCGAGCTTATCTTCGAACCAGAATTCTTTTTGATTAGAGTTCCTCTAAATTCGAATCTCTGTTCGTTTGAAATCTAATCTTGAATCATTCTTTGGAAATTTGTGTTTGGTCGTATTTTGGAATTTGTGCATACATTGAAATTATTATTTTGATAAGGATGACCCTATTTTGTATATAAAAGTGAAATGTTTTCGATAAGGATTATATACCTTTTAAAACGAGAATTTGAAGTTTCGAAAGGATTTGAAATTTTGAAAATTTATAAGAATTTGACTTGTATAAAATGATTTATAACTGAAGGGTTTTAAATTTGAATTCCGAGGAATCGAACTCCGATGTTTTGAAATCGTTTTTAAGATTTCGGAAAATATATAAAAATAATATGATTTAAAGATATTTCTTCGAATAAGAATGTTTCAAATGTATTCGAACTAATCCTAATGATTTCGAAGTGATTTCAAAGAAGTTTCAAGAAAATAAAAGTCCAGAACCCACTTATGTCGTTGGAAAATAAATTTTGGTGATGAATGCATGCATCATCGACATTGATTTTTGAGTTTCTGAGTAGGACAGAGGGAACTCTAGTAGCTTTGCTATTCGAGTGATTTTGTGAAATCAATTTTGATTTCAGATTTTGAAGTATGGTTTGATATTCGAAAGATATATGTATGTGTGTGTGTGTACATACATACATACATATATATATATATACATACATACATATATATATATATATATATATATTTGAAATGATTTAAAGTAAGCCGGTGTTCAATCCTCGAGATTCAGATTTGTTTAGGTACAACCCTATCTTTTGGAATTGGTTTACTGATTTGTTGGTGATTTCCAACTCTTGGATTGAAAATATGATTTCTTCGACTATTTTGAAGGTTCGAGCACTTCCAAATTAAGGTTAACTTGTCAAAGCTAAGTAATTTTGAAAGGTATAGTGTATTTGATAAAGAATATAAGTTTAGTTTGGTATGACTAAAGTATAAAGTAATATGATTTATATAAGTTTGAAACTGTTTGTTGAGTGAAATAAATAAGACTATTTTGAATTATACTGGTATGAAATATATATTTGAAATGTTTTTAATAAAGTGTAACGACCCATAAATTTCGTGGATTTAATTTGGTTGAATGAATGAGTTTTGTAATCCAATTTAGTAGAAATAAAAACTTTATAAACAAATATTGAAATGAACGCTAAATTAAAACATATATATAAATGGTGACTTAAACCTATTTACTAGAAATTTGAATAAATTTCAATAAATGGAATGGGGTATAAATTTCATTTGAAGGAAATTAATTTATATGTTAATGTAAATTTAGAAAATATTGGAATAAATGATTATTCCATTCGTACTTGTAAGCAGTTATTATAAGTTGCATGTTGAAAGGGTTGATTGAATTGGAATTTATATTTAAATTAAATGAAAATCTTAAAGGTTTACAATAACGAAAATTTAGGTAATAAGGTTAGAACAAGTTAATAAATAATAACCAAAATAAGGGAATATCATTAATATAAATAAAGTTGGAACAAATTGGATATAGAGAAATAAATGTAAGCATTTAATATACTAATTAATGTTGGTTTGATGATAACGTTACTTGGTGATTAATTATAGAGTAACGGAAGTGTGAACGTAAAGTAATAAAAGCGTAGATTTATGTTAAGTAATAATTTGTGGATTTGGGGAATAAGTTAAAATTTTGATAATTAAGAAATTTATACGAAAAAGTATGTAAAGTAAGTTATAGAATGTAGAGTAAGTTATAGAATGTAAAGTATTTGAAAACCGTAATTTATGTGTTTAATATATAGAAATACACATTTAAAAAAACATAATATTCATTCAAAATTTAAAATGTAAATAAGTGTATATTTAGGTAATGAAATAAAATTTGAGTGGAAGATGAAATTGAGTATATCAATGGAATGAAATGTGAGACAAGTGTTAATTGTGGTATAGAGTATAATAGACTCAATTTAAAGGTTGGAATTAAATCTGGTCCGTTTAATTGGAAACTTATTAAAATAAACTGGATTCAATTTATAATAAAGGAGTTATTTTAAGAAATTGAAATAAATACTATAATTGGTAAATTAAGTTACTTTAAATTGAAACGGGAATTGATTTAAAGAATTTTAAATTAATAAGTAAATCAAGATGATGAAATTTTACGAACTATAGAATTTGAATCTTTAATAGCGAGTTAATTTATAATAGTTGGATTTATTGCCAATGAATGAAATCAAATATTTAATTATTACGTTAAATTTAAAAATTTAGTTGAAAATTGGGAAATACTTATGTAATAATTTTAAATCCAATAGTAAACCCTTCTATTTAAAATTATGAATGGAATAATTATGGGTAAATTCAATTTAATGGAAATTTTGGAAATTTATCTATAATTTTGAATTTTTTTGAAATTGAAGATTTATATTGATTAATCTTTAATAAATTGACTTTTAAAAATTGTTAAATCATTGTAAATGTTTGAGAATTATAAAGTGATAAAGATTGCAAATTTCATAATTTAAATTTTGAAATTTGATTTAATTAATTTATTTTTAATTTATTTAATTAATATAAAAATAGCCATTTTGGCTACTGACTCGGATTTCGACGAAACAAGTTTCATCGGATCCGTAATAGTGAATTATTGTAGGGTTTTAAGTTTCGTAGCGATCGGACTTGTCGTTTGATCGTACGAATGCGAAACGCCTTGAAATCGATTTAATTGAAATCAATTTGAAAATATTGATTTCAGCATAACTTTTTCACACGGTGGAATTTGGACGTGAAATTTTTTCCATCACGTTTAGAATATGTTCAAACACCTATTTCGATATATGGATTTACCCAATTTCGTTCCGGGGTCAGAACGGGCTTTTTGGGTCACGTTAGTGGTAGCACGTATATCTATCAACCCGATCCATCTACTCTATTTCTAACCTACCTATATAAACCCAGTTATAAACCCTAGCCTCCATCTATTCTCATTTGTTTGTGCGTTCATTTTCCTCAACTCCTCTTTTCCAATGGCGGCAAACCCTAGATCCAATTACAATTCAAAACTCAAAAGTCAAAATTCAAAGTTCTCAGAAAAATCTCAAAAAATTATATGTTGATGCTCTCGACGAGCGTAATTCAATGGTGCAATTCATTTTTCGTAATAGTGTTCGAATCAATCGTAAATCTCGGTCAAAGGGTTGAATCGGCGAACCCTAATCATCGAATTGGGCGTTTTTAATTCGGGCAACAATCGAGCAATTCCTTTCTAGGTATTAGAGGGGTCGGAGTTTGGAGTTGTCCGATGGTGGTCGTGGGGTTCAATTCGGCCTGAGGTGATCGAATTTTGCGAAATAGGGTTTCAAAACACTAGGAATCGGCGGCGGCTGACGACAACGTGGGGCGACGCGTGGGCTAGGGGAGAGGCGGCTCATCCTGGGCGAGTGGTTGATCATCATCGGCATGGAAATTGGTGGTCGTGGCGGCCTATAGGTCGTGGTCAACGGTAGGTAAAAGGGGCGGCTTCAGCATAGTTCGAGCAAGATGAGGGTTTCGACTTGGGAAAGGATGCGCACGCGAATTGGGCTTCAGGTGTGTTGACGTGGCAAGCACAAATGTGTTCTTTTCTAATTTTTTTTTATTTCTAATCCGATTATCGCTATAACTCTTGCATACAAACTCCGATTCATGCACGGTTTTTTTGTTAGGATTGTATTGAAGTTACAGACATTTTGACGCTCGTTTGGACGGATTTGGAGACTATCAAATTTTTGGGTTTAAATCGGATTTAAATTCGATTTAAATTCAAAAGGTGAGTGTTTTAATCCACTCACAACTTCTAAGTTTTCTTATGTTTGTTAAATTGATTTAAGATATAAGTAGAAATTTATTTATGACTATTTGACATGTTTTATTCATTATCTCAGTTAAATCGCATTTACTTAATTTAACTGTTAATTAATTTTATTATTGCATATAAATTGACAGTTAAAATTTATTTATTTGCATATAAACTGCTAGTTAAACAGTTATTAAATTTGTTATTGAATATAAACTGTTAGTTAATACCTGTTATATTTTTATATGCTCTATATTGATGTTTGTTTAAATTGGATGATGATTGTAATAAATGGTTGATGATTGAGATTTGGATGAATGGATGCGATAATTTATATTGTATAAACTGCAAGTTATTATGCATTTTCATTTCATTCGGGATTGCGGTTTGTTGGGTACGTATCTACCACCCACCGAATCAAAGCGAACCACCCTACACTTCCCTACATAGTCGATCCATCTACCACTCCTCCCATTATCGGATCAACCCACTACCGGACCAAACCAATTGCCGGACCAAACCAACTACCGCTCCAACCCTAACCGAACAATCTCACCTCCAACTACCACCGAACCAACCCATGTCCTCACCACCACCGAACCATCTCATCTCCAACTACCACCGAACCAACCCATGTCCTCACCACCACCGAACCATCTCACCTCCACGACCAAGCCGTACCAGCCACCACCGAGCCAGGGCCTTGCCGATCCAAATTTGCCAGGCCAGATTGCATCAGCCCAAGCCCACCAGCAGCTATATACATCCAGGACCCCTGCCCCAGCCTCACTCTATAAATAGAGGGGCAGAGGTACAACAATAGCGGACAAGTCTAAGAGCTCAAGCACGGAAGGAACTTTCAAACAACTTTTATAAACTTGTAATCAAGGCTTTGTACTTGTAATCTGAATAGTAAGAGGAGAATAACATATAAATTGGATGTAGGCACGTTCTGGCCGAACCACTATAAATCCGTGTGTCTTTTACAGTTTAGTCCCTGCTTTTTATATATTTGCATAAATCCCCCAAATCACTGAAAACAACATAAAATCAACTAAATCATACGACTTAGAGGTGTTTGCTCATTTTTTGTGCAAACATTTTTTGTGCTTTCACTGGGAACAGGAGCTCGAAGCTTCAGCTTCTCCCACTTAACCCTTTTTCTATTAGCATCGTTCATTGCTTGGAAAACATGCCTCCCGGACGGAAGAAAGACGCTAACAAAGGAAAAAACATCGCAACTGGCAGTATCCCAGATCCAGTGATCAAAGACCAAGACAATCGTCCAGTTCCAACAGCAAATTTAAATCAGGCAAATCCGACAGCCCCTGCTACGGAACAACCAATTACAAGGACGGATCTAGACAGGATTGTGGCTGAAGTAACTAACCGCTTCGCATCTCAACAAGAAGCCTTGGTGGACCAACTCATGTCACTCTTAAGGGATGCTGAAGAATCCAACCGTAACACTGAATCATGGGGCGAGTCCCGATCTAGAGGATATGGGAGACGAAAAAGGTCTTTCTTCTTCGAAGAAGTTAGCAACAGAAACAGCAATGGTAGGAGCCGAGCCCGGACTCAGCCCGAACTCCGAGCCGAGGAGACACTTGGAACCGAACCCAACAGGGGAGGTACCAGGCAGGGGGCGGATGTAGCTGAGCCTGTCATGCTACCTAACCATGGAAACACCAGTAGACGGGGCCGAGCTGGAGTCCAGCCCGAAGTTGGACCCGAGGAAGTGCTAAGAACAGAACCCAGCAGGGGAAGATCAAGGCAAGGGCCAACTGTGGCTGACCCCAGCATGCCCCTGGAAGACCAGAGGCAGCCATTGCAGAATGTAAGGAGTGATAAACGATACCATCCCTACAGGTCATCTGGACGGAATCAACCCCGCAGGGAAGAACCAAACTCATTTTTATCCGCTCCAAGTTCTGATGAAAAGATGGCGCGATTGTTCAGAGAGTGCGTCCAACGAGAGCAAAGGGATCGGGGGATAGGTGCTAGGGTAACCAGCCCCTTCACCCGCAATATCGAAACTGCCATCACCCCCCGGGAGTGGAAAATGCCAACGATGGAACCTTACAAGGAAACCTCTGACCCCATCGTACACTTACAAAGATACACCCAGCATATGCTCATGAGCGGAGCAACAAAGGGAGTGTTGTGTAAATGGTTCCCACTATTCTTGGCAGATCTTGCTACCTACTGGTTCTGCCACCTACCCCAAGGGTCCATCAGCTCATGGGAAATGTTGAAAGAAAAGTTCATAAGTTAGTTCCGCATTCATGTGGAACAACCCAAGGACGCTTATTCCTTATCTAATATCAAACAGAAACCTGGAGAGACAGTGCAACAATATCTGACCCGATTCAACGCCGCGGCGGCCGCAGTCCAAGATGCCGACGAGAAACTTATCCTAATGGCCCTCTGCAGTGGTGTACATCCGGATACTAAATTTGCTAGAAGACTAACCAAGGAAAAACCGGCTACTTTACCTGATTTCTTCCATGAAGCTGGAAAGTATATGAGACTTGAAGACGCTGCCACTGAGAGGCAGTCAGGGCAGCAGGCTAGGACAGCTCCAGACAGGATGTTCGGAGAAGTGACTCTAGAGACAATGCTGGGGGCAAGAAGGGAGAAAAGCGCTTATATCGACCAGGACCAAGATTTGACTCCTACAATCCTTTGAATGAAACAATCGAAATCATCTTCCTAGCCACCCAAGACGAAGTTAGATACAAGCGCCCCCCGCACAAGAAGGAGTCAGATAACGCACTCAAATCTGGAAAGTTCTGCCGCTTCCACGAATCCCATGGACATGACACCAATGAATGCCACCATCTCCGGGACTTGATTGAAGAACACATTAGAAGGAGGAGACTGGAACGCTATATAAAAAGCCAGAACAGGACACCAGCTCCCGCCAATGAAAACCCAGCGCTACCCCTCCTAGAGGTAGGCGGAGGAAATCACAACACCAGCGGCTCTAGTCAAGAGAAGATAGTGGTCCATACCATATCGGGAGGACCACACATCGCCGACAGAAGCTGGGCAGAGATGGAAAGATACGGTAAGCCACTTAGAAACGATGAAGGCTACGTTAATTCTGTTATGGAAGAACGCCACCCGAAACGGAAAGAGAGTGACGACATCACATTCAGTAGGCGTGATCTAGAGGGAAGACAGTACCCACACATGGATCCTATGGTCATCTCTGCCTGGTTCGGTCCGGCTAAAGTTTTCCGAATTTTAGTAGACACTGGAAGCTCGGTAAATATCCTATTCAAGCATGCTTTCGAAAAAATGAAGCTGTCAATGAAGGATGTGTCTCCCTGCAACAAACCTCTGCATGGTTTCACTGGAGATGCGAAGATGCCCCTCGAGCAACTGGACCTTTTTGTTGAAATAGGAAGTCATCCCCGCTCCGTTGTGCGAAAACAAACCTTTGTGCTAATAGAAAGCCACTCGGCCTACAATGCCTTTTTGGGAAGACCAGCCTTGTCTGACTTCCAAATTGTCCTAGCCCCATGGTGCCTGAAAATGAAATTCCCAACAGATAACGGAATACGAGAAATAGAGGGAGATCAAGACGCCGCTCGAGATTGTTATGTAACTGAGCTTCGCAATAACCGCGGGAAGGATAAAGGGAAGGATGCAGAGACTTCTCTCTGCAAGAAAAACTTAGAAGCATAGCAATTAAAGAAAGCCCATCCTCTTCGACATACCAGCGATCCTTTCAATGAATTAGACCCCAGGGACAAAGAGGAGGAGGCCACCACCGAGCCTGCAGAGGCTGTGGAATTTGTATCTGTAGACAAACACGACCCAAGTAGACTGCTGAGAGTCGGGTCTCAGTTAAGAGCGGAGTTGAAAGATCAACTCGTCGATTTTCTTCGCCACAACATGGATGTATTTGCATGGACGCACGCCGACATGACAGGAATCTCTCCAGACGTAGCATGCCACATACTGAACATCGATCCCACCAAGGTGCCAACGAAGCAGAAAAAGAGGAGCATGGAGGCAGAACGATCAGCAGCCCTCGAGGAAGAAGTAAAGAACTTACTTGCTAATGACTTCATACGAGAAGCCATCTACCCATAATGGATCGCCAACCCGGTACTGGTAAAGAAAGCTAATGGGAAGTGGCGAACATGCATCGATTTCTCCAACTTAAATGACGCTTGCCTGAAAGACTGCTTCCCACTCCCCCGAATCGACCAACTCGTGGACAGCACAGCCGGACACGAACTCTTATCCTTTATGGACGCATACTCAGGATATAACCAGATCCCTATGCACGCCCCCGATCAAGACCACACCAGTTTCATCACTGACCGGGGATTGTACTGCTAGGGGATTGTACTGCTACAAAGTAATACCTTTTGGACTTAAAAACGCCGGAGCTATTTATCAGCGCCTTGTCAACAAGATGTTTGCGGAACTAATAGGACAAACTATGGAAGTTTATGTGGACGACATGCTGGTAAAATCGAGCAAAGCCAACGATCATATAAACCACCTGGATGAGATGTTTCAAGTACTTCGCCAATATGGAATGAAGCTGAACCCTCTAAAGTGCTCCTTCGGAGTATCGTCGGGAAAGTTCTTGGGATTCATCGTCCATGCCAAGGGGATTGAAGCAAACCCCGAACAAGTTCGAGCTTTGCAAGATATCAAGATACCATCCACTCGAAGAGAGATGCAAAGCCTAAACGGAAAAGTGGCCGCCCTAAGCAGGTTCATCTCTAAAGCAACCGACAAATGCATCCCTTTCTTTGAAACTCTAAAGAAAGACAAAGGAAAGTTCAAATGGACCGACGAATGCTCGACAGCCTTCTTTAACTTAATCGAACACCTCCAGAGACCACCAGTACTCTCAACTCCAAATGAAGGCGAAGAACTATACCTATACCTGGCTGTATCGTCCCATGCTTTAAGCGCCGCTTTGGTGAGAGAAGACAACCACGCACAGCGACCCGTATACTTTGTAAGCAAGAGATTTACAGAGGCAGAAGCCAGATACCCTAAACTTGAAAAGCTAGCATACTGTTTGCTAATCACATCACGGAAACTGCGACACTATTTCCAATCTCATTCCATCAAAGTTTTAACCGATCAACCGCTAAGGCAAGTACTCCATCGCCCCGACACTTCTGGGCGACTACTTAAATGGTGCATTGAACTGAGTCAATATGATATCACCTGCCATCCTCGCACTGCTATCAAGGGGCAAGCCATAGCTGATTTCATTGCCGAATTCACCACTAACGAAGGTAAGGAACCATCTAGAATAGCAGAAGATATCAAGTGGAATCTCTTCATAGATGGAGCATCAAATGAACAAGGCTCGGGGGCAGGAGCTGTGATCATCACCCCCAGGGGAAGAAAGATGCACTACGCCCTAAGGCTGGAATTCGCTGCCACCAACAATGACGCAGAATACGAAGCAGTGATAGCCGGATTAGAACTTGCCCTGGAGATTGGAGTCGGTTCTTTATGTCTCCATAATGATTCTCAACTTATTGTAAATCAAATACTGGGAGAATTACAGACTCGAGGAGAACAACTCACAGCATATCTAAAGAAGACCAAGCTGCCGCTCAATCAGTTGGATCACTATTTAATCAAACACATTCCTCGAGAAGAGAATCAGGAGGCTGACGAACTGGCAAAGCAAGCTAGCATGAAGGACGGCGCCGCTTCCCGAACAATAACCATCTCACAGCAACTAGCCCCAAGTTGCGAGACACTGAACATGATAGCTGCAATTGAAGATGAAACTTGGATGCCCCCATCCGGAAGTACTTACAAAGTGGCACCCTGCCCGACGGACGTAACGAAGCTAAGAAAATCTTAAGGAAAGCTTCCCGCTACACATTACAAGAAGGCATCCTCTATCGGCGTGGCTTCTCTAATCCCTTTTTAAGGTGTATCGCTGGAAGGGAAGCCAGGGAAGTCTTGTCCAACATCCATCAAGGAAGTTGCAGAGATCACACCGGAGGATAGACTCTAGCAAAGAAAATACTCCAATACGGGTATTACTGGCCCACTTTAAACGAAGACGCCCTAGACTTCGTCAAAAGATGCGACAGATGTCAGAAATTTGCTAAGATTCCTCGACTACCAACAAATGAAATTACTCAAATGACCAGCCCTTGGCCCTTTGCAATATGAGGAATTGACTTGATTGGCGAACTGCCAATGGGCCGAGGCGGAGCCAAATATGCCATAGTAGCAGTTGACTATTTCACCAAATGGGTGGAAGCGGAGCCTATAAATAAAATATCTTCAGAAAAAGTTATTAACTTCTTGATCAAAAATGTTTTATGCAGGTATGGGGTTCCACTCAAAATCATAACTGACAATGGACTTCAATTTGACAGCGAGGAATTCGCCGACTGGTGCCAAGAACACGGAATTCACAAAAGCTTCTCATCTGTGGCTTATCCCCAGGAAAACGGACAAGTCGAAGCTGTCAACAAAATCCTCAAAACCCTAATCAAGAAGAAACATGAAAAGTCAAAAGGCGCTTGGGTGGATGAACTTCCTACGGCACTTTGGGCCTACCGCACATCTTATAGAACATCAACAGGGCATACTCCTTTCTCTTTGGCATACGGATCGGAGGCCATGCTCCCAGTTGAAACTGTAGTGCCTTCCCACCGTAGGATCCACTACAACCCAGAAGAGAACGAAGAACTCCTCCACATGTCTTTGGATCTAATTGAGGAGAGAAGAAACGATGCAACACTCAAAGCAGCAGCTCATAAGCAAAAAGTTGCAGCACAATACAACTCCAAAGTCAAGCACCGCAGCTTACAAGAAGGAGATCTTGTCCTCAACCGGATCTTCCCGCGCCCCGGAGCGCTAGATCCAATCTGGGACGGACCCTATGTAATTCATAAAGATCTCCGCAACGGAGCCTATATTTTGTCAACAGTGGACGGAGAGGTGTTCCAGAGGGCATGGAACATCCAACACCTCCGTCGATACTTTTCTTAACTTGTACTGCCCATATGAAGTGAATTAACAAAGAGAATCAGTGGACGTAGGCATTTTCGTGTCGAACCACTTTAAAAATCTTGTCTCTTTTTAACTTGTTCCTTTATATCTTGGCTGCTTGTTAAGCTTTATCCTTTTCTGTTGAACAAAATCATCTATAACGACATTTCCATTCTGGAAACTTCACGGCGCAACCTCACCTGGACAAGACCCAACAGGTACTATGCGAATCTATGCACTCGCCAATGAGACACTTTTTCTCCAGCATCCCTCTGCTGCGGGTTAGCTCATTGCTCGCGACTGCCCTCAAACCCAACTGTAATGAGCCGATTATAAGCCGTCAAGAAGGCCGACTGTAGCCGATGGAAGCTCATTACGGCGTTCGGCTCGCCGACAACTGTGAACCTGCTTTAAGCCCCAACATAAGGTGTGGCCAACCAGGGGTAGGTCACGGTTGACGATCGGCACCCACGCTAGCCGGCCACAGTAAATCGAATAATACCCACGATTACGGGCCATAATGGCTCGGGTAGTTACTGTGCGCGATCTCGGCTCTGATATGTCTTAAGTGCGGCTGTGGTAAAAAAGATAAACTCCCCACAGAGGCATAAGATGGGTGACAAATGTCTCCAAGACCCACAGCTAGGGAAAGTGACTACAAAACCCGTTTGCCACGAACTTAAGCCTATCGACGGCCTTCCGTGATTGGAAGTTTTATTGTTTCTCATATTTCCATTACATTTACAAACTTTTCTCCTATCCTATATAACAGTCCCTAAAGTACAGGTCACAAAATAGGGGAACTCTCGCTTGTGGAAATATGAGCTCACATTCGAATGACGGAACACTCAGCTACATTCCATACTCAGTCACGCAAGACATTCAAAGCAACCCTCTACAACTAAAACACGAAGGGCGGTACTTTCTTCTCTTGTATACAAATATGTAGCTTTAATTTATTCACACGTCATATTGGCATTACAAGACATGAAATAATATTTTAAGCAGAAACTTAGCATCGAATACGATTGAGTCACATGCATAAACACGCAGCTGTATTTCTTATGCAACATATCAAAATGACAACAGCATTCAAACATGACAGAATCAACTTATGTTATAAAATTACATAAAGTCATTCTTTACAAATAATATGATCACAAGTTAAATTAATGTTTTGGACTAACATAGATAGCAACCAAAATATGTACAAGTCAAGTCAAAGAATCGGGGCTTCGCCTCCATCCCGCTAGCCCTCCGGATTTACTTAACTGCAGGATCGGAACTCCCAGCATGTACTCCAGAGGTCCCGCCTGTCCAATTCAGAAGAGAATCCATCAATTATCACGAAAGATAAGCAATCAAATCAGGAAAAGGTTATAAGGGAAGACTTACCAACATCTGCTCCCTGGTCGTCATCCTCCAGTTGCACACCCACTTCCTCGACGGCAAGCAGCCTCATGCCTTCCTTCACCGCCGCCTTCTCCTCCTTGGTGAACTGTGCGGTAACCACATCCATTGTGAAGGCCGCGCCACCCTCTTTATCAGCTTCGACCTTGGCTTCCTCCAAAGCCCGGAGATATATCCTAGCCATATCCCGGGGATAATCGTCCATCCAAGACAGGTTGCCCTGCCTCCAAGTACGGAAATACAAGTCCTTGAGCATCTCGTCTATGTAAAGAATTGAATTGAAGCAGATGGTTTGAATTGAATTAAAATTGGAAATTTTAGATTTGGGTTTAGTTGAATAAATTTGTGAAATGTAAAGAATTAAAGGAATGTTTTATGATTACAAATGTATGATTTCGAAAGGTTATGATTTTCAAAGTGTAATGATTTTAAGTATTTTGGTTTCGAACGATTTATAACTTTGAAAGTATTATGATTTTTGAAAGTGAATTATGTTTGAAATGGAAATAAATTTGTTTGACCTAAATTTTGTTGATTTGGAAATTTGGATTATTTTCTAAATCTATTGTTTTAAGAAACTTTAAAACTGAATATATGTAATTAGGAAGAAATGATTTGGCGAAATCATATATGATTTTGAAACTAAATTGATATTGAAATGGTTTGAAATTGAGAACTTTTTTATTTAAATACTTTGATTTGGGAGTTATCGAACTTATATGAAATTGATTTGTATAAGTATGAAGTGATTTGAAACTATTGATTTGTAAAGGTACTCAATTTGTAAATTCAAATCTTATATAATCGAAGTCTATATAAGTGTGATTTGATATACTATTGATTTTGGGAAGTATTCGATTTGAAAATGAAATCTTATATATTATGGACTTTATATAAGTATGATATTTGAAAGTGATTTTGAAAGGTACTATATGATACATATTTTCAAAGTAAAGATATGGAAAGTGCCTTTCGCTTGATATCCGCTTTGTGGCCACACCGTGGATTCATTCTATCGATATTATTCTCTCTGATTTGAATTTTCCGGATATGATAAGCGAGCGTCCATCGAATTCCATGGCGATCTCCATGGTCTTATGATCACGACTGCATAGCGTAATTCGCTTGGCTGAGATAGCCTGGGGGTACGGATGTTTCCTGGGGGATTCAGGCGTAACCATTGTGTATCCTGCGATCTATGTAGGTCGTATTAGTAGCGAAATCCGCTGGCTAAGATAGCTTAAGGGTACGGATGTTTCCTGGGGGATCCAGGTGTAACCATTGTGTATATGTAGTCTACTAGTCATCATGGCGTAATTCGCAGGATAGCTTACAGGTACTGATGTTTCCTAAGGGATCCAAGCGTAACGATTGTGTATCTGCGATCCATGGTTGGACAAATATTTTGGTTTGGTTTTTTTGTTTGGATTGTACTTTCCATATCTGTTTTTAAAAGGTTTTCCAGTATTTTCACCGGGTGTTGAAACAAGTCTACTAAGTACTTGGAGAATTCTAGCTTTGCACCTGATCAACGCATGGCCAGAGTCTACAGGAATGAAAGTAAACTTGTTAAGACATCGAGTTATAAAAGTATTTTGATAAAGTATTATATGAAGGATATTTTGATCATTTATTTTACTTTTCTAAATAATTAAAAATGTTTTAAATATTGTTTATTTTGAAATATCAAATTTGAATCAAATGATTATTTATCATATTAAATGTTTAAAATGTTATAAATATAAAATTTTAAATTGAAATTTGTATGGTTTTAAAATAATGGTTCAACCTTGTCTTTTAACCTATTTTCCTTCTATCTATTCCTACCTTCTTCTTCTTTGAGTGTCCTTTCTGCATTGTGGAAAGAGTTGGTTCTTTGGCTTATCGTTTAGATTTGCCCAAGAAACTTTCTGGAATGCATGATGTATTCCACGTCTTACATCTCCTCTAGTATATTCTTGACCCATCTCATTTTTTTCAGCAAACTGCTCTTGATAGTTTGGATATTTAGCTTAATCTGACTGTCGAGAGTAAGCCACTCCGTATTGTCAGCAGTGGTCGAAGCAGCTAGGAAGGGAATCTGTTAGTCTGATCGAGGAACGATGGAGTATTGATGATCGAAATTGTACCTGGAAGACGGAGGAGAGCATTCTTGCTTCGAATCCGAAATTGTTTTTCCAGGTACTATTTGTTATCTATCTTTCTTTTCTTTATTTTCCTTGTTCGTTCTTTTCGAGGACGAAAAGATTTGAGTGGGGAAGAGTGTAACAACCCAGTATTTTGTGATTTTTTTAATTATTTATTGTACTTATTAAAATTGAAACTTTTGATTTAAAAACTTTATTATATTGATTAAAAAGAATAAATTCTGTTATTTTAAATATAATGATTTTTGTGTGAATTATAATTTGAACCTGAATAAATAGATTGTTTCCAGAAAATGTGGATTTTGGTCAATCTGGTCAAACTTTGACTTTCAAATTTAAAATTTAAATATTTGAATTCTTGAATTCTTGAATTTTATCTTTTATTATAAAATTAAATTAAATTTCAAGAATACTGATTTTCGTTTCGTTGAAATCCGATTTATATTGTGAAAGTTATGCTTTTTACAATATTGTATATAAATAGATTTATTTAATAAAATTGTCTATTTTAATTTATATAAATAATATTTTTAGTTGATAAATCATGTTCTAATATGTGTTATATGACATATTAGGTATATATTTTATTTTATTTTTTAACATTTTTAAAATATAGTTATAATTTTTCCAAATTAAGTGTATTTTGTTTAAAATTTTAGAAGAAACTAGTCTCAATATATTAAGCTATTTTCTTTATTTATTTCCCTATTTTTCCAAAAATAAATTATTTATTTTCTTTTCTTTACTTTATTTCGGTTTGTTTTATTTATTTACTTAGTTTTATTTTATTTATTTTGTATAAAAGATATTGGAAATTCGAAGGGATAAAAGCTTTAAAACAATGACTTTTCATGCGCTAGACTCTTCACTTTTTGGACTGTTCAACACTTTATTGTTGCCGTGAGTTTCTTATTTTCTTTTCACGTGAATTTTACTTCTCATTCCAGCAAAATTTCGGCCTATCATCTCTGAAAAACATTTTGGTAATGGCTTCCATCTTCTCTTCATTTTCCCTTGCTTTTTCCATTGAATTTTTGCCTTAATTTGACTTCTCACATGTTTGCTCGGCCTATCACCTCACCATCTCCACCACCGACTACCACCATTCATTCCCATCATCCACAGATTGAAATCATCCCCCTCCTCTGACCTATACTAGCCGTGACCTCCCTTGAACAAAAACTCCACAAAAGTTTGAAAAAATCCTTGAAACTATGCCTAACCGAACCCTATATGCAACACCACCTTCATTGCTTGCCACGGCCACCTCCTTAGCCACCACCACCAACAAGCACCACCTCTGAACACCATCACTAACCTATGACCTGAGTTGTAGCAGCCTCTGGCTGAGCCCAAATATTCCTTTGACCGGGACCAAGTTGAACCAAAACCTCTTCTAGCCTTGCCTTTTGACCTTCCTCACTTTGTAACACTCAAACCCTTTGCATTGTCAAGCCTAGCCTTGCATTTCCAGTCCAAACTAGATCCATTCCACCAGAAATAATGTGGTGGTTGAGCCAAATAACATGTGTGGCTGAGCATATGTGAAGTTTGTGTCAAGCAAAATTGAATAGGAAACTTGGTGATGTCTTTGTTTAATCCTATTTCCATAATTGTTTCAATATGATTTTGTATTGTATTTATATTTATACTTTGCTTTGTTTTGTTGTCGTATACAAGATTAATGTCTTGGCTCTTTCCACTCAAATCAAGTCGTGCCATCGTGCCTTTTGGACTTTCTTTTGTGTGTGTTGTCTGCAAAGTCCAGCTTTAAAGATGTGAGTATTTCTCACCAGACATTTCGTACTTATATAACTAGTAAATTGACACCATTTGAATCTGTAGATTATATTATTATGTTATAACTGTCTATGCTATGATCATATGATGTTCACCCCTGTTTATACACTGATCATATCATCTGTTATTGTTATATAATGCTATTCTGTTTATTTATATCAGTTTATCACACTGCAAGTTCCCTGTAGAATAGAATCACTATGGGTTGAAATGATACATACCCGAAAGGACTTTAGAATAGGGAAAAATCGTTATGGGCTGAAATGATAGGCCCGAACGATTTTTATTTATTCCATTTTTACTTGGGATTACGGGTTTGAAATAATAGAACCCGGATATATTTTCCTTTGTAAATTACGGATTGAAATGATATATTATCCGTATCATTTGACTTAGGTTAGAAAATTTTATACAGACTGTGGTTAAAATATAATTTTCTAAAATTTTTAAAATATTTTAAAATTTTTAATATTATGATATTTTGATTTGAATTTAAATTTAAAAAATGATTTTTATAAGTATTAGTGATTTTTTATAAGTTAAATAAGTGAAATAAATAAATGTTAAAGTAGAATTTGAAATATTAGTTAATTTTGGAATTTATGATTTTGTTTACAAATGGAATTTAAGTTAAGTAAGTAATTATGATAATTTGATTTAAATTTTAATTTAAAATGATTTTTATAAAGTGTTATTGATTTTTCTATAAATTAAAAATAAGTGAAATAAATAAATGTTTAAAGTTGAAATTTGAAGTATAACTTAACTTGGAAAAATGTGAAAGTGTTTAAAACAAATAAAAGTTAAGTTAAGAAAATAAAATGGAATTCAAATAAAATTATGAAATGGTAAACTTAACTAAAATGTTAAGTAAATGAAATGTTATAAAACTTTACATTTATTTTATAAGTGAATTATTAAAGATTTGATAATTATTTGTGAAAATTTCGCTTTGTAAACTCATAAATTAAGGGATATTTAATGATCATTTTAAAATGTGAGTGATTTTATAAGTTTAAAATGGTTTAAATAAAGATTTAATTATTTATGAAATTATATTGAATATTTGGAGTTTAATTAATTGCATTTTTGAAATGTTATTATTTCTAAAGTTAAAGATACTACAACATTTTGTAAATGCTGTATTGGATATAAATGAACTAAATGGCTAAAAATGAACTAAGGGCTATTATAGCACTTTGTAAGTGTTGTAGTTGCTGAATTTAACTAAGCTTTTACTTGAAATCTAAAACCTATTACAGCATTTTAAATGGTGTCTTACACCAATTGAAGTATTTTTAAACATAACTTTCCGTAGCATTTTCCAAGTGCTGCGGAAGTTGAATTTTCACTGTTTTAATAAATTTAAGTGAATAAATGAATTCTGAAAATGGTAAATTTTTTAGAATTGAATATTAGGTTATTAAATATAATAATTTCATTTTAAATGATTTAAATGGAATATTTTGATTTGAAATATAAACCATTTTGAAATGTGATTTGAAATGGTATTTAAATTAAGTAAATGAATGTGGTTTTCGAAAAATATGATATTTTGATATTTTGAAATGGATTTTGAATGACACTGAATTTTGAAATGATATTTGATTTCAAAGTCTAAATTACCATTTTGAAATTTTAACCACGTGGTGTATTTAATTTATGGTTTAACTGATCCTTAGAGGATGGGCGATCCTGAGCATCCTTTAAGTTATTGTGCACTACTACTATAATTCACTTGAGTTGGTTTACATTATATAAGTACGTATGTCCTGACTCGAGTGTTTTGTGTTTTACTTTACACTCGCGTCAGCCTGAGTATTTACAGCGTAGCTTTGGATTTCTTTTCTGGAGCTTGGAATCGCTGGAGATTCTGCTTGTCTGGCTATCTATTCTCTTTCAGTTTCAGATGTTTTATTTCAGCTCTGGTATTTATAAACTTCTATGTATTTGAGATTTCTATTGTATATTTTTTTCAAACTGATGTTATGTATATGTTTTTGAGAGTGTTATAGTAGCTTCATGAACTACTATAGTATTATAATTTCCGCAGCGAGTTATTCTGATATTTCTGTTTCTGTGATTCTGTAATTGTATTTCATTTCTACAAATTTATTTACAATGTGGTATTTTGAACAATTCAAGTCCGTCATGTGTGGATGTGAATGGCTGAAAATATCGGATTGTTATAGAGCGAGTTCGAGTAAATTGGGGACTGTCACGAAGAAGTGGAGTTCGTGATTTTGCTCGAGTTTGGTACGTGAAGTTTGGTCCCAGGCTCGAGTTACTCAAACATTTATAAAAGCAAACCTTATATACAAGTTCAAAGCTAAGAAAAGATAAAGGTGATCAGGTTTAGAAACAAAGAACAATATAAAGTTTTATTAAGAGCAATGTGTAAGCAACTTTAAAGTTTTAAAAGGCTATTAGAGTAAATTATATATTTTAATTATGTAATTGATTCCAAAATGTTTTTTTCTAATGAATGTTTAATAAGTAATTAATGAAGATAAAGAATTTATCTTTAATTAATTAAGAATGTGACTAAACAGATAATTAAGGGTAAATTTATTGAAACTTAAGATTCGAGTGATTTTGTATAAATCAATTTCAATGTTTGGTTTAAATAAGAGTTAAGTGTCGGCTAAGTAATTAAATTAAGATAATTGTTTATCTTTTTAATTAAGGTCTTGAGTAATTAAAGGTTAGTTAACTAATAACTAAGACCAATTAATTTCTTTGATTAATTAAAGGATAAGTAATTAAGGTTAATTGATCAAGGTAATGTATTAAGGTTAATTAACTGATTAAGATTAATTAATTAAGTATAACTAATTGATTATTAGGAAATTAAAGGATA
The DNA here is from genome assembly GCA_030765085.1 of Allium cepa. NCBI lineage: Eukaryota > Viridiplantae > Streptophyta > Magnoliopsida > Asparagales > Amaryllidaceae > Allium > Allium cepa. Next base: position 276,103,627 of record CM060943.1, on the reverse strand, counting down.
GTTAATTAATGAAGGTAATTAAGGACGGTTAATTAATTTGATGGCAAATGGTTTGTAATTAACTAGTGTTAATTAAGCTTGATTAAGTAATTAATTAGTAATTAATTTAATTGGTTAAATTAAATTAATTGTGATTATGTGATAAATTAATCTGGCTTAGGGATGATGATGAATTGAATAAGATGTTTGGATTGATTAATATCTATGGTAAGTTAATCTGTGGTGATCTGTGTTGTGCAATACTTTGGACATAACTGCGATAAACATAAGTAATCTACCTACGATTGAGTTGCTATGTAATTACAATGTTTTGAATTGAATTAAATTGTTTAACCTTGAAACAACTTGGAGTAGAAATGACACTGGATTTGAAGAGACCGAGGTCGGGTATCAGTAAATACCCGAAACTACTTCGATTAAAAATCTTCAGAAATTCTTTATAGATTTGAGCTTTAAAAGCAAACAGGCTGGAATGAAATATGTTAAGAATCATGGATATTTAAACTGAGTAATGATTCTTAGATATTGTTTGAAATAAGTGATTTACTTAAATAAGTTGAAAACCTGTAGAAAGGTACGAGTTACCCTGATATTCCACTATATTTACAACTTAGTATTTTAAATTTGATGAGTTTACTCATGCTAGTTTCCAACCTGACCCGGGTGTTACTTTGTTGTAATGCTTGGGTAAATCCGAGTATTACAGATTTTCAGGTAAGAACGTTCTGAAGCTCAGGAGGCGAGCTGGATGGTAGGAACGTATGGAGAGTATTCCGCCGTGATATATTGTTGTTTATCTGTGGCATGTTGATTTTAACTGTCCGATGTGTTTTGTAAATGTTGTAACTCTGATGTATTGATGTAAATTAACTGATATAGTTTTCCTTTGTGTAACTGCTATTTTATTTCATATTATATTTTGATCCGCTGCGAATGTGAGAATCTTGTTTTGGTGTTTCTGTTTCTTTTTCTTCATCTACCTTTTTCTTCTTTTCCCTAATTATCTGGAATTTTATGGATCGAAAATTCCAGGCTGTTACACCCTACGCTTAACAGCCTTAGATAATAACTTAATAGATTATTTATACATCCTAAAACAAATCAATGTACCATTTCCCAAACATCCCATAAGCCAAAACAACAAGGGATCTTTTAGATATTATTCAAGTTTATCAAATTGGTTTCTTTTACATCATTATTCATACATTATTTATCTTCATTCATTCATACAATGCAATGTTTCCATCAATTTACCTTCGCTTACTTATATAAGTTCTTTCCATTCAATTATTTAGATCATCCATAATCAATTCTCGAAATATTATGGAAGTTTCTTTACAAATTTATTTCACCATTATTATTTATTTCTTTTTCACATTTATTTCTTTCATATATAACATTATTGAATATTAGATCTATTTTTGAATCATTTCTCATTTTCTGAAGTTATAGTCATTTAATTAATATAGTATTCATTTTTCTATTAAATTAAATCACTAGTATTTCAAATTATTAACTTATGTTTATAACATTTTTGTAACATCAAAATTCTTTTTACAGAAATAATTCCATTACTTAAGTTTTTTTGTATAAGATTCTATTACATATTCATATTAACATTTTCTACTTTAACATTTTGGTAAGCTATATATATACATATGTTTTATAAATGAAATTGAATGTTACACAAGTTTAACTTATTCATTTTAGTTAACAAAATGTTCAATAATTACATCTTCTAAATTTTCATTATTCTTTTGATTTACGAGTTACAAATTTCTAATTCCTTATATTTTTCATTAATAACTTAGCTTCCATTTTCATATTTCCCTTTTTAGAAGTTTCCAAAAATTAAAATGGTTGAGATTTCATTCATTACAATAAGTGAAAACTAATAATTATCAGAAAGTTTAAGGACTAAATTACGGGTTTCTTTTCCAAATCATTTTAAAATATATAAACTCATATCTTTTATATAAATATATCAAATAATATTTGGAAAATTTAAAATTAATCTTTGTTTGTAAAAATAGATGTTTAGTAGAATTACTATTATGGCTTTCCCACTTTGAAACTCAAAAATGAACGTCGATGATGCGTTCACTCATCAACAAAATTATTACCCAACGACAGAGAGGGGGGGTATAGAATCTTATTTCCTTTAAAAAACATTTTTTTAAAATTGCATTAAAAATATTTATATTTGAAAATACTTCCAAATACTACTAATATTATATTCCAATGTCTTTTGAAAGGAAAATTCAAAACCTCGGAACATACGTTCTCAAGTATTCAGTTCTTATTTACTTTATTTGTACATCCTATTTTACAATTCAGTATTTATAAAATTTCACTACCCAACAATAACATATCATATCCAACTATATAATTTATAAAAATTATTCTTTTATAACCAAAATATAATACCAGGTAAAATTATTTCATTACCCATATTTCAAAACCAATATTGTGTCGGTCTGCTCTATTAAGTGTTTAGATAACCCTTTCGATACTATGGCGTCCTACGTACCGACCAGAATTTATAAATACTAAAAAGAACAAATAAACTTAATATAAAAACATTTTTATAACACTGAAAAATATGCTCTCTCATGTATATACACTCAACAACTTATTCCGAGGTATTACCACCCTATCTCTAATGAGTCTGACCCCACAAAGCTAAGGTTATCGCTAAACCCAAGCTTTGATACCAAATGTGATGATACACCTTTTTGGGCAGTTTAAATCGACAATAAACCACACACGTCGAATCCAAACCATTCAAAAGGGAGGATTGTTATGGGGTAAATTAGAAAAAGAAGAGAAAGAAATAAAACAAACACGGAATCTCACAACAGAATGATAAAATATAATAATCAAATAACAGTTCATGAAGCTGTTTTACAAATAACATTTGATTACACTTTTACAATACAGATCAAAGTACATACAGAAAGAATAAATAAATAATGCAGCGGAACAACATAGTAATGACCTGTAATTTTCGATAATTAAAAATAGTTAATTTAATAAGATTTTTTAATTTAATGTTGGAAGAAATTAAAATTTGTGATTTAATTAACGATAATAATAACTAGATTGAAATTTAACAATGTTAACTTAACGAAATTGATAATTTTCTTAACGTAATTTCAATAAATTGAAATAATTGTAAACATAAAACTGTTTATAGATTGTAAATAAGTAAATAATTTAAATGTTATATTAATTAGTGAGAAAATATATAATTAATTGTAATTGGATGAAATCAGTGTTGTGTAAGTATTTATAACAATTGTTTGTAAATAATAAATCCATAATTGTGATTAAATTAAGTAAAAGGTGACCATTGTGATATATTACCTATTTATTTAAGCTGTTGTATTAAATTGAAAGTCAATTGAAATTAAATTTAATTAAATATTACGTTAATGGAAATTAAGATGAAATCGGAGAATATTAATGTAATAAGTTATAAACAAATGTTAACAATACCCATAGAGTAATGATTGATGGAATAAAAAGATTGAAATCAAATTAAATTAATTCATTGGAATTAAATTATAATTAATTGAATTTAATTACAGTTGAATTTGAACATTGTGATTAATGTAATATCTAACACTAAATTGATATGTAAATTTATTTAAATTATTCTAAATGTCCAAGTAATCAAAAATGATGAAAATTGTTAGTTATTAAATTTGAAATTAAAAGTTATTTAATCAATTTAATAACAATTTATTTAATTAATATGAAAATAGCCATTTTGGCAACTGTCTCGGATTTCAACGAAACTAGTTTCATCGGATCCGTAACGGTGAATTATTGTAGGATTTCAAGTTTTGTAGCAATCAGACTTGTCATTTGATTGTACGGATTCGAAACGCGTATAAATCAATTTAATTGAAATCAATTGGAATAAGCTTATTCTAAAGCTAACTTCTTCATATGATGGAATTAAGACTTAAAACCTGTTCCGTTGAGTTTAATAATATAAAAAACATCTATTTTGATATATGGAATGACCCATTTTTGTTCCGGAGGCAAAACAGGCTTTTTGGGTCGCTATTCTACGTTCGTACAAATTCGACATGTGTTTATTTTCTTTTTAGGCTTTATGAATATAAATAATCTTGTTTTCCAAACCCTAGCAGTCAATTTTCTTATTCAGTACGTGCAATTTATTCTGTCTACTTCTCCTCTTCAATGGCAGAAACATATTCCAATTTCAAAACCCTATTCCAACTTCAAATTCAATTTCAAAATTAAATTCCTCAAAACCATAACATATTATATGCCGATTCATAGCTCTCGACGAGTGTTATCCACTAATGCAATTTATTTTTGAAATCGAATCACCGTATTCCCAGAAATTAGTGATTTAGTTTCGGCCATCCATTTGCTAGGGTTTTGATCCAACGGTGGATCATCACCCGATCGACAATCGAGAAGCATCGTTGGGAAGAGGGTGGTGAGCTGGTTATGGGGTGGTGGTCGCTCATCGTCAAGTGGTCAAAATTCTCCAAAAATCACCAAAAAGGCTCGACGGCTGCGGCTGCATTATGGGATGCCGGAGGTGGCCATCTCTTAGGGGTGGGGGCGGCTCGTCGAGGCAAGGGTGATAGTGATGCCTGATCTTGGTGGTTGTGGTCGTCGTGACGCGATAATTCACGTGAAGATTGGTGGCGCGTGTTCGATTTGGAGGTAGGGTTTCGCATGAGAACAAAGGCGCGCTGACGTGGTAAATTATTATTTGTTATATTATTATTTTATTTAATTTGAATTTCAACTTCTAATGTTAATAACTTCTTCATACGAGCTCGGATTCACTTGCTATTTTCTCCTCAGCGATCGCGTCGAAATTCCAGACATTATGGATCTAGTTTCGTCGAATTATAAGACTGTTAGATTTTGGGCCATTATTTGGGTTTTGAATCGATTTGAAATCAAATGTTGACTTTTCAAGTGCTAAATTATCTTATGTTAGTTAATTTAAATTTATGACTTAATTAGAAATTGATTGGTTGATGTTTGGTACATTAAATTGTCATTCTAGTTAAATATGTCTTTTATTGTATTTAATCGTCACTTAATTTAATATTGAATTTAATTGTCAATTGAATACCTGTATATGATAATCAGTTAGTTGATGTTATTTGTTGATTGATTAAATAGTGATTTTCTGATGTATTATTGATTGTTGATATTGGATGGCTGGATGTTATATGTTTATATTGTTATAACACTGCAAGTTCTCTATGGGTTGAAATGGTACACATCCGAGCGATTTGACAGATTAGAGGAAATCATTATGGGTTGAAATGATAGAGTCGAGTGATTTCATGGATATGTTATTAAATTCGGGATTGTGGATTGAAATGATATATCCATAAATATAAAAATACCGCGGATTGAAATGGTATATATTCGTATCACTTGACCATTGGGTAGAGAATTATATACGGACACCGGATTGGTTAAACTAAACGATTTTAAATCCTTAAAAAAATTGAATTTAGTTAAACTATATTCTGAGATAAAATTTGATTTGCATAAACTGAATTATTTTCGAAATCCAAGTTTTAAATGTTTAAAGTTTGAATAGATTTAATGAATTGTTCAAAGAATTAAAATGGAAATTTCAAAGTTGAATTTTTGATGCATAAACGAATTTTTTTGAAATTGAGTTATTGATATTGTTTGAATATAACTTTAGAATCTATTTAATTTGAAGTGGCCTAAATTAATAAATCAAACATGGAATTGAAATCGATATTGAGTAAATGGTTTAATAAGAATCTGAATTTAAAACGAGTTTTATGTTAGTTGAATTGAAAGCTGGACAAGGTCCAAATGTGTTGAAATAGAAGAAATGGTTGAATTTTGACATTAATTCCAAATTAATTATTTTAATATTAACCGTTTAAAGATTTATTATTTTAAAATCATTATTTTAAGGATTTCAAACTATTAAACTAATTTAAATCTATTTTCAACTATTTTTAGTCAATTTAAACTATTTTAAACTATTAACCCATTTTAAAACTATTTAATTTATTTTTAATCTATTTAGTCTATTTTAAAACTATTTAGTTTATTTTAAATCTATTTAATCTATTTTAAATCTATTTTATCTATTTAATCTATTTTAAATGTGTTTAAACTATTATAAATTTATTTAAACTATCTTAAATCTATTTAAAACTGCGATAATCCATTTTAAAGTATTTCATACTATTTAAAAAGTTAATTTAAAATTGTGTTAAACTATTTATAACTATCTAAACTATTTTCTAAATTTCAGGCTATGTAAAGTGAAAGTGCTTATATTTAAATCCTTGATTTAACAGCGAATATGATTAAATGATGATATAACCTAAGTTGAGATTTGAAATGATATTTTATAGTGAAATAACATGTTTTGAGTACATATGATAATTTTAAATGAGAGTTTAACTAATTTTGGAAAGTGTGATTTAGAAAGTAAATATGTAACAACCCTGTATTTTGTAATTATTATATTGTATATTTTAATTATTTTAATATAAAGTTTTGATTTAAAAACTTATTTTACTTATTTGGAATGATTAAATTTATTATTTAAATATAATCTTGATTTTTATATGAGTTATAATTCCAAAATTTTGTGAGTTGAATATTTGCCTGAAATGCTGATTTTGGTCAAAATAGTCAAACTGTGACTTTCAACTTAAAATTTTAAAAGTTTAAAAATTTTAAATTTTCTTTTATTATGAAAGTACATAAAATTATAAGAACACCACTTTTAGTTTCGTTGAATTTGGATGTAAATTGTGAAAGTTATACCCTTTACAATATTGTGCGTATATAGGGTTATTTAACAATGACTATTTTAAATTGTATAAATTACTTCTTCTTGGTTATATTTTATTTTAATATGTGATAATATGTTTTATTATGTATATTTTGACTTTTAAATATTTTTAAATGATAATAGATTTTTTCCAAAATTTACTGTATTTATTTCCTATTTTTAAAGGCTGTTTTCTAATTTTCTACCATTTTCTTCATGAAAATTATATTTAATAATTTTTTTTGTGAATGCACTTTTTTTTGTTATTTTATTTGTTATAAATATTTTAAAAGTCCATGAAGATTTTCTAAAGTTCATTTGGATTTATTTCTAATTTTAAAGCCCAGTCTACAATTTTAAGCCATTTTCTTATTTTAATTATATATAATTAAAATTTATTTATTTATTTTATGCACTCACTTTTATTTTCTGTGTTTTACTTTATTTTATTCATTTTACATGTATTTAAATTTAAGTAAATTTTTCCAAAGTGTGTTGACGTTATTTCTAATTCTTAAGTCTAGTTTTCATTTTTCTTTGTTATTTTTCTTATTTAATCATATCTAATTAATATTTAATTTTTAATATTTTGTTTATCTTTTATATTTTTGAATTTTAACTGAGATTTTAATTATTTTCAGTTATTTGGATGTATATAAATATATATGAGAAATTTGAAAGGGTTAAGAGCTACGAAACGGAAAAACGTTTTATCAGTTTCTTTTGCAGTTTCTTCTGTCATTAATACATCAATTCATCTTAGCCATTCCTTTCCCCATCCTTTGCAGCCGACTTCCTCTTGTCATTCATGAATTTTTGAAGCCCCAAAACCCTAAAAATCATGGCCTCCGCCTTGAAGAAAAAATGTTAGGTAAATCCCTCTCTTCTTTCTACTTTTCTTACTTTTCTATGCAATTTTGCCTTGTTTCTCTTCAAAGTTTGGATCGGCCTCTTCTCCGTAGCCGCAGCCACAAACTCCTACATCTCTTCCATGCCTCCAACACCATCTACTCCACCAACCATGACCATGGCCGAGCCATCTATGGTGGCCAAACCCTTCAAATTGCAACCTACATGCCTAAAAACAATGTTTTTGACCATTGTTGCCTCATTCCCTTCATCTCCACTTGTTGCCTTGCCTATATGATGTTAAACCTGACCTATATGATGTCATACCTGAGCCAAAGCATCATTATAGCCAAGCATAAGTGTCCCTTAGGCCAAGCATTGAAGTGGTTGAAGCAAGGTCCAATCTATCTTGTTCATTTCGCTTTGTATTTCAAAATTGTTTCAATGTTATTTTGAATGTTTATATATTGTCTGGTTTGTTTTGTTTTGGGTTGTTGATACAAAATCATATCTTGGCTATCTTTCAACTCAAATAAAAAGTCGTGAAATTGTGCTTGTCGTTCCTTTGGAGTCGTGCTTGTATGTTGTTTTTGTCTCTAGCTTTGAAAAAGGTGAGTCTTTCTCACTCTGACATATATACTTATGAAAAGTGGATTGATGACAAGTGTTTAGTAATGTAAAATGTTTATGCAAGTTAATGATGATCATATGATATGCTATGCCATGTTATTTCCATGTTATTACCATGTTAAAACTGTTAATTTTCACCTGACATCTGATATATGACTGTATATTGTGATATTGACCTTGTTTATATTATTTCTGTATATGATCACACTGCAAGTTCCCTGTTAGAAAAAATGTTATGGGCTGAAATGATAGGCCTGAGTTATTTTATTTATTTATTTAAACTTGGGATTACGGGTTTGAAATGATAGAACCCGGATTTTTACCTTTTAAACTGCAGATTGAAATGATTCATATCCGTATCACTTGGCCTAGGTTAGAAAACTATATACAGACCCGTGGTTATTCTATAAAGTGCTTTGAATATTTTAAGTATTTTAAAAATATAAAATTATGAAATTTGATTTAAATAGATTTTGAAAGGTTTTAAAATAAATAAATTATGATTTTTCTATGTGTTAAAAATGTAATTTATGAATGGATTAACTGGATTTTGAAATATAACTTATGTTTGAAATTTGGAATTTTGACTAAAAATGATATTTAAGTTACATGAATAAAATGGACTTTAATTTTATTTGGAAAATGGTAAATATGATAAATTGATTTATATTTGAATTTAAGTGATTTATTAAAGAATTATTGATTTTCTATAAATTTAAGTAGTTGAATAAATGACTGTTGAAAGTGAAATTTTAAATATAACTTGACTTGAAAATGTGAAATTTGAGTTTTAACTAAAGATGTTAAAATTAATTAAATAAACTGGAAATTTAGTTAAATTTGTGAAATGGTAATATAGGTTTTAATTTATGAAAGAAACGTATAAGTTTTAATTTATGAAAGAAACGTATAGGTTTTAATTAATGAAAGAAACGTATAGGTTTTATGTAACAACCCGCATATTTATCGAGTTTGTATTTAAATATTTTATTTAAATATTAACTCGTTAATCGGGTTTTGGTCCGAAAAGCTACTTTTTGCAAACGGTCAAATTAGGACTCGAGACCACTTCCATTGAGTTCGAAATGTCGTTTACAATTTTTTAAGTATAAACATCGATAGGTTTGGAGTTATAGCAATTTCACTAACTTTTCCCGCTTTGGACTTTGGGTTAGCTTAGCCTATTAAGCCCAAGTTCCAACCCTCTTCTCCTCACTCTTCATAAATTTCCTAACTAACTCAAGCTTTGGCATTAATGGTGAAGAGAATGGGAAATTAAAACTCCAAGCTCAAAATTCAATTGCAAATCCAACATTCAACTCCAAATTCAAGTAGAAGATATTGAATTCAAGCTTTGGATTGCTTCTCCTTGCTTTCAAGCTTCATCTTCATAAACTTTAGTGCAAAGGTGATATTTTTATCTCACAATTCTAGTCTATATCTATATTGGGCTATTGGAAATGCATCCCTATCATGTTTGCATGCACATTTGCATTTGGTTTGGATTTGATTGGCGAAAAACTCCACTTTTTTGTGTTTTGGGGTGAATTTCTGGCTTAGGTCGCTCTGTCCTCCTTAGGTCGCCCAGCATCTATAGCTCGTTCGCGTGGAAAAGTCGTCACCTTCATTTGGGTCGTTTCTGGCCTTAGCCCATTCGTCCACTATAGGTCGTTAGGCCTTAGGTCGCTTGGAGTTAGGTCGTAGGTCGGCAGGTCTTCAGCTCGCACGCGTTGAAAAGGCGCGTCTGGAGTTAGGTCGTTCGCGAGTTAACGTTAGGTCGTTTGCAAGTTAGCGCCCTAGGTCACTCGCGTATAGCTCGTTCGGAGTTAGGTCGTTAGGCCTTAGCTCGTATGGCCTATGCAATTTGGTTAGGTCGTCCAACCTCAACACCTTAGGTCGTAAGACCTTAGGTCGTACCCCTTAGGTCGTTAGACCTTAAGCCTTCACTATTGGAACTCGTTAGGTCATAGCAACCATAGGTCGTAGGTCGCTCACACGGAGTTAAGTCGTAGGTCATCTCCGACCTTATATCGCTCAGCCAGGTTTCACTTTAAGTCGTTAGGTCGTTTGGACCTTGTTTCCAGTTAGGTCGCAAGACCCTTAAACCGTTAGGTCACTAGGTCGCGATGTTTTAGGTCGCTGCACCCTATGCCTCTATAGGTCGTTCGACCTTTCTAACTTTTAGGTCGCGAGTTTTATAGGTCGCTCGACCCTATTCCCCTTAGGTCGTTAGACCTCATTTTGTCTTTACTAGGTCGTACCGTTTTGGCCTGGACCCCCGCGACCTGACCGGGCAGGTCGAACCCCGTAGGCGGTGGCGTTGCCCCCGCACCCCCACCTTGGGGGGGTTGTCACCCCCCCTGGACCCCCCCTCCGTAGGGGATCTTATATGAAAAATATTGAGCTGATTTCCTTGGATTTTATTCGCATCTCCGTATGCGATCTTTGTGACTGATTGTTTCTACACTTGCTTATTTGTTTTGTCACTTTATAATATAAAGGTTTCAATACTAGTAGTAAATATCAAAACTCTTTTAACCAACAATTTCAACTCTATTTTAATAACAAATCTCTTTTCTTAAACCGTTTTCCAATCTATTAGTATATACAAGCCTTTACCTCACTCGGATGAGAAATCTAATTAAACGACTTAGTAAAACAAGTGGTATGAAACGCTTGCGTTCACTTCGTCAGTTAATTCTTGGACTTGTTCGATTGAACCTCTTGTGACAATTTTATTAGTGAAGATTTACAGTTTGTTCGTAAATATTTAAGTTAAGCAAGTGGTTATGGGACATGAAGCTAAACTTCTATATTTACTAGCTTAGTGTAATTGACACTTCTCGTTGATCTTGATGATCGCTTTATGAATTAGACTAGCAATTGCGCGATGTCTCTTTCATTGCAAGGTTAGACTAGACACCACTTGTGTGATTCCATTCACACATACCTTTCTGCTTTTTGGTTAGTCTTGACCTCAATCTGTGTGATTCCATTCACACATGCGGGGTAGCTCCCCTTGGTCTTCGGACCGTCATGTGATAGGCCTCTTTCCCTTTTTATGATTTCTGGATTTCTCGTGTTGATTTCTGGAATTTATGACATTGACTTGTTATGAGTACAAGTTTAGGGTATGATGCCCTCTTCGAATCTTTGAGAAGATTCTTGTGATATTGATTATCTCTTATTGATTGATCTTCTGTTGATCATTATTTACATACTTATAGTGGTATGTCGTTATGGATGTTTATGTTTATGCCATATCTTTTATGTTATATCATGCCATCTGATATTTATAGCTAGACTGATCCGTTTATTATTTCTTAAATAATACTCGGGTCAGACCGAGATGTTACAGGTGCTTCTGCTTGACTTCTTCCCAGGGATTCATCACTCTGACTTTTGGCTAACTGTTTAGATTAGCAGTTTTGTTGTATACACTTGAGATATAGACTCATAGTTGTATTCTTTTGTATAGCACGTGTTGCTATTCTTTTGTATTATCGTGGATCTTATTGACCACTACTCTGATGTACACTTTCATGTGTTAGTTATATATTCATATCTTCTTCCGCCTTTGTGATATGGATATCTGTGACTGATTTGTGATATGATTATTTCTATGTTTGTTTCCGAAGATTATTTATAGCCACCGTGTGATAAGCAATTACATGGATGGTCGCTCCTCAACAGCCTTATTCTCCGTGCTAGTTGACAGCGCTACTCCGGAGTGTTCTTGGCTAGCGTGGGTATAGAGGTGGGGCGTCACAGCTTGGTATCAGAGCCAAACTTCGGAACAATGTAGAATAACTTAACAAGGATCATCGTCCTAAGTCCACCTTAGGAGCCTTGCTTTAGGATTTTGTTCGGGTTTTCAAACCGATTCATCCTATTTCTTTTATGATTCCTTATTTCACCTGTCAAGAATGTTTGATATTCATTTGGTGAATAACTATTTTCTTTCTCTTCTTTCTTTCTTAAGGAAAAGAATGTCTAGACCAGGTCGTCCCAGAGCTGGATCATCTAGTGCTCCACCAACGGATGTAGTTTTTATGACTGGTCAACAGCTTCTTGATTTAGTAACTAATGCTCAAGCAGCTGGAGCTAACCCAGAACCCACTCACCCAAAGTCGGGATTTGCACGCTTGTGCAGCGATTACACCAACTTGGGTGGGAAGCCCTTCAAAGGTTCGGAAAATATCATCGAGGTCCAGGCTTGGTTAAAATCATGTGATCGAATCTTCTCTCGCATGAACCTTATCGATCTCCACCGCGTTCAGGTGGCTTCCAGCATGCTCCAGGAGAGAGCATTGGACTGGTACGAACTCCTTATTTCAGAAATTAATGAAGCGGATCTCACCTGGGAGCAATTTCAGGGACGCTTCGAGTTAAAGTTTGTACCAGAAGCTGGAAAAGTAACCTTGGCTCGACGTTTTATAGACCTTGTTCAAGGTCAATCCTCTGTGACTGATTACGTCGCAGCCTTCGAGTCGCTTTCCAAATATGGGGTTGAATACATCAACACCCCATTGAAGAAGAACCAGAGGTTCGTTTATGGCTTAAATAAGAATCTTAAGAAGCCACTGCTCCTGAAACTAGAAGTCGCATTTGATCAACTCGTCGATATCGCTCTTCGTCTTGAAGAGGCTGATAGAGAGAGTGATGTTGAAGTGGAAGGCGCTAAACCAAACTTCAACAACAAGAAGAGGCCAAACAAATTCAAGGGTCCTTATCCCAACAAAAAGGGTAAGCAGGCAACCCCTGCGGCAAAGTCTCCTTCTCCTAGTGGTGCGAGTTGCTTCAACTGTGGGTCTGGGGATCATTATGCGAATAAGTGCTCTAGGCCCAAATCTTGTCGCTATTGTAAGAGCCCGGATCATTACATACATCAATGCCTCAAGGGTAAAGGCAAGAAGGAAGGAAAGTTGAATGTGGCTCAAGCCTCTGGCAACACATCTCGTGGCCAAGGTATTTCTCATTCCATTCTTGATGGTATTATTTTATTTCATGATCAACCTATTAGAGTTCTCTTTGATACGGGTGCATCCCATTCTTTTATATCAAAGGAACTGGTAGACACTTTTTCCTTAAGTGTTACTGCATTGATGACTTCTTTAAAAATTGCGAATCCTGTTGGTGGATCCGCAACTCTTAGTTTGCTTTTTAAAGATGTGGAGATTATTTTTTGCGATTTTTCTTTCCTAGCCGATTTGCATGTCATGCGTTACTTAGGCTTTGGAATAATTTTGGGAATGGATTGGCTTAACCGTTATCAAGCCCATATCCTATGTCCTGAGCGGACTATTCATCTCCGACATCCACAATCTGTTAAACAGATTTCTGTTAATCTTAAAGATTCAGAATCATGTTTGGTGGCATCTTTATATTCTTTAAATCCTCGTGATAACGATGATGATGATGAAGATGATATTATTTCTCGTATTCATGTTGTTCGTGAATTTTCCGACATATTCGAGCCCGTTTTAGGTTTACCACCTAAACGAGCAATTGAGTTCAGAATTAATCTTGTTTCTGGAGCTCAACCTATTACTCGTCCTCCTTATCGCATGTCCAATAAGGAAAATGAGGAGATGCGTAAACAATTATCTGAGTTGGAGACGAGGCAATTTATTCGCTCTAGTTCCTCGCCTTGGGGAGCTTCGGCTATTTTCGTAAAGAAATCCGATGGTACTCTGAGGCTCTGCGTTGATTATCGCAAGCTTAACGATCTTACTATTAAAAATAAATATCCTTTACCACGGATTGATGATCTATTCGATCAGCTTAGTGGTGCTAAGGTCTTTTCACAATTGGACTTGGCTACCGGTTTCCATCAGCTTCGTATCGCTGAGGATAGCATTCCTTTGACATCATTCCGTACTCGATATGGATCTTATGAATGGCTTGTTATGCCATTTGGGTTAACGAATGCTCCAGCTTATTTCGTTGACCTCATGAATCGAGTTTTCAAAGATTTTCTCGATCGGTTTGTTCTCATATTCATTGATGATATTCTTGTGTATTCAAAAACCGAGGAGGAACATGAGAAACATCTTCGGATTGTATTGGAAACACTTAGGAGTAATCAATTAAAGGCGAAATTTTCTAAATGCCACTTTTGGCAATCTCGTGTGAAGTTTCTCGGTCATATTATTTCCGAATCCGGGATATCCGTGGATCCTTCAAAGATTGAAGCGATTCAAGATTGGAAGAGACCGGAGAGTGTGACAGAGATTCGTAGTTTTCTCGGATTGGCGGGCTATTACCGTCGTTTTATTAAAGACTTTTCTAAGATTGCCGTGCCTCTTACTGGCTTGACTAAGAAGGGAGTTAAATACATTTGGTCGGACAAATGTGAAGCCTCTTTTCAGAAATTGAAAGAACTCCTTTCCGATGCTCCTATTCTTGTTATTCCTGAGGGGAATCAAGATTTTGTTGTTTATACCGATGCTAGTCACGTTGGTTTGGGTGCCGTTCTTATGCAAAAAGAACGTGTTGTTGCTTATGCTTCTAGGCAATTGAAGCCGGCCGAGACTAGATATGCCACACATGATCTAGAGCTCACGGCTATTGTTTTCGCCCTTCGAATGTGGCGTCATTATCTATTGGGAGAGAAATTTATTCTTTACACGGATCATAAGTCTTTGAAATATTTATTTTCTCAAAAAGAACTTAATTTACGTCAACAGCGTTGGCTCGAGTTCCTTGCACCTTATGATCTTGATATTCTTTATACCCCCGGTAAGGGTAATCGTGTCGCTGATGCTCTTAGCCGTAAGCAACAAGCAGTTGTTTCTATGATGATATCCGAATGAAACGATCTCGAGATCTTATCCACTTGTGAGATTCGAGAGCGCGTATCCGATTTATGCTCATCGCTTGTTTTATGTAGCCTTGAGGCTCATCCTTCTCTTTTAGACCGCATTCTTGAAGCTCAAGGGCTAGATTCTGAATTGGCTCTTCTTGGCAAAAATGTTAAGGATAAAATTGATATTGAAGGTTTGAAAGACTTTGATATTGATTCTTGTGGCGGCATTCGAAAATTTGGTAGACTTATCGTACCAAATATTGGGGATCTTCGTAAAGATATTTTAGAAGATTCCCATCGTTCTAAATTCACCATTCATCCTGGTAGTAGTAAAATGTACGCTGATATGAAGCGACTTTATTATTGGGAGGGAATGAAATCTGATATTGCTAACTTTGTTAAGTGTTGCATGACTTGCCAACTTGTCAAGGCCGAACATCAAAGGCCTGGTGGGTTATTGCAACTTTTAGAAATTCCAATTTGGAAGTGGGATCAAATTTCCATGGACTTTATAGATGGCCTTCCCCGTTCTCGTTCGGGTCATGATAGCTTATGGGTGATTGTTGATAGACTTACTAAATCCGCCCATTTTATTCCGGTTCGGTCTAACCGAACCGTTCCTCTTTTGGCCAAACTATTTGTCAAGGAAATTGTAAGATTGCATGGAGTTCCTACTTCTATTGTTAGCGATCGTGATCCATTGTTTACTAGTGGATTTTGGAAGAGTCTTCAAAAAGCTTTAGGAACGAAGCTTAATTTTAGCATCGCTTATCACCCCCAGTCCGATGGACAAACCGAGCGTGTGAATCAAACTCTTGAAGATCTTCTTCGTGCTTGTGTGCTTGATTTTGGTGGAAGTTGGGAAGATCATATTTCACTTGTTGAATTTTCCTATAATAATAGCTTCCAATCTAGTATTGGTATGGCACCTTTCGAGGCACTCTACGGAAGGCCATGCCGATCTCCTTCTTGTTGGCTTGAGGCCGGTGAGAAGCTGGTTTTAGGTCCAGACTTTATTCGTGATTCCACGGAAAAGATTGAACTTATTCGACATAGGATGAAAGAAGCCCAGAGTAGACAAAAATCCTATGCCGATAATCGAAGAAGGAAATTAGAATTTTCTGTTGGGGATCCTGTTTTTATTCGTGTTTCACCTATGAAGGGTGTTGTACGTTTCAATCGATCGGGGAAGTTAGCGCCTCGATATATTGGGCCATTTCCTATCACTGAACGTATTGGTTCCATGGCTTATCGCCTTGCATTGCCAGCTCAGTTTTCTGCTATGCATGATGTATTTCACGTTTCTCAATTACGAAAATGCCTTCGGGATTCCGATTCTATTCTTGAGCCTGCTGTTGTGTAAGAAATTGAAGTTTCGCCAAATTTAACTTATGAGCAGCATCCTATTCGAATTATAGCTTCTGAGGTTAAACGACTTCGAAATAAAGATGTTCCGCTTGTGAAGGTTCAATGGTCCTCAAATCCTAAGGATTGTTCTTGGGAATCCAGAGAATTCATCGAGCGTACACATCCGGACTTGCTTACTCCTGCTCCTTGAGGTGAACTTCTTATTTCAAAATTCCTCTTGTCTTAATATGCTTTTATGGTTGTTACTTTTTATTTCCATCTTATATATATTGCGAGGACGCAATTTCTTTAAGGAGGGGAGTCTGTAACAACCCGCATATTTATCGAGTTTGTATTTAAATATTTTATTTAAATATTAACTCGTTAATCGGGTTTTGGTCCGAAAAGCTACTTTTTGCAAACGGTCAAATTAGGACTCGAGACCACTTCCATTGAGTTCGAAATGTCGTTTACAATTTTTTAAGTATAAACATCGATAGGTTTGGAGTTATAGCAATTTCACTAACTTTTCCCGCTTTGGACTTTGGGTTAGCTTAGCCTATTAAGCCCAAGTTCCAACCCTCTTCTCCTCACTCTTCATAAATTTCCTAACTAACTCAAGCTTTGGCATTAATGGTGAAGAGAATGGGAAATTAAAACTCCAAGCTCAAAATTCAATTGCAAATCCAACATTCAACTCCAAATTCAAGTAGAAGATATTGGATTCAAGCTTTGGATTGCTTCTCCTTGCTTTCAAGCTTCATCTTCATAAACTTTAGTGCAAAGGTGATATTTTTATCTCAAAATTCTAGTCTATATCTATATTGGGCTATTGGAAATGCATCCCTATCATGTTTGCATGCACATTTGCATTTGGTTTGGATTTGATTGGCGAAAAACTCCACTTTTTAGTGTTTTGGGGTGAATTTCTGGCTTAGGTCGCTCTGTCCCCCTTAGGTCGCCCAGCATCTATAGCTCGTTCGCGTGGAAAAGTCGTCACCTTCATTTGGGTCGTTTCTGGCCTTAGCCCATTCGTCCACTATAGGTCGTTAGGCCTTAGGTCGCTTGGAGTTAGGTCGTAGGTCGGCAGGTCTTCAGCTCGCACGCGTTGAAAAGGCGCGTCTGGAGTTAGGTCGTTCGCGAGTTAACGTTAGGTCATTTGCAAGTTAGCGCCCTAGGTCACTCGCGTATAGCTCGTTCGGAGTTAGGTCGTTAGGCCTTAGCTCGTATGGCCTATGCAATTTGGTTAGGTCGTCCAACCTCAACACCTTAGGTCGTAAGACCTTAGGTCGTACCCCTTAGGTCGTTAGACCTTAAGCCTTCACTATTGGAACTCGTTAGGTCGTAGCAACCATAGGTCGTAGGTCGCTCACACGGAGTTAAGTCGTAGGTCGTCTCCGACCTTATATCGCTCAGCCAGGTTTCACTTTAAGTCGTTAGGTCGTTTGGACCTTGTTTCCAGTTAGGTCGCAAGACCCTTAAACCGTTAGGTCACTAGGTCGCGATGTTTTAGGTCGCTGCACCCTATGCCTCTATAGGTCGTTCGACCTTGCTAACTTTTAGGTCGCGAGTTTTATAGGTCGCTCGACCCTATTCCCCTTAGGTCGTTAGACCTCATTTTGTCTTTACTAGGTCGTACCGTTTTGGTTGGGGCGCTGCCCCGCACCCCGCCGGGGGCGCTGCCCCCTGGACCCCCGCGACCTGACCGGGCAGGTCGAACCCCGTAGGCGGTGGCGTTGCCCCCGCACCCCCACCTTGGGGGGGTTGTCACCCCTCCTGGACCCCCCCTCCGTAGGGGATCTTATCTGAAAAATATTGAGCTGATTCCCTTGGATTTTATTCGCATCTCCGTATGCGATCTTTGTGACTGATTGTTTCTACACTTGCTTATGTGTTTTGTCACTTTATAATATAAAGGTTTCAATACTAGTAGTAAATATCAAAACTCTTTTAACCAACAATTTCAACTCTATTTTAATAACAAATCTCTTTTCTTAAACCGTTTTCCAATCTATTAGTATATACAAGCCTTTACCTCACTCGGATGAGAAATCTAATTAAACGACTTAGTAAAACAAGTGGTATGAAACGCTTGCGTTCACTTCGTCGGTTAATTCTTGGACTTGTTCGATTGAACCTCTTGTGACAATTTTATTAGTGAAGATTTACAGTTTGTTCGTAAATATTTAAGTTAAGCAAGTGGTTATGGGACATGAAGCTAAACTTCTATATTTACTAGCTTAGTGTAATTGACACTTCTCGTTGATCTTGATGATCGCTTTATGAATTAGACTAGCAATTGCGCGATGTCTCTTTCATTGCAAGGTTAGACTAGACACCACTTGTGTGATTCCATTCACACATACCTTTCTGCTTTTTGGTTAGTCTTGACCTCAATCTGTGTGATTCCATTCACACATGCGGGGTAGCTCCCCTTGGTCTTCGGACCGTCATGTGATAGGCCTCTTTCCCTTTTTATGATTTCTGGATTTCTCGTGTTGATTTCTGGAATTTATGACATTGACTTGTTATGAGTACAAGTTTAGGGTATGATGCCCTCTTCGAATCTTTGAGAAGATTCTTGTGATATTGATTATCTCTTATTGATTGATCTTCTGTTGATCATTATTTACATACTTATAGTGGTATGTCGTTATGGATGTTTATGTTTATGCCATATCTTTTATGTTATATCATGCCATCTGATATTTATAGCTAGACTGATCCGTTTATTATTTCTTAAATAATACTCGGGTCAGACCGAGATGTTACAGGTGCTTCTGCTTGACTTCTTCCCAGGGATTCATCACTCTGACTTTTGGCTAACTGTTTAGATTAGCAGTTTTGTTGTATACACTTGAGATATAGACTCATAGTTGTATTCTTTTGTATAGCACGTGTTGCTATTCTTTTGTATTATCGTGGATCTTATTGACCACTACTCTGATGTACACTTTCATATGTTAGTTATATATTCATATCTTCTTCCGCCTTTGTGATATGGATATCTGTGACTGATTTGTGATATGATTATTTCTATGTTTGTTTCCGAAGATTATTTATAGCCACCGTGTGATAAGCAATTACATGGATGGTCGCTCCTCAACAGCCTTATTCTCCGTGCTAGTTGACAGCACTACTCCGGAGTGTTCTTGGCTAGCGTGGGTATAGAGGTGGGGCGTCACATTTTAATTTATGAAAGAAACGTATAGGTTTTAATTTATGAAAGAAACGTATAGGTTTTAATTAATGAAAGTAACGTATAGGTTTTAATTTATGAAAGTAACGTATAGGTTTTAATTTATGAAAGTAACGTATAGGTTTCAATTTATGAAAGAAACGTATAGGTTTTAATTTATGAAAGAAACGTATAGGTTTTAATTTATGAAAGAAACATATGGTGTTCTAATTAATGATAGGAACATGTAAATTCCTAATTAATGAAAGAAAGGTATAGGTTTTAATTAATAAAAGAAACGTATAAGTTTTTAATTAATGAAAGAAACGTGTAAAGTCCTAATTAATGAGAGAACATGAAAGTTTTAATTAATGCAAGAACATGTAAAGTTTTAATTAAGAAAGAAATATGTAATGTTTTAAGTAGTGTGGTATTGATTTAATTAATAAATGTTCATTATTGTAATAGGAATATAAAATTTAAAACGTACATTTGACACGTAGATTTTAATCAATGTAATGGTGTATTTTAAATTGATTAAAATGATAAATGTTACTTACTGTAATAATAAAATGTAAGTTGATAACGTACATTTGATAAGCAAGTTTTAATTTATGTGAATGGCATACTTTAAATGATTAAAATAATAAAGTTTCTTTATTGTAATAATAATGTAAGTTAATAAGGTGCTTTTAACTTAACATAAGAATTTCGGTTTAAATTGTATATTACAGTAAGAAAGTTTATTTAACTATAAGGCTATGATAAATTGACATGTTAAAATTTTAAGCTTATCAATACTTTGAATTATATACAATGTAAAGTGGAAAGTAGTACATTCCAAAAATGCTATGATTCCTTAAGGTAACATTTCCAAAATGCTATGATAATTTAAAGGAATATTTCAAGTTTAATAAATTTAAAGAAATATTCAATGATTTGAAAATTTGGGTTTTATTTGAATGATATAATATTGAATTATTTTTGAAATGGAAATGATACAATTGTGATATTGTTTTGAAATGAGTATGATATTTTGGTCTTGAAAGTATAAATTATTTGAAATAAATATCCATGGGTTATAATAACGATTGGTTGTTAAAGGGACCGGGATCGGATATTGTCTTATAGCCGGACAATACCAAAACCACTTTAACAACTGTGTACGCGGTGGAGATTCCAGAATGAAGTAGGATGGTGGCGACGTTCTCGAGGTATGTTACGCGGACCCAACTCCCGTGAGTTGGCATATATGACTAAAACGGGAGCTATACCGGGCTACACAAAGGGTCGCACCCTTTCATCGAGCATGTAACGACCCGAAAATTTCGTTAACTAAATTTGTCATATTTTCCATAAATTTTAATAAAATGAATGTTAGGAATTTGGTGTTGCCATTTGTTCTTATTAAAAGTTAACAATTTAAAATGAGATTTCCAATTCAATAAAATAATGTAAATATTGTGGTTTAATTTTTGAATGGAATATGTGGAAACAAGAGTAATTATGGAATAATATGTTATTTATTTAGAGTATTGAATAAAAAAAAATTGTAAGTCAATTTTAATTTATGGTAATAATGCGATATAAGCTAATAAATTTGATCTCAATGCGATAACCATTTAATGAAGGTAATGAAACAGGATTTAGGAAAATGTATACTAGGTATAAATCAAATAGAAGGAAACAAACGTATATATCGAATTGATTTATGAATAAATACTTTGGATAGTAATTGAATGTTTAGTAATGGTAATTTAAAACCTATTTATAGTAAGACTACATAAGATTCAGTAAATTAAGTGGTGGAAAGATTTTTCCTAGATATACTTTGAAGATGTGAAATTAAAGATGAATATTAAAATTGGTTAATGTAAAATCACATTGATTAACCGTAAATGGGAATAAATTTGAAAATAAAAATTTATGTTACAAGTGGGTGAATGTAAAGATAAGGGTTAAGAGTGTTGGAATAGGTATATTAAAATAACTATAAAGTGTAAATGTACGTATTTATAGCAACATGAATTATTGAAGGAAAATAATTGGTAAACGGGGTTTGGGCTAAGGAAATGTTATTGATTGTTTTGAAACCTTATT
This sequence comes from Allium cepa, assembly GCA_030765085.1. NCBI lineage: Eukaryota > Viridiplantae > Streptophyta > Magnoliopsida > Asparagales > Amaryllidaceae > Allium > Allium cepa. The sequence goes on along the minus strand of CM060943.1, from coordinate 276,081,877 downwards.
TATTATGGGAAATTAATTTAGCATAAGAAAAACCAATGCAAATATCTAATTTATCAGTAAAGCAATAATAATAAATAGTAATCAATTCAAATTATGTAACAATAGAATGTGAAATTTGGGGAATAGACGCAAAGTATATATAAGTTGCTAAAAGTATGCATAATAAGTGCAAATTTAATAAATCAATGTCCTGTAGAGGTTGGAGTATGGTTAGTAATAAAAGCTTTTAGAGGAAAAACCTTTAATTTATAAATGAAAATCAATGCATTAAATTAGGTGTAACTGAATGCATGTAAATAATTTTGTAAGAATAAGTTAATAAACAATTTATTTGTGCATACCCGATTTAATTGAAATAGCAGAAAAGACAAGAAATTGATTTGCCTAGGTATATATATATTGATAAACTATAACTAAATAGAAAGTTTGGTAGTAAATAGGATATAAGAAGACAAAGGCAACTAGTAAATTAATAAATGAATTCATAATAATAAGTAGTAATTAATGCATATATATTTGGCATTAGTGGTAATTACAAAACTTTACCCATTTATCTAATTTATTTAATTAAATCTAAATCTATGGCAACATTGTTGTAATGATGGTTGTAAGTGAATTTGAATGTAAAAGGGTAACAGTTATTTAGGTTAACCATTTTGAGTATGTTAAGTTAAGAATGGCAATCGATTGAAATAAATCTAAATTAATTATTTTGTTTTGGTTAATTTGTTCTAGTTAATAAAGGGGAGTTTATAAGAAATGAATCATGCACTAATGACTTGTGTTATAATTCAAATGTTATCTATACCCATAAAATGTCTATTTACTGAATAGAAAGATTTTAAATCAATAAGCGAATTTATTGAAGCTCCAATTTATAATTTATAACATTTAATGTAGACTCAATTACAATTAATTGACTTAAATCGTGCAGTTGGCGTAGATTTGTTTTGTAATTGGAGTAGTTAATCCTATAAGATGAAGTTAATGCTAATTTTATTTATAATTGGACCATTTGTTGATATAGATTATAGAAAGCAAGATGTATAAATTTAATTAAAGTATCAACATTCAACAATTGTAATTATTGAAAATCAAAATGGAAGTTGAGGATAATAAGGTGAAACCATGAACAAATGTTAATGCATCCTTATTACTGGTAAAAGATGAGTATATAAAAGTTTGAAAATAAAAAATAGGTTTTTGAAAACTTAATTTATAATTTCTAAATATAAGGAAGTGGAGAAATTAACACTGCAATGGACAGACTTATCAGCTTTTAATTTACATCTAAATTTGTTTAGATCAATTTGGAAATTTATAAAATTGTGGATATATTTTGAAACGTAAACGAAACGTCTAGATTTACATTTGTATATACGTTAAAATAAAATGTAAATGATAAGGAATTTATTTATTTCCTAAATCCGTAACGTGTGTAATTAATATTTTTATCTTTTGGGACCACTTCCGTTTGCACGTTAAAATTCGTGCACACCTATTCTTTTGCGATCTATCTATAAATAGACGGAAAAAAATCCATAGCCTCCATCTTCTATCATTTGTCTGTACGTTCTTTTCTTCAACTCCTTCTCCTCCTCAAATGGATGCAAACCTAGATGTATTTCTATTCAAATTTCAAATGAAAATTCAAACATCTCAGAAAAATTCCAAAAAAAATATATGTTGCAGATTTTATCCATACGAATCTACGCGCAGTCTCTGTTTTCGAAATCGATACTCGAGTCAGCGGCAAATCGCGGTCAAAATCAGGAAATTCGAAACCTAAGTCAATTTGGGCGTTTTGATTTGGAGGGACTATTTGCAAATTGGTTTCTGGGTATTGGAGAGCTCGGCTAGGGAAGTCGTAATGGTGGAGGCGCGTCACCATCTGGTGGCCTGGGGCGGTCTAAAGGCACGGTCAAAGATAGGGAGGGCGTGCGTTGAAATGGGTTCATTACCTGGACGAGCATACGTGAGTTGAGGAGAAGCTTTATGACGTGGCAAGCTTTAATTAGGTTGTTATTTAATTTTGTTTTTTTAATTTTTGTTTCAACTCATTAAAATTGAACAACTTTTTCATACGTTACCCGTTTCGCGCGAAATTTCTTTTGTTAAGATCGTAATTAAATTCCGGATCTGATGACGCTGGTTTGGACAGATTTGGAGACCGTTGGATTTTTGAGTTTAAATTGAATTTAAATTCGATTTAAATTCAAAAAGTAAGTGTTTTAACCCACTCACAACTTCTAAAAGTTTTTATGTTTGTTAAATTTATTTTAAATATGAGTAGAAATTTATTTATGACTGTTGGCGTGTTTTATTCAGCATATCTGTTAAATCGCATTTATTTAACTTAACTGTTAATTTAGTTTTTTATTGCATAAAATTTGACAGCTGGAATTTATTTTTGAACATAAACTGCTAGTTAACGGTCATTAAATTTATTATGGAATAGAAACTGTTAGTTAATAATCTGTTATTAATTCCTGTATAATTCATATGCTATGTATCAATGATTGTTTAAAATTGGATGATGATTGCAATTGATGATTGATGATTGATATTTGGATGAATGAATGCTATAATTATATTGTATAAATTGCAAGTCATCATGCATTTTCATTCGGGGTTGTGGTTTGAAATGATATACAACCGCAAAATTTGATTTTTAAATTGCGGATTGAAATGATAAATATTCGTATCACTTGACTATAGGATAGAAAATTTTATACATGCACCGTGGTCTATATATAAATTATTTTAAAGTGATTTCTATGGTTTGGATGGGATACGGTTTATAAAAAATTTTAATTTTGATATTTTATAAATGTTATTCTTCTATATATATATATATACATATGAAGTTAAAAATTTTGAATTTAAGCTGTGTATAAATCTATTAAATAAAAATGGGAAAAATTGAGAAATGGAATTTGATAATTCATATTATATGTTTAAGTTTGGAAAATTTTAAGGTATAATATTTATAACTGGATTTTTCCAAGATAAATTTAAAATGAATATTCTAGTATAATTTAATTGAAGAAAATATTTAATTGCTAGAAATTGGAGTTTTATTTATGAATTTTTATGTAAATATTCAAGACTAAATAATAGAACATTTAATTTTGTTGAAGGAATAAATTCCAACTTTAGTTTTGAAATATTAATACTCCAAATGGATATATATATATATATATATATATATAAATTGAAGTGGTTTTGGAACTTGAAAGTGGTATTTAAAGTTTGGTTTAGACTTTAAATAAAGAAATATATTTGTAAAGCCATGGAAATTATTTTCTTTACAAAGTAACCTTAAAGTTAAACCATTTATTCGTATACCGTTGAATATCCAAACCATTCAAGTTTTAGAAGTTATTGTTTTAAAATATATGAATTTCGAAATATTATGCTTTGAAAGTATAAGTCAAATATTTGGTTTCCAGATATTTTAAATTTAAAGCAGTATGATTTTGGAAAAGAAATATATTTGGATAAAATGATATCGTATTGTTTTGGGTTTTAAGATGATATCGTATTCATAGTTTTGAAATGGAATTTTTATTCTGGTTTTAAAGTATAAACTATTTTAAATGACCGCGTTGTTATAATAACGATTGGTTGGCAAAGAGACCGGGATCGGATATGGACATACTCTCGGTCGATACCGAAAACCACTTTGACTAACCGTGTACGCGGTGGAGATTCCAGAATGAAGTAGGTTGGTGGCGGCGTTTCCTGTAAGGTAAATACGTGGACCCGACTCCCGTGAGTTGGCATAAGGTGGCTAAAACAGGAGCGATTCTCGGGCCAATGAGGTCATTCCTCTGATCGGACACTCCTCTTCGATATTATACTTTGACTTTGGATTGATTCAGTGGCCACTTTTATTTTTGATTTTGGGGGAGTTTGTTCGAGGTGGGCGGCAGCTGCGCGCTGCGCGTTTCCACTAGCCCGGATAGCAATTGGTATATCTACCCTGGCATTGCCTAGTTGTGCCGTGTCACCTACCATACCGAGCCTTTACTACGAGTTTTGTTTTGTACCATACCTATGGAGTGCCCTCTGACGACGCCCATTACGGGGGAGATTACGGTACTGTATAGACTATGGGAATATATTCCGTGTTAAGGGCTATATGGGTAACCCCTTAACGCTATTAAAAAGTAAGTTTATTTTATAAATAGACATTATTATAATAGCGCAATATACTACATAGTAAATAGTTTAACGGACCCTTAGGAGATGTAAATCCCGAGCATCTCTTGAGTTACTGTACTCATATTTATTTCTGTTAATTTAACTTACATAAGATCTTTTAGTTCTGACTCGAGTGTTTTGTCTTTTCAAATTCGCTCGGGTCAGTCCGAGCGTTTCAGGATTTGAGGATTTAGCTCTGGAGGACGAAGACAAAGATTTGTATTACTAGTATCTACTATATTATTTCACTACACCATTTAATTCCGCTGTATTGGTATGGGTAACTCTGATATTCATTGTACAAGTAAAATAAAATATTTTGTAAAACAGTTTCATGAACTGTATATTTGATTATTATATTTTATCCTTCCGCTGTGAGATTCTGCTTTGTTTTATTTCTTCTCTGTTTTTCTTATTTACCCCATAACAATCCGCCCTTCCGTATGGTTTGAATCGACATGTGTGTCGGTTTAAAGTGTGCGAAAAGGTGGGATGTTACAGAGCATGCTCCATCGGAAACTATTATATTACTGTTGTGATTCGATTCGGTGGCGCCACTTTGATTCGGGGGTATTGTTCGAGGTGGGCGGAAGCTGCTAGCTTGCCGTCACCATCGGTCCGGGAGTGCAAATGGTGTATCCACCCTGGCATTGCCTCGCGTGCCGTGTCATATCCTTATATCGAGCCCACTACGATTTTTGTTTTAAAGATCCGACCGCGTTAAGGTTCACCATCCCCTTAACGCTATTTTCTATATGATTATACTTTACTGATTAGACACTATCGTATATAGCATATATTACTACATAGTAAATAGTTTAACGGATCCTTAGAGGATGGCCGGTCACAAGCATCCTTTAAGTTACTGATGCATTTTGTTACTGTTCACTTGAGTTGATTTACAGTTTATAAGTATTTATGTCCTGACTCGAGGATTTTGTGTTTTGCTTTACGCTCGGTTCAGATTGAGTGAGTTAGCATTCCAGATTCACCTTCGGCGTTGGAGCTTTCCTTGAAGATCCAACCACTTATTTTGTTTCAGTATCCAGTGGTTCAGTGATGTATCTGATTTGTACGTGATGTATCCTGTTACTCTTCTGTTGTATCTTATTTAACTCTGATGTATCTCATATTTATATAGTAGCTTCATGAACTTCTATCTCTTTTTCTTCCGTTATATTTTTATATACTCTGTGTCTGTGATCTGTGATTTTATTTACTGTATATTCTGAGATTTGCCAAATTTTTATTTACAACGCGGTATTTTGAGCAATTCAATTTCGACATGAGTGTCTACCCATACACTTATAATGGATGCGAATGGTTGAAAATACCGGGTCGTTACAGTTGGTATCAGAGCTTTGGTAGCTCTAGGCAAAGCTCAGCATATAGAGTGAATGTATTTACAGAATCACTTTCATTCGAGTATGAATCTCTTCCCTTTTGACTCGATTCCTTTGAATTTCGGAGCGTTCCCTGCGGTTCCAAAGTCCATCCTTATTCCCCGCTATTCATCTTCATTTGATTTTGGAGTATCCCACAACTCCACTTCGAATGATCTTTATAGTGAATTGGCGGTCCCGCCAATCTCAAAACTTTTCTTGTAAGAGGGGTGAAATTCCATTACAACAGCATCGATTCACCAAAGATTTTATATCCTCGGTTTAGATGCTAGTATCTCCTATTATCCCAAACTCTTACTCTTGAGATCAAACGTAGATTTACCCCAGAAAATCCACTTCGATCTTATACTTTAAGTCACGGTTGACCCGATTAAGGTTGCCCGTGATTTATTTTAGCTTATCCACCTCCCTACTTTGTATTTAATCATCTTGTCTTTTGTTTCAAACATATTTTCAAACATTTTGAATTGTATTTGCCAATCTATATTTTTTTTTGTTGGAGTTGTTGATGTTGATTTGGGTTTCCGATCGATTCGTCTGATCAACGCTATCGATGGGATTTCTAAAACACTTTGACAGAACAAACTGACACGATATTATTTTAAATTTTGTTTTGGTTAATGAAATAAAATTTTGATATATATATTTATGGAACTTAATAAAATGATTCAAATTGATAATTTGAAATGATAATACTTGATTTATCATTTATTGTTCTATAAATGAATATGAATAATTGTTTATAAATTTATATGGGAACTTAAATGTATTTAGAAAAAGAAATTTGAGAATTTAATTTCCGATGGTTCCAAACCTTTTGTTTAAAAGTTTAAAGGGATATAATATTTAAAATATTTTCAAATAAAAATTTGTTTCCAAAGAATTTTAAGTTTAAAATTAGTACTCTTCTCTTTGTCGCTGGAAAATAACTTCGGTGATGACTACAGCATCATCGACGTTCATTTTCGAGTTTCGGAGTGAAGAGACTGTTCTGTAGTCTTGCTACAGCTTTGTTTTGGGAAATTAAATAGATTTGAATTTCTAAAATATGACTTAATTTATAATATATATAGATAGATGATTGAAATTTGATTTGACATATTATATATATATTATTACTTATCTCCAAATGGTTTGAAGAAATCGGAAATTTAATTCTTAAATTCTATTTTTAAAGAATAATTTCAATTATAAAAAGAAAATCAAAAAATTTGGATAAATGATTAAACTTGAGATAATTGAATTGGAAATTTTATTTGTATAATACAATTGCATTCAAATATAACTTACCAAAATTTCAGAAGTTAAAAATGTAATTGGATAATATATGATATAAAAAGATTTTATAAATAAAATTTGAGTGGTTATAATAAATGCTATACACTTAAATTTTAAGTTATAAAACGATTAACAGAGTTAAAGAATAATAAAGGGTAATTGGATAACTTACAATAAAATAATGTTAGGAGAACTAAGAATAAAATAAAGCAGTTATAATAAGTGTAAGTATATTGAACATGAGTGATAAATATATTGAGAGGAATAAATTTAATTTTATTAGGAATAAAGAATAATAAAATTTATTAAATACATTGCGAGTGTAATAAATGATTATTTTTCTAACCCATGGTTTTAAAAAAAATTATTAATTTAAGATGATTGGATAATAAGATAATGAAATTTGAGATAGTTAAGATTTATGTAACTAGTGTAATAGTTTATTTTCTATTTAAGCTGAAATCTCCATGCTTTCAAATTCATTTCCTTATTTTGTTTTTCAAACTATCTTTTGGTTGTTCTTATCATCCTTATCTTGCTATAGACTGATATATGCATCTTTCTATGATCTTTCTGCTTAGAAATCTTTCTATAATCTTTGATAATCTACACCTTGCGAAACTTACCTATAATAACAGTTATCAGGTATAATTTCAATCTCCTTGCCATCTTTTCTTAATCCTATTTCACTCTATCTTTTCTGTGCCCTTCCATACCTCATTCCTTTTCGGGGACGAAAAGTTTTGAGTAGGGGAGAGTGTAACAACCCTGTATTTTGTAATTATTATATTGTATATTTTAATTATTTTAATATAAAGTTTTGATTTAAAAACTTATTTTACTTATTTGGAATGATTAAATTTATTATTTAAATATAATCTTGATTTTTATATGAGTTATAATTCCAAAATTTTGTGAGTTGAATATTTGCTTGAAATGCTGATTTTGGTCAAAATAGTCAAACTGTGACTTTCAACTTAAAATTTTAAAAGGTTAAAAATTTAAAATTTTCTTTTATTATGAAAGTACATAAAATTATAAGAACACCACTTTTCGTTTCGTTGAATTTGGATGTAAATTGTGAAAGTTATACCCTTTACAATATTGTGCGTATATAGGGTTATTTAACAATGACTATTTTAAATTGTATAAATTACTTCTTCTTTGTTATATTTTATTTTAATATGTGATAATATGTTTTATTATTTATATTTTGACTTTTAAATATTTTTAAATGATAATATAATTTTTCCAAAATTTACTGTATTTATTTCCTATTTTTAAAGGCTGTTTTCTAATTTTCTTCATAAAAATTATATTTAATAATTTTTTTTGTGAATGCACTTTTTTTTTGTTATTTTATTTGTTATAAATATTTTAAAAGTCCATGAAGATTTTCTAAAGTTCATTTGGATTTATTTCTTATTTTAAAGCCCAGTCAACAATTTTAAGCCATTTTCTTATTTTAATTATATATAATTAAAATTTATTTATTTTATTCACTCACTTTTATTTGCTGTGTTTTGCTTTATTTTATTCATTTTACATGTATTTAAATTTAAGTAAATTTTTCCAAAGTGTGTTGAAGTTATTTCCAATTCTTAAGTCTAGTTTTCATTTTTCTGTGCTATTTTTCTTATTTAATCATATCTAATTAATATTTAATTTTTAATATTTTTTTTATCTGTTATATTTTCGAATTTTAACTGAGATTTTAATTATTTTCAGTTATTTGGATGTATATAAATATATATGAGAAATTTGAAAGGGTTAACAACTAAGAAACGGAAAAACGTTTTATCCGTTTCTTTTGCAGTTTCTTCTGTCATTAATACATAAATTCATTTTAGCCATTCCTTTCCCCATCTTTTGCAGCCGACTTCCTCTTGTCATTCACGAATTTTTGAAGCCCCAAAACCCTAAAAATCATGGCCTCCACCTTGAAGAAAAAAAGTTAGGTAAATCCCTCTCTTCTTTCTACTTTTCTTACTTTTCTATGCAATTTTGCCTTGTTTGTCTTCTAAGTTTGGATCGGCCTCTTCTCCATAGCCGCAACCACAAACTCCTACATCTCTTCCATTCCTCCAACACTATCTACTCCACCAACCATGACCATGGCTGAGCCATCTATGGTGGCCAAACCCATCAAATTGCAACCTACATGCCTAAAAACAATGTTTTTGACCATTGTTGCCTCATTCCCTTCATCTCCACTTGTTGCCTTGCCTATATGATGTTAAACCTGACCTATATGATGTCATACCTAAGCCAAAGCATCATCTTAGCCAAGCATAAGTGTCCCTTAGGCCAAGCATTGAAGTGGTTGAAGCAAGGTGCAATCTATCTTGTTCATTTCACTTTGTATTTCAAAATTGTTTCAATGTTATTTTGAATGTTTATATATTGTCTGGTTTGTTTTGTTTTGGGTTGTTGATACAAAATCATATCTTGGCTATCTTTCAACTCAAATCAAAAGTCGTGAAATTGTGCTTGTCGTGCCTTTGGAGTCGTGCTTGTATGTTGTTTTGGCCTCTAGCTTTGAAAAAGGTGAGTCTTTCTCACTCTGACATATATACTTATGAAAAGTGGATTGATGACAAGTGTTTAGTAATGTAAAATGTATATGCAAGTTAATGATGATCATATGATATGCTATGCCATGTTATTTCCATGTTATTACCATGTTAAAACTGTTAATTTTCACCTGACATCTGATATATGACTGTATATTGTGATATTGACTTTGTTTATATTATTTCTGTATATGATCACACTGCAAGTTCCCTGTTAGAAAAAATGTTATGGGCTGAAATGATAGGCCTGAGTTATTTTATTTATTTATATAAACTTGGGATTGCGGGTTTGAAATGATAGAACCCGGATTTTTACCTTTTAAACTGCGTATTGAAATGATACATATCCGTATCACTTGACCTAGGTTAGAAAACTATATACAGACCCGTGGTTATTCTATAAAGTGCTTTGAATATTTTAAGTATTTTAAAAATATAAAATTATGAAATTTGATTTAAATAGATTTTGAAAGGTTTTAAAATAAATAAATTATGATTTTTCTATGTGTTAAAAATGTAATTTATGAATGGATTAACTGGATTTTGAAATATAACTTATGTTTGAAATTTGGAATTTTGACTAAAAATGATATTTAAGTTACATGAATAAAATGGACTTTAATTTTATTTGGAAAATGGTAAATATAATAAATTGATTTATATTTGAATTTAAGTGATTTATTAAAGAATTATTGATTTTCTATAAATTTAAGTAGTTGAATAAATGACTGTTGAAAATGAAATTTTAAATATAACTTGACTTGAAAATGTGAAATTTGAGTTTTAACTAAAGATGTTAAAATTAATTAAATAAACTGGAAGTTTAGTTAAATTTGTGAAATGGTAATATTGGTTTTAATTTATGAAAGAAACGTATAGGTTTTAATTTATGAAAGAAACGTATAGGTTTTAATTAATGAAAGAAACGTATAGGTTTTAATTTATGAAAGAAACGTATAGGTTTTAATTTATGAAAGAAACGTATAGGTTTTAATTTATGAAAGAAACGTATAGGTTTTAATTTATGAAAGTAACGTATAGGTTTTAATTTATGAAAGAAACGTATAGGTTTTAATTTATGAAAGAAACGTATAGGTTTTAATTAATGAAAGAACATATGGTGTTCTAATTAATGATAGGAACATGTAAATTCCTAATTAATGAAAGAAAGGTATAAGTTTTAATTAATAAAAGAAACGTATAAGTTTTTAATTAATGAAAGAAACGTGTAAAGTCCTAATTAATGAGAGAACATGAAAGTTTTAATTAGTGCAAGAACATGTAAAGTTTTAATTAAGAAAGAAACATGTAAAGTTTTAAGTAGTGTGGTATTGATTTAATTAATAAATGTTCATTATTGTAATAGGAATATAAAATTTAAAACGTACATTCGACACGTAGATTTTAATCAATGTAATGGTGTATTTTAAATTGATTAAAATGATAAATGTTACTTACTGTAATAATAAAATGTAAGTTGATAACGTACATTTGATAAGCAAGTTTTAATTTATGTGAATGGCATACTTTAAATGATTAAAATAATAAAGTTTCTTTATTGTAATAATAATGTAAGTTAATAAGGTGCTTTTAACTTAACATAAGAATTTTGGTTTAAATTGTATATTACAGTAAGAAAGTTTATTTAACTATAAGGCTATGATAAATTTACATGTTAAAATTTTAAGCTTATCAATACTTTGAATTATATACAATGTAAAGTGGAAAGTAGTACATTCCAAAAATGCTATGATTCCTTAAGGTAACATTTCCAAAATGCTATGATAATTTAAAGGAATATTTCAAGTTTAATAAATTTAAAGAAATATTCAATGATTTGAAAATTTGGGTTTTATTTGAATGATATAATATTGAATTATTTTTGAAATGGAAATGATACAATTGTGATATTGTTTTGAAATGAGTATGATATTTTGGTCTTGAAAGTATAAATTATTTGAAATAAATATCCATGGGTTATAATAACGATTGGTTGTTAAAGAGACCGGGATCGGATATTGTCTTATAGCCGGACAATACCGAAAACCACTTTAAAAACTGTGTACGCGGTGGAGATTCCAGAATGAAGTAGGATGGTGGCGACGTTCTCGAGGTATGTTACGTGGACCCAACTCCCGTGAGTTGGCATATATGACTAAAACAGGAGCTATACCGGGCTACACAAAGGGTCGCACCCTTTCATCGAACATGCTCCATCGGAAACTATTCTATTACTGTTGTGATTCGATTCGGTGGCGCCACTTTGATTCGGGGGTATTGTTCGAGGTGGGCGGAAGCTGCTGGCTTGCCGTCACCACCGGTCCGGGAGTGCAAACGGTGCATCCACCCTGGCATTGCCTCGCATGCCATGTCATATCCTTATATCGAGTCCACTACGATTTTGGTTTTAAAGATCCGACCGCGTTAAGGTTCACCATCCCCTTAACGCTATTTTCTATATGATTATACTTTACTGATTAAATACTACCGTATATAGCGTATATTACTACATAGTAAATAGTTTAACGGATCCTTAGAGGATGGGCGGTCCCAAGCATCCTTTAAGTTACTGATGCATTTTGTTACTGTTCACTTGAGTTGATTTACAGTTTATAAGTATTTATGTCCTGACTCGAGGGTTTTGTGTTTTGCTTTACGCTCGGGTCAGATTGAGCGAGTTAGCATTCCAGATTCAACTTCGGCGTTGGAGCTTTCCATGAAGATCCAACCACTTATTTTGTTTTAGTATCCAGTGGTTCAGTGATGTATCTGATTTGTACCTGATGTATCCTGTTACTCTTCTGTTGTATCTTATTTAACTCTGATGTATCTCATATTTATGTTGTAGCTTCATGAACTACTATCTCTTTTTCTTCCGCTGCATTTTTATATACTCTGTGTCTGTGATCTGTGATTTTATTTACTGTATATTCTGAGATTTGCCAAATTTTTATTTACAACGCGGTATTTTGAGCAATTCAATTTCGGCATGAGTGTATGCCCATACACTTATAATGGATGCGAATGGTTGAAAATATCTGGTTGTTACAAAATATGATTTTGAAAGTGTAATGATTGCAAATGTGATATGATTTCGAAAGTGATTTTGAGAATATGATATTTTGATATCAATCATGAATTTGATTTTTTATAAGGTAAAAGAACTATCCAGTATGAAATAACCGTTTGGTATTAAAGAGGCTGGGATCGGATATTGCCATACTAATACCGAAATCCACTTTAACAAATATGTACGTGGTGGAGAATCTAGAATGAAGTATGATGGTTTGGCGAACGACTCCATATGAGGTATTATCGCAGCCCTAGCTCCCGTGAGTTAGCTTATATGTGACTAAAATAGGAGCCACGTCGGGCCAACTGAGGTCGCACCTCTTATCTAGCACATTTCTTCGACACCATATTATGACTTGTGATTGATTTGGTAGCCACCCCTCGATTTTTATTATGGAAGTGTGTTTTGAGGTGGGCGGTAGTTGCTGCTATGCATTACTAACAGTCTGGATTCGCAAATTGTAGAATTCTACCTTGGCATTGCCTTGAGTGTCGTGTTCACATGCCTTATCACGCCTTCTACGAGTTTGGTTTGTGTAGTATCCATGGAGTGCTCCCTGATAGCCCACCAGTTTGCAGTGGAGTTTGCAGTACTGTATAGACTATGGCATTATATAAATATGTTAGGGGGATGTGGGTAACACCTTAACGCTATATTAATACTTTACTTTGTTGTAGGCATAATATAATAGCGTATTGTACTATATAGTAGATAGTTTAACGGATCCTTAGGAGATGGTAATCCCAAACATCTCTTAAGTTACTGTACTCACGTTTGACACTATATAGGAGATGTCAAACCCCGTAAACATCCCTGAAGGCATTACACTCATATTTATTTGTTGTTGATTTAACTTACATAACATCTTTTAGTTCTGACTCGAGTGTTTTATCTTTTGAATTCGCATGGGTCAATCTGAGCCTTTCAGTGTATCGAAGACTACTTTTTTGGAGGATGAAGATGAAGATTTAGTACTATTATTATTTACTATATTTATTCCACTGCATCATGTTGTTCCGTAGCATTTATTTATTTATTTCTCTTATTTGTAACTCTGATCTATATTGTAAAAGTATAATCAAATGTTATTTGTAAACAGCATCTAGAACTGTTTATTTGATTATTATATTTTGTCATTCCGCTGTGAGATTCTATATTTTTTAATTTCTTTCTCTTTTTTCTCTTAATTTCACAATAACAATCTTCCCTTTTAAATGGTTTGATTCTAACAAGTTTATTTGCTTATGCAATTAGCGGGTGCATCATGATTGGGGGTTCTCGCTTTTGGATTTGGTCGCGAATAGATGACCCTTACTCATACAAGTCCTACAGGATTGGTGCAGTCGAGAGGCTGGCCCTAAAAGTAGGACACAGGTACGGTTGTATGCTATGGAGGGCATTGTGGGTCGTTACATTTGGTATTAGAGCTTTAGTCTAGAAATAACCTTAGCCTTGTAGGGTCTGACTCATTGGAGAAAAGGGTAGTAATACCCTAGAATGAGTCGCTAAGTGTGTATATATGAGAAAGCGTGTTTGTTAGTGTTATAAAACGTTTTTTATTGTGTCAATTTGTTCTGTTTAGTATTTATAATTCCATTCGGTGCATAGGATGCTATAGCATTGATAAGGATTTCTAAACACTTAATAAAGCAGACCGACAAAATATTGTTTTGAAATGTAAGTAGATGAAATAATTTTTGCCCAGTATTATATTTTGTATATAATAGAATAATCTTTATAAATGAGTATAATTTTATGTGATACGTTTGGTAGTTTACTGAGAAGTGGAATTTTATAAATAATGGTTGCCAAAATGGGATTGTAAATAAATAAACGTAAATTGGAAATTTGAGAACTTAAGTTTCTGGATTTTTGAAATTGATTTTCAAAGGATTTTAGAATGCAATATGAGTATTATTTGGAAGTATTTTTGGATATCGATATTGTTAATGTGATATGAAAGAATGTTTTATAAAGAAATTTTAAAAAAAGGAACAAAGTTTTATACTCCCTTCTTTGTCGTTGGAAAATAATCTCGGTGATGAGTGCACGCATCATCGACGTTCATTTTCTAGTTTCAAAGTGGAAAGACCATTGTAGTAGTTTACTACACAATTGTTTTGATAAATAAATCTTAATTTTAATTTCCAAATATGATTTGATATGTATAAAAGATATGATTATATATATATATATATATATATATATATATATATATTACATAAAATAATTGAAAAGGAACTCGGTATTTAGTTCTTAAATTTTCTACAAAACGGAAATTTCAATTATTATAATAAAATGAAACCTTGACTATTTTAATAATTGGAAACTTTTAATATGTGTAATTATAAACTAGATGCTTTGTGATTAATGACAATATAAGAAATTAAAATTTTGTTAACTGTAAATCAAAAGGATATGAAAAATGAGAAACGATAGCCATTGAACATTTTATTTTACTAAATGAATATGATAAATTTGTGTAATATTCCATTACTCTCTAAAAGACATATATATATAACTTACCATAATGTAAAAGTTGTAGTGCTAAATAGGAATATGTAATAGAATACCATACATGTAAACTTTAGTGAATGAAAGTGTTCAACGGAATTACTTTTATAAATAAGAATTCTGATTTTATAAACTGTTATAAACTTAGGTTAATAGTTTGAAATGATACTCATCAAATGTTATAGAAAAGTGAATAATGTAATAAAAATGATTGTAAACTTGAGTTAACATTTTAACTATTTATAATCAGATTGAACAGTGAAATGTGAATACTGTAAGTAAATAATTATAAACTTATGTTGATGTTGAAGCCATTTATAATTAAAGTGAGCACTATATTAATTGAATGATTATAACTTCAGAAAATATTGAAATGATTTAGAAATAGGTTTAATATTCAATAATACTATATATGGCAGAATAAATGCGGAAAAAAAGTAATCTATTAAAGGTGAATTAAATTGTAAAGAGACTTACATAATAATATATAATCTAATAATTGAAATGGAAATAACTTATGTAAGCAATGAATGCAAAGTGATGAAAAGAGAAAATGGCATTGTATAAACGAATGGGAAATGAATTTTGTAAGTGATGAGTGTAAATTGATTAATAAACATTGTATGAATGAATAAAACTGAAGAATAGTAAATAATATGAAATGAGATTTGAAGAATAAACTTAATTGATGTTTGAACTTTTATTTGTGTTGGCTTCCACTCAAAACTACCTCTAAGACAAATTTTTAATCCAATTAAGATTGACTATTAGGTAAACTTGCGAAGTAACTAAAGGAGAGAAAGATGCTTCTGCTTTTAGAAAGATGAAAAAGAAGAGTGGGTCTTAGTCCCCTAATTATACTGGTATGGCCCACATTTCTTTTTTCTATTCTTGGGAAAGTCAACAATTTCAAATATTTTGATGCTTTACTATTCAATTAGGGCGAATTTGCGGTCTCTTTGGGGACACAAAACCATGGCACACCTAGAATATTGGGCTAGAAATTGCAGATGAGCAGGATCCAAAGCGGTGGCTGCTACAAGAATGGAATGGGATGATTGGGAAAGGATACTTCTAACTATATAAAAACGTGTAAATAATCTAGAGAGTTTTATCTAAGACTTTTGAGTATATAGCATACTTAGTAGTTTATTAATTATTTTATACGATTAAAAGTTTCTAAACTCGAACAAACCATTTGTTTTGGTTGTTATGGATGTGTAATTGTTTTCTTTGTTGAAAATGGTGTTTGTATTGTTTGTTTGTGAATGATTATTGTTATGTCGTGATTTTTTGGTTGTTATTAGTTTAAACAACTTAAATGTTTCTCTTTTACTTAATTATTAACCTCTTTGGATTGTATAAGTGAAATACAGGTTTATGGAGGCAATAGTTACTGGTTTTGGTTTCATAAATAAGCGTTGTTTGCCCAACAAATAGATACATTCTCAGATTACGGTTTCTAGCGATATTATATTGTCTTTTGGTGGGGATATTTTATTTTTAGATATATGACTTATATTGTTATTATTGATATTATTATTTCTCCCAGGCCTCTTCATACCAAGGAGACTGCCAAAATTTTCTATGAATTTTGGACTTAGAATAATTTTGTAAAATGTTTTTCTAACTTTTATTAACTTGAATAAAAATGGTTTTAATTTTTTAAAAATTGATATTTTATTTAAATTGTTTAATTATTTAATTTAATTGTTATAAATTTAATATCCTGAGTAAGATATATTAATTCCATAATCCCTTCTTTCCCTTTTCGAGGATGAAAAGTTTTGAGTGCGAGAGAGTGTAGTGACCCATAATTTTTGGTAATTAAAAAAAAGTTAATTTAATAAGATTTTGTAATTTAATATTTGAAGAAATTAAAATTTATGATTTAATTAATGAGAAGAATAACTAGAATGAAATTTAATGATGTTAATTTAAGGGAATGGATAATTATCTTAATGCAATTTAAATAAATCGAAATAATTGTAAATATAAAAATGTTATAGATTGTAAATAAGGAAATAATTCAAATGTTATATTAATTGGTGAGAAAATATGTAATTAATTGTAATTGGATGAAATCAGTGTTGTGTAAGTATTTATAACATTTGTTTGAAAATAATAAAACCATAAGTGTGATTAAATTAAGTAAAAGGTGGCCATTGTGATATGTTACCTATTTATTTAAGTTGTTGAATTAAATTGGAAATCAATTGAAATTAAATGTAATTAAATATTACGTTAATGGAAATTAAGATGAAATTGGAGAATACTAATGTAATAAGATATAGACCAATGTTAACTAAGTCCATAAAGTTATAGTTGATCGAATAAAAAGATTGAAATCAAATTAAATCAATTCATTGCAATTAAATTACAATTAACTGGATTTAATTACAGTTGAAATTGAACACTGTAATTAGTGTAATATTTAACGCTGAACAGATATGTAAATTTGTTTAAATTATTGTAAATGTTCAAATAATCAAAAATGGTGAAAATTGTTAGTTATTAAATTTGAAATTAAAAGAGATTTAGTCAATCTAAAATAATTTATTTAATTAAGTGTGAATAGCCATTTTGGCAACTGTCTTCGATTTTGACGAAACTTATTTCATCGTATCCATAATGGTGAGTTATTGTACGATTTCAAGTTTCATAGCGACTGGACTTGTCATTTGATCGTACGGACTTGAAACATGTAGAAATTAATCTAATTGAAAACAAGCTGATTTTAAAGCTAACTTCTTTATATGATGTAATTAAGACTTAAAACCTGTTCCACTGAGTTTAACAATATTAAAAACATCTATTTTTATATATAGGGTGACCCAGTTTCATTTCGATGAGAGAACAGGCTTTTTCGATCGCTATTCGTCGTTCGTACAAATTCAATATATGTTTATTTTCTTATCGGGCTTTGTGAAGATAAATAATATTGTTTCCCAAACCCTAATAGACATTTTTTATTTAGTATGTTTGATTTCATTTGTCTACTTCTTCTTCTCAATGGTAGAAACATATTCCAATTTCAAAACCCTATTCCAATTTCAAATTCAATTTCAAAACTAAACTCCTCAAAACCCTAACATATTATATACCGATTTGAATCTCTTGTGAGCGTAATCCACCGGTGCAATTCGTTTTTGCAATCGAATCACCGTTTGCCCAGAAATCATTAATTTAGTTTCGGTCGTCCATTTGCTAGGGTTTCGATCCAATGGTGGATCTTCACCTGATAGACGATCAGCAAGCGGTGTTGGGGAGAAGGTGGAAAGAAGGTCATGGGTTAGTGTTCGCTTATCATCAAGTTGTCGAAATTCGCCAGAAATGGCTAAAAGGCTTGGCGGCGGCGGCTGCGTTGTGGGACGTCGGAGGTGGCCATCTCCTATGTATGGGTGCCGCTCGTCGAGGCAAGGGTGATGCTGATGCCTGATCTTGGTGGTTGTGGCCATGGCGACGCGATAATTCACGTGGGGATTGGCGGCTCGTGTTCGATCGGGGGTAGGTTTCACGTGACTGATGTGATAAATTATTATTTGTTATATTATTATTTTATTTAATTTGAATTTCAAACTTATAATGTTAATAACTTCTTCATACGAGCTCAAATTCAAGCGTAGTTTTCTCCATTGCGATCGAATCGAAATTCCAGACATTATGGATCTAGTTTGATCGAATTCTGAGACTGTTAGATTTTGGGCCATTATTTGGATTTTGAAGCGATTTGAAATCAAAAGCTGGGTATTTTAATCCACTCACAATTACTAAATTATCTTATGTTGGTTAATTTAAATTTATGTTGTAATTAGAAATTGATTGGTTGATGTTTGGTATATTTAAATTGTTATTCCAGTTAGAAATGAATGTTATTGCATTTAATCGTCATTTAATTTAATATTGAATTTAATTGTCAATTGAATACCTATAGATGATAATCAGTTAATTGATGTAAATTTTTTGATTGATTGAATGGTGATTGTGATGTATGTTTGATTGTTGATATTGGATGACTAGATGTGTAACGACCCGCTATTTTGGACTATTCACATCCGCACATTTCGGACTTGAATAATTCAAAATACCGAATTGTTAATTTAAATTTGGCAAAACTGAGATATACAGTAAATAAATAATCACAGAATCACATACACAGAGTAATAATATGCAGCGGAAGTAAAAGAAATAGTAGTTCATGAAGCTATTATATAAATATATTAGATACATCAGAGTTTACAACAGAAGAGTAACACGATACAATAGGTACAAATAAGAATACATCACTGGAATCATCGAATACTGGAAGCAGAATAAATGGCTGGATCTTCAAGCAAAGCTCCAACTCCAAAGGTGAGTCTTGAATACTGGTACACTCAGTCTGACCCGAGCGTAAAGCAAAACACAAAACACTCGAGTCAGGATTAATATTCTCATATCAATAAATCCAACTCAAGTGAAATAGCAATCGAAATACAAGTAGCTCAAAGGATGTTGGAATCACCATCCTCTAAGGATCCGTTAAACTATCTACTATGTAGTAGTGTACGCTAAATAGATAATGTCTATCAGTAATATAAAGTATCAAAATAGTGTTAAGGCGTTACCATTATCCCCCTAACACATTTTATATAAATGTCATAGTCCATACAGCACTGTAAACTCCACCGTAAACTAGTGGGATATCAGGGAGTACTCCATAGGTATAACACAAAACAAATTCGTAGTGGTCGAGTATATAGGGATACAAGTATGACAAGGCACATGAGGCAATACCCAAGGTAGTGAAACTACCGTTTGCCTGATCCGGACTGGTGAGAATGCATCGCCGCAGCGATCGCAACACCGCGAAACAACACTCCTAAAATTCCGAGGGTGCACCAACCAATAACAAGTAATGAGTAGTTTACGAAGAAGTGTGCTCGCTCGAGGTGGCTAACCCCATTTGGCCCGGCACGGCTCCTGATTTTAGTCATTTCCAATTTGACACAAGTGTCAAGGCTATCCATTATCGTTCTCTTTCTTCAGTCAACACGGACATCATTCCAACCACTTCATTCTGGATCATCACTCCGAGTATAGTTATTAAAGTGGTTTTTGGATTAGATAGAGAGTATATCCATAACCGGTTCCGGTCTCTTTAATAACTTTCGTAATTATTATACCGATTGGTCGTTTAATAAATTTCAAAAACAAATCAATTTCAATTTCAATTTCAATTCAAAAATCAACATTTTGTTTGTCTTTCTAAATCAATTTCCAAAGTTTACGTTTCAAAACTTCCAAATTACCATTTCAAATTCTTATAATTTGATTCCAACTTTTATTCAAACAATTTAAATATTGATTCAAGTTCGTAGATAAGTTTCATTCCGAAATCATTTAAAATGGTTTAATTCTCATTCAAATCAATTTAAATTCATTTTTCGATTTCATTCAATATTCGTTAAGTCAATCTATCATTCAAACAATTTTACTTAATTTCCCATTCGTTAAATCAATTACTTACGTTCATCTTCATTATATCAAAACTTCAGATTTAACTAAATTAGATTCGTCAAATCGAATTCTTAAATTACAAGTCTTACTTTAATTTGAATAAATCTCATTCATTTCAACAAATCACATTTATTTCTTGTTAAAGAAATTCAATTTTCACTTATTTATTGACTTCGTTATAAATTTCAAACTCAATTAATAAAGAACTAAATTTCACATAATCGAGAAGTTTCAATTTCACTTATTAACTTACTTAAATAATTTTCCCAAAACTTTAATAAATAAAGAAACTCAATTTCATTTATTAACGAAGTTCAAATCCACTTATCTAAAAGCTCAATTTCTCTTATCAAAGAATTCAATTTTTATTCAATTATCAATTAATTCAATCTTATTCAACTATTAAATAATTTCAATCTTGATTATTAATAATTTCAAACCTAATAATTACAAACTTGATTATCAATTCAAACTTAATTATTAAATCATTTCCACTTAATTATGAATTCAAACTTAATCATCAAATCATTTCGACTTAATTATACATTCAACTTAATAATTTCAAACTTAATGATAATTCCAAACTTAATTATAACTTCAAATTTAATTATTAAATGATTTCAAACTTAATAATTTCAAAACTCGATTATTACTAATTCCAAATTATTTATTAATAATTCCAAATTTAATTATTAAATAATTAAATTTCAAACAATGTTCTTTCATCAACTACTACTTTAATATTTGTTTCATATTTCAATCTTTACATTTTCCTTCAAAATTCAAATTCCAACTTCATTTCAAAACTTATTCTTTATTCGAATAAAATCATTATTTTATTTTTAAAATCAATTTATCGACCAATCGGATTTTTTTATTTCTCTATCCTAGGTCAAATTCATTTGGGTATATATCATTTCAACCCGATTCCAATTCCAATTCAAGATCAAGCATAATAAAGGGAACTTGCAGTGTGATAACTGGGATGGTGTCAAAGTAAATAAACAAGCAATAGCAAACATCAATAACAATTCAATAATTAATTCAATTGAATAATCCCGAAATAGTCGTATTAATTCGCATTGTATTTGTGCGAATTAATATAATTATTTCTAGAATCTACACTATAATTTCATGTAGATTAAAGATTATTACACTAATTGTTCTATGCAATTCTACATTTTACATCAATTGTTCAATTTCATATTACATCAACCTTACAATCATACATTCAATGGTTCAAGGTGTAATTAACCAATTCTACGTAAATCAATTTTTATCTAACATTTAAAGGACATATTACACAAATTTAACTAAGCAAATTCAAAACATATGTCAATTCAAAATTTTAACTATCATGCGTCAAATTCAATTTCATAATACTTATCACTTATTCATTACAATTTAGCATCCAATATAAACAACAATCAATCAATCAATTATCAACCAAACTGGATTTATTATTGCATACATAACAGATAACGGTATCAGATGTCAAAGGTGAACTGATACATAAATAACAGTGCAATAAATAACAGCAGTATATTTCAATTGTGATTCCAATTGAAATCAAACTTAATAAATAAAAGAATATTAATCGTGAGTGATTGCTCATCTTTCGAGGCTAGAGAAGTTTGAAACACAACCAGCTACGAATTGGATCACGATCTAGACAAACGAATAAATCCGAACAACATTCTCAAACGAAGTAAGCTGAAAGTGGATTTTGACGGGCAAAGCTGAAAAAATAGGAATCGATGAGATAATTGGAATTCAGCTCGATAGAAGCAGAAATTATATATATTTATTTCTTAAACCGAATATTAAATTTAAAATACCCATACATTGTAAATAAATCTTAAATTTAAACCTATATATACATTGAAATCGACGTGTATACATATATTTTTAACAGTGCTAACTTTACTATATAAATATTTTAAACACGTCATGATTTTAAAACTTATATAACGTATCATTAAAACGTCCCAAAACTTATTATATAACTATATATAGGTACATTCATTTATTTAAAATAAACTCTACAAATGTTCACAAATATAAACACACGTTACAGATAATATAAAATATTAATATACATTTTGTATGTGCAGACTCACTAGTTACGTAAATGTATATTACTGCAGACGTTAAATATGAATATACAAATTAAACGCAGGTATAAACGCACCAAATTTTGAAAGCTGTATACATATCATATACATTTGTGAATGCAGACCGATACTCATGACGTATGCATGCTAATATATGTAAACTAGTATGATTACTACCAATACCAACTCCAAACTATTCTACTCATATATATCTGACATCACTAAAAACTTAACAATTATATAATGAATATTGTATAAACTTAACTTGCTAATGAAATACCTACAAAACTTATGTTGCCAAACAAAATGCCAACTTATATTCATACTATACATATATGCAGACAAATTTTTCGAGGTGTATATAATTTTTTTTTTAATAAAAAGTTTTATGCAGCCTTCATATTATAGCATGTTAGATATATCTATTTGACTTTATACAAATAATACAGTATAAGCTAAACTAGTATTCATCCTAAACTACGTAACCCGACAGCAGATTCCTCATGTATATAACAAACTAACTCGAATATAGCCTTTAAAATTTATAAACTTACACTATGCAAAACATAGCTCATTTATAAGTACATTAAATAGGACTAGAATAGCTGCTTGATGCAAACATTTATATATGACAACTAGTAATATGAAATCTATACAAATATAAAGTTTTATCAGGATTTAATTTAAAATATCACTATACAATAGCACATGCAAGTATCCCAAAGTTTCAAAATATATATAATTACGACTATACAGCACCATATCATAAACAACATTATAATAGCATATAGAACCATACTATATGTATTTTATAAAACTAACCTGCTTATATACTTTCATATATACATGCATATATATGCTACATATGCAACAGAGGGACTAAAGTAGATCGGGCAATGAAGATGTGGCGATATAAGAGTAACTTGGCTTGGACGCGTGAAACAGGACGGTGGCCGAAGGCGGAGCAGCTGCGGAAGCGGCAGCTGGCCAGGCGAAGGGCTGCGGAGCAATGGCGGATGATGTGGAAGCATGGTGGTGGCTGGAGTGTTGATGGTTGTGGTCTTCCATGGAGATCGGGGCTGATGTGAAGAGGGGCGGATGGTTCCGCGCATTTCAGCTTGAGGCAGAGGGTAAGCTTCAAAAATATGGGGTTTCGGTGGTGGTTGTGGCCTTGGGCAGCGGAGAGGACAAGTCGGAGAGGAAGATTTATGCAAAGATTGGATGGTACAACTGTTAGGAGGTGGGAGCAGAACGTGGTGAGGTGGAAGGGAAGAAGTGTTACAGGAGAGGAAGAAAATGATGAAGAGTTTTGCAAATGAAAATGGGAGGAAGGAGAAGTGACGCCAAGCTTTGCAGTTAAAAGAAAAGGTTATAAAGGTGCCCATTCGAAAGAAGAAGAAAAAAAACGTACGTAAGTTTATACGTTTAGACTTTCCAAACGATGGGAAATGGGGATTGCTGAAATTTAGTAAGTAATGAATGTTATAGTAAATGCTACTTGTTGTCAATTCTCATTTGAAATTTGAATGCACGCTATTAAAAGTGATACGGTACGGAAACCGTTTAGCGAATTCCACCGCATACCAGACTTCAAAACACGAAATAGAATATACCGTTGAGATCCGCACGAAGAGTCGATCAAAACAGTACACAGATATCAATGGTCCGATTGAATTATAAAAATTTCAAATTTTCAACTACGGAAAATGCATAAAATTCGTAGAAAATAAGAACGACAGAGCCAAAGATGTCCGAATTTGGAAAAATGACAAACTGACAACTTGCTCAAAAGATGGTTTAGAATTTTTCTACGTAAAAATATTTTGGTTTTGAAAATGCTTTATTTTCATCTCTTTTTAACTGATTAAATTGAAGTAAATTTACGCACGAAATAAACTTTCATATTTTCGGACCAAAATTTACCAGTTGCTACGTTTAACTAGACGCATTTCAAATACCAAATTTTTATTTCAAAATTTTATCGTTTAAATTTCCACAAAATAACGTTATTAAAACTGGTTAAATCTACGGGTTGTTACACTCTCCCCCACTCAAAACTTTTCGACCCCGAAAAGGAAGAAAGTAGGAGAATAAAAACAAACAAAAGAAAATTGACTTGAATTACATTATAAATAATTAATTTAAACCATACAAATTTTAATTAAGTTGGTTAATACTTAATAATTGATTTCAAATTCAAGTATTTCATTAAGTTGATTTAATTCCCTCAAAACAGAATTTATTTTATTTATCTCCTTTATTATTCTATTAACTTATTATTCTATTTATCTTCATAAACATTTTAAAATTAAAATTTAAGTGAATAACATTTATTATACGCACTCACATTTTATTTATGAAGACAATTTTTTTATATTGTATATTATCAAATTTCTTAAATTAACAATTTCAAAGATCATAAATTTGAGTAGTCATTTATTATAATCATACTTTATTTAACGAATATAATTCTTCTTTATTCCAAATTATTATTAAATTTATTCTACTTAATATATCCTAACATATATATATTAAGTATATTTACATTTATGATAACTACTTAAATTTATTTAAAAATTCCATTGATATCATTTATATCGTATAATGTTCAATTACATAGTTAACTTTTGAAAATTTAGGTAAGTTATATATAATGCAATTGAGTATTATCCACATAAAATTTTACAATTTGCTTATTTCAAGTTAAGTATTTAGTCAAAAAAAATTTGGCTTCATTTAAAATCATCCTTAAATAAAATTTTAAGAATTAATTTTCGATTAATTTCAAACAACTTAGAGATAAAATAAATAAGTGTGTATATATATATATATATATATATCATAATATATCAAATCAAATTCAAAATCTTCAATATATATTATAAATCAAGTCATGTTTAGAAATTCAAATCAATTTATTTTTCAAACAAATCGTAGCAAAGCTACAGAATAGTCTTTCCACTTCGAAACTCGAAAATAAATGTCGATGATGCGGCCGTCATTACCGAAATTATTTTCCGGCGACAAAGAAAAGAGCACTGATTTTAATCGTTTAAAATTCTTTGAAAACTATTTCTATATGAAAATAATTTAAATAATATACATTTTAAACTTTTAAAACCATAGTTCGAAATTATCGGAAATTAAATTCTCAAATTCTAATTTAAATTTACTTCAAATTCCAAATCAAATTATAACTAAGTTTTACAAATTCATTTATTAATATTATGAAATAGTCAATGATTTATAAAACAATAAATGAAAATTAAATATTATCATTTCGGACAACAAATTCATTAACATTTTAATTTTAAAAAAATTTATACTTATAAATAATATAATCATTCAAAATTATTTTATTATCCAAATTCAAAAATACTATTGTGTCAGTTTGCTCTGTTCAAGTGTTTTGGAAATTCTATCGATAGCGTTGATCAGACGAATCGATCGAAAATCCAAATCAACATCAACAACACAAACAACACAATATATAAAACATTTTAAATATAAATTTACAAATACACTTCTTCGTTTGACGATACAAAAATAGATTTCAAAACAAGTATAGAAATTCAAATTTGATGAAATCAAATGAAAGAAGATTTTGATTCGATAATACGTTCGAAACAGAAGATAAGATAATTCAATTAATAGAATCGGGAGATGGATAAGGTTATTTAATTCACGGGCAACCTTAACCGGTCGACCGTAACTTGAAGAATAAGATCGATGCAGAATTCCGAGGTAAATCAACATTCAATCTCAAGAGATGAAATTCAGGTATAACAGGAGATAGATGGCATCGTAAACCGAGGATACAGAAATCTCTGGTAAATCGATATCCATTGTAAAAGAGTTTCACCTATTTACGAATAATTTAAAGATTGGCGAGACTGCCGATTCATAATAAAGATCATTCGAAGTGGAGTTATGGGATGCTCCAGAATTAAAAGAAGACGAATAGTGAGAGACAAGAATGAATTTCGGAACCGAGGGAACGTCCCAAAATTCAAAGGAATTGAGTTAAAAGGAAGAGATTGAAACTCGAATGAGAGTGATTCTGTAAATACATTTACCATATATGCTAAGTTTTGCTTAGAGCTACCAAAAGCTCTGATACCAACTGTAACGACCCGCTATTTTGGACTATTCGCATCCACACATGTCGGACTTGAATAATTCAAAATACCGAATTGTTAATTTAAATTTGGCAAAACTGAGATATACAGTAAATAAATAATCACAGAATCACATACACAGAGTAATAATATGCAGCGGAAGTAAAAGAAATAATAGTTCATGAAGCTACTATATAAATATATTAGATACATCAGAGTTTACAACACAAGAGTAACACGATGCAACAGGTACAAATAAGAATACATCACTGGAATCATCGAATACTGGAAGCAGAATAGATGGCTGGATCTTCAAGCAAAGCTCCAACTCCAAAGGTAAGTCTTGAATACTGGTACACTCAGTCTGACCCGAGCGTAGAGCAAAACACAAAACGCTCGAGTCAGGATTAATATTCTCATATCAATAAATCCAACTCAAGTGAAATAGCAATCGAAACACAAGTAACTCAAAGGATGTTGGAATCACCATCCTCTAAGGATCCATTAAACTATCTACTATGTAGTAGTGTACGCTAAATAGATAATGTCTATCAGTAATATAAAGTATCAAAATAGTGTTAAGGCGTTACCATTATCCCCCTTAACACATTTTATATAAATGTCATAGTCTATACAGCACTATAAACTCCACCGTAAACTAGTGGGATATCATGGAGTACTCCATAGCTATAACACAAAACAAATTCGTAGTGGTCGCGTATATAGGGATACAAGTATGACAAGGCACATGAGGCAATACCCAAGGTAGTGAAACTACCGTTTGCCTGATCCGAACTGGTGAGAACGCATCGCCGCAGCGATCGCGACACCGCGAAACAACACTCCTGAAATTCCGAGGGTGCACCAATCAATAACAAGTAATGAGTAGTTTACGAAGAAGTGTGCTCGCTCGAGGTGGCTAACCCCAATTGGCCCGGCACGGCTCCTGATTTTAGTCATTTCTAATTTGACACAAGTGTCAAGGCTATCCATTATCGTTCTCTTTCTTCAGTCAACACGGACATCATTCCAACCACTTCATTCTGGATCATCACTCCGCGTATAGTTATTAAAGTGGTTTTCGGTTTAGATAGAGAGTATATCCATAACTGATTCCGGTCTCTTTAATAACTTTCGTAATTATTATACCGATTGGTCGTTTAATAAATTTCAAAAACAAATCAATTTCAATTTCAATTTCAATTTGAAAATCAACATTTCGTTTGTCTTTCTAAATCAATTTCCAAAGTTTACATTTCAAAACTTCCAAATTACCATTTCAAATTCTTATAATTCGATTTCAACTTTTATTCAAACAATTTAAATATTGATTCAAGTTCGTATATAAGTTTCATTCCGAAATCATTTAAAATGGTTTAATTCTCATTCAAATCAATTTAAATTCATTTTTCGATTTCATTCAATATTCGTTAAGTTAATCTATCATTCAAACAATTTTACTTAATTTCCCATTCGTTAAATCAATTACTTACGTTCATCTTCATTATATCAAAACTTCAAATTTAACTAAATTAGATTCGTCAAATCGAATATTTAAATTACAAGTCTTACGTTAATTTGAATAAATCTCATTCATTTCAATAAATCACATTTTATTTCTTGTTAAAGAAATTCAATTTTCACTTATTTATTGACTTCGTTACAAATTTCAAACTCAATTAATAAAGAACTAAATTTCACATAATCGAGAAGTTTCAATTTCACTTATTAACTTACTTAAATAATTTTCCCAAAACTTTAATAAATAAAGAAACTCAATTTCATTTATTAACGAAGTTCAAATCCACTTATCCAGAAGCTCAATTTCTCTTATCAAAGAATTCAATTTTTATTCAATTGTCAATTAATTCAATCTTATTCAACTATTAAATAATTTCAATCTTGATTATTAATAGTTTCAAACTTAATAATTACAAACTTGATTATCAATTCAAACTTAATTATTAAATCATTTCCACTTAATTATGAATTCAAACTTAATCATCAAATCATTTCGACTTAATTATAAATTCAACTTAATAATTTCAAACTTAATGATAATTCCAAACTTAATTATAATTTCAAATTTAATTATTAAATGATTTCAAACTTAATAAATTCAAAACTCGATTATTACTAATTCCAAATTATTTATTAATAATTCCAAATTTAATTATTAAATAATTAAATTTCAAACAATGTTCTTTCATCAATTACTACTTTAATATTTGTTTCATATTTCAATCTTTCCATTTTCCTTCAAAATTCAAATTCCAACTTCATTTCAAAACTTATTCTTTATTCGAATAAAATCATTATTTTATTTTTAAAATCAATTTATCGACCAATCGGATTTTTTTTATTCTCTATCTTAGGTCAAATTCATTTGGGTATATATCATTTCAACCCGATTCCAATTCCAATTCAAGATCAAGCATAATAAAGGGAACTTGCAGTGTGATAACTGGGATGGTGTCAAAGTAAATAAACAAGCAATAGCAAACATCAATAACAATTCAATAATTAATTCAATTAAATAATCCCGAAATAGTCGTATTAATTCGCATTGTTATTTGTGCGAATTAATATAATTATTTCTAGAATCTACACTATCATTTCATGTAGATTAAAGATTATTACACTAATTGTTCTATGCAATTCTACACTTTACATCAATTGTTCAATTTCATATTACATCAACCTATACAATTATACATTCAATGGTTCAAGGTGTAATTAACCAATTCTACGTATCAATTTTTATCTAACATTTAAAGGACGTATTAGACAAATTTAACTAAGCAAATTCAAAACATATGTCAATTCAAAATTTTAACTATCATGCGTCAAATTCAATTTCATAATACTTATCACTTATTCATTACAATTTAGCATCCAATATAAACAATAATCAATCAATCAATTATCAACCAAACTGGATTTATTATTGCATACATAACAGATAACGGTGTCAGATGTCAAAGGTGAACTGATACATAAATAACAGTGCAATAAATAACAGCAGTATATTTCAATTGTCATTCAATTGAAATCAAACTTAATAAATAAAAGAATATTAATCGTGAGTGATTGCTCACCTTTCGAGGCTAGAGAAGTTTGAAACACAACCAGCTACGAATTGGATCACGATCTAGACAAACGAACAAATCCGAACAACATTCTCAAACGAAGTAAGCTGAAAGTGGATTTTGACGGGCAAAGCTGAAAAAATAGGAATCGATGAGATAATTGGAATTCAGCTCGATAGAAGCAGAAATTGTATATATTTATTTCTTAAACCGAATATTAAATTTAAAATACCCATACATTGTAAATAAATCTTAAATTTAAACCTATATATACATTGAAATCGACGTGTATACATATATTTTTAACAGTGCTAACTTTACTATATAAATATTTTAAACACATCATGATTTTAAAACTTATATAACGTATCATTAAAACGTCCCAAAACTTATTATACAACTATATATAGGTACATTCATTTATTTAAAATAAACTCTACAAATGTTCACAAATATAAACACACGTTACAGATAATATAAAATATTAATATACATTTTGTATGTGCAGACTCACTAGTTACGTAAATGTATATTACTGCAGACTTTAAATATGAATATACAAATTAAACGCAGGTATAAACGCACCAAATTTTGAAAGCTGTATACATATCATATACATATGTGAATGCAGACCGATACTCATGACGTATGCATGCCAATATATGTAAACTAGTATGATTACTACCAATACCAACTCTAAACTATTCTACTCATATATATCTGACATCACTAAAAACTTAACAATTATATAATGAATATTGTATAAACTTAACTTGCTAATGAAATACCTACAAAACTTATGATGCCAAACAAAATGCCAACTTATATTCATACTATACATATATGCAGACAAATTTTTTGAGGTGTATATAATTTTTTTTTAAATAGAAAGTTTTATGCAGCCTTCATATTATAGCATGTTAGACATATATATTTGACTTTATACAAATAATACAGTATAAGCTATACTAGTATTCATCCTAAACTATGTAACCTGACAGCAGATTCCTCATGTATATAACAAACTAACTCGAATATAGCCTTTAAAATTTATAAACTTACACTATGCAAAACATAGCTCATTTATAAGTACATTAAAGAGGACTAGAATAGCTGCTTGATGCAAACATTTATATATGACAACTAGTAATATGAAATCTATACAAATATAAAGTTTTATCCGGATTTAATTTAAAATATCACTATACAATAGCACACGCAAGTATCCCAAAGTTTCAAAATATATATAATTACGACTATACAACACTATATCATAAACAACATTATAATAGCATATAGAACCATACTATATGTATTTTATAAAACTAACCTGCTTATATACTTTCATATATACATGCATATATATGCTACATATGCAACAGAGGGATTAAAGTAGATCGGGCAATGAAGATGTGGCGATATAAGAGTGACTTGGCTTGGACGCGTGAAACAGGACGGTGGTCGAAGGCGGAGCAGCTGCGGAAGCGGCAGCTGGCCATGCGAAGGGTTGCGGAGCAATGGCGGATGATGTGGAAGCATGGTGGTGGCTGGAGTGTTGATGGTGGCGGTCTTGCATGGAGATCGGGGCTGATGTGAAGAGGGGTGGATGGTTCCGCGCATTTCAGCTTGAGGCAGAGGGTAGGATTCGAAAATATGGGGTTTCGGTGGTGGTTGTGGCCTTGGGCTGCGGAGAGGACAAGTCGGAGAGGAAGATTTATGCAAAGATTGGATGGTACAACTGTTAGGAGGTGGGAGCAGAACGCGGTGAGGTGGAAGGGAAGAAGTGTTACAGGATAGGAAGAAAATGATGAAGAGTTTTGCAAATGAAAATGAGAGGAAGGAGAAGTGACGCCAAGCTTTGTAGTTAAAAGAAAAGGTTATAAAGGTGCCCATTCGAAAGAAGAAGAAAAAAAAACATACGTAAGTTTATACGTTTAGACTTTCCAAACGGTGGGAAATGGGGATTGCTGAAATTTAGTAAGTAATGAATGTTATAGTAAATGCTACTTGTTGTCAATTCTCATTTGAAATTTGAATGCATGCTATTAAAAGTGATACGGTACGGCAACCGTTTAGCGGATTCCACCGCATACCAGACTTCAAAACACGAAATAGAATATACGGTTGAGATCACCACGACGAGACGATCAAAATGGTACACAGATATCAGTGGTTCGATTGAATTATAAAAATTTCAAATTTTCAACTACGGAAAATGCATAAAATTCGCAGAAAATAAGAACGACGGAGCCAAAGATGTCCGAATTTGGAAAAACGACAAACTGACAACTTGCTCAAAAGATGGTTTAGAATTTTTCTATGTAAAAATATTTTGGTTTTGAAAATGTTTTATTTTCATCGCTTTTTAACTGATTAAATTGAAGTAAATTTACGCACGAAATAAACTTTCATATTTTCGGACAAAAATTTACATGCTATGTTTAGCTAGACGCATTTCAAATATCAAATTTTTATTTCAAAATTTTATCGTTTAAACTCCCACAAAATAACGTTATTAAAACCGGTTAAATCTACGGGTTATTACAAGATGTTATATGTTTATATTGTTATAACACTCCAAGTTCTCTATGGGTTGGAATTATACATATCTGAACGATCTGATAGATTAGCGAAAATTGTTATGGGTTGAAATGATAGAATCGACGATTTAATGGATATGTAATTACACCGCGATTGCAGGTTGAAATGATATATCCGTAAATACAAAATAATTGCGGATTCAAACGATAAAAATCTGTATCACTTGTCCATAGGGTAGAGAATTATATATGGACACCGGATTTGTTAAATTATACGATTTTAAATCCCTAAAAAAATCTGAATTCAGTTAAACTATATTTTGAGATAAAACTTGATTTGCATAAACCGAATTATTTTCGAAATCCAAGCTTTAAATGTTTAAAGTTGGAATTGATTTAATGAATTGTTTAAAAAGTTAAAATGGGAATTTCAGAGTTGAATTTTTGAAGCATAAATGAAATTTGTTGAAATTGAGTTATTGAAATTGTTTGAATATAATTTTGAAATCTATTTAATTTGTAGTGGTTTAACTTGATAATTCAAGCATGGATTTGAAATCGATATTAATTAAATTGTTTAATGAGAATTTGAATTTAAAACCAGTTTTATGTTAGTTGAATTGAAAGCTGGACAAGGATCAGATGTGTTGAAATGGAAGAAATGGTTTAATTTTGATATTAATTCTAAATTAATTATTTTTGTATATACTGTTATATTATTTAAAATCCTTATATTAAGGTTTTCAAACTATTAAACTAATTTAAATCTATTTTCAACTATTTTAAACTATTTTTAATCAATTTGAGCTATTTTAAACTATTTAAACCATTTTAAAACTATTTAAATTATTTTTAATCTATTTAATCTATTTTGAAACAATTTAATTTATTTTAAATCGATTTAATCTATTTTAAATCCATTTAATCTATTTTAAATCAATTTAAACTATTTTAAGTTCATTTAAACTATCTTAAATCTATTTAAAACTATGATAATCCATTTTAAACTATTTTAAAGTGTTTCAAACTATTTAAAATTTTATTTTTTAAAATTATGCTCAACTATTTATAACTATCTAAACTATTTTCTAAATCTCAGGCTATGTATTGTGGAAGTGTTTATATTTAAATCCTTGATTTAACAGAAAATATGATTAGATGATGTTATATAACCTAAGTTGAGATTTGAAACGATAGTTTCTAGTGAAATAACATGTTCCGAGTAAATATGATAATTTAAATAGGGGTTTAACCAATTTTGGAAAGTGTGATTTTGAAAGTAAATATGATTTTGAAAGTAATATGATTGCAAGTGTGATATGATTTCGAAAGTGATTTTTAAAATATGATATTTTGATATCAATCATGAATTTGATTTTTTGAAATGTAAAAGGAACCATCCGGTGTGAAATAAGCGTTTGGTTGTTAAAGAGACCGGGATCAGATATTGTCATACTCTCTACCAATATTAGAAATCAATTTAACAACTGTGTATATGGTGGAGAATCTAGAATGAAGTAGGATGGTTTGGCGAACAATTCCATATGAGGTATTATCATAACCCTGACTCCCATGAGTTAGCTTAGATATGACTAAAACTGGAGCCATGCCGGTTCAAGTGAGTTCGCACCTCCTATCGGGCATGTTTCTTTGATACCATATTATGACTTTGTGATTGATTTAGTAGCCATACTTTGATTTTGATTAGGGAGTGTGTTTCGAGCTTGGCGATAGTAGCTGCTATGCATTACCACTAGTCTGGATCTGTAAATGGTAGAATTCTACCCTAGCATTGCCTCGAGTGCCTTGTTCACATGCCTTATCGTGCCGTCTACGAGCTTGGTATGTGTCCTACCTATGGAATGCTTCTTGATAGCCCACCAGTTTACCATGGAGTTTGCAGTACTGTATAGACTACGATATTATATAAAATGTGTTAAAGAGGATATGAGTAACGGCTTAACGCTATTTTAATACTTTACTTTACTATAGACATATATAATAGCGTATTGTACTGCATAGCAGATAGTTTAATGGATCCTCAGGAGACGGTAATCCCAAACATTTCTTCAGTTATTGCACTCACGTTAGACACTGGATAGAAGATGTCAAACCTCATAGTCATCTCTGACGCCATTATACTCATATTTATTCACTGTTGATTTAACTTACATAAGATCTTTCACTTCTGACTCGAGTGTTTTGTCTTTTCAATTCGCTCAGGTCAGTTTGAGCTTTTCAGTGTATCGAAGACTGATTTTCTGGAGACGAAGACTGTAACGACTTGCCTTTTTGGATGTTTTAAGCAGACACACACGTCAAACTCAAACCATTCAGAAAGGAAAATTATTATGGGGTAAATAAGAAAAGAGAAGAAATAAAAGAAAATACAGAATCTCGCAGTGGAATGACAAAATATAATAATAAAAATAACAGTTCATGAAGCTGTTTACGAACATTGATTATACTTGTACAACACAGAATCAGAGTTACACATATTAGAGATAAATAAATGACAATGCAGCGGAACAGTATGATGCAGTGGAATATTATAGTAAATAATAATAAAATCTTTGTTTTCATCCTCCAGGAACAAGTCTTCAAATCCTAAAATGCTCAGGCTGACCCAA
This sequence comes from Allium cepa, assembly GCA_030765085.1. Taxonomy (NCBI): domain Eukaryota; kingdom Viridiplantae; phylum Streptophyta; class Magnoliopsida; order Asparagales; family Amaryllidaceae; genus Allium; species Allium cepa. The sequence continues at coordinate 276,046,840 of CM060943.1, read as the reverse complement.
GCGAATTGAAAAGACAAAACACTTGAGTCGGAACTAAAGGATCTTATGTAAGTTATATCAATGGTAAATATGCATGTGACGACATCCGAGATGTTTATGGGGATTGACATCTCCTATCCAGTGTCTAATGTGAGTGTAGTAACTCAAGAGATGTTCGGGATTCACATCTCCTAAGGATCCGCTAAACTATCTACTATGTAGTACAATACGCTATTACATATATCCCCCTAAACACATTTTATAGTGCCATAGTCTATATAGTACCGTAATACCTGCTGATCGGGAGGCTACCAGAGGGCACTCCATAAGTACGACACGAAACAAACTCGTAAAAGGCACGCTAGGGCATGTGAACACGACACAACTATGTAATGCCAGTGTAGATATACCAATTACACTTCGGGCTGGTGGTAGCGCATAGAAGCTACTACCACCCACCTCAGAACACACTCCCAAATCAAAATAAAGGATGGCCACAAAATAAATCACAAAGTCAGAATATAGTATCGAAGGAATGTGACCAATCAAAGGATGACCTCACTTCGCCCGTCAATTGCTCCTGTTTTAGTCACATCTATGCTGACTCACGGAAGTCAGGGTCACGTCATACCTTATACAGAAATCGTTCACCAAACCATCCTATTTCATTTCTGCAATCTCCACCACGTACACAGTTGTTAAAGTCGTTTTCAGTATTGGCAGAGAGTATGACAATATCCGATCCCAGTCTCTTTAACAAGCAATCGCTTATTACACAGTGGATGGATCTTTTAAATTTCCAAAATCAATTCATAGTTGTTATTAATATATTGTATTCAATTCAAACCATATCACTTTCGAAATCATATTCACTTTCGAAATCACATTTTCAAAATAGGTTAAACCCTCATTTAAAAATCATCGTATTTACTCAAAATATTTTATATAAATCCTAACTTAGGTAATTATATCATTTCATTATATTTTCTTTTAAATCGATGAATTTGAATATAAACACTTCCCCTTTACTTAGTCTGAAACTTTAGGAAATAGTTTAAATAGTTATAAATAGTTAAAATAGTTATGAGTATTAAATACTCTAAAGTGGTTCAATTATATATTAAAGATACTTTTAAATTTATTTAAGATAGTTAAATAGATTTAAATAGATTAAATCAAATTAAAGTAGATTAAGCAGCTTTAAAAATAGATTAATTAGATTTAAAATAAGCTAAAATGGGTTAATTAGTTTAAAAAATCAATTTAAATGGTTTAAAATAGGTTAAATTGATTTAATATAGTTAAAATAGGTTAAAATAGTTTAATCATTTGAAAATCTTAAAATTTAGGATCTTTACAATAATGTAAATTTTTTTTATAAAACAGTTTATATGAAAAATATGAATTTGAATTTATTATCAATTTAAACTACTTATTTCCTACCAACACATTTGCGCTATTTCAATTTCCAAAACCCAATTTCATATCTTTCAATTCAATTTCTCAATAAAATATTAAATTCAATATCGCTTCGAAAACCCTATTTGAAGTATCAATTTAAATTATTCCAATTTCAATATATTTCAAACTTATACTTCGGACAATTTTAATAACTCAATTTTGACAAACTTTACTTATGTATCATATTTTAAAAGCAAATATGATGAAATGATGTAATAACCTAAGTTGTGATTTATATAACATATTTTGAGTAAATACAATGATTCCGAAATGAGGGTTTAACCTATTTTGAAAATATGATTTCGACAGTGAATATGATTTCGAAAGTGATATGGTTTGAATTGAATACGATATATTAATATCAACTATGAATTGATTTGGGAAATTTAAAGAGCCATTTAGTGGGTAATAAGCGATTGGTTATTAAAGAGATCGAGATTGGATATTATCATACTCTCTGCCAATATCGAAAACCACTTTATCAACTATGTACGTGGTGGAGATTCTAGAAATGAAGTAGGATGGCTTGGTGAATGATTTTTGTATAAGATATGACGTAACCCTGACTCCAGTGAGTCAGCATAGATGTGACTAAAACAAGAGCAATTGACGGGCCAAGTGAGGTCATTCCTCCGATCGGGCACATTCCTTCGATACTATAATCTGACTTTGTGATTTATTTGGTGACCCCCCTTGATTTTGATCTGAGAGTGTGTTCCGCGGTGGGAGGTAGTAGCTGTTATGCGTTACCACCAACGTGGAAGTGTAATTGGTATATCTACCCTGGCATTGCCTAGTTGTGTCATGTTAACATGCCCTAGCGCACCTTCTACGAGTTTGTTTTGTGTCGTACCTATGGAGATCCCTTCGGTAGCCTCCCAATCAGGAGGTATTATGGTACTGTATAGACTATGGCACTATAAAATGTTTTAAGGGGGATATGGGTAACGCATTGACACTTTTGTAATAGTTTACTTTACTATAGACATATTATAATAGCGTATTGTACTACATAGTAGATAGTTTAATGGATCCATAGGAAATGTGAATCCCGAACATCTCTTAATTTACTACACTCATGTTAGACACTGGATATGATATGTCAAACCCTGCAAACATCACTGACACCATCACATGCATATTTACCGTTGATTTAACTTACATAAGAATCATTAGTTCCGACTCGAATGTTTTGTCTTTTCAATTCACTCGGTTCATCCTGAGCATTTCAGGATTTGGAAACTTGTTTCTGGAGGACGAAGATGAAGATTTTATTATTATTTACTATATTATTCCACTGCATCATACTGTTCCGCCGCATTGTCCTTTATTTATCTATGATACGTGTAATTCTGATTCTGTGTTGTATAAGTATAATCAATATTTGTAAACAGCTTCATGAACTGTTATTTTGTTTATTATATTTTGTCATTCCACTGTGAGGTTCTGTACTTGCTTTTATTTCTTCTCTTTTTTAATTTACCCCATAACAATCTTTCCTTTTGAATGGTTTGAGTTTGACATGTGTGTCTGCTTAAATGTATAAAAAGGCAGGTCATTGCAAAGACGAAGATTTATTACTATTATTATTTACTATATTTATTCCATTACATCATGTTGTTCCACTTCATTTATTTATTTATTTATTTATTTTTGTTGCATGTAACTCTGATCTGTATTGTAAAAGTTTAATCAAATGTTTTGGTAAACAGCTACATGAATTGTTTATTTGATTATTATATTTTGTCATTCCGCTGTGAGATTCTATGTTTGTTTTATTTCTTTCTCTTTTTTTCTTATTTACCCCATATCAGTCTTCCATTTTGGATGGTTTGATTCTGACATGTGCGGTTTATTGTCAATCTAAACCATCCAAAAAGATGGGTCGTTACAAACATGATCTAGTGGGATAGATATAATAAATAATAATAGTACAAAATCTTCGTCTTCATCCTCCAAAAATAAGGTCTTGGATATATTGATAAGCTCAGACTGACTAGAAAGAATTGAAAGACAAACACTCAAGTCGGAACTAAAAGATCTTATGTAAGTTAAATCATCATTAAATAAATATGAGTGTAACGGCATCGGGGATGTATATATGATTTGACATCTCTTATCCAGTGTCTAACGCGCGTGCAATAACTTAAGAGATGTTTGGGATTCCATCTCCTAAGGATGCCTTAAACTATCTGCATACATAGTATAATATGCTATTATAATATAGTCTACAGTAAAGTAAAGTATTAAAATAGCATTAAGGCATTACCCATATCCCCCTTAACACATTTTATATAAATCCCGTAGTCTATACAGTATTGTAAACTCCACCGTAAATTGACGGGCTATCAGGGAGCACTCCATAGGTACGACACAAACCAAACTCGTAATGGGCACAATAAGGCATGTGACAAAGCACGCGAGGCAATACTCATTGTAGGATACTACCGTTTTGTGGATTCGGACCTGTGGTAACACATAGAAGCTACTACCTCCCTCCTTGGAACCACTCCCATAATCAATTAGAGGTGTGACCACAAAATCAATCACAAAGTCATAATATGGTATCGAAGAGATGTGTCCGATCGGAGGTGCGACCTCACTTGGCCCGACATGGTTCTTGTTTTAGCTACATCAAGCTGACTCACGGGAATCAGGGCTACGTTAATACCTTATATAGAATCGTTCGCCAAGCCATCCTACTTCATTCTAGAATCTCCACCACGTGCACAGTTGTTAAAGTGGTTTTCGACATGGCAGAGAGTACGACAATATCTGATCCCGGTCTCTTTAACAACTAAACAATTATTTCACGCCAGATGGTTCTTTTAAATTTTCAAAGCCGCTTATAATCGATATCAAAATATTATGTTCAATTTAAACCATATCACTTTCGAAATCATATTCACTCAAATATGTCATTTCACTAGAAAATATCATTTCAAATCTCAACATAGGTTATATCATCATTTAATCATATTCGCTTTTAAATCAAGATTTTGAATAAAAACACTTCCACTTTACACAATTTGAAATTTAGAAAATAGTTTAAATAGTTTAGCATGTTTAAAAATAAATTTTTAAGTAGCTTGATATGCTTTAAAATAATTTAAAAATGGACCAAAAATAGTTTAAATAGACTTAAGATAGTTTAAATGGATTTAAAATAGTTTAAATAGTTTTAAAATGATTTAGTTAGATTTAAAATAGACTAAATAGTTTTAAAATGATTTAAATAGATTTAAAATAGATTAAATATATTTAGAATTGATTAAAATAAATTTAAAATAAATTAAAATAGATTTAAAATAAATTAAAATAGTTAATTTGATTGAAATAGTTTAAAATAGATTAAGATAGTTTAATAGTTTGAAAATCATTATAATCGGGATTTTTAAAATGATATATTTTTAAACATTTTATATTAAATAATTAATTTGAAATTGATATCAAATTAAACTATTTCTTCCATTTCAACAGATCTGGACCATATCCAGATTCAACAAAACTATATTTTCTTTCAATTCATATTCCCAAAAAAAATCATTCAATTTTTATCGATTTCAAACTCACATTTGAACTGAAATTTTAAAGCACTTCAATTTCATAGATTTCAAAGTTTAAATATTCAAACAATTTTGATAACTTAATTTCGCTAAATTTCATTCATATTTCAAATTTCAACTTTGAAATTTTTATTTCATTCTTTAAACAATTCATTAAACTAACTCCAATTTCAGCATTTAAAATTTGGATTTCTAAAAATAATTCAGTTTATATAAATCAAATTTTATTTCAAAATATCATTTAATCGAATTCAAATTTTGAGGATTTTAAAGTCATTTAATTTAACCGATCCGGTTAATTTTCTATCCTATGGTCAAGTGATACGGACATATATCATTTCAATTGGCACTAAATCTGGATTTATGAGTATATATGATTTCAACCCGCAGTCCCAAATTAAATTCAAAATCTATAAAATCGCTCAGGTTTATCATTTCAACCCATAACGATTTTTCCTTAAACTATAGATCGTTCGGTTATGTATCATTTCAACCCTTGGGGATTTTTACCAACAATAACTAAGAGAACTTGCAGTGTGATATCAATATATATAAATTACATAACATCAAGTCATCCAATATCAACAATTAAACATCCATCACAATCATTATTCAAATCAACCCATAAATAATAATAATTTACTGATTATCAATAACATGTATTAACTGGCAATTTAAAATTAAATATTAAATTAAATTGTGATTAAATTTAATAAAAATCATATTTTACTGGAATGATAATTTAAATATACCAAACATCAAGCAATCAAATTCTAATCACATCATAAATTCAATTTAACTAACCTAAGATAATTTAGGAGTTGTGAGTGGGTTAAAACGCTCACCTTTGAATTCTCGATGATTTAAAATTCAAATGAAGGCCCAAATTTGAACAGTCTCAGAATTTATCCAAACAAGTTCCATTTTAACGACCCGCCTTTCATTCCATAGAAAGACGCATCATTAAGAAGAAAGAAAGGGATAGAAAAGAGAAAAGAAAGGAAAGAAAGAAACAGACAACATCAGAATCTCACAGCGGAATGAATAAATTATATTATATTACATAAAACTACATAGTATCATATACATCAGAGTTATATAGCTAATATAACACAAACTAGACAGTTATAAACATCTGTCTAGCAATCACAATTCAAGTACATTAGAGAAAACAGATACAACTTAAACACAGCGGAACCACTACATATATCTTTATGCTGAAGTCTCCTACTCCATTATCTCCTTCAGAACTTGTCAAAGCAAATCCTGAATCACTTGACTACTCATACGTAATATGAGTACCCAAGAGTTTAATAAAATAGAAAATAAACACTCGGGTCAGACATGGGTCTGGTGTGAGTAAACGGGGATAATAGTTGCTTAACTTTAGAAAAATCCTTTGAAAACAAAGGGTATCACGTAAGACTTCCCATACATAAACATGGAAAAGTTTTTACCTTACGCTAACCAAAACATTTGATAGGAAATCCAGTGATATTATAATAGTGTCTAGGGTTTTCAAAATAAAATACAGAAATAGCTGGAATGCTTACATCTCACGTTCCAACATAGTTGGGCACAATCAAAACCATACAGGCACTTATTGGATTATGGATTCCATCAATGGCAGGGCTACTGGGGTACCGCCCGTCGCAGTACGTGGCCTAGATCACCGTACCGAGATGTACGCCCACTCCCTGCAACGCATAGCCGGAACCATTCCTTACTGAACAGTTCCGAACAAGATCACCCCGCAGATTGGCCATCGCCAACTGCCACACAGCCGAATATAAAGGGACCTCTAGACAGGGGTAAATCTTGCTCTCCAGTGGGGGGTACCCACGAAGCCTTGCTGCACTTCCCTTGTTTTAGCCATTCTCGGTTGATGAGGCTTGAGGCTACGATTACCTTTATAGGACACATCAATCTTAGAATGCTCATCGTCCACCTAACGATGTTCTGAAAGCATTCAATCCATACAAGTTCGTTCCGGGTTCGAACGAAACCGAAGGCACTATCTCGTTGCACTCATTTTGGAATCACCCACAGAGTCAACGACCATAGCTGTGACGCCCCACCTCTATACCCACGCTAGTCAAGAACATTACTGTGAATGCTGTCAACTAGCATGGAGAATAAGGCTGTTGAGGAGCGACCATCTGTATAATTGCTTTGTGCGAGTACCGATATACCGGATAAAAATATAACTTTTCATCTCAAGAGGAAATCCGACATACCGACACAAACTCAAAACTACTACACAGTGGCTATAATATCTTCGGAAACAAATATAGAAATAAACATAACATAAATCAGTCACAGACAAATCATATCACAAAGGCGGAAATAGATATGAATATTACACATAAAAGTGTATATCAGAGTAGTGGTCAAAAGATCCACGATAATACAAAAGAATAGCAACACGTGCTATACAAAAGAATACAACTATGAGTCTATATCTCAAGTGTATACAACAAAATAAACTACTAATCTAAGTAGGTTGCCAAAAGTCAGAGTAATGATCCAGGATGAGAAGTCAAGCAGAAGCACCTGCAACATCTCGGTCTGACCCGAGTATTATTTAAGAAGAAAATAATAAACGGATTAGTCTAGCTATAAATATCAGAAGAAATGATATAGAATATGAGATATGACATAAACATATAATAATCACAATGGCAAGCTGCGATTAATAGGTAATTGAAAACCAACAAGAGATTAATCAATATCACAATAATCTACTCAAGATAAAAAGGAATGTCATACTCCTAATTTCATTCACCAAGCCACAATAAATGACATATATATATATATATATATCCATGCCAATCGTAAAAGTTGGTGAAACATAAATTCCAGAAATCAACACACGAAATCCAGATATCACAATAAAAGGGTGGCCAAGACATCGACGTAGTACAAATGGTACATCCAATGAATCCAAAAGCCAAAACATCGATGTAGTACAAACGGTACATCCAATAAATCAAAACACATAAGAAAGCACATGGGTCGCTAGTCCACGAAGAAATGAGACGAAGCTCGATTTAATGAGGTACGGTCCTCCACATAGACAAAGAGACATCGCACATTGCTAGTCTAAACCATAAAATGATCATCATGATCATCGAGAAGTGTCAGTTATAATAAGCTAGTAAATATATGAGCTTAGCTTCATGTCCCATAACCACTAGCTTAACTTAAATATTTACGAACAAATTGTAGATGTCCACTAGAAAATTGTCATAAGAGATTCAATCGAACAAGTCCAAGAATTAACCGACGAAGTAAACGCAAGCGTTTCATACCACTTGTTTTACTAAGTCGTTTAATTAGATTTCTCATACGAGTGAGGTAAAGGTTTGTATGTACTAATAGATTGGAAATCGTTTGAGAAAACGAGCTTTGTAATAAAATAGTGTTGAAATCATTTGAAGAAAGAGTTTTGATATTTACTACTAGTATTGAAAACCTTTATATTTTTAAAGTGACAAATCGCAAAGGTGATTGTAGGAACAATCAATTCACAAAGATTCACATTCAAAGACGTGAATAAAATCCAAAGAAATCGATACTGAATACATCAAAATGGATATTCCCATAAATCACGAAGAAAATGTCATCAAAGTCGATAATAAGTGATAATAACAAAAGGGAATCAACACGAATCGATTAACATTGGAAATTCAATCCAAAAAGGCAAAATGGACTCAAACAGCAGGTTCAGTCGACTGAACAGAGTTTTTAGTCGACTGACCCTGTGCCTGGAAATTTTCCAGGTTCAGGAAACTTTCTGTGTAACAACCCGCATATTTATCGATTTTATATTTAAAAATTTTATTTAAATATTTCATTATTAGTCGGATTTTAGTCCGAAAAGCTACTTTTTGCATACGGTCGAACTAGGACTCGGGACCACTCCCATTGAGTTTAAAATGTCGTTTGCGACCTTTTTGAGTATAAGCTTCGATATGTTTGGAGAAAGTTGATTTTTGCTACTTTTCACTTTGGGTTTGGTTTTGGGCTCAGCCCTATGTTTTAACTTATACTCCAAAACTGAACCACTCTCCCCATTCTCCCTCACTTCTTTCTCTTTTCAGTTTTCTTAGCATTAATGGTGGGAGAGATTGGAAATTAAAACTCCAAAACCCTAGTTTCTCTTGCAAATCAAATTCCTAGCTCCAAACTCAAGAAGAACCCATTGGTAAGCTTCTCTCCTTCTTCTCCAACTTATTCTCTTACCAATTTCAGAAATTCCTAAACCTAATTTCGGGAATGTTCTTGTTTTGAGCATAGATTCAAGCTCAATTGGGTTGTGTTGAAGAGAGGTTGATTCTCCATTTGCTTTCAAGCTTCTTCTTGTTCGGTTTTGTGAAAAGGTGAGATTTTTAATCTCACATCTAAGTCTATGAATTATCTTCGAATGTTAGGTATGAATTCCTAACAATTATTCGTGTGTATTTGCTTTTGGATTGGATTGAATTGGTGTATATTCCAATTTTTTTGTGTTTTGAGTTCAATTCGTTAAAAATCCTAACTTTGATGTTTGAACATGTTTTTGGTGATGCATCGAGGAGCTTATAGGGCCGGGTAGTCGATTGGCATAATCTCTTAGCGCCGTTGCTCGAGAAAATGCAATTTGGTCAAGATTGAACCTCATTTGTAATAGGCAGGGAAGAGGCTGGAAACAGGTCCGGCCGACCGACCCCCCTAGTTCGGTCGACCGACTTGCTTCCAAATGTGCAGTTGCACTTTTGTTTCTGGTTCGGGCGACCGACCCCCCTGGTGCGGTTGACCGACCTTCTTCCAAGTGCATAAGCACTTTCTGTTTTAGGTTCGGTCGACCGACTCAGGGAGTCCGGCCGACCGACCTGATGATTTTTGCCTGCTTTGCCTTGTTGCTTAAATTTCCAACTTAAATCGATTCGTGTTGTTTCCTAATTATTGTTATCAATTATTATGACTTTGATGACTCCTTTTTAGGGATTTTCTTGAGTATCCATTTTGATGGATTCTTTATCGGTTTCGTTGGATTTTTATTCACATCTTCGTATGTGAATTTTAGTGATTGATTGTTTCTACAATCTTCTTTGTGTTTTGTCACTTTAAAAATATAAAGGTTTTCTATACTAGTAGTAAATATCAAAACTCTTTCCTCAAACGATTTCAATACTATTTTAATACCCAATCTATTAGTATATACAAACCTTTAACTCACTCGTATGAGAAATCTAATTAAACGACTTAGTAAAACAAGTGGTATCAAACGCTTGCGTTCACTTTGTGGGTTAATTCTTGGACTTGTTCGATTGAAACTCTTGTGACAATTTTCTAGTGGAGATCTACAATTTGTTCGTAAATATTTAAGTTAAGCTAGTGGTTATGGGACATGATGCTAAGCTCATATATTTACTAGCTTACTGTAATCGACACTTCTCGATGATCATGACGATCATTTTTGTGATTTAGACTAGCAATGTGCGATGTCTTTTTTTCTGTAAGGGAGACTAAACCACGTTTTGTGGAGTTTCGACTCAAATTGGTGGGGTAGCAACCCACGGTCTTCGGACCATTCATGTGTCAGGTCTTCGGACCATTCGTGTGTCAAATTAATGGCTAGCTACCATGAGATAGCTTCTCGTTCGTGTGTTACAGCTGTTGGTGAGTTTTCATGCTCCCGTTCATGTGATAGGCCTCCCCTCCCTTATTTTGTGAAATTTCTGGATTTTGTATGTCGAATTCTGGAATTTATGCTTCACCTATTTTTGTGATTTCTATTGATATGATTTATCAATTCTTGTGCATAGGTGAATTTGTGTGTCATTGACTGGATTTCTTGTGTTGATTTCTGGAATTTATGTTTCTCCAACTTTGTGATTTCTATTGATATGATTTATCAATTCTTGTGCATAGGTGAATTCGTGTGTCATTAACTTGTTGTGAATACAAGTTTTGGGTATGATACCCTTTTTTTTGGATCTTTGAGAAGATTCTTTGATATTGATTAATCGTTTGTCGATTATCATTTACATACTTATAGTAGTATGCCATTATGGATATTATACGTCTATGCCATATCTTATATGTCATTTATTGTGGCTTGGTGAATGAAATTAGGAGTATGACATTCCTTTTTATCTTGAGTAGATTATCGTGACATTGATTAATCTCTTGTTGATTTTCAATTACTTATATATATCACAGCTTGGCATTGTGATTATTATGTGTTTAGTCATATCTCCTATTCTATATCATGTTATCTGATATTTATAGTTAGACTGATCCGTTTATTATTTTCTTATAAATAATACTCGGGTCAGACCGAGATGTTGCAGGTGCTTCGACTTGACCTCTCTCCGGGGATCCATTACTCTGACCTTTTGCTTACTACTTAGATTAGTAGTTTTTGTTGTATACATTTGAGATACAGACTCCATAATGTATACTTATTCTTTTGTGTAGTTCATGTAACTATTCTTTTGTGATGTTGTGGATCTTTTTTGACGACTACTTGATGAACGCTTTCATGTGTTATATTCATATCTATTTCCGCCTTTGTGATATGAATTGTCTGTGACTGATTTATGTTATGTTTACTTCTATATTTGTTTTCGAAGATATTATAGCCACTGTGTAGTAGCTTTGAGTTTGTGTCGGCATGTCGGATTTCCACTTGAAAAGAATTGCATGCTATACCATCTGACATATTGATGCTCGCACAAAGCAATTACATGGATGGTCGCTCCTCAACAGCCTTATTCTCCGTGCTAGTTGACAGCATTCACCGTAATGTTCTTGGCTAGCGTGGGTATAGAGGGGGGGCGTCACAGCTTGGTATCAAAGCCAAACTTCGGAACAATATGGAATATTATAACAAGGATCATCGTCCTAAGTCCATCTTAGGAATCGTGCTTTAGGATTTAATTCGAGTCTTCGTACCGATTCATCCTATTTTTCTTATGATTCCTTGTTTATCTATCAAGATTGCTTGATATTCAATTTGGTGAATAACCTTTTTCTTCTTCTTCCTTTTTTCTAAAGGGTGAAAAATGTCTAGACCAGGCCGCCCTAGAGCCGTGCCATCTAGCACTCCGCCCCAGGATGGAGTTTTTATGACTGCTCAACAGTTTCTTGATTTAGTGACAAATGCTCAAGCAGCTGGAGCTAACCCGAAACCTACTCACCCAAAGTCGGGATTTGCACGCTTGTGTAGCGATTACACTAATTTGGGTGGGGATCCATTCAGAGGTTCCGAAACTGTTATTGAAGTACAGGCCTGGCTAAGGTCATGCGATCGAATCTTTTCTCGCATGAATCTTATTGACCTTCACCGATTTCAGGTGGCCTCTAGTATGCTCCGAGAAAGAGCATTGGACTGGTACGAGCTTCTTATTTCTGTGATTAATGAAGCAGATCTCACCTGTGAGAAATTCCGAGAACGCTTCGAGTTGAAATTTGTACCAGAAGCTGAGAAAGTGACATTGGCTCGACGATTTATAGACCTTGTTCAAGGTGAGTCCTCCGTGACTAATTACGTCGCCTCCTTCGAGTCGCTTTCCAAATATGGGGTTGAATACATCAACACCCCTCTGAAGAAGAATCAGAGATTCGTTTATGGCTTAAGCAAGAATCTCAAGAAGCCATTACTTCTAAAATTAGAAGTTTCTTTCGACCAACTCGTTGATGTCGCTCTTCGTCTTGAAGAGGCGGATAGGGAGAATGAAGTTGAAGTGGTGGGTTCCAAACCAAACTTCAACAACAAGAAGAGGCCAAGCAAATTCAAAGGTCCTTATCCCAATAAGAAAGCGAGGCAAGCAACTCCTACTGAAAAGACCTTTTCCTCTACTCAAGGGAAATGCTATAATTGTGGTTCGAAAGACCATTTTGCGAACAAGTGTTCAAAGCCTCGTACTTGTCGCTATTGCAAGAGCCCGGACCATTTTATGCATGTGTGTCCCAAACTTCAAAATATGGGGGAGGGAAAGCTTAATGTTGCTCAAGCCCCTGGCAACACATCTCGTGGTCAAGGTATGCCTCATTCTATCCTTGATGGAATTATTTAATTTCGTGATCATCCTATTCGAGTTCTTTTTGATACGGGTGCGTCCCATTCTTTTATATCAAAAGAACTTGTTGATACTTTTTCTTTGGATGTTTTGTGCTTAATGACTTCTTTGAGAATTGCGAATCCGGTTGGTGGATCCGAAACAATCGTTTATTGTGTAAAGATGTCGAGATTATTTTGTGTGATTTTCCTTTCCTAGCCGATTTGCATGTCATGCGTTATTTAGGCTTTGGAATGATTTTGGGAATGGATTGGCTTAACCGTTATGAAGTCCATATCCTATGTCCTGAGCGGACTATTCATCTTCGACATCCTCAATCTGTTAAGCAAATTTCTATTAATCTTCAAGATTCAGTTTCTAGCTTGGTCGCATCTTTATATTCTTTAAATCCTCGTGATGACGATGATGATGATGAGGGTGATATTATTTCTCTTATTCACATCGTTCGTGAATTTTCCGACATATTCGAGCCCGTTTTAGGATTACCACCTAAGCGAGCAATTGAGTTCAAAATCAATCTTATTCCTGGAGCTCAACCTATTACCCGTCCTCCTTATCGTATGTCCAATAAAGAAAACGAGGAGATGCGTAAACAATTATCCGAATTGGAGACGAAGCAATTTATTCACTCTAGTTCCTCGCCTTGGGGAGCTTCGGCTATTTTCGTGAAGAAATCCGATGGTACACTTAGGCTTTGCGTTGACTACCGCAAGCTTAATGATCTTACTATCAAAAATAAATATCCTTTACCTCGGATTGATGATTTATTTGACCAACTTAGTGGTGCTAGAGTCTTTTCACAATTGGACTTGGCTACCAGTTTTCATCAGCTTTGTATTGCAGAGGATAGCATTCCTTTGACATCGTTCCGTACTCGTTATGGATCTTATGAATGGCTTGTGATGCCATTTGGGTTAACGAATGCCCCGGCTTATTTCGTTGACTTAATGAATCGAGTTTTTAAAGACTTCCTCGATCGATTTGTTCTCATCTTTATTGATGATATTCTTGTGTATTCTAAAACCGAGGAGGAGCATGAAAAACATCTTCGGATTGTGTTGGAAACTCTTAGGAGTAATCAATTAAAGGCAAAATTTTCTAAGTACCACTTTTGACAATCTCGTGTGAAGTTTCTCGGTCATATTATTTCCGAATCCGGAATTTCCGTGGATCCTTCAAAGATTTAAGCGATTCAAGATTGGAAGAGACCGGAGAGTGTGACAGAGATTCGTAGTTTTCTCGGATTGGTGGGCTATTACCGTCGTTTTATCAAAGACTTTTCTAAGATTGTCGTGCCTCTCACTAGCTTGACGAAGAAAGGTGTTAAATACATTTGGTCGGACAAATGTGAAGCTTCTTTTCAGAAATTAAAAGAACTCCTATCTAATGCTCCTATTCTTGTTATTCCCGAGGGGAATCAAGATTTCGTTGTTTATACCGATGCTAGTCGCGTTGGTTTGGGTGCCGTTCTTATGCAAAGAGAACGTGTTATTGCTTATGCTTCTAGGCAATTGAAGCCGGCTGAGACTAGATATGCCACTCATGATTTAGAGCTCGCGGCTATTGTTTTCGCCCTTCGAATTTGGCGTCATTATCTCTTAGGAGAGAAATTTGTTCTTTACACAGATCGTAAGTCTTTGAAATATTTATTTTCTCAAAATGAACTTAATTTGCATCAAAAACGTTGGCTCGAGTTCCTTGCTCCTTATGATCTTGATATTCTTTATACGCCCGGTAAGGGTAATCGTGTCGCCGATGCTCTTAGCCGTAAACAACAAGCTGTTGTTTCTATGATGATATCCGAATGGAACGATCTCAAGATTTTATCCACTTGCGAAATTCGAGACCGTGTTTTCGATTTATGCTCATCATTTGTTTTATGTAGCCTTGTGGCTCATCCATCTTTTTTAGACCGTATTCTTGAAGCTCAAAGGCTAGATCCTGAATTGGCTCTTCTTGGCCAAAATATTAAGGATAAAATTAATATCGAAGGTTTGAAAGACTTTGATATCGATTCTCTTGGCGGCATTCGGAAATTTGGTAGACTTATCGTGCCAAATATTAGTGATCTTCGTAAAGATATTTTAGAAGATTCTCATCACTCTAGATTTACCATTCATCCCGGTAGTAGTAAAATGTACGCGGATATGAAGCGACTTTATTATTGGGAGGGAATGAAACTTGACATCGCTAACTTCGTTAAGCATTGCATGACTTGCCAACTCGTTAAGGCCGAACATCAAAGGCCCGGTGGGTTATTGCAACCTTTAGAAATTCCAGTTTGGAAGTGGGATCAAATTTCCATGGATTTTATAGATGGCCTTCCCCGTTCTCGATCGGGTTATGATAGCTTATGGGTAATTGTTGATAGACTTACTAAATCCGTCCATTTTATTCCCGTTCGGTCTAATCGAGCCGTTCCTCTTTTGGCCAAACTCTTTATTAAAGAGATTGTTAAATTGCATGGGGTTCCTACTTCAATTGTTAGCGATCATGATCCATTGTTTACTAGTGGATTTTGGAAGAGTCTTCAAAAAGCTTTAGGAACGAAGCTTAATTTTAGCACCGCTTATCACCCCCAGTCCGTTGGACAAACTGAGCGTGTGAACCAAACTCTTGAAGATCTTCTTCGTTCTTGTGTGCTTGATTTTGGTGGAGGTTGGGAAGATCATATTTCACTTGTTGAATTTTCCTATAATAATAGCTTCCAATCTAGTATTGGTATGGCACCTTTCGAGGCACTCTATGGAAGGCCATGCCGATCGCCTTCTTGTTGGCTTGAGGCCGGTGAGAAGCTGGTTTTAGGTCCAGATTTTATTCGTGATTCCACAGAAAAGATTGATCTTATTCGTCATAGGATGAAAGAAGCCCAGAGTAAACAGAAATCCTATGCCGGTAACCGAAGAAGGAAGTTAGAATTTTCTGTGGGAGATCTTGTGTTCATTCGTGTGTCACCTATGAAAGGTGTTGTGCATTTCAGTCACTCGGGAAAGTTAGCGCCTCGATATATCGGGCCATTTCCTATCACTGAACGTATTGGTTCCATGGCTTATCGCCTTTTATTACCGGCTCAATTTTCTGCTATCCATGACGTGTTTCACGTTTCTCAACTTCGGAAATGTCTTCGAGATTCCGATTCTATTCTTGAGCCCAGTGTTATGGAAGAGATTGAAGTTTCGCCTAATTTAACTTATGAGCAACATCCTATTCGTGTCATTGCTTCGGAAGTCAAACGACTTCGAAATAAAGATGTTTCGCTTGTTAAAGTTCAATGGTCTTCAAATTCCAAGGATTGTTCTTGGGAATCTAGAGAGTACATCGAGCGAACACATCCGGACTTACTTTCTCGTGCTCTTTGAGGTGAACTTCTTATTTCAAACTTCTTTTGTGTTGAATATGCTTTTATGGTTATTACTATATATCTTCTTCTTGTAATATTGCGAGGATGCAATTTCTTTAAGGAGGGGAGTCTGTAACAACCCGCATATTTATCGATTTTATATTTAAATATTTTATTTAAATATTTCATCATTAGTCGGATTTTAGTCCGAAAAGCTACTTTTTGCATACGGTCGAATTAGGACTCGGGACCACTCCCATTGAGTTTAAAATGCCGTTTGCGACCTTTTTGAGTATAAGCTTCGATATGTTTGGAGAAAGTTGATTTTTGCTACTTTTCACTTTGGGTTTGGTTTTGGGCTCAGCCCTATGTTTTAACTTATACTCCAAAACTGAACCACTCTCCACATTCTCCCTCACTTCTTTCTCTTTTCGATTTTCTTAGCATTAATGGTGGGAGAGATTGGAAATTAAAACTCCAAAACCCTTGTTTCTCTTGCAAATCAAATTCCTAGCTCCAAACTCAAGAAGAACCCATTGGTAAGCTTCTCTCCTTCTTCTCCAACTTATTCTCTTACCAATTTCAGAAATTCCTAAACCTAATTTCGGGAATGTTCTTGTTTTGAGCGTAGATTCAAGCTCAATTGGGTTGTGTTGAAGAGAGGTTGATTCTCCATTTGCTTTCAAGCTTCTTCTTGTTCGATTTTGTGAAAAGGTGAGATTTTTAATCTCACATCTAAGTCTATGAATTATCTTCGAATGTTAGGTATGAATTCCTAACACTTATTCGTGTGTATTTACTTTTGGATTGGATTGAATTGGTGTATATTCCAATTTTTTTGTGTTTTGAGTTCAGTTCGTTAAAAATCCTAACTTTGATGTTTGAACATGTTTTTGGTGATGCATCGAGGAGCATATAGGGCCGGGTAGTCGATTGGCATAATCCCTTAGCGCCGTTGCTAGAGAAAAATGCAATTTGGTCAAGATTGAACCTCATTTGTAATAGGTAGGGAAGAGGCTGGAAACAGGTCCGGCCGACCGACCCCCCTGGTTCGGTCGACCGACCTGCTTCCAAATGTGCAGTTGCACTTTTGTTTCTGGTTCGGCCGACCGACCCCCCTGGTCCGGTCGACCGACCTGCTTCCAAGTGCATAAGCACTTTCTGTTTTAGGTTCGGTCGACCGACTCAGGGAGTCCGGCCGACCGACCTGATGATTTTTGCCTGCTTTGCCTTGTTGCTTAAATTTCCAACTTAAATCGATTCGTGTTGTTTCCTATTTATTGTTATCAATTATTATGACTTTGATGACTCCTTTTTAGGGATTTTCTTGAGCATCCATTTTGATGGATTTTTTATCGGTTTCGTTGGATTTTTATTCACATCTTCGTATGTGAATTTTAGTGATTGATTGTTTCTACAATCTTCTTTGTGTTTTGTCACTTTAAAAATATAAAGGTTTTCTATACTAGTAGTAAATATCAAAATTCTTTCCTCCAACGATTTCAATACTATTTTAATACCAAATTTGTTTATAAAACCGTTTTCCAATCTATTAGTATATACAAACTTTTACCTCACTCGTATGAGAAATCTAATTAAACGACTTAGTAAAACAAGTGGTATGAAACTCTTGCGTTCACTTTGTTGGTTAATTCTTGGACTTGTTCGATTGAAACTCTTGTGACAATTTTCTAGTGGAGATCTACAATTTGTTCGTAAATATTTAAGTTAAGCTAGTGGTTATGGGACATGATGCTAAGCTCATATATTTACTAGCTTACTGTAATCGACACTTCTCGATGATCATGACGATCATTTTTGTGATTTAGACTAGCAATGTGCGATGTCTCTTTGTCTGTAAGGGAGACTAAACCCCGTTTTGTGGAGTTTCGACTCGAATTGGTGGGGTAGCAACCCACGGTCTTCGGACCATTCGTGTGTCAAATTAGTGGCTAGCTACCATGAGATAGCTTCTCGTTCGTGTGTTACAGTTGTTGGTAAGTTTTCATGCTTCCGTTAATGTGATAGGCCTCCCCCCTTATTTTGTGAAATTTCTGGATTTCGTGTGTCGAGTTCTGGAATTTATACTTCACCTATTTTTGTGATTTCTATTGATATGATTTATCAATTCTTGTGCATATGTGAATTTGTGTGTCATTGACTGGATTTCTTGTGTTGATTTCTGGAATTCATGTTTCTCCAACTTTGTGATTTCTATTGATATGATTTATCAATTCTTGTGCATAGGTGAATTCGTGTGTCATTAACTTGTTGTGAATACAAGTTTTGGGTATGATACCCTTTTTTTTTGGATCGTTGAGAAGATTCTTTGATATTGATTAATCGTTTATCGATTATCATTTACATACTTATAGTAGTATGCCATTATGGATATTATACGTCTATGCCATATCTTATATGTCATTTATTGTGGCTTGGTGAATGAAATTAGGAGTATGACATTCCTTTTTATCTTGAGTAGATTATCGTGACATTGATTAGTCTCTTGTTGATTTTCAATTACTTATATATATCACAGCTTGGCATTGTGATTATTATGTGTTTAGTCATATCTCCTATTCTATATCATGTTATCTGATATTTATAGTTAGACTGATCCGTTTATTATTTTCTTATAAATAATACTCGGGTCAGACCGAGATGTTGCAGGTGCTTCGACTTGAACTCTCTCCGGGGATCCATTACTCTGATCTTTTGCTTACTACTTAGATTAGTAGTTTTTGTTGTATACATTTGAGATACAGACTCCACAATGTATACTTATTCTTTTGTGTAGTTCATGTAACTATTCTTTTGTGATGTTGTGGATCTTTTTAGACCACTACTTGACGAACACTTTCATGTGTTATATTCATATCTATTTCCGCCTTTGTGATATGAATTGTCTGTGACTGATTTATGTTATGTTTACTTCTATATTTGTTTCCGAAGATATTATAGCCACTGTGTAGTAGCTTTGAGTTTGTGTCGGCATGTCGGATTTCCACTTGAAAAGAATTGCATGCTATACTATCTGACATATCGATGCTCGCACAAAGCAATTACACGGATGGTCGCTCCTCAACAGCCTTATTCTCCGTGCTAGTTGACAGCATTCACCGTAATGTTCTTGGCTAGCGTGGGTATAGAGGTGGGGCGTCACATTCTGTTTCCACTTTCAGTCGACTGAACAGAGGATTCAGTTGACTGAATCATGCCTGGAAACTTTCGGGTTCCAGGTTTAGTCGACTGAACAGAGGTTTCAGTCGAATGAATCATGCCTGGGCTGTTTTTCAGTCTATCCAAATGAAGAGCAAATTCTTCCAATATGCAACTGGACGAACATTGGCTCTAAGGGTTTATGCCAATCGGCAACCCGGCCCTATATGCTCCTCGATGCATCACAAAAGCATGGTCAAACATCCATAAAAGGATTTCACACAAATTTGACTTAAAAACCCAAAAATTGGAATATTCACAAAACCAATCCAAATCAAGAGCAAATTCTCGTGAAGAAGTGTTAGGAATCCAAACCTAACAACCAAAGATAATTATAATCATAGATGTGCGATAAAAATCTCACCTTTGAACCCAAGCAATTGAAGAAGAAGCTTGAAAGCAAAAAGGGGAATCAACCACTCTTCAAATCCAACTCAAGAAGTTTGATTCTAAGCTTTAAAAGAAGAACATTCCCCAAGTTAGGTTTAGGAATTTCTGAAATGATAAGAGGATGAGTTGGAGAAGAAGAAGAGAAGCTTACCAATGGGTTCTTCTATTAGTTTGGAGCTAGAACTTGATTTGCAAAAGAAAACTAGGGCTTGAGTTTTAATTTCCCATCTCTCCCACCGTTGTTGCTAAAGCTTGAAGTGTTTTAATTAAAGAGGAGAAGTTATGAAGAGAAGGGGTTGGGCTGAGCTAATAAGGGTGCAGTCCAAACCAAAGTCATAAGCGGGAAAAAGTAGCAAAAATCAACTTTCTCCAAACATATCGAAGCTTATACTCAAAAAGGTCGCAAACGGCATTTTGAACTCAATGGAAGGGGTCTTGAGTCCCAATTCGACTGTTTGCAAAAAGTAGCTTTTCGGACCAAAATCCGACGAACGGTAAAATATTTAAATATAAAATCGATAAATATGCGGGTTGTTACAGACTTCCCTCCTTAAAGAAATTGCATCCTCGCAATACTTAAGAAGAAAATAAGAAGTATCAACCATAGAAGCATATCAACACAAAAAAAAATTGAAATAGGAAGTTCACCATAAATAGCACGAAAGAGTTAGCCTGAACGGGATCGCTCAATGAATTCTCTGGATTCCCAAGAGCAATCCCTAGGATTTAAGAGCCATTGAACTTTTATCAAAAAGAATATCTTTAAATCGAAGGCGCTCAACCTCCAAAGCAATGATGCGAATAGAATGTTGCTCAAAAGTCAAATTTGGTGAAACTTCAATCCCTCAATTACACCGGGCTCAAGAATAAAAGCCGGAAACATAAAAGCATTTCCATAGTTA
Source organism: Allium cepa (assembly GCA_030765085.1). NCBI lineage: Eukaryota > Viridiplantae > Streptophyta > Magnoliopsida > Asparagales > Amaryllidaceae > Allium > Allium cepa. The sequence continues at coordinate 276,025,914 of CM060943.1, read as the reverse complement.
AAAGACGTGAAAAAACATCAAGAATAGCAGAAAATCGAGCCGGTGCAACGGCGTAGTACAATCACGGTACGCCCGAGAAACTAGAAACTCGAATAATTTGGAACAACGACGTAGTACAAAGACGGTACGTCCAGTGAACCAAAAAACCAAGTCATTGATGTAGTGCAAACGGTACATCCAATGAACCAAAAAGCGAAGAAATTGATGTAGTACAAACGGTACATCCAATGAATCAAAAGCAAAGACATTGATGTAGTGCAAACTGTACATCCAATGTATCAAAGACCCTGATGTTGTACAAACGGTACATCCAATGAATCCAAGAAGAAAAGACATTGATGTAGTACAAACGGTACATCCAATGAATCAAAGACACTGATGTAGTACAAACGGTACATCCAATGTATCAAAAACATATCATTGATGTAGTGCAAACGGTACATCCGATGAATCCAAAAAGAAAAGACATTGATGTAGTACAAACGGTACATCCAATGAATCAAAAAGCGAAGACATTGATGTAGTACAAACGATACATCCAATGAATCAAAAACATATCATTGATGTAGTGCAAACGGTACATCCAATGAATCCAAAAAGAAAAGACATTGACGTAGTACAAACGGTACATCCAATGAATCAAAGACACTGATGTAGTACAAACGGTACATCCAATGTATCAAACAGCAAAGGCATTGATGTAGTACAAACGGTACATTCAATGAATCAAAGACACTGATGTAGTACAAACGGTGCATCCAATGTATCAAAAGCATATCATTGATGTAGTGCAAACGGTACATCCAATGAATCAAAAGCAAAGACATTGATGTAGTGCAAACGGTACATCCAATGTATCAAAAGCATATCATTGATGTAGTGCAAACGGTACATCCAATGAATCAAAAGCATAGACATTGATGTAGTACAAACGGCACATCCAATGTATCAAAAGCATATCATTGATGTAGTGCAAACGGTACATCCAATGAATCAAAAGCAAAGACATTGATGTAGTGCAAACGGTACATCCAATGTATCAAAAGCATATCATTGATGTAGTGCAAACGGTACATCCAATGAATCAAAAGCAAAGACATTGATGTAGTGCAAACGGTACATCCAATGTATCAAAAGCATATCATTGATGTAGTGCAAACGGTACATCCAATGAATCCAAAAAGAAAAGACATTGATGTAGTACAAACGGTACATCCAATGAATCAAAGACACTGATGTAGTACAAATGGTACATCCAATGTATCAAACAGCAAAGACATTGATGTAGTACGAACGGTACATCCAATGAATCAAAGACACTGATGTAGTACAAACGGTACATCCAATGTATCAAAAACATATCATTGATGTAGTGCAAACGGTACATCCAATGAATCCAAAAAGAAAAGACATTGATGTAGTACAAACGGTACATCCAATGAATCAAAAAGCGAAGACATTGATGTAGTACAAACGGTACATCCAATGAATCAAAAACATATCATTGATGTAGTGCAAACGGTACATCCAATGAATCAAGACATTGATGTAGTACAAACGGTACATCCAATGAATCAAAGACACTGATGTAGTACAAACGGTACATCCAATGTATCAAACAGCAAAGGCATTGATGTAGTACAAACGGTACATCCAATGAATCAAAGACACTGATGTAGTACAAACGGTACATCCAATGTATCGAAGCCCGAATGATTTCGGAACACCGACGTAGTACAAAAACGGTACGTCCAATGAACCGAACACAATAAAAGAACATTGGACGCAAGCTCATAAAAGAAATGAGATGAAACTCAATAAAACGAAGTACATCAAAACGCCCGATGAACTTGATAAAAAGATAATTTCAATCGGTCATCAACAAAGAAACAACCCTTTGTTGCTTACGACTAAACGCATTGGCAACACGATTTCCCCTTCGGGAATAAAAAGAATATCAAGATCATAGGAAGCTAGGAACTCGAGTCAACATGCAGTTCCTTAAGAGAACATAAATACTCCAAAGATTTATGATCGAGGTAGAGAACAAATTTCTCATCCAAATATGATGATGCCAAATTCCAAAAGCAAAAACAATAGCCGAGAGCACTAGATCATAAGTGGCATATCTAGTCTCGATAAGCTATAATGATTCAGAAGCACAAGTGATAGCACGTTATCTTTTGCAAGAGAACGACATCCAAACCAATACGACTAGTATCGGTACAAATAGCAAAGTCTTGGTTCCCCTTCAGGAATCACAAGAATAAGAGTATCGAAAGAAAATTCTTTCAAATAATTATCTTTCCCGAAAAGCTAAAGCTTTCAAAAATCAAAATTATTTCGATGTAAAAATATCTCTAGAAGAATTTACATTTTACAAGTCAATATATCGTGTCTGATTGTCACATCAAAGCGTTTAGGAAATTCCTATCGATAACGTTGATCAAGCGCATCGACCAAAATTCTTAAAGCACTCAACGGGCAATACAATCACAAAATCATCTTTTATAGGATAAATAAATCTCTTAAAAAGTTTTAAGAATATTCTTTGTTCGTTTCAAGAATAAAAATCCAGTTTTACTTATAAATAAATCTTATGAAAAAGATTTGCAACATTTTAAATTACTATTTTCATCCAAAATCAATAAACTCAAGAATGGTCTCATCGAAATATTCATAGAATATTCGATTTATAAAATGGATGAAATAAGCTGGACAAATTGAATGACATAATAAGTCATTCATAAGAATCATAACGAGTGCGGAATGCGGTAAGTGGTGCTAACTTCCGCAACTCGTAGCAAACGAAAACCGGTGGTAAAGTCAAACTGAAAAGACCTTAACACCACACAAAAGATATTGCTTAGGTGATGATCCTAAGACAAGCTCAAAACTACCAGAAAATTTTTCAAACGATATGATTGAGAGAAATAATACTTTCCTTATCATGCGGGTTTTAAGGAATAAAATGATGCCATCAAATTGGAATCACAATCACAAAGGAAAAATAGAAATCTTCTTAACAGATTGAAAATGTCGAAGACGAATAATCCACTCGGAAAAATAGGATATGGGCTTCATAATTTAAGCCAATCCTTACAGAAAAAGTCAATTCCGAAGCCAAAGTAAATATCAGCTCGGAAAGAAAAGTCACATAAAACAATCTCGACATCTAAACAAAAGAAAATTGAGTGTTGCGGATCTACCATCCGGATTTGCAATTCTCAATGAAGTCAACAAGCCCAAAATATTTAAAGAAAAAGAATCAACAAGTTCTTTTGATATAAAATAGTGAGATGGACTCATATCAACAAGAACTTGAAAAGAATATTCACGAGACAAATAAAACCAAGGATTGAAGGAGAAATACCTTGATCAAGAGAAGAGTTTCTAGGGGCTTGCACAATATTTAGCTTTCTCATGTCCTTGTTCAAAAGTTTGGGACATGCAGATAAAAGATGACCCGGTTTCTTGCAATAGCGACAAGAATGGGGTTTGGACACATATTCGCATAGTGTTCCTTAGAATTACAATTGTAGCATCCTCCACGATTAGGTATTGGAGTATTTGCTACAAAAGTAGTTTGCTTCACTCTCTTATTGGGATTAAGGCTCTTGAACTCAATATGCCTCTTCTTGGAAGTCCCAATATCACAAGCACTTCCTTTACCAACCTCTCCATGAAGAAGAGTAACATCCACAAGCTGATTGAAAGAAACTTCAAGTTTCAAAGGTAGAACCATTTCGGGGTTCTTACTCAAAGCATAGATAAACTCTTTATTCTTTACAAGATCCAAAAGTTGTTGGGCAGACATAAAAACTACATCCAGGGGAGTAGCACTAGATTGACCGGCGCTGGGACGGCCTGGTCTAACCATTTCTCTTCTTTAAGAAAGAAAGAAGGAGAAAAGTTATTCTCAAAATAAATATCAAGCAATCTTGATAGATAAAACAAGGAATCATAAAAGAAAATAGGATAGGACGGTACGAAGACCCGAATAAAATCCTAAAGCACGACTCCTAAGATGGACTTAGGACGATGATCCTTGTTAAATTATTCCACATTGTTCCGAAGTTTGGCTTTGATACCAAGCTGTGACGCCCCACCTCTATACCCACGCTAGCCAAGAACATTACTGTGAATGCTGTCAACTAGCATGGAGAATAAGGCTGTTGAGGAGCGACCATCTGTATAATTGCTTTGTGCGAATACCGATATACCGGATAAAAATATAACTTTTCATCTCAAGAGGAAATCCGACACACCGACACAAACTCAAAACTACAACACAGTGGCTATAATATCTTCGGAAACAAATATAGAAATAAACATTACATAGATCAGTCATTGACAAATCATATCACAAAGGTGGAAATAGATATGAATATTACACATAAAAGTGTATATCAGAGTAGTGGTCAAAAGATCCACGATAATACAAAAGAATAGCAACACATTCTATACAAAAGAATACAACTATGAGTCTATATCTCAAGTGTATACAACAAAATAAACTACTAATCTAAGTAGTTTGCCAAAAGTCAGAGTAATGATGCAGGATGAGAAGTCAAGCAGAAGCACCTGCAACATCTCGGTCTGACCCGAGTATTATTTAAGAAGAAAATAATAAACGGATCAGTCTAGCTATAAATATCAGAAGAAATGATATAGAATAGGAGATATGACATAAACATATAATAATCACAATGCCAAGCTTTGATTAATAGGTAATTGAAAACCAACAAGAGATTAATCAATATCACAATAATCTACTCAAGATAAAAAGGAATGTCATACTCCTAATTTCATTCACCAAGCCACAATAAATGACATATATATATATATATATATATATATATATATATATATATATATCCATGCCAATCGTAAAAGTTGGTGAAACATAAATTCCAGAAATCAACACACGAAATCCAGATATCACAATAAAAGGGTGGCCAAGACATCGATGTAGTACAAACGGTACATCCAATGAATCCAAAAGCCAAAACATCGATGTAGTACAAACGGTACATCCAATGAATCGAAACACATAAGAAAGCACATGGGTCGCTAGCCCACGAAGAAATGAGACGAAGCTCGATTTAATAAGGCACGGTCCTCCACATAGACAAAGAGACATCGCACATTGCTAGTCTAAACCATAAAATGATCATCATGATCATCGAGAAGTGTCAATTACAATAAGCTAGTAAATATATGAGCTTAGCTTCATGTCCCATAACCACTAGCTTAACTTAAATATTTACGAACAAATTGAAGATCTCCACTAGAAAATTGTCACAAGTGATTCAATCGAACAAGTCCAAGAATTAACCGACGAAGTAAATGCAAGCGTTTCATACCACTTGTTTTACTAAGTCGTTTAATTAGATTTCTCATACGAGTGAGGTAAAGGTTTGTATATACTAATAGATTGGAAATCGTTTGAGAAAACGAGCTTTGTAATAAAATAGTGTTGAAATCATTTGAAGAAAGAGTTTTGATATTTACTACTAGTATAGGAAACCTTTTTATTTTTAAAGTGACAAATCACAAAGGTGATTGTAGGAACAATCAATTCATAAAGATTCACATTCAAAGACGTGAATAAAATCCAAAGAAATCGATACCGAATCCATCAAAATGGATATTCCCATAAATCACAAAGAAAATGTCATCAAAGTCGATAATAAGTGATAATAACAAAAGGTAATCAACACGAATCGATTAACATTGGAAATTCAATCCAAAAAGGCAAAATGGACTCAAACAGCAGGTTCAGTCGACTGACCCTGTGCCTGGAAATCTTCCAGGTTCAGGAAACTCTATGTTTCCAGTTTCAGTCGACTGAATAGAGGATTCAGTCGACTGAATCATGCCTGGAAACTTTCGGGTTACAGGTTCAGTCGACTGAACAGAGGTTTCAGTCGACTGAATCATGCCTGGGCTGTTTTTCAGTCTATCTAAATGAAGAGCGAATTCTTCCAAAATGCAACCGGACGAACATTGGCTCTAAGGGTTTATGCCAATCGGCAACCCGGCCCTATATGCTCCTCGATGCATCACAAAAGCATGGTCAAACATCCATAAAAGGATTTCACACAAATTTGACTTAAAAACCCAAAAATTGGAATATTCACAAAACCAATCCAAATCAAGAGCAAATTCTCATGAAGAAGTGTTAGTAATTCAAACCTAACAACCAAAGATAATTATAATCATAGATGTGAGATAAAAATCTCACCTTTGAACCCAAGAAATTGAAGAAGAAGCTTGAAAGCAAAAAGGGGAATCAACCACTCTTCAAATCCAACTCAAGAAGCTTGATTCTAAGCTTTAAAAGAAGAACATTCCCAAAGTTAGGTTTAGGAATTTCTGAAATGATAAGAGGATGAGTTGGAGAAGAAGAAGAGAAGCTTACCAATGGGTTCTTCTATTAGTTTGGAGCTAGAACTTGATTTGCAAAAGAAAACTAGAGCTTGAGTTTTAATTTCCCATCTCTCCCACCATTGTTGCTAAAGCTTGAAGTGTTTTAATTAAAGAGGAGAAGTTATGAAGAGAAGGGGTTAGGCTGAGCTAATAAGGGTGCAGTCCAAACCAAAGTCATAAGCGGTAAAAAGTAGCAAAAATCAACTTTCTCCAAACATATCGAAGCTTATACTCAAAAAGGTCGCAAACGGCATTTTGAACTCAATGGAAGGGGTCTTGAGTCCCAATTCGACTGTTTGCAAAAAGTAGCTTTTCGGACCAAAATCCGACGAACGATAAAATATTTAAATAAAATATTTAAATATAAAATCGATAAATATGCGGGTTGTTACAATAGCCCTTGCAGTCTAAATCACCATCTCGAACCTATAAGTACTATTCCGTCAAACTCATTACGGAATCACCCACAGCGTTATACTGACGTACAGTTCTTACACCTCGAGTCTTCACTTGCTCCACTTGGATTAACGACCTAACGTTTAATTGGAATCGATGTGGTTTTTGGATATCCAAATATGGAAACCCGATCCTGGTCTCACCGAAACCAAACTCCATTTTAATGTCCAAGTTGTATTTAAGGGTTTTAAACAATTAACTCATTTCATTGTTATCTACTTCACGTAGATAGATAAATTAGATATCACAATAGATAATCACATTCATATCATAAACGGATAATCTATATCATTATCGCAAACAGATAATCATCACAACCAAATAATCCATCACAAACCATCATACTTAAACCAAGCATCCATATCATACTAATACAACTCATTTCATTACTGAGATCACAACCATTCAATCAATAATATCCATAAGCAATTTTTTATTAACCATCAATTATAATTAATTTAAAATAAATTAAATTAATTACTTCTATCTTTAATCAATTTAAATTAAATTAAATTAATTACCATATTTAAATCCTGCTTAATATCCATAATTTATTTAACCGAGTTAGTTAATTTTTTCACCAAGTATTCAACTTGATTAAACATCTTTGATTTATCATCCTCTAATTACAATAAGTAATTAGTCTTTAATTAATTCTCACAAATTAATTAACCTTATTCATAAGCAATTAGCATTTAATTACTCATTTATTAATTAATTAATTAATTAATTATTATTTATCCTTAATTAATTACAATTAATTAATCACTTAATTAATTAATTATTATTTAATTAAAAATTCATTAATTACATCATTAATTATAATAATTAATGTCTCTAATTAATATTCAAATAAATTACTTAATTTAAAAATTAATTACTTTTAGTAATTATTAATCACCTTGATTAATATTAAATTCAGTAATTAACTTCCTTAATTACTTATTAATAATTATTTCCTAATAATTAATTATCTTTACTAATTAATCCTTGATTAATTACAAAAGTAATTAGCCAAATTACTTTATTAAAATAAATCACCGTTCGCTAATTACATTCCAGTAATTTATCATTATTACTTTCCTAAGTAATCCTGCTCCATTAATTACATTAAGTAATTTCACTCAATAAATTATCAAATGATTTACTTAAATTAATTAAACTAAATTAATTAACTTAAACAAACCACAATATCAAAATTAATTACAATAAGTAATTAATCTCTTAATTACTTTTATCAATTAATTATACTTAACAAAATTCCAATTTGATTGTATTCAATTAATTAATCTAGTTAATTATCAAAATTAATTACATTAATTAATTACTTAATTATCCTTAGTTAATTATTTTTATTAATTAACAACCTTTTAAATAATTACTTACTTAAGAAAAATTATCTTAGATTAATTATCAATAAATCATCTCTAATTAAAAATTGATCTAAACCATTATTTAAAACCAAATAATTAAGTAAATTCTTAATTATCTTAATTATTTTCAAAATTTATTTACTTATCAAACGACTTCATTTACATTAAAAATATATTTAAACAATACATTTCTAAATTTAAATTCAAATTCAATTTAAAAAATTAATATTAAAATGTTTAACTATTTAAACATTAATCCAAATTTAAATAATTATAAACCTGAAAATCAAATAAATGTTAAAGAACTTTCATTACCTAAATATAAAAGAAAGGTTTAAAATAAAATTTAATAAATCAAACTTTGAAAATAAATTGATTATTTTACTTTCAAATTTAAATTAACATTTCATATCTTTGATTCAAATATTGAAGGAAATAAATTCTTTCAAGTTAAAAAATTATTTGAAATCAAATTTCATTTTCAAATCTACTTTTAAAACATTTGAATCTGTTCATCATTTTTTTTAAATTTACAAACTGTTTTGAATTCAAAATTGGTTTCCAAAGTAAACCTGAAAACTGTTTTAACTTGATTTCAAAACAAATTTAAATCTTGCTTAAAATTTAAAATTATTATTTTTAAAAACTTTGAATTCAAAACTTCATTTGAATTCAAATTCAACTTACACTTGAATCAAGTTTCAGCTTTAAAATATGAATTCCATTCAAATTTCAAAAAAAAAATACAAAATGACAGGTTTTAAATCTGCAACACATTAACTCGAGAAACCCCTATATTTACTTCGAGTTCTCAAGTCACCTACTCCGAGTCACTGCAAATTTTACCCGAGAATTACACGAGACAAAAACACAGAACAACGCAACAGTGTTCACCAGAATTCACATATGCACGGTGCATATGCACCAGTGCCCTGATCAACTCCAGCCTCCCTAAGCTACTCCTCCTAGTCGTCGACCATCTCCTAACATGGTTACGACCACCTAATTTTCCACTGCAGTTCAAATTTTTGAAATCAAAGAATTCAACCCAACCTGGAAAACTCCACAGCACCATATACCCAAACCTGTCAACATCACATTAACTTGCCTCCGACCATCATCAACTCTGAGACTCCGGCAAACCCTCCCTCTATGTCTCCTCTACAACTTCCTAAAGCCTCAAATCACTCGAAGGAACATAGAGCATGTGAAGAAACTAAGAACTGCAACACTTAAGACTAGGGTTTGTAACCTAGAAATCCCAATCCCCATCTCCTCCTCTCTTTTATCATCTATTGCCAAAAATTTCCTCCATTCTTACATCAATACTCCACCAACAGGAAGCATCTTAACACCTTAAATTCACTAGCTCCTCAGATAATTCCTAAATTCCTAATTCTGTTCAAAATGGAATGCTAATTCCACCGTCAATTTAAAAAGGTGAAATTTTGTTTTAAAATTTCTGGTTTCTAACATACATTCATGTTATAATCTTGTTTTAAATAGTTAATGATGTTGATATTTTTGTTTTATTGCAAAATGTTTACTGTAGAGTTGTTTCAGAGGGTAACAGACTTCAATTCTAACTTATTTTGACTAAATCATAATTTTATAAAACCTACATTTATACTAAACAAATTATTTTTTTACACATAACTTTCTAACTGAAATAATTCAAATGATAAAGATTTCCTAATAAAAGATATCTTAATTTACAAACTAATTAGGTATGCAGATACGGGAAACATATAAACATATTCATATATGTTCACATGGAACAGTCATCAATATGCAATCATCACAACATATTCTTTTCTATTGATTCATATGCACAGATATCATAGGCTTTTTGCATGGTGAAGTTGCTCATTTCATTTAAAAAAAAAAACAGGAAACAGGTCAGTTATGTCTAAACAGATTTTGATTTCTGTGAGGATAAAAACTTAAGTTCTGTAAATTATGGTTGGCTCTGATTTTTAAAAGGAAAATCTGTTTTAAAATAAGAAGCTTACTCACCTATCAATTTTGAAGATGCAGAGAAAAAATTAGATGCAGATTTCATTTTTCCAGGACCCTGTTTGAAATGCATGCAAACATTCCTCAGATTTGAATTGAAGTTGAACTTCCAGTTTGAATACTGAATCATTTCATGCAGATCCACCTTCATATGCTTGAGTAAGAGTTGAAGTTGAAGATTGCTTCCAGATTGCAGTTTTGGGTTTGATTTTGCAGATTTTAGATTTGAAGTTGAACTTGAAATTTGATGTGCAAGTTGCAGATTGAATTTTTGCAGACATGAAGTTTGTTTGCAGAAATTTTAAAACATGCATTGTTTTGGGTTTTGATTTTACTTAAATCTGATTTTCAGATTCAAATGAAAACAATGTTTTAACAAAATACATTGTTATAATTTCTTATCTAATAAATTAAATTTCAAAAATAAACAACATGCCACTTGTTATGTTAGGATGTAGATAAATTTACAAGTGTCTTCTCTAGTGTTAAGATCTTAACACATATGCACTTTAATATAAAAAGAGAATTCTTAATTTATAATTGTATTTAAATTATCCTAAAACCATTTCTAATTTATTTTAGCATGTTTTAAATGTTTATTATCATTTAGTCTTTAAATAAATACATATAAACTTCCTTATAACATTTACATTTTAATGTTTGCTTCTGTATTTTTAAAATAATATCTAAAACAAATTTTCAGAAGAGAAAGGTTTCATAAAGAAAAATAATGTCGAATTTATTTTATTCAAGACTTTTCAAACCAAATGTTATACTTTAACATGAATGAATTAAATCTTATTTCAAAAGAAAAATAATCTCCTTTAAAATAAAACGAAACAAACTTTTATTATAAAACAAAATTTGAACTATATTTATTTTTATAAACAAAATAAATACTTAATTGTATTTCTTTGAAAATATAAGATAGACTTTTTAAAACAAACTTTTGAAAAGTTTTCAATACTAATTTAAATCAATTTAATCAATTTTACAATTTGTACATTTATATATAAGAATTAGAAAATATCCTTTATTAATATTTAAATTTTGAATTAAAATCAAATCCTCTATTTACAATGTATACACATATATACGTTATAAATAAATATCTTTAAATCAGTTTAGAAAGATGAATTTTATTACTTAAATATTTTTAACATTTGAAAACAATCAGATTCTCAATTTAAATTAAATTATTATTATTTTGAAAAGAATATAATTTGACAGATTAAATGATTATAAATCTTCAAAAGAAAATTCCTATTTGAATTAAATTATTAAATCAATATTTCACATTTTTAAAATAATTATTAATGAAATTATTAAATAAATATTGCCCAAATTCCTGGGACATCACATTCCTCCCCCCTTAAAAGAATTTCGTCCTCGAAATTTTAAAAGCAAAGGTAATTTAATAATTCCACATAGATTTTAAAATTTAAAATAATAAACATACGCTATCAACCAAATACTAGCAACCATAGCAACCAATTCAAACAAACAATTCTAACTATGCAGAAATTTTTTTTTGATAAGATTCCTTAGAGTTTCCCAGGTACAAACACCGGGACACTCGCTCTACAGAATATAAACTAGCTACACCACACAGATCTAGAGCTCCTATATCTAGATCTATAAATCTAAACAGAGAACTGGACCACAGACAAGTCCTGATCAACTTCCAAATCTCGCAGAACTACTGAGTCTAAAACCAGGGATAAACCATACATGTACTCCCTCAGAGATACGTGAAAACAAAACAAATCCCAACCATCTGAACTAGCAATTCAATCCTGTAGACCAAACACTTAACCTTTAAGAGAAACAGAAAGATCCAATCTCTTATCCACACATCTCTCAAATCAATCCTGGGTTGCCTTCAACTTCCTAGAACAAACAAAGCTTCACAGATGCCTCACAGAACAAATCTGGACAAGGAAATAAACGATTTCCTGATACTACTCCTATTCTGAAAACAGAACAGATGCACAAGACATCCAAGCCTTCAGATCCAAAATAAATTTCCTATAGAAATCCTCTGATCCAAGACAAAACTCAAATTCCTAATGAATCGGGTGTTGCTCCTATTCTGGAATAGCTGTCACCATGCTTCCACTGCGCAACTCTGATTTAAGAATGCTGTTGATGAACGCAAGTATAAACTTGATCAACTCACTCCGGAAACATTGTTCATCAAATTCCGTAAAATCTCAGTGACCTATCCGATTCGGTCACAACATTCGGCAAAAATTCAACCCGAAACTAGATCCGACCAATCCTGCCAGTTTAAACAGATCTCTTTCTCAAAGAGCCCTCCTACTATGCTGAACCATCAGTAAAACTCCAAGAATCAAGTCGAAACAGAACTCAATTTTCTTGATGCGGATGCAAATCTTAATTCCTTCGAAGATATCCAGAAAATCAAACCACTTCGACAACTCAAACATCCTCTAGAGATGCTTCAATCAAAACAAAGATTACTCAGATAACTTCCGAACCATCGCAAGTCACTTTTGCGATTCCACTTAATTCAGATCCCAAGAAATCATTCTCACTTCAACAATCAGAACAGCTTAAGCCTTCTAACCAAAAATGAAGCTAGTGGTCCACCTCCAACCACAGACATCACACCCAGCTGAGCTTCTAGAAGAAATGGACAAGCTATCCCATCTTCCTGGCCTACTGACAAAAGAATCTCAGAGACTCCTGAACCAACGAAGAAACAGGCCACACACTTCTGCTACTGCTGCCAATGACTTTCTTATCCAAAAACTTATCGAATCCCAAAGCTACACCAGCCTCTTCACAAAAGAGCCCTCAGAAGACAGATATCTCTCAGGAAACTCGCTTCAAACCAAACACAAAACACTCTGCCGAACTGAGTCTCAAACTCATATATAGACAGAACTCCTTCCTGAAGTTTCCAAGATACCATTGCTGGCTACAGAACTCCCAACTGATCCAAACTCCAGAAAATCCACTCACACGAGCGCAATCCAACTTACAATCCAAAGATAAACTCCGAATCTTGAAAAGATTTCCTTCAGAGATTGGTATAATCCTTCACACCAAACTGCAAAACTACTCAAGATGCCCAATACTGCCCTAGCAGATCGCTTCCAACCTCAAACACTCGAACTCCAATCATTGGTGGTTGTGTTAGACACACCACTACCCTATCTACCTTTATTACTTATATTGGAAAACCTGAACAGGTAACCCAATCTAATAGGTAGATATATAAATATATATATATATATATATTCAAAATTACAAATACGCTCTCTCAAGAAGGACACCACTCCAGAGTCTAGGTATTCGCTCAACCTAGAGCTCTAATATCACAATGTAACGATCCGCCTTTCATTCCATAGAAAGAAGCATCATTAAGAAGAAAGAAAGGGATAGAAAAGAGAAAAGAAAGGAAAGAAAGAAACAGAAAACATTAGAATCTCACAGCGGAACGAATAAATTATATTATATTACATAAAACTACATAGTATCATATACATCAGAGTTATACAGCTAATATAACACAAACTAGACAGTTATAAACATCTGTCTAGCAATTACAATTCAAGTACATCAAAGAAAACAGATACAACTCAAACACAGTGGAATCACTACATATATCTACACGCTGAAGCCTCCTACTCCATTATCTCCCCCAGAACTCGTCAAAGCAAATCCTGAATCACTTGACTACCCATACGTAATATGAGTAACCAAGAGTTTAATAAAACAGAAAATAAACACTCGGGTCAGACATGGGTCTGGTGTGAGTAAACGGGGATAAAATTTGCTTAACTTTAAAAAGATCCTTTGAAAACAAAGGGTATCATGTAAGACTTCCCACACATAAACATGGAAAAGTTTTTACCTTACGCTAACCAAAACATTTGATAGGAAATCCATTGATATTATAATAGTGTCTAGGGTTTTCAAAATAAAATATAGAAATAGCTGGAATGCTTACATCTCACGTTCCAACATAGTTGGGCACAATCAAAACCGTACAGGCACTTATTGGTTTATGGATTCCATTAATGGAAGGGCTACTGGGGTACCGCCCGTCACAGTACGTGGTTTAGATCACTGTACCGAGGTGTACGCCCACTCCCCTGCAACACAAATCCGTAACCATTCCTTACTGAACAGTTCCGAACATGACCACCCCACAGATTGGCCGTCGCCAACTGCCACACAGCCGAATATAAAGGGACCTCTAGACAGGGGTAAATCTTTCTCTCCAGTAGGGGCTACCCACGAATCCTTGCTGCACCTCCCCTGTTTTAGCCATTCCCGGTTGATGAGGCTTGAGGCTACGATTACCTTTATAGGACACATCAATCTTAGAATGTTCATCGTCCACCCGACGATGTTCTGAAAGCATTCAATCCATACAAGTTCGTTCCGGGTTCGAACGAAACCGAAGGCACTATCTCGTTGCACTCATTTTGGAATCACCCTCAGAGTCAACGACCATAGCCCTTGCAGTCTAAATCACCATCTCGAACCTATAAGTACTATTCCGTCAAACTCATTACGGAATCACCCACAGAATTATACTGACGTATAGTTCTTACTCCTCGAATCTTCACTTGCTCCACTTGGATTAACGACCTAACGTTTAATTGGAATCGATGTGGTTTTCGGATATCCAAATATGGAAACCCGATCCCGGTCTCACCGAAACCAAACGCCATTTTAATGTCCAAGTTGTATTTAAGGGTTTTAAACAATTAACTCATTTCATTGTTATCTACTTCACACAGAAAGATAAACTAGATATCATAATAGATAATCACATTCATATCATAAACGGATAATCTATATCATTATCACAAATAGATAATCATCACAACCAAATAATCCATCACAAACCATCATACTTAAACCAAGCATCCATATCATACAAATACAACTCATCTCATTACTGAGATCACAACCATTCAATCAACAATATCCATAAGCAATGTTTTATTAGCCATAAATTATAATTAATTTCAAATAAATTAAATTAATTACTTCTATCTTTAATTAATTTAAATTAAATTAAATTAATTACCACATTTAAATCCTACTTAATATCCATAATTTATTTAACCCAGTTAATTAATTTTTTCACTAAGTATTCAACTTGATTAAACATCTTTGATTTATCATTCTCTAATTACAATAAGTAATTAGTCTTTAATTAATTCTCACAAATTAATTAACCTTATTCATAAGCAATTAGCGTTTAATTACTCATTTATTTATTAATTAAATAATTATTATTTATCCTTAATTAATTATAATTAATTAATCACTTAATTAATTAATTATTATTTAATTAAACAATCATTAGTTACATCATTAATTATAATAATTAATGATCTCTAATTAATATTCAAATAAATTACTTAATTTAAAAATTAATTACTTTTAGTAATTATTAATCACCTTGATTAATATTAAATTCAGTAATTAACTCCCTTAATTACTTATTAATAAATTAATTCCCAATAATTAATTATCTTTATTAATTAATCCTTGATTAGTTACAAAAGCAATTATCCAAATTACTTTATTAAAATAAATCACCTTTCAGTAATTACATTCCACTAATTTATCATTATTACTTTTCTAAGTAATCCTGCTCCATTAATTACATTTAGTAATTTCACTCATTAAATCATCAAATGATTTACTTAAATTAATTAAACTAAATTAATTAACTTAAACAAACCACAATATAAAAATAAATTACAATAAGTAATTGATCTCTTAATTACTTTTATCAATTAATTATACTTAACAAAATTACAATTTGATTAATTAATCTAGTTAATTATCAAAATTAATTACATTAATTAATTACTTAATTATCCTTAGATAATTATTTTTACTAATTAACAACCTTTTCAATAATTACTTATTTAAGAAAAATTATCTTAGATTAATTATCAATAAATCATCTCTAATTAAAAATTAATCAAAACCATTATTTAAAACCAAATAATTAAGTAAATTCTTAATTATTTTCAAAATTTATTTACTTATCAAACGACTTCATTTACATTCAAAATATATTTAAACAATACATTTCTAAATTTAAATTCAAATTTAATTTAAAAATTTAATATTAAAATGTTTAACTATCTAAACATTAATCCAAATTTAAATAATTATAGACCTAAAAATCAAATAAATGTTAAAGAACATTCATTACCTAAATATAAAAGAAAGATTTAAAACAAAATTTAATAAATCAAGCTTTGAAAATAAATTGATTATTTTACTTTCAAATTTAAAGTAACATTTCATATCTTTGATTCAAATATTGAAGGAAAGAAATTCTTTCAAGTTAAAAACTTATTTGAAATCAAATTTCAATTTCAAATCTACTTTTAAAACATTTGAATCTGTACATCATTTTTTTTAAATTTACAAATTGTTTTACTGGTTTCCAAAGTAAACCTGAAAACTGTTTTTAACTTGATTTCAAAACAAATTTAAATCTTGCTTAAAATTTAAAATTATTATTTTTAAAAACTTTGAATTCAAAAATTCATTTGAATTCAAATTCAACTTATACTTGAATCAAGTTTCAGCTTTAAAATATGAATTCCATTCAAATTTCAAAAAAATAATACAAAATGACAGGTTTTAAACCTGCAACACATTAACCCGAGAAACCCCTATATTTACTTTGAGCTCTCAAGCCACCTACTCCGAGTCACTGCAAAGTTTACCCGAGAATTACACGAGACAAGAACACAGAACAACCCAACAGTGTTCACCAGAATTCACATATGCATGGTGCATATGCACCAGTGCCCTGATCAACTCCAGCCTCCCTAAGTTACTCCTTCTAGTCGCCGACCATCTCCTAACATGGTTACGACCACCTAATTTTCCACTGCAGTTCAAACTTTTGTAATCAAAGAATTCAACCCAACCTGGAAAACTCCACAGCACCATATACCTAAACCTGTCAACATCACATAAACTTGCCTCCGACCATCATCAACCCTGAGACTCCGGCAAACCCTCGCTCTATGTCTCCTCTGCAACTTCCAAAGCCTCAAATCACCCGAAGCAACAGAGAGCATGTGTAGAAACTAAGAACTGCAACACTTAAGACTAGGGTTTGAAACCTGGAAATCCCAATCCCCATCTCCTCCTCTCTATGATCATCTATTGCCATGAATTTCCTCCATTCTTACATCAATACTCCACCAACAGGAAGCATCTTAACACCTAAAATTCACTAGCTCCTCAGATAATTCCTAAATTCCTAATTCTGTTCAAAACAGAATGCTAATTCCACAGTCAATTTAAAAAGGTGAAATTT
Source organism: Allium cepa (assembly GCA_030765085.1). Lineage (NCBI taxonomy): Eukaryota > Viridiplantae > Streptophyta > Magnoliopsida > Asparagales > Amaryllidaceae > Allium > Allium cepa. The sequence continues at coordinate 276,008,295 of CM060943.1, read as the reverse complement.
TGTTTTAAAATTTCTGGTTTCTAACATACATTCATGTTATAATCTTGTTTTAAATAGTTAATGATGTTGATATTTTTGTTTTATTGCAAAATGTTTACTGTAGAGTTGTTTCAGAGGGTAACAGACTTCAATTCTAACTTATTTTGACTAAATCACAATTTTATAAAACCTACATTTATACTAAACAACATATTTTATTTACACATAACTTTCTAACTGAAATAATTCAAATGATAAAGATTTCCTAATAAAAGATATCTTAATTTACAAACTAATTAGGTATGCAGATACAGGAAACATATAAACATATTCATACATATTCACATGGAACGGTCATCAATATGCAACCATCACAACATATCTTTTCTACTGATTCATATGCACAGATATCATAAGCATTTTGCATGGTGAAGTTACTCATTTCATTTTTTTATAAAAAAAACAGGAAACAGGTCAGTTATGTCTAAACAGATTTTGATTTATGTGAGGATAAAAACTAAAGTTCTGTAAATTATGGTTGCTCTGATTTTTAAAAGGAAAATCTGTTTTTAAAATAAGAAGCTTACTCATCAATTTTGAAGATGCAGAGAACAAATTAGATGCAGATTTCATTTTTCCAGGACCCTGTTTGAAATGCATGCAAACATTCCTCAGATTTGAATTGAAGTTGAACTTCTAGTTTGAATACTGAATCATTTCATGCAGATCCATCTTCATATGCTTGTGTAAGAGTTGAAGTTGAAGATTGCTTCCAGATTGTGGTTTTGGGTTTGATTTTGCAGATTTTAGATTTGAAGTTGAACTTGAAATTTGATGTGGAAGTTGCAGATTGAATATTTGCAGACATGAAGTTTGTTTGCAGAAATTTTAAAACATGCATTTTTTTTGGGTTTTGATTTTACTTAAATCTGATTTTCAGATTCAAAAGAAAACAATGTTTTAACAAAATACATTGTTATAATTTCTTATCTAATAAATTAAATTTCAAAAATAAACAATATGCCACTTGTTATGTTAGGATGTAGATAAATTTACAAGTGCCTTCTCTAGTGTTAAGATCTTAACACATATGCACTTTAATATAAAAAGAGAATTCTTAATTTATAATTGTATTTAAATTATCCTAAAACCATTTCTAATTTATTTTAGCATGTTTTAAATGTTTATTAACATTTAGTCTTTAAATAAATACATATAAATTTCCTTATAACATTTTCATTTTAATGTTTGCTTATTTATTTTTAAAATAATATTTAAAACAAATTTTCAAAAGAGAAAGGTTTTATAAAGAAAAATAATGCTGAATTTATTTTATTCAAGAGTTTTCAAACCAAATGTTATACTTTAACATGAATGAATTAAATCTTATTTCAAAAGAAAAATAATCTCCTTTAAAATAAAACAAAACAAACTTTTATTATAAAACAAAATTTAAAATATTTATTTTTATAAACAAAATAAATACTTACTTGTATTTCTTTGAAAATATAAGATAGACTTTTTAAAACAAACTTTTGAAAAGTTTTCAATACTAATTTAAATCAATTTAATCAATTTTACAATTTATACATTTATATATAAGAATTAGAAAGTATCCTTTATTAATATTTAAATTTTGAATTAAAATCAAATCCTCTATTTACAATGTATACACATATATACATTATAAATAAATATCTTTAAATTAGTTTAGAAAGATGAATTTTATTACTTAAATATTTTTAACATTTGAAAACAATCAGATTCTCAATTTAAATTAAATTATTATTATTTTGAAAAGATTAACATGTGAGAGATTAAATGATTATAAATCTTCAAAAGAAAATTCCTGTTTGAATTAAATTATTAAATCAATATTTCACATTTTTAAAATAATTATTAATGAAATTATTAAATAAATATTTCCTAAATTCCTGGGACATCACATCTATAAAGTCTGTAATTTTGATATGATCGCAGTGGAGAAAACTGTGTATGAATCCGACCTCGTATGCAAAAGTTATGCTAACTTGAACAGTTTGAAATTCAAATTATAAAAACAATAAGATTATATATATATATGCCACACCATGTTACCTATCTACATCATTCTTGAGAAACCCTTCATCACGCTTGAACTCGTCCTAGATTGTGACCAAGATCACCGTTTTGCCACCGCTCGATACCACGTGGGCTCGTCGCACCTCAACCTAAAGCCGCTATGATCACTGCCAAGCCTATTCTCGATACAAACTTGCCTTGACGCCGCCACGCTCCGCCGGAGATCGCTAGATTTATCGCGCAAAGTATCAGCTGACCTCCTATTCAAGTTTCTTCAGTTGCCATCGTCCACCGTCGATTGTAGATGGTGAATTTGGATGCACTAGATCTGGTGGTTAATGGAGATTTCTGGCCGCCTTGGTTCTCCATTGACAATCTTGATTGGTCATCTCTTACATCTTGTTGAGGCGAACAACTTTAATGTTGGAGAGTTCACCTGAAGTTGAACGGAGTGGCGTCGATGATTTTGGATTGTCGGATGAAGGTTTTGTTGGATTTGAAAATTAGGGTTTGCAATTAGAATTTGGTTTCTGCCATTAAAGAAAGGAATAGACAGAGTTGATGAACATACAGAATAATCTATAAGATTGCTAGGGTTTGAGAAACAAAGTTTAATTATATGGACTAGGCCCGATAAAATAAACTAATATATCGAATTGTTTCGAAATGGTAATAATGACCTAAAAAACCCGTTCCATTTCCGAAACGAAAGTAAGTCATCCCATATATCAAAATAGATTTTTTTTGATATTTTTAAATTCAATGGAACAGGTTTCAAATCCTAATTTCACTGTATAAAGAAGTTAGCTTTTCAAATTAGCTTATTTCAAATTGAATTCAATAAATTAATTTCTATGGTTACGAGCCCGCACGATCAAACAATAAGTCTGATCGCTACGAAATTCGAAATCCTATAATAATTCTGTGATATCCCGAAAATTTGGCAATATAAATTTAATAATCCGTGTTAAAAATTGAATTGATTTGATAATTTTTGAATTTTGAATCGATATAATAATCTTCTTTTAATAAATATTTAAATTGGAAGATTATATCTTTTCAAAGCTAATAAATTGTTTTCTATTTATAATATATATAATTGTATATATTGTAAATTGATAAACTTTGATTTGGAATTTAGTAAATGAATCAAAATTTTCCAATTCTAATTTATTTTTGGTAAATTAGAAATTTGGATTTTAAATTTAACATTTAACTTTTGTAAGCAATTTAATAAATATCTATATGGTTTGTAAATATTAAAGGAAAATCTTATTTGTTTAAAATTATATTTTAATTAGCTTAAATATGAATTTAAATTTGATTAACATTAAAGCTTTGTTTTATTTTTCTTTTTAAAATATTGCTTGAATTTATATATAAGAATTTAAAATACAATTTACAAATGATATTAATTTATTGTGTAATAAAAGTAATTACAATCTCTTTTATAAAATTATTTAATATTTTTTAATTTGTTATTTTCAAATAGTAATTATAATACTTAGTTTTTATAAACATAAATTGATTTTTAGAAATAGGATTTGTTATTTTAAAACTTAATAAGAGTTATATATGTATATATATGTATAACTTGATTTTTAAATTGGATTTGGTAAATTAATTTAAAATTTGAATTTAATGTCTTGAATTCAAAAGAATAAATACTTAAAAATATTTGAATAAGCATATATTTATAATTTGTTTGTTTTCATTTCTTTTTAATTTAAAAAGGGAAGAAACTCATTTATTTATACATAAAAAATAATAAGTTTGGATTTAAAAGTTTTTATAAGCAATTTGGATTAAAATTAAAATACTCTTAAATTACGTGTGTTAATTTATTAACACTTAATTGACATGTGTTAAGCATAGAATAAACTAAAGTGAATGTTAAACTTAAACCAAGTGTCCTTTTTAGTTTTCTTTTTCTTTTATTTTTTTTAAAAATCAAAATCTACTTACATAAATACATTTCCTCTAAAAATCATTTTTCCTTTCTGTTCCTTCTTTCTCAAAACTTAAGAAAGTCTTCAGCCCAAAATCTTCAATCAAACAAATCTGAATTCATCTCCATTCAAAACAGAGATTTTGATCAAAATAAAAATCTACAAATCTCCTTAAAAACCATCTAAAATCAATCTTCTTCAAAAACCATATGAATTTATCTTCCAAACTGAAGTGCAAATCATCCTTAAACATGTATCCCTTCAAACACATCAACCTGAAAAATCAAATTACAATTCAAATGCCTGAAATCATTCAGCATTTCTGTTTTGAACTTCATCAAAGGACCTGCATGCATTTTCTTTTCTGGAAGCCTGCATTTTTTCACCTGGAAGCAAACACGCAAATGCATCAGGGAGCATTTGCAGTAAACAAGATGAATGTTTTTAAAGGCAAACTAAAGTTTTTAAAAAACAAACATGCAACTGTAAATCTGGAAGCATGCATCAGGGAGCAAAAGCAATAAATCAAGGTTGAAGCCTTAAAAAAAGGGGATGCAACTGATTTTTAAGGTCTTAAGTACTGTAGCAATCTGAAGCTTTCAAATTAAAGCACCATTCAAAATTCTTCATAAATACAGAGGTTCTGCTCATAAAATCAGCGAGTAACACATTTTGATTTAAAACTAACTTAAGTATAAATTAGTTGCTGGTTTTACTCAAGTAATAAGTGTGTTTTGCATGCAATTTACAAGTTCTTTACTGGAAATATATGGTTGTATGTAGTATGCTTGCTGCAATGTAATTTATTTTCTGTATTTAAGTTCTTCCAGATTTTAGAATTTCTTATTGTTCTATTTCATTCAATCTAAGATGTGTTAAGATTTTAAGATTTAACATTTAATCAAAATATGGTTGTGTAATGTGAGTTAAGTTTAAATTTTATCAAATAAAAAAATATACTGTATTGTCTCTAGAAACATAATATAACAGAGAAAATTTTATGAAAGTTAAATTTTTAATTTCCAGATTCATAGATTTAAGATTTTAAACCAATTACATAAACTAAAACTTGAATTCTAAAACTAAAATAAGAAAATTTAGTTTAAAATTGAAAGAGCATTTCTGGTTTGTCTAGAAATGGAGTTTTGGGGTGGTTCTGTCAATTTGAGTGATCAGGTTGGCCAGCATTGTTTCTGGTGATGGATTGGTGATGGTTGAATCATGGTAAAATATTGGAAAAGGGATTAAACGAGTGAGGCAGTGGTGATTTGGGATTATAGATTTTAACCCTAGTTTTGTTGTTCATCTAGAAATTTGATCTCCGCAACTCCTATGATTGATTGAGTTGTTCTAGACTCGAGTGGATGATGGATGGAGTATGGAAGGAGTATTGGCCTGAGGCGAAGCCATTCTGGTGGCCGGAATTTTGAGATTGAGGCATTTCGAGTTCGACTATTTTTTTCCAGTTTTGGAGGTCGAGGCTCGTTTCTGATTTTTGGGGTTCTGCAACCGATTTGATGGTCGGAAAGTAGTTGGGAAGTGATCGACGACTTGCGCATAGGGTCGCGAGGGGTCGGAGTTGGTTGCTGCGGCGGTGCAGGTGCACAATGTTCATGGCGTGTCAGTTTGTTTTAGGGAAGATGGTACCCGTGTTTGGATCGGGTTGTTTCTGGTTTTTGCTCGAAGCTGTAGGTCAGTGGACTCGAAGTAAATTGTTTGTTGGCTCGGGTTATATGGTTTTTGCAGGATTTGTTTAAACCTGTCAGTTTAATTTGAATGAATTCAAGATGAAGTGTTACTCGAGTTACTCGAGTTATTTTAGTATTTAGCTTGAGTCAGTTTGTTCAAGTTTGAAACTTGTCCTATTTCAAAATTTAAACTAAATTTTAAAACATTAAGCAAAGATTTAAAATGAGTTTTAAATCTAGTTTTAATTATGGATTCATGTTTTAATTTGAAAACATAACTGGAAATAAATAAGTTTTTAATTTAAATTTGTTTAAAATAATTTAAAGGGTTTATTGTTTAAAAATGTTTTAAAGAAATTTGAATTTAAATTTGAAATTGAAATGTTAAGGAATGTTTTAAACAAAGTTTAAATTTGATTCAAATCTGAATTTGAATCTTTGGTTTAAAATAAATTTAAATTTTATAAATTTAAGTATTTTAACAATTTTGAATGATTAGGTAAAATTTAAATGTTTGAATTTAAAAAGAAATTTGTTTTAACTCTTGTAAAATTTCTTTTATAAGAAAAGTATTATTTAAATTTAAAGGTTTTAAATTGATTTTAAAACTTGTTAAAATTAAATTATTATTTAATGATTTGTTATGCGTTTAATTATTAGGGTAATTAAATGGATAATTAATTTATTTAATAAATTAATGGAATGAATAATACTTAGAGTAATTAAGGGTTTAATCTTAAAGGTGTAAGATTAATTATTCTTAGAACAATTAACTTGTAAGTTAAGATTCATTAATTAAATAAGATTAGATTTTAATTAATGATTATATAATTAATTAATCAAGTAATAAAGGAATAATTAAGTTACAGTTAACACTTAATTAATTTAATAATTAGGCGTTAATTAATGGGCTATTAATGATTAATTAATTTGTAATCAATAATGATTAAAATAAGTTAATTATTTTGGAAAAATAATTAATGAATTATTAAATAGTTAATGAAGGTCATTAACTAAGGATTATTTAATAATTAATTAATGTAATTAATTTTTAATAATTAATTAGATTAATTAATTTAAAGATAATCATTGTGTAAATTATTAAGTATAATTACTTATGGAAGTAATTAAGGAATTAATTACTTATTGAAATTAATTGATTTTAATTTGATTAGATTAAGTTAATTAATTTATTTTAATTAATTTAGAATAATCATTTTATGATTTGTGAAGTATAATTACTTAATATAATTAAATGAAGAGAAATTACTTAGGGAAGTAATTAATGGGTAAATACTAGATGTAATTAACTAAAGTGATTTGATGATGAAAGTAATTTGAGTAAAATTACTTTATGAATTAATCAAGGGATTAATTAGAGATAATTAATTAATGAGTAATTAATTTATTTGGAGAAGTAATTAAGGGGAGTTAATTACTGAATGGAGTTAATCAAGGGTGATTAACAATTATGGTTTAATTGTAGTTTAGTTACTTAATGTAATTAATTTGAATAGAAAGTGTAATTAGAGATCATTAATTATTATAATTAATGATGTAATTAAGAATAGATTTATTTAGAAATAATTAATAAATGTGGAATTAATTAATGTAATTAATTAAGGATTAATGTATTAATTTATAGTTAATTAATTAAGAAAGTAATTAAAGATTAATTACTGTATTTGGTTAAGTATAATTAATTTGAGAAATTAATTTGTGGATAATTACTTGAATGTAATTAAAGGTTAATTAATCAGGGATGATTAATTAAAATGAATAATTGATTGATGATTAGTTAATTGATTGATAATTAATTAATAGTGGTGTAAGCAAGATTTATATTAGTGAAGTAATTAATTTAATTCAATTTAAATTAATTAGAAATGATGTGATCAATTTAATTCATTTTAAATTAATTATATTTGGTGTGATTATTAATTATTGCTTATATGGATGGATGATGTTTGCCTTGAATGGTTTGAATCTCAGATATGAGATAAGTAATGTTGAATGATTTGGATGCATTGGTCGCATTGTGATGATGATTTGGATTACCTTTTGATAATGATAGTATAGATTATCTGTTGTGATGATAATGTGATTATCTATTGTGGTATGTGTATTATCTATCTTTGTATATAGATATTTGAATTGTTTTAAACCTTTAAAACAACTTGGCCTTAAAAGACACGCTTTGCTTTTCGATGAGACCGAGATCGGGTTTCCATATTTGGATATCCGAAAACCACATCGATCCAAATTAACGATAGGTCGTGAATCTTATGTGAAGAGTGAAGACTCGAGGTGTAAGAACTATTCGTCAGTATAACTCTGAGGGTGATTCCGTGATGAGTTTGACGAGTAGTACTTTCAGATTCGAGATGAAGATTCAGAGTGCAAGGATTATTGTGGTTAACTCTGAGGGTGATTCCAAAATGAGTGTAACGAGATAATGCCTTAGGTTTTGTTCGAACCTGGAACGAACTTGTATGGATTGAATGCTTTCAGAACATCGTCGGGTGGACGATGAGCATTCTAAGAGATGTGCTCTCTAAAGGTAATCGTAGCCTCAAGCCTCATCAACCGGGAATGGCTAAACCAGGGGAGGTGCAGCAAGGCTAAGTGGGTCATGCCCAAGTAGGATGAGATTTTCACCTATCTAGAGGTCCCTTTTTATTTCGGCTGTAAGGGCAGTTGGAACGTAAGCCAACTGCGGGGTTGTCTTTTTCGGGACTGTCTAGTAAGGGATGGTTCCGGTCTTGTATTGCAGGGGAGCTGGCGTACACCTTGGTACGTTGATCTAGGCCACGTACTGTGACGGGCGGTACCCCGGTAGCCCTTCCATTGATGGAATCCAAAATCCAATAAGTGCCAACGGTTTTGATTGTATTACCCACTTTTGTGGCTAGGAGCTGGAATTTATTGAATGTAACAATTTCGGCTATTTCATATTTACTTAAAAACCCTAGACCTATTGTAATATCACTGGATTTCCTATCAAAAGTTTTGGTTAGCGTAAGGTAATAACTTTTCCATGTTTATGTGTGGGAAGTCTTACGTGATACCATTCTTTTCAAAGGTTTTTCAAAGTTAAGCAACTTTAACCTGTTACTCACACCAGACCCATGTCTGACCCAGAGTTTATCTTTTGTTTTCTTAAACTCTTGGGTACTCAAATTTTTGCGAGTAGCCAAGGGATCCAGGTTAGCTTTGACGAATAATGGAGGAGCAATGGAGCAGGAGGCTTCTGCGATATAGATATATAGTTTCCGCTATGTGTTCTCTGTGCTGGTATCTCTTTCTTGTAATGTATTGAGTTGTAATAACTAGACAGGTGTTTACAACTGTCTAGTATGTGATGTTTATTCTGTGTAACTCTGATTAGTGTTGTATACTATGTAATATTTATGTTACTAATATAATTTATTCGTTCCGCTGTTGACATTCTGATGTTGTTTCTTCTTTCTTCTCTTTCTTTTCTCCTTTCTACACTTTCTTTCTTCATGATGATACGACATTTCTGTGGAGAAAAAGTCGGGTCGTCACAGTTACAGATCCAATGAAACTGGCTTCGTCGAAATCCAAGACAATGGCCAAAATGGCTATGTCCACGTTAATTAAATAAATTATTATTAAGTTAATTTAATCCACTTTTAATTTCAAATTTAACGGTTACCCCTTTTTAATCATTTTTTATTAACTTGGAATTTAAAATCTTTTATAGTGAATTTTATGTTAAATCCAACGTTAAATATTCCACAAACTACGGTGATCGATTTCAATTGAAATTCATTAGTTAAAATTTAAAATACACTAAATTCATTTACTTCAATAGACATCTTATTATTCCATACTTTATGGATATAGTAACATTGGTTTACATCTTATTACATTAATACTCTACAAATATCATCTTAATTCATATTAACTGTAATATTAAATTAGATTAATTGTAGTTGGTTTCCAATTCAATTACAACATATTAAATAAATAGGTGATAAATAACAATTGTTACCTTTTTCTTAATTTAATCACATTTATAAGTTTTATTATTTACAAACCAATGTTATAACTACTTACACATTATTGAATATATTTAATTTCAATTTTTCACATATTATCTCACCATTACATACAGAATTGACTTATTTAATTATTTACAATTTATAACCAATTATAACTTTATAATCATTTCAATTAATTGGAATTACATTAAAAGAGTTAGCAATTACCTCAAACTAACATTATTAAACTTCATTCTAGTTATTCTTCTTATTAATAAATCATTTTTTTAATTTTTCACAACATTAAATTCCAAACTTATTAAATTAATATTTTTAATTATCGAAAATTACGGGTCGTTACACAGAAGGAGGAATTAGACGAAGGTGTGAATTGAATCCAAAAGGAAGCAAGGTAATTATCTATGAGTAGGAATCTTAGTTTTTAACATTTTGGTAACTTATTCTGTAAAAGTTTGGATTCATTTTATGCCTTGGGGAATTTTTATACGAAAAACCCTAAATCCTACAACCTTAAAATTACTTAAATAAAATGTCCGTTCCTGGACTAACTGGAATTTCAATTATTTTATGTTAAAATAGTTGAATTTAATTTGTTGTTACAATCCAAATAATTTATTTCTATTCAACTACCACTTCTAATTTCCGTTGTTGCGATAAAGGATTCAAAAAGAAATTTTTTTTTAGGAAATGGTATGCAAAGATTGGATTTTCCTATTTGTCGTTTTCATCACCTATTTCCTTAATTTAGAAAAATATGAATCCCTTTTTCTGCTTCAAGTTTGTGTATGTAAAAGCTGAATAGAAGATAAACGGTTTAAATTGTAAAGTTTTGTTTCTTTGAAATTGAGGCATCGATTCTATTAATTTAATGTAAAATAAGTTTGGAGTTTTGATTCCATTTTTTACGTAAATTTGTTTTGTCTAGCTAAGAACATTAACTATTTTGTAAATTATTATGTGGAAATGAGGCTTTTATAAATATGGAAGTTTTGACATTTTAACAATCAGGATAGGAAGCAAAAATTTTAGAATGGGAATATTTCTACATACGTTTAGGGGTACTTAGTTAGTTTAAAATTTACATACATATTAATGTATTAATAGCATATAGTATTAACATATAATTTGTGTCATTTAGAAAAAATAGGTTAATTAGTAGCACTAAATCCTATAGGAAGGAAGTTAAGGATAATTATGGAAATTAATTCATGGTTAAAGGCAGAATAAGGATTTTTTCTTACATGGCCTTAAGATGTAAGTATGAATGATGTATAGAAATATATATGTGTGTGTATATATATATGTATGTATGTATATAGTGTGTGGTGCGTGTGTGTATGGCAATACATTCGAAGAGTGGAAATATGACTAAGTTATGGGGATGTGAGGTAAGTCAAAAGCACACAAAAGTCTTCCCTGCTAATATGGCAACCGGTAGTGTGACTATAGGACTGATGTAAGAAATCGCCTATAATAAGTATCCATGGTGGATGCAGGTTAATCCCAATCCTATAGGGTTAGACTGCCCATCTAATCTGGCTACCAGCACGTACGAATAGTCAGACTAATTTGAGACGTCACGGTTGGGTTACGGGACATAAAATGAATATCCCAGTACGAGCTTACTTCTAGGTTAAAGATATTAAGTGGCTATTATACGGTCCACCTCCTTCCCACCCAAAAAGTATTAAGTGGTTGGGATTATCTTTTAGGTGTAGTAGTGGAAAATCCATGGAAGGGGTCCGCTTCGGGGTTGAGGTATTAAGTGGCTATTATAGAGTCTGCACTTCCCATAAAAGGAGTATTAAGTGGCTGATGGGATTTCTTACAATGTCAGTTAGTAAGTACTAAAGTGGGATTCGGTTTGTATTAAATGACGAGGATCTTCCTAGTGTATAGGTATTAAATGGTGGAGTCTGTCTTATTCTCATTAAAGAGGTATTAAGTGGCTAAGGTGCTTTCTCTGATATCGTTAGGGTATGGTTTACTATTTTTACAAAGATGGACTAGAAAGGGTTGTTGGTCAACTGTTAAAGGTACGTTATGGAGTTGGACTGAAAAAAAGCCTTTGCTTATAGTAGAGGTATAATTTGTAAGATGAAATATAAGATGTGTAAAACATATTAATTATCTAAGTGATACTGCCTAGATACTATTATGGTAAGATTTAAGATTTTTATTCACTATACATTATTGTTTTCACTCCCTTCTTATTACAATCTACATGTTAAGGGGAACAATGCTGATTAAGTAGATAGAGGCGGCGGTGAAGATTTGTGGTAGTTTAGTTATCTATCTATGTTTTGATACATTTTGGTGTACCTAAATTTTAGACATGTTGATTTATAATTTTGAGATATTTTATTATGGATATTTTGCGATATTATGATTTTGAGATTTAGTTTTTATAAAGTGGGTACTAATGTCTATTATAATATTTTATCTTTTCTGCCATGAGATTTTGAATGAATAGATAAATAGCTCTTTGCATTGGTCATCATTTAAATTTTACCAACTGACAGCCAGCTTTGAAATTGGCTTAAGATTCGATGGGATTTTATTAGATTGAAAACGTAGGCCCATTCTGGAGAGGGTGTAACATTTGGCATCAGAGCGAGGTTACCCGATTAATAGGAATAGTGTAACGACCCAGAATTTTAAACAATTTAATTTGGAAATATTTAATTTATTTTAAATATTTGAATGATGGTTTAGATTGAGTTTTCAATTTAACTTTGAAATTGACGATTAAATTATAGAATTTAATCTATTGAAAGTTGAATAAAAATTTGTCAAATGAAAATTTTAATTTATTCGATTTATTTCGAATATTAATAAATTGTGTAAATATTTATACAAGGTATAAATGAAGAAAAATCGAGTCAAGAGGGAAATTGGATTGCTAATAGAAGCAAAGGTGAGAACTTCTCACTCAAAAGAATTTCTGTTGTTTATCTAAATTTTTAAATAGTTAAATTTAAAATTGATTGACTGTGTTGATTGAATGATTGAATGATGATTGTTATATATATATTGGATGTGAATAGACCCTATACGCCGTTAGTAAGCAGAGGTTATTTATTACACACATATACCGCGATATTCCACCTCGAAGTGGAATTGGTATTATATTATATATATAGCAATATATATATATATTGGCATATGTATATATTGCAGTTGATTGATTTCCCGCATTTTCTTTTAGCGGATGAGACCCTATGCGCCGTTAGTAAGCGGATATATATTTATAAAATCCCATATACCGCGATATTCCGTCTTGAAACGGAATGGTATTGTGCTAATGTCTGTGGATGCAGGGAAACAGGTTGGAGGGATCCAACTGGATTCCTCACAAATATTTATTGATTTTAAATATTGTGATACTTGATTGTTTATCAAATCGATATATGATATTGAAAAATCGTGATTGACTATTGATGTGTTGCATCATCGGATCCAATTTTGAAAGTTTAAAAATAACGATTTTTATTTATAAAGGATTCTAAAGTGATTTTGAAAGTATACATTTATAAAATATTTTTGGAGTTGATTTATTACAAATAAATAAACGTTATAATTTTTATGTTATAAAAATTATGATTTTTGAGGAATGTAGTTAAAAGTGATTTTTGAGAATATGAGATTAATGATTTGATAAAATAATTTAAACTGGGATTTTTTATAAAAAGTTAAAAAAATAGGATTTATGAAATTTGATTATTTTATAAATCAAAGTGATGAAATTATGAAAGACTTTGAAGATGTTTCAAAGGAATAATATAAATTGTTTTATATTAAGAGATTTATAAATCGATATTTATAAATAAAAAAAAACATTAGAATTTGTAAAACGAACTTTTCTAAGTGTTAAAATAAATTGAAAATGAATTTCATAAATAGAAGCGGAATTTTAGAATTATAACGGTGAAGTTATAAATAGAATTTTATAAGCAGTAGGTTTATAAAATTTATAAAGTTATTAAAGGAATGATTTTGGATAAATGAATGAATCTTATAAGTTATAAGATTATAAAATTTATGAAGTTTAAAGGAATGATTTTGTAAATAAATAAATTATAAGTATTTGACTTATAATATGAATTTCTAGTATAACATTGTGATATGAATTGAGATAGGTTAATAAAGAAAATTTATAAAAGGAAGTTGATACAAAATAAATAGAATAGAAGTTATAAACGTTGTTTTATAAATTCAAAACGACTTATTTTGATAAGTAAATTGTTCTAATTTATTTATGGAGTTATATTCATGTTTTAGACAGTGAATAATTCCTTAAACTAAAATGAATAGAAGTGATGAAATTTATTAACATAGTATATTCACATTTTTGTATAGTGAATAATATGTTAAAGAAATTATTTAGAAGGTGATGTTTTAAATAAAATTAAAACGATCTGACGATGTTTTACAATATGTTGAGATTCAAAATCATAGATGTTTTAGAGAAATAGAAGGAAATAATAGATTATAACACTGTTGTTATAATAGATAATTTCCGAAAGGAAATGTTTTGTATAGTATTGGGATTTATATATCCGTTTTATTTCGAATCCCTATACTAGTGATTTTGGGTTGTCGTAACGATGTTTTACGCAACATTCGTTTTGACCCAAATAAATTATAATAAAAGAATGATTTCCTTAAAGAATGAAATATATACTTGACTATGGTTTAAGTATATTGAATATTTTTCAAATTGTTGAAAATAAATAAGATTTGTGAATACTTATTTTTAGAATAAGTATGGAATTACTTTTCCAATATGAAATGGAATATTTTTAAGAATTTATCTTTTTGAAGATAAATTGGAATTTAAAAATAAAAATCTATTGAAACTGTAAATCAATAGAAAATATGAAATATAAATTCACTATAGAATTTATAAATGAAAAAGGGAAATGGGTTTCAAAATAAACATTGGTTTATTTTTGAAGTATTGGGATTTTATATCTAGTATAGATATTTTTGGAAAAATAAATAATTTGGAAAATTATTTGGAATCTGATGATGTGGCGCATCTTTATTGATAGTTAAATAACCGACTATCAATATTTACCCTTGAATGAGTAATTGCTGTAATTGTTTGAAATTGAATGCCACACTTATTTTTTTTTTTTAAAATAAGCGCTCACTATTCGGGTTAACCGGGAAAGGACCATGGGGTCGTATAACCCATTCCGAATATGTGATACGTCGTTATGAATTGCATTCGAAGAATGGTGTTGAAGACCGGATATTTTCGAAAGCGAAAGGATTTCTTGTTGATTGTCTCTGCACTGGCTGATCCCTGGTATAGAGATCTCCATAAGTGATGGGAAATCCGAACGTGATTAGAAATTATTCGGATTGCAAGGACTTCTTTGTAAGTGCCTTCGGTTCTGTTCGAGCCCGGAACAGACTTGTATGGATTGTATGCCTGACATTACAAGTTGAGATATAAAGCCGATTTCTTTCAAATATATTTCTGAGGTGGCGGAGAATTTATTCTTTTAGCTTAACACCCTTCTCTGAGACGTACGAGCTCAGAGGTTATATAGTTGAAGTTATCAGCGATATATTCCCAGTTTGGTAATGTGACATGCTGAGTGATGCTGAAATGATCATTGTGTTGATTATTGTGATAGGATCATTTATTTGATCGTCTATCTTAGTGATCATTGTGTTGATCATTTGTTGACCCAAAGCACGGCTTTTTGTACAAAGTGTGTTTTTGTGGACGTGACTTCGTCGAGCCTCACATCCCGGAAATGGTCAAAACAGGAAAGATGCAGCAAGGTTATTAGGGGTTGCTGTAGCTCCCCTTAGGGTATGTACATTTCCTTCTGGATAGAGGTTGTATCATGGTATGGAGCCCAGATATTTAACCTATGTGGTTACTACGAGTTATAACTTTGTGGTTGTTGGTTATCGGGATCCCGTGAAAAAGGTCGTTTACGATCGGGGAATGGCGTGCTCGTGTCAGTAGTTACCCAGTTAAGGGGTAACCCGGCCTTGTGTTGGCAGAGTTCCGGTTTGGTTCTCGGGGGTGTCTTTCCAGAGGCATTCTCAGTGGCAATGGGAAGTTCCTTGGCCTGACCATTTGTTGGAAACCCAATTCCCAATACGAAACTTGTACGGTATTAGTTGTAGAACCTGCTATTCACTTATGGTGGTCACCACTGTTTGGATGGTAGCTATAGTAGGCATAGTTCGAAATGTCTATGCTGGCTAAGATTTATATTCTACTTTCGAAATGAATTTTTTCCTATACTATACACTAACAATAATATCAAATGTTATTTTAAATGCGTATCAAGCATCTTTGACTATCATAAGGAGAAATCTCCTCCGATTCTGCGTTTGCATTGTGTGTGTGTGCGGGAGGCCTTATGGTAGTCTCATTTTTAAAAGCATTGCAAATTGAATTTAAAAATATTCCTCTATTTTAAATTTTTTTAAAGAAAAATAAACTGTTTTGAGTTCTCGCACCAGTATTATTTATATAGTATTTCTTTTTCCGCTGCACTGTTTATTGTTGTTGTTGTACACTCTGATGATTTGATGTAATGTAATATAATGTGATGTAATAACTGATATAGTTCTTTATTTAAAGATTATTCATTTATTATTATATGTTGTTCCGCTGCGAATTGTGAGATTCTGATATTGTTCTGTTGTTGTTCTGTTATTTCTTTCTGTTCCGTTCTATTTTTAAAATTTTTCTATCTTCCGTTCCATTTTCAAATTCTCTGTTTTCTTTCTCTATTTTCTGTCTTTCTTTTCTCTTCTTCTCTCTTTTTCTTTTCTTAAATTCTTTTTAAAACCCCTAACTATTCGGTTTTTCGGCAACGAAAATCCCCGTACGTTACATTTGGTATCAGAGCTGTTGGTTAAGCGACAACCATGGTTCTGATGGGTATTACTCGTTAGAGATAGAGTCAGCAGTACTCTAGAATGAGTTTGAGTGTAATAATAGATATGAGCGCGTATTTGTTAGTAAATATAAAATTGATTTATATTATAAAATAATTTTGCCCAAAACTATTTTTGTAGAAAAAGAAATGATTTTCTATGAATTATTATAGTATATGGTTGCATGATTGTTAGAAGTGATAATATTGAATTATTACCGTTAGTATATGGAATTAAATAAAATGGATTGAATTCAAGTAAACTAACTTGATAAATTATTCATTTCAAATAGAATGAATATAAAGATGGTATATGAATTGGTAGTAAACAATAAAAATTGAATTGAGTAATAAATTGAATATGGAAATTGAAATGAATTAGTGAATGAAACTAATTTAAAATAGTAATGTGAATTACTAAATAAAAGTTAATCGTTAGAATTCAATATTTAAAATTGAGAATCGAATTCGAATGAATTTGAAGTCGGGAGATTGAATGAAAATAAAATATATAACTTCAATAGTGAAGTCAAAATATATAAGAAGCGTATATTAGAAATTTTGTAATAAAATTGGCAAAATTGGTTTGAATGTTGGATTTGGATGCTACTACTAGCAGATTATACAGGTTATACAGGTATATAAAGAAATTGAGATTTTGATTTCAAAGATAAAAATTGAATTGCTCGACAAAAAGGTACGTATTTCAATTTTTATATGAGATTTGATGACTTTCTTCTCTAGCCACTTGGCTTTTCTCTTTTCTTTTTGATTCTGAGGGGCCGTGGTGCCATTTTGTAGTCGTACCGATCGAGCCGCGCAAAGGAAACGCTGGCGAAATTTTTCGAAAATTTAGGGTGTTAGGAAAAATTTTGAGAAAAATTTGAAAGTTTGAAATTTGAATTTGAATTTAAATTTGAATGGTTAGTAAAACAATATTGTTTGAAACCTATAATTGGAGTTCAAAAGCTAGTTGAAATGATAGTAAATCTCTAGTAAAAAGATTTAGGCTAGTAAGTTGATAAAACTATTTGAATTGTGAAAAATAATAGACGGGATAAGGGCATTCTTCTTAACTTGTAATTTCGGGACGAAATTCTTTTAAGAGGGAAAGATTGTAACGACCCAGAATTTTAAACAATTTAATTTGGAAATATTTAATTTATTTTAAATATTTGAATGATGGTTTAGATTGAGTTTTCAATTTAACTTTGAAATTGACGATTAAATTATAGAATTTAATCTATTGAAAGTTGAATAAAAATTTGAATCTTCAAATTTAAGCCGATTTAAAATATTTCAAAGACTTGTAAAATTTATATTGATGGTACTGAAGATTATAGAAGCTTCAGAATCGAAATTGAGAGTGAATTGTTCAGTTTTGAAATTTAATCGTTCGAATCGATATTTAAAATAACCGTCCGAGGCACAGTCTCGGATTTCGACGAAACCAGTTCCATTGGGTCCGGAATATTGCATTATTGCGGGATTTCAAATTTCGTATTTTTTGGAGTTGTTATGTGAGCACACGGTGAGTCAACGCAGTGAAATTGAATCGAATTAAATTTAAATTTAAATTTAAAATTTAAATTTGCATTTCAGAACACAGCACGTTCTTCCATTTATCACGCCTAAACTTACGCCCTAAACAACGCCGCTTCACACGCCATAACTCACGCAAAAATGCACGATCTCCTTCTCTTTTAAAAACACGAAGCCTTTTCCTCTTTTGAAACCGAAAACCATCAGTGAAAAAAAAAAAAAAAGGGAAAAAAATGGTGGCCGAAGCTCCAATCGAAATCGCGATTTCCTCCAATCTATTCGAGCCTCGTGCGCGCGCATAGGTGAGCGGCGACGAAATCGACGCGAGGCAAGCGGCGGCACGAAGGGTTGCGCACGAATCAAGGTTGAGCGAGAGGACGAAGGCACGTGAATGAAGAGGGGCGTCGCGAGGCCAGAAGAGGGAAGCTCGATTGAGATAGCGGCGGCTGCAGGTTGGAGTGGGCGGCGACGTCGAGTTGTTGGAGGCACTCGCGAGGCTAGAGGCAGTAAGGTAATTAAATTTAATGATGTTTTAAATTTTTAGTTAATATGTATATATAAAAAAAAAAAATTTTAGTTTTAAGATTAAATTGTAGTTGAATAGGATTATGGAAAATATTTTATAAAAAGAAATTAGTTAGACAATTAAATTTATTAAAGTAAAATAATTAGTTTAAATAAATTTATTTAGTAAGAAACTGATTTAAATAAAACTATTGATTAATTAAACAATCAAGAACGAAAATTAGTTTGAAATAAATTTATTTAAGAAGAAGTTAGTTTAAAACGAAACTATCAATTTATTTAAACTATTAAAGGAGAAAACTGATGAATAAAAATTTGTCAAATGAAAATTTTAATTTATTCGATTTATTTCGAATATTAATAAATTGTGTAAATATTTATACAAGGTATAAATGAAGAAAAATCGAGTCAAGAGGGAAATTGGATTGCTAATAGAAGCAAAGGTGAGAACTTCTCACTCAAAAGAATTTCTGTTGTTTATCTAAATTTTTAAATAGTTAAATTTAAAATTGATTGACTGTGTTGATTGAATGATTGAATGATGATTGTTATATATATATATTGGATGTGAATAGACCCTATACGCCGTTAGTAAGCGGAGGTTATTTATTACACACATATACCGCGATATTCCACCTCGAAGTGGAATTGGTATTATATTATATATATAGCAATATATATATATTGGCATATGTATATATTGCAGTTGATTGATTTCCCGCATTTTCTTTTAGCGGATGAGACCCTATGCGCCGTTAGTAAGCGGATATATATTTATAAAATCCCATATACCGCGATATTCCGTCTTGAAACGGAATGGTATTGTGCTAATGTCTGTGGATGCAGGGAAACAGGTTGGAGGGATCCAACTGGATTCCTCACAAATATTTATTGATTTTAAATATTGTGATACTTGATTGTTTATCAAATCGATATATGATATTGAAAAATCGTGATTGACTATTGATGTGTTGCATCATCGGATCCAATTTTGAAAGTTTAAAAATAACGATTTTTATTTATAAAGGATTCTAAAGTGATTTTGAAAGTATACATTTATAAAATATTTTTGGAGTTGATTTATTACAAATAAATAAACGTTATAATTTTTATGTTATAAAAATTATGATTTTTGAGGAATGTAGTTAAAAGTGATTTTTGAGAATATGAGATTAATGATTTGATAAAATAATTTAAACTGGGATTTTTTATAAAAAGTTAAAAAAATAGGATTTATGAAATTTGATTATTTTATAAATCAAAGTGATGAAATTATGAAAGACTTTGAAGATGTTTCAAAGGAATAATATAAATTGTTTTATATTAAGAGATTTATAAATCGATATTTATAAATAAAAAAAAACATTAGAATTTGTAAAACGAACTTTTCTAAGTGTTAAAATAAATTGAAAATGAATTTCATAAATAGAAGCGGAATTTTAGAATTATAACGGTGAAGTTATAAATAGAATTTTATAAGCAGTAGGTTTATAAAATTTATAAAGTTATTAAAGGAATGATTTTGGATAAATGAATGAATCTTATAAGTTATAAGATTATAAAATTTATGAAGTTTAAAGGAATGATTTTGTAAATAAATAAATTATAAGTATTTGACTTATAATATGAATTTCTAGTATAACATTGTGATATGAATTGAGATAGGTTAATAAAGAAAATTTATAAAAGGAAGTTGATATAAAATAAATAGAATAGAAGTTATAAACGTTGTTTTATAAATTCAAAACGACTTATTTTGATAAGTAAATTGTTCTAATTTATTTATGGAGTTATATTCATGTTTTAGACAGTGAATAATTCCTTAAACTAAAATGAATAGAAGTGATGAAATTTATTAACATAGTATATTCACATTTTTGAATAGTGAATAATATGTTAAAGAAATTATTTAGAAGGTGATGTTTTAAATAAAATTAAAACGATCTGACGATGTTTTACAATATGTTGAGATTCAAAATCATAGATGTTTTAGAGAAATAGAAGGAAATAATAGATTATAACACTGTTGTTATAATACATAATTTCCGAAAGGAAATGTTTTGTATAGTATTGGGATTTATATATCCGTTTTATTTCGAATCCCTATACTAGTGATTTTGGGTTGTCGTAACGATGTTTTACGCAACATTCGTTTTGACCCAAATAAATTATAATAAAAGAATGATTTCCTTAAAGAATGAAATATATACTTGACTATGGTTTAAGTATATTGAATATTTTTCAAATTGTTGAAAATAAATAAGATTTGTGAATACTTATTTTTAGAATAAGTATGGAATTACTTTTCCAATATGAAATGGAATATTTTTAAGAATTTATCTTTTTGAAGATAAATTGGAATTTAAAAATAAAAATCTATTGAAACTGTAAATCAATAGAAAATATGAAATATAAATTCACTATAGAATTTATAAATGAAAAAGGGAAATGGGTTTCAAAATAAACATTGGTTTATTTTTGAAGTATTGGGATTTTATATCTAGTATAGATATTTTTGGAAAAATAAATAATTTGGAAAATTATTTGGAATCTGATGATGTGGCGCATCTTTATTGATAGTTAAATAACCGACTATCATTATTTACCCTTGAATGAGTAATTGCTGTAATTGTTTGAAATTGAATGCCACACTTATTTTTTTTTTTTAAAATAAGCGCTCACTATTCGGGTTAACCGGGAAAGGACCATGGGGTCGTATAACCCATTCCGAATATGTGATACGTCGTTATGAATTGCATTCGAAGAACGGTGTTGAAGACCGGATATTTTCGAAAGCGAAAGGATTTCTTGTTGATTGTCTCTGCACTGGCTGATCCCTGGTATAGAGATCTCCATAAGTGATGGGAAATCCGAACGTGATTAGAAATTATTCGGATTGCAAGGACTTCTTTGTAAGTGCCTTCGGTTCTGTTCGAGCCCGGAACAGACTTGTATGGATTGTATGCCTGACATTACAAGTTGAGATATAAAGCCGATTTCTTTCAAATATATTTCTGAGGTGGCGGAGAATTATTCTTTTAGCTTAACACCCTTCTCTGAGACGTACGAGCTCAGAGGTTATATAGTTGAAGTTATCAGCGATATATTCCCAGTTTGGTAATGTGACATGCTGAGTGATGCTGAAATGATCATTGTGTTGATTATTGTGATAGGATCATTTATTTGATCGTCTATCTTAGTGATCATTGTGTTGATCATTTGTTGACCCAAAGCACGGCTTTTTGTACAAAGTGTGTTTTTGTGGACGTGACTTCGTCGAGCCTCACATCCCGGAAATGGTCAAAACAGGAAAGATGCAGCAAGGTTATTAGGGGTTGCTGTAGCTCCCCTTAGGGTATGTACATTTCCTTCTGGATAGAGGTTGTATCATGGTATGGAGCCCAGATATTTAACCTATGTGGTTACTACGAGTTATAACTTTGTGGTTGTTGGTTATCGGGATCCCGTGAAAAAGGTCGTTTACGATCGGGGAATGGCGTGCTCGTGTCAGTAGTTACCCAGTTAAGGGGTAACCCGGCCTTGTGTTGGCAGAGTTCCGGTTTGGTTCTCGGGGGTGTCTTTCTAGAGGCATTCTCAGTGGCAATGGGAAGTTCCTTGGCCTGACCATTTGTTGGAAACCCAATTCCCAATACGAAACTTGTACGGTATTAGTTGTAGAACCTGCTATTCACTTATGGTGGTCACCACTGTTTGGATGGTAGCTATAGTAGGCATAGTTCGAAATGTCTATGCTGGCTAAGATTTATATTCTACTTTCGAAATGAATTTTTTCCTATACTATACACTAACAATAATATCAAATGTTATTTTAAATGCGTATCAAGCATCTTTGACTATCATAAGGAGAAATCTCCTCCGATTCTGCGTTTGCATTGTGTGTGTGTGCGGGAGGCCTTATGGTAGTCTCATTTTTAAAAGCATTGCGAATTGAATTTAAAAATATTCCTCTATTTTAAATTTTTTTAAAGAAAAATAAACTGTTTTGAGTTCTCGCACCAGTATTATTTATATAGTATTTCTTTTTCCGCTGCACTGTTTATTGTTGTTGTTGTACACTCTGATGATTTGATGTAATGTAATATAATGTGATGTAATAACTGATATAGTTCTTTATTTAAAGATTATTCATTTATTATTATATGTTGTTCCGCTGCGAATTGTGAGATTCTGATATTGTTCTGTTCTGTTCTGTTTCCTTTCTTTTCCGTTCTATTTTAAAATTCTCTATTTTCTTTCTCCTTTCTTTCTATTTTAAAATTTTCTATCTTCTTTTCCCTCTATTTCCTATCTCTTCTCTCTTCTTTCTTTTTCTTTTCTTAAATTTTCTTTTTAAAACCCATAACTATTCGGTTTTTCGGCAACGAAAAACCGTATACGTTACAAATAGGTACATGTAGGTGTACATATTTTTATTTTTGAAAGTATTTTTTAAAACCTTACTATATATACACACTTTTATGAAAATATGCAAACACACGAGGAAATTTTTTTTTAACAAATAATACTATCTTAGGAAGTTTTAACTAAAAGCTTAAACCTATAGATAGCATTTTATGGTTGTAAATAATTTCTTCGAGGCTGGGAACCCCTCTATCCAAGAAATACCCACCATATGAGGTATGCCAAAATGGTTCAAGCAATACCTAAGGCATGTTGGAGTAAGTTCCCATTCTTCAACAAGCTGTACCAATGGCACCAACTGCTCCAGATACTGAAGCAGAATAATAACCACTAGACTTCCCCAAAATGAGTAAAGACTTTTTGAATATGGGAGGACAAGCGTATAAAGGGGCTAAAGATTAATTTGAAATGAAGGCTTAGATTAACGACTATAAACGCATATTTCGAGAGATGGGATGGAAGACCATATCAAGATGAAGATGGTTGCATGACATTAAAGGGGGAGCCGCGGGATTGATGATCGTAGTAGTTGATGGGAATGCTGAGGAAGAATTATTTGTGTCGCATTCATGGCTTGCTTTGAGACGCGATTCATGTCCAAAGCTGAAGTAAGTTTGCAATTGGAGAAATTTATACAATTGAGGCAAGGAGACCACGTTGAAGGAGTTTATCAGTAATTTCATGGAATTAGCTAAGTTTGGATTGAGTCTGATTGGCACCTCTACGAAGAAGGTATGAAGTTTGTTAAAGGCCTAAATTCTCCACTTAAGGAGCTGCTTTTGAACCTTGTACCTGCAGGTGCCACTTATGAAATGATAATTAAAATGTACATGCTTCAGTTGTTGGTATTGAGGAGAAGGAGAAGGCAGTACATGCATAAAATCAAGGTGGAGCGAACAAAGGTTATTCTAGGCCGATATGAAAGCCAATGGGAAGATCAAGAATGGAGTGACATATCGTAGATGTTAGAAGAAAGGACAGGTTGCTAAAGACTACAAAGTGAGTTTTATGAGGGAAGAGTTCAAAGGGAGATGTTATTGTTGGAACCTCAGTTTTTGATATTTTGATAATAACAATTATATGAGTTTATCTAACCAAGTTTTGCAGGAAAATATTGATGATCAGACTCCAGATTGATGAGCGTAATCTTTTATATTGTTAGAGTCTGTGTATAGTTACTAACAAATGTTAAAATCTCCTCTAATTGGTATACGTGAAAAAGCTATTGAATACACGCACTTGTTTTCAAAGAAAAGCTTTTATATGTCTTAAACATAGGTCAGACGTCTGAATCATTAATTAAGACGTCTGAATGCTGAAGCGCAACGTAAATTTTAAGGCGCATTCAGAAGTTTGACCTTAATATTCAGACGTCTGAATTCAACCTGTTTTGCACTATTTCAGCACTGGTTTGTTATTTTGCTACATTCAGAAGGCTGAATTTTATTCAGACTTCTGAGTTAAAAATAACATATAGTTTTTTGAAAGGTTGCTTCTCTTCCCTGAACAGAAACAACGCTCAATTCAAGAGTTGCTTCTTTCTTATTCATGGCTACTCTTCACGAAGCATTGCTACCTTTTAACAACTATAAATAGCAAGAAATTTCAGCACTATTACTATTTTTGATTTCGAAATTCTATACACTTTCTATTTACTTTAAAGATTCTCAAATCAAATTATTTGATCACTAACACTCAAGTGTATTCTTATGTGATCAATTAGCCTTCCTTTCTTCACGAATTTCACTATATACCATAAATGAGAAGATTATAGTAAGGGTGTATTCATATTGACTCATTAGTGCAATTACAGAGCATATTCAGTTGGAAACATTTCCACTTGTATTTGAAGTCGTAATGTAGTATCCTTAGGCAGTAGAAGTCTTATTCGGTTGTCTAGGCGGGAAAGTCCTGTTTATTTGTTCATGCGGTGTAATACCTGTTCCTCCGGGTGAAACGAGGGTATTGGTTGAATTTCAAAAGAAGTCTGGGAGTGGACTAGAACGGAAAGTTCGAGCCAGTATAAAAATGTCCTGTGCCTTTTACAATTGCTTATATTTTTATATTCATATTATGCTCAAGCAAGTAATTTAGTTAACTTTCATATTACACGATCACATAATTACTTTCATTTGATATCAGAGCAAGTAATCTTATAACCGTAAATTAGTTATATAATATTTTTAGTAATATGGAAAATTACACCAATATCAGTTTTACTGAAGGTCGGTCCACTACACGACCACTACTTTTCAATGGTTTGAACTACAACTATTGGGCTACAAGGATGAGAATCTATATGCAAGTTAATGGTTATGACACACAGAATATCTATCAAACTAAACATCACATACTACTACTGAATATTCACAATGGTCTAACATAAAAAAACTAGATGCTACGGCAAATGCAAAATCTATGAATACGTTATTTTGTGCACTAGATAAAAATGAGTTTAATAGAGTTAGCACATGTACTACTACTTATGAAATATGCCGCACATTGAAAGATACACATGAAGGCACCCATAAAGTTAAAAAAAGCAAGATCTCTATGCTTAAGATTCAGTTCCAAAGCTTTAGAATGAAGCAAGATGAATCTATAAATGATATGTATTCTAAATTTCAGACATATATTGCGACGACCCGACTTTCCACTCCCGGAAAATCGCATCATCTTTAAGAAAGAAAGGGATAGAAAAGAGAAAAGAAAGAAGAGAAGAAAGAAACAACACATCAGAATCTAACAGCGAAACGAATAAATTATATTAATCACATAATACTTTACATAGTATCATATGCATCAGAGATACACAGCTTAAACAACACGTACTAGAAAGTTATAAATACATGTCTAGTTATACAACTCGATACAACTCAAAGACAACAACTCAGAGAACTACACAGCGGAAAACTATTTATATCTACACGTGGAAGCCTCTTTGGTGATTTATCACCTTCTCCACTATTTTTCTCATCAACAATGATTACTCTACTAATTTCAGAAGTAATCCCCATCTCCCAGATTACAAGGTTCATCGGAATCTTCCCAAATTCCAATTTCTGGTTAAACCGGAAATACTCTTTAGTCCCATAACTAAAAATAATGATTTCTGTTTTAAAAAATCGAATTATAGTTTAAGCTTTTGATTTATATACCCAAATCAAGGAATCTTGGCAAATTATCTTGACTCATTTTTTTTTAAGCTTACTGATGCTTATTTTTTTCCAGAGGGAATACAAATTATTTTAACTTAAACAAGTTTCTAAACTAAAATCTATGATATAACAAATATATTTTGTTCAAAACTTATGCTCTAACCAGGATTGGATCAAATGCCAGTGAATTTTGGTTAGAATTTGAACCTAGGAACTAGAATCAGAAACAAGAAATCCAAATACAGAGCATACACATACCAACATATCCATATATATACGCAGAGGTTTAAAAATATATTTACCAGCATACTATATTTCAGTGATAAGCATGCAACCATTTTTATAAACTTATACATTTAAAATAGTAATGTTACTCACCTGGAAATATATGAAACAGAGCCCAAATTATCTGAAAAGCTTTTGTTTTGAATTTCAAAAACCAGTGCCTTGCTTTAAAACTGGAAATTTCTTTGCCTCAAATCTTCAATTGCTAAATGAAACTTAGTTACTTGCTGTTAATACTTGTATGCAGGCTTCTGGTTTAAAGGAGGCAGGCAAGCATGCTTTTGATTACCAGAATGTTAAAATGCAAACATAAACTTGATTCCCAGATTTTTAAAGAATGCAGAGGCTTCACATTGGCTTTTGAATGAATTTCAGGTGCAGGCTTGATTAAGGAAGGTTTACTGGTTTGATTTTTGAAGAAGAACAGATTTGAAGAAGAAAGATATGCAGGCAGATGCTTTTGCATTTGGAAATGATTTTACAGTTTGCATGTTTGAAAAAAAATGAATTATAAGTTGAATTGAAGAGGAATTTGAGTATTGAAAAAGGAAATCAGATTTTGAATATGATTTTGTTTTGAGGAATATAGTTGCAGATTTGTTTAGCTGAGAAATTTTTCTTAACTTTTGAAAAAAATGAGCATTAGAAAAAAAATGAGTGTGAAGAAACATGCTTATATAAGATAAAAATGATTTATTAAAAATATAAAAGAAAAATAAAAATAAAAGACACTTGTTACACTAGCTTTTTAATTCATTTACACTTGTCATAAACACAACTTAGTTTAATAACATGCGTCTTAAGTATATTTAATTTATTTGTTTTCATTTATTTTAAAGGTAATTGAAATCTTCTTTATTTATTAAACACATAAAGTAGTTTCATAAACAAATGTATATGTATTTCTTTTTAATGAAATAAAACAATTTTCATAAAAGTGAAAACTTATTTACAAGATCTACATATATTTATTAATTTGAATTTCAAAATTAAATCAAATTCAAATGTTATTTATACATTAAAAATTCCACTTAAAACTAATTTATCAACATATTTTAAAATTTAAAATAATAACATTGTCTTTTAAAAATCTTATCTATATTTATATTTATTACTATGTTATTTGAAACTAACTCATTTATCAATTTTAAATCATTTATAAAAGAAATCATAAATTACTTGTCTTATTTATCTTAATTAAAAGAATTAATATATAAAGAGTATCTTAATTTTTCATATAATTCCAAATTATAATTATTAAGCTATATTTAAAACAAATAAAATAAACTTTTGTTTTATCTTGTCAAAATTTAAACTACGTTTAAAATACAATTATACAATTTAAAACAATTACTTTAAGTATTTTAAACCAATTAGTTATTTATTAAATAAAATAATAATCTTCAAATAATCTAAATGAATATTAGAATTTAAAAAAAACAATATTTTATTTGTTTATTTAAATTCACCTCAAAACTTATCTATTTACAATATATATATATATATATATACATTATAAATAGGAAAACAATTATTAGCTTTTAAAAAATAAATTCATCAATTACACATTTATTTAATTGGATTATTAAATCAAGTAAATTTTTATTAACAAAATTTTATCAAATCAATTTAATTTTAAATATAGATTATTAAATTGATATTGCTAAAATTTCCGGGATATCACATTCCTCCCCCCTTAAAAGAATTTCATCCCCGAAATTTAAAAGCAAAAGTAATTTAATAATCTCATTAAATTTTAATTTTAAAAACACAAGCATATATCAAACCTATGCTAACAATCAAACACAACCAATTCAACCAATCAAACAAATCCAATTATCCAGACAAATTCTAGATAGAATTTCATCGAGTTTCCCCAGGTGTATATATATATATACCGGGATACTTGCTCTAGAGAATCCAATACAAACAATACTATGAAGCTACAGAGCTCTTATACAATTATATCTAAACACTAGACAAGATATCAGACTACAAACGAGTCTGAATCGACAACCAAAACTCCAGAACTGCTGGTTCCACAACCAGAGATAGATCATACACGTATTCCCTCAGAGATACATGAAACTAATTCAATCCCAATTATCCAAACTGGCAATTCAATCTTGTAGATCAATCACTTATTCTCCAAGATACAGAAAAGATCCAAAACACCTCAGAGATAGCTTCTCAAACTTACCCTAACTTATAGCTCACTTAAGATCAGAGGGAACTTATCCAAAATTTAAATCTCCGACTTCAGAGTCCAAATTCCTTTCGACTCTTATCCACAAAATCTTCAGACAATCCTGGGCTGTCTACAACCTTACTGATCAGCTCATCCCTTGCTGATACTTCTAGAAACAAACTAGACCAACAACTTCAACAAAATGATCTCCTCAAGATCAACCAAAACCAAGAACTCAAACTCTACTCCTCAACATCAGAAGACAACAACTCACTTCTCCTATCCGGAAAAAGAACAAGCAGATACACTTCCAAACTGCTTCCTCTGCTCAACTCTGATCCAAAGTAGAAGAGAATGCTGAAGAAGAACATGAGCACAACTCAAAAACATACCCTAGAGAATAAATTGACAAGTGTTGTAAAAATTGACATGTGTAAATTCTAATTTTTATTTTTCTTTGTTTTCATTAAAATCTGAAAATACATTAGTTAAGCTTGCATCTTTATTTCATTCACGTTCCATTTTTCATTCTCCTTAATCAATAGAGAAAATATCAAACTCATCTTCATATCTATCATAAAGGCCTGCATTTCCTCAAATCCAAATCTGTATACAAATCTGCATATTCTAAAATCAAAAGCATTTTCATATCCTTAATCAAAATCTGCATACCTCAAATTCCAGCCAATCTGCATATCCCTCTTCATAAAAATCAATCTGCAAAATTCAAATTAAGAGCTTGCACTGTTTTCTTTTTTGTATTCTGTTTAAGACCTAGAAATAAGGCATCTGCATGCATATGGGAGAACTAGCTACTACATCTTCTTTCTGCATGCAAACAATTAGAGTTTGGATCATGAGCTTTCAAATTTCAACTCAGATATTAAAACAGAGGGGTCAAGTCTACATTCTTTTCTGCAAAATTTCGAAGTATCACAACAGGAGCTCTGCATTTAATAAGTGAGTAACATCTAAATCTTAAACTATATTTAGGTTGCTTGATTTAAATGTTTGAGATAAAATATGTTTGTTTGCTTATATAAGGTCTGATGAAATTACGATTGAATGTGCATGTTGATTTTACTTTGTTGTCTTCCCAGACTCACCATCATATTTAAAAGAATTCCCTGTAATTGATCTAATTTGAAGTAGTATCTGGATGTTAGAATAAATAAATAAATAAATAAATAAAAGGGGTTTTGCTTAGCATAGGTTAGAATGCAAATTTATAAAGTATTATTGTTTAAATTTCCTAAGTTCAGGTTTAAATTTTAGGTTAGTTAAATACAGGGTGAAGTCTCTGTAAAAACAGATAATAACATTATATGTTAAATCTTGATCAAATACAAACATATTAATATAGAAATCCAGTTTTATAAACTAAAAACATTTACTGGAACTTGAATTTTAAATCAAGTATTAGGACTTTTAGATTATTGTTTCATTTGCAGTTTATTCTTGATCAAAAATTTGAATTGGAGCAAATGCTTGCAATCTGTAGTTGGAGAAAACTTATAAATTTTTCTGAGTTATTAAGTAAGGATCATGGATCCTTAGAAAAATCAGAGAAGTAAGTAAAATTTGCTTGATTGGTTGCAGTTGGGATTTTTGTGTTTGAACCCTAGTTTTGAAGTGGGTTTGAGTTTTTAGTCAGTGAGAGGTGTAGGGTTGACCGAGTACTCTGGTACTTGGGGAATGTGTAGTAGGTATGTGGAGGAGCTCGAGGACGGAGAGGTGGATATCAAGATGGTTGGGGTGGCGAACTACGGCCGTTGACAGGTTTTGAGTTGAAACCTGTAAAAAAATTCCAGGTTTTTGAATCTGGGGTTTCAGAGATAAATTTTTGAATGCTTTGATTTTTGTTTGATTTGGTGATAATGTTAGCTGGTTGAGGGGTTTCTGGTTGTGGCTTGATCACCTGAGATGATCGGCAGAGGTGGCGGCGATGAGTTCTCTGATGAACTATAGGGTTGGGAATGTTTCAGGGGAAGGTTGTGTTGCTTGGAGTGGATGGGAGATCGACTCGAAGTAAGTAGGTTAGCAACTCGAAGTAGGCAGACACTAAACTCGAAGTAGAAATTGATTTTCTCGGGTTGAACCTGTGAATTTACATGTTACAGAAACTGTTTTAAAATTTGGGTTTTTAAATTTTAAAATCTGTAGTTGTTTAAAAGTATGGTTAGGTTTAATTCAAATTCAAGTTTGAACTTTTGATTCAAATTCAAAATCCAGTTTTTAAAATAGAAATAAAAGTTTAAAAATTTAACTTAATTAACTATTTTATTTTGGGTAAAATAGTTGAAATTTTAATAATGAAGTTTTCTTTTTTGTGAAGCAAGATTTAAAGATAAAATTTTAAAACTGGAAATCTGAGTTTAAAATGAAGTTCAGTTTCAAATTTAAAAAGAAGATTTAAATTTGAAAGTTTTAAACTAAAAATGAATTGAATCTTCTAAAATTTTGAAATAAATTTAACTTCAAATTCTTATGATTTCATTTTTAAGTCAAACTTTTGTTATGACTTGTAATTTTAAATAAGTTTTAAATTATTTAAAACTTTGATAATTTTTAAAATTATTCTATTTAAAACTGGAATTTAAATTGAAATTTAAAAGAAAATTTCTTAAGTACTTTGTTTTAAATTAAATTGTTTTAAACATAATTAAGTTATGTTTTATTTTGAAAATTAAATTAAGATTTATGTTGTAAAATTAATTAATAAGGTGATTAAGATTAATTAATTAATTTAATTAATAAATTAAATTTGGAATTAATAATTGATTAATGATTAATAAATTTAAAATTTAGATCATTAATTAAGTTATTAATTAATGATAAATGAATATTAGTTATGTAATTAAGTTTTAAATTAAGGTTAATTAATTTAATAATTAACTTTAATTAATGAATGATTAAAGATAATTTAAATGGTAATTAATTTAAGTTAATTACTTTATAAAATAATTAAAGGATGGTTAATGAAGGTCATTAACAGGATTATTTAACAATTAATTAAATGGTTAATTTTTATGATTAATTAGATTAATTAATTTAATAATAATCAATTATGAATGGTTTGAGTATAAATGCTTAGTAAAGTAATTAAGAAATTGATTACTTAATGTAATTAATTTAGTTTAATGAGATTGTTTATTTTAATTAATTAAGTTTAATTATTTATAAACACTTGGGTTTTATAAATAATTACTTTATGTAATTAATGATTTGGAAATTACTCAGTTAAGTAATTGATTAATAATTACAGGTTGTAATTAAGTGAAGATGTTTAAGTGTGAGGTAAATTGGTTTAATTACTTAATAATTAATCAAGGGATTAATTAAGTAATTAATTAGAGGATAATTAATTTGTTTAATATAGTAATTAAGTTAGTTAATTACTAAATGTAGTTAATCTGGGATGATTAATAATTATAAGTTAATTACTTAAGGTAATTAATAATGAAGGATCATTAATTATTTTAATTAATGATGTGATTAAAGTTGATTAATTATGATTAATTAATCAAAAATAGGTAATTAAAGGTAATTAATCAATGTAATTAATTAAGGATTAATGTAATTAATTATGATTAATTAATTAATTGAGTAATTAAGAGTTAATTACTGTTTTGTTTGAGAATAATTAATTTGTGAAATTAATTAAGGATAATTACATGAATGTAGTTAAGGATAATTAATCAAGAGTGATTAATTTAGGTAATTAATAATAAATGATTAATTGATTGTAATCAATTAAATGATTAAGTAAGTAAGATTTGTATTGGTAAAGTAATTAATTTAATTTATTTTAAATTAATTATAGATGATGTAATTAATTTAATTCATTTTAAATTAATTAGAATTGGAGATAGTTAATTTAGTTCATTTTAAATTAATTATATGATGATGAGTAAATCATTGCTTATGGATGAATGGTTGAACTTGATTGTCTTGGATGCTTTGAGATCTCAGTAATGAGATAAATAATATTGTGTGGTATGAATGATTTGATTGTATTGTGATGATAACATAGGTTATCTATTGTGATGGTGATATATGGAATATCTATTTGATATTGATAATGTTGGTTACCTGTTATTTGAAAATGTTAATTATCAGTTATGATTTATAGGTTATCTATCTATGCGTATATAGATACTGTATTGAATTGTTTTAAACCTTTAAAACAACTTGGACCCTAAAAGACACGCTTTGGTTTTCGATGAGACCGGGATCGGGTTTCCATATTTGGATATCCGAAAACCACATCGATTCCAAATAACGTTAGGTCGTGAATCAAAATGGAGCTTTGTGAAGACTCGAGGTGTAAGGACTATGAGTCGGTATAACTCTGTGGG
Organism: Allium cepa; assembly: GCA_030765085.1. NCBI lineage: Eukaryota > Viridiplantae > Streptophyta > Magnoliopsida > Asparagales > Amaryllidaceae > Allium > Allium cepa. The sequence goes on along the minus strand of CM060943.1, from coordinate 275,975,198 downwards.
TGATTCCGTAATGAGTTGACGGAATTAGTTCTTATAGATTCGAGATGGTGAATTAGAGTGCAAGGGTTATTGTCGTTAACTCTGAGGGTGATTCCAAAATGAGTGTAACGAGATAATGCCTTCGATTTCGTTCGAACCCGGAACGAACTTGTATGGATTGAATGCTTTCAGAACATCGTTAGGTGGACGATGAGCATTCTAAGTGATGTGTCCTATAAAGGTAATCGTAGCCTCAAGCCTCATCAACCGGGAATGGCTAAAACAGGGGAGGTGCAGCAAGGCTTCGTGGGTCGCACCCACAAGAGAGCAAGATTGATCCCTGTCTAGAAGTCCCTTTATATTCGGCTGTGTGGGTGGTTGCTAGCTACAACCACGGGGTTGTCTTGTTCGGAATTATTCAGTAAGGAATGGGTTCGGCTTTGTGTTGCAGGGGGTCGGGAGTGATCCTCGGTACGTTGATCTAGGCCACGTACTGCGACGGGCGGTACCCTAGTAGCCCTGCCCTTTGTATGGAATCCAAAATCCAATAAGTGCCAACGATTTTGATTGTATTGCCCACTTTTGTGGCTAGTAGCTGGAATTTAATGAATGTAACAATTTCGGCTATTTCTTATTTACTTGAAAACTCTAGACAGTATTATAATATCATCGGATTTCCTATCAAATGTTTTGGTTAGCGTAAGGTAAAAACTTTTCCATGTTTATGTGTGGGAAGTCTTACGTGATACCTTTCTTTTCAAAAGGTTTTTGAAAATTAAGCAACTTTAATCTGTTACTCACACCAGACTCATGTCTGACCCGGAGTTTATTTTTGTTTTTCATAAACTCTTGGGTACTTAAATTTTTATGAGTAGTCAAGGGAATTCAGGTTAGGATTCGGGTTAGCTTTGACGAATTATGGAGGAGCAAATGGAGCAGGAGGCTTCTGCGTTGTAGTTATATAGTAGTCCGCTGTGTTTGGTATCTCTGAGTTATGTGTGATGTTGTATTGAGTTGTATAACTAGATAGGTGTTTATAACTGTCTAGTATGTGTTGTATATCTGTGTACTCTGATAATGTTGTATACTATGTAATACTTATGTTGTTATTATAATTTATTCGTTCCACTGTTTAGATTCTGATGTGTTGGTTCTTCTTCTTCTCTTTCTTTCTATTCTCTATCCCTTTCTTTCTTATTAGCAATGCGACTTCCTGGAGATAGGAAGTTGGGTCGTTACATATATCATTCACTTTTAGCATTAGGAGAAAAATTCACTGATTTTGATATCGTCTCAAAAGTCCTAAATTCTCTAATGGATGAATGGGAACGAAAAGTCTTAGAAATTGAAGAAGCTAATGACATTTCAACCATAAAACTGGAAGAGTTGATAGAAAATCTAATGTTATATGAAGTTAATCTCCAGGCTAAACGAGTACAGGCACAAGATAAAAAGACGATAACATCCAAGGCTGAAAAGGAAGAATCCAATTCCGATGGAGAAGATATGGATCTTATCGAAAAAAATTCAAGAAGTTTTTGACGTTCATAAAGAACAATAGATTTGGAAATAATAGAAGCAGCTTCAACAATAGTAATAACAAGCCATCGACTTCAACTATCGAGTGCTATGAATGTCACTAGAAAGGTCATATGAAGAAAGATTGTCATGATGAAAAGAAAGATAAATTCAAAACAGAAGAGAGAAATTCAAAATGAAACAAGCATTTTCAGTAACATGGGATGATTCAGAATCCTCTTCATTAGACGGCGACAACGATAGTGACACTGAACAAGCAAACATGAGTTTTATGGCCACGAATGATGAGGTACCACTTAAGAAGAGGAAAATGGATATTAGACAGTGGTGTCTCAAAACATATGATAGGAAATAAAGATATGTTTACTAACATTATCTACTATAATGGAGGTTTTGTCACTTTTGGAGATAATTCCAAAGGATACATCATCGGCAAAGGCGATGTGAGCGTTAACGGTACATCTAATTTACCTCTTATTACAAATGTTTTATTAGTTAAGAATTTGAAACATAATCTACTTAGTATCAGCCATCTTTATGACAAAGGTTTCAATATATCTTTTTTTTGAAAATAAGTGTAGCATTCTTGGTCAAAATAAAAATCTTATTTTTGAAGGTAATAGAGATAGAAATATATATGTTTTAAATATGAAAGTCATTCACGGTTCAAATATGTGCTTAATTGCAAAGAAAATGATCCTTGGTTATGGCATAAAAGATTTTGTCACGTTAATTTTAAAGCTATTAGTAAACTTTTCAAAATGATTAGTAAAAGGTTTACCTAAAATGAATTTCAAAGTAAAAAGTATTTGTGATGCTTGTCAATTAGGAAAATTATCAAAATCATCTTTTAAATCAAAGAAAAATATTTCCACATTACAGTCATTGAACTATTGCATTTGGACCTCTTTTTTGACGCCCCACCTCTTACCCATGCTAGCCAAGAACACTACGGTGTAGTGCTGTCAACTAGCACGGAGAATAAGGCTGCTGAGGACCGACCATCCATGTGATTGCTTATCACACGGTGGCTATAAATAATCTTCGGAAACAAACATAGAAATAAGCATAACACAAATCAGTCACAGACATCCATATCACAGAGGCGGAAGAAGATATGAATATATAAGTAACACATGAAAGTGTACATCAGAGTAGTGGTCAAAAAGATCCACAATAAAACAAAAGAATAGCAGCACGTGCTATACAAAAGTATACAACTATGAGTCTATGCCTCAAGTGTATACAACAAAAACTGCTAATCTAAATAGTTAGCCAAAAGTCAGAGTAGCAAATCCCGAGAAGAAGTCAAGCAGAAGCACCTGTAACATTTCGGTCTGACCCGGGTATTATTTAAGAAAATAATAAACGGATCATTCTAGCTATAAATATCGGATGACATGGTATAAAATAAAAGATATGGCATAAACATAAAATATCCATACTGACATACTACTATAAGTATGCAAATGATGATCAACAGAAGATCAATCAATAAGAGATAAATCGTTAACGCAAGAATCTTCTCAAAGATCCAAAGAGGGCATCATTCCCTAAACTTGTACTCATAACAAGTCAATGACATAAATTCCAGAAATCAACACAAGAAATCTAGAAATCACAGAAAAAGGGAAAGAGGCCTATCACATGACGGTCCGAAGACCATGGGGAGCTAGCCCATATGTGTGAGTCGAAATCACACAGATGAGGTCTAGACTAACCAAAAATCAAAAAGCTATGTGTGAGTGAAATCACACAAGTGGTGTCTAGTCTAACCTCGCAAATAAAAACGTATGTGTGAGTGAAATCACACAAGTGGTGTCTAGACTAACCAAGAAGGTAAAAAGGTATGTGTGAATGAAATCACAGAAGTGGTGTCTAGTCTAACCAAGCAAACAAGAGACATCGCACAATTGCTAGTCTAAATCATAAGAATGATCGTCATGATCAACGAGAAGTGTCAATTACACTAAGCTAGTAAATATAAAAGTTTAGCTTCACGTCCCATAACCTCTTGCTTAACTTAAATGTTTACGAACAAACTGTAAATCTTCACTAGAAAATTGTCACAAGAGGTTCAATCGAACAAGTCCAAGATTTAACCGACGAAGCAAACGCAAGCGTTTCATACCACTTGTTTTACTAGGTCGTTTAATTAGATTTCTCATCCGAGTGAGGTAAAGGTTTGTATATACTAATAGACTGGAAAACAGTTTTATAAACGAGTTTGGTATTGAAAATAAAGTTGAAATCATTTTGATGAAAAAGTTTTGATATTTACTACTAGTATCGAAACCTTCATATTTCTAAAGTTGTCTCGAAGAATGGTCAACTCAACATCTCAACAAAGCAAGTTATGTTGAATGTTTTTCAGATAAGATCCCCTACGGAGGGGGGGTCCAGGGGGGTGGCAACCCCCCAAGGTGGGGGTGCGAGGGCAACGCCACCGCTACGGGGTTCGACCTGCCCGGTCAGGTCGTGGGGGTCCAGGGGGCAGCGCCCCGTCCAAAACGGTACGACCTAGTGTAGACAAGCGGCCTACGACCTAAAACAAAAATGAGGTCTAACGACCTAAGGGGGTGCGCGACCTAAGAAGGTACGCGAGCTAAGGATGAGCGACCTAACAAGGTTCACGACCTAAGAAAAACAAGGTCACGCGACCTAACAGGAAACAGGGTCAAGCGGCCTAAGGGGTTACGCGACCTAACGTAACACGGGTCAAATGACCTAAGGCATCACAGGTCGAACGACCTAACTGCTTAAGGGACAGACGACCTAAAGAGATTTGCGACCTAATGGGGTTCACGACCTAAAGGTATTCGCGACTTAACGGGTTATAGGTGTAACGACCTAACGACATAAAGGCCTAACGACCTAAAGGTGATAGGGTTACGCGACTTAGTGAAATAGCGGAGGCAATATTAGGTCGGAGACGACCTATGACTTAAGGCCAGCACGATCTAAAGTTTTAGCACGCGAGCGACCTAACGTTATAAAGGCCAAACGACCTAAGGCTTAACTCGTGAACGACCTTCGGCTTAAGGCTTAACTCGCGAGCGACCTACGACCTAACGTCCAGGCGACTTTTCCATGCGCGCAAGCCACGAACCCGAGCGACCTAAGGGTCCAGAACGACCTAAGGCTGGAAATTCACCAAAAACACTAAAAAGTGGAGTTTTTCGCCAATCCAATCCAAACCAAATGCAAATATGCGTGTTAAAGTGATAGGGAACCATTCCTAACAGTCCAAGAAAGTTATAAGAAAGAGTGTGAGATAAAAATCTCACCTTTTCACTAAAAAGGATGAAGATGAAGCTTGAAGCCAATGGAGAAGCAATCCAAAGCTTGAATCCAATATCTTCTACTTGAATTTGGAGTTGAATGTTGGATTAGCAATTAAATTTGAGCTTGGAGTTTTAATTTCCCATTCTCTTCACCATTAATGCAAATTTCAAGTTAGCTAGGAATTTATGAAGAGTGAGGAGAAGAGGGTTGGAACTTGGGCTTAATAGGCTAAACTAACCCAAAGTCCAAAGCGGGAAAAGTTAGTGAAATTTCACTAACTCCAAAGCTATTGTTGTTTATACTTAAAAAAGTTGTAAACGGCATCTCGAACTCAATGGAAGTGGTCTCGAGTCCTAATTTGACCATTTGCAAAAAGTAGCTTTCCGGACCAAAATCTGATTAATGATATAATATTCAAATAAAATATTTAAATATAAAATCGCTAAATATGGGGGTTGTTACAGACTCCCCTCCTTGAAGAAATTGCGTCCTTGCAATATATATATATATATATATATAATGGAAATAAAAAGTAACAACCATAAAAGCATATTAACACAAAAGAAATTTGAAATGAGAAGTTCACCTCAAAGAGCAGGAGTAAGCAAGTCCGGATGTGTACGCTCGATGAATTCTCTGGATTCCCAAGAGCAATCCTTAGTATTTGAGGACCATTGAACCTTCACAAGCGGAACATCTTTATTTCGAAGGCGTTTAACCTCCGAAGCAATAATTCGAATAGGATGCTGCTCATAAGTTAAATTCGACGAAACTTCAACTTCTTCCACAGCAGCAGGCTCAAGGACAGAATCGGAATCCGGAAGGCATTTCCGTAATTGAGAAACGTGAAGTACGTCATGCATGGCAGAAAACTGAGCCGGTAATGCAAGGCGATAAGCCATGGAACCAATACGTTCGGTGACGGGAAATGGCCCAATATATCGAGGCGCTAACTTTCCCGAACGACTGAAACGTACAACACCTTTCATAGGTGAAACACGAATAAAAACAAGATCTCCAACAGAAAATTATAATTTTCTTCTACGGTTATCAGCGTAGGACTTTTGTCTACTCTGGGCTTCTTTCATCCTATGTCAAGTAATGTCAATTTTCTTTGTGGTGTCTCGAATAAAATCTGGACCTAAAACCAGCTTCTCACCGGCCTCAAGCCAATAAGAAGGAGATCGGCAGGGCCTTCCATAGAGTGCCTCGAAAGGTGCCATACCAATACTAGATTGGAAGCTATTATTATAGGAAAATTCAACAAGTGAAATATGATCTTCCCAACTTCCACCAAAATCAAGCACACAAGCACAAAGAAGATCTTCAAGAGTTTGATTCACACGCTCGGTTTGTCCATCGGACTGGGGGTGATAAGCGGTGCTAAAATTAAGCTTCGTTCCTAAAGCTTTTTGAAGACTCTTCCAAAATCCACTAGTAAACAATGGATCACGATCGCTAACAATAGAAGTAGGAACTCCATGCAATTTTACAATTTCCTTGACAAATAGTATGGCCAAAAGAGGAACGGTTCGGTTAGACCGAACTGGAATAAAATGGGCGGATTTAGTATGTCTATCAATAATCACCCATAAGCTATCATGACTCGAACGAGAACGGTGAAGGCCATCTATAAAGTCCATGGAAATTTGATCCCACTTCCAAATTGGAATTTCTAAAGGTTGCAATAACCCACCGGGCCTTTGATGTTCGGCTTTGACAAGCTGGAAAGTCATGCAACACTGAATAAAGTTAGCGATGTCAGATTTCATTCCCTCCCAATAATAAAGTCACTTCATATCAGCGTACATTTTACTGCTACCGGGACGAATGGTAAATTTAGAACGATGAGAATCTTCTAAAATATCTCTACGAAGATTTCCAAAATTTGGTACGATAAGTCTACCAAATTTTCGAATGCCGCCACGAGAATCAATATCAAAGTCTTTCAAACCTTCAATATCAATTCTATCCTTAATATTTTGGCCAAGAAGAACCAATTCAGGATCTAGCCTTTGAGCTTCAAGAATGCGGTCTAAGAGAGAAGGATGAGCCTCAAGGCTACATAAAACAAATGATGAGCATAAATCGGATACGCGCTCTCGAATCTCACAAGTGGATAAGATCTCGAGATCGTTCCATTCGGATATCATCATAGAAACAACTTCTTGTTGCTTACGGCTAAGAGCATCGGCGACACGATTACCCTTACCGAGGGTATAAAGAATATCAAGGTCATAAGGAGCAAGGAGCTCGAGCCAACGCTGTTCACGTAAATTAAGTTCTTTTTGAGAAAATAAATATTTCAAAGACTTATGATCCGTGTAAAGAATAAATTTCTCTCCCAATAGATAATGACGCCACATTCGAAGGGCGAAAACAATAGCCGCGAGTTCTAAATCATGTGTGGCATATCTAGTCTCGGCCGGCATCAATTACCTAGAAGCATAAGCAATAACACGTCCTTTTTGCATAAGAACGACACCCAAACCAACTCGACTAGCATCGGTATAAACAACAAAATCTTGATTCCCTTCGGGAATAACGAGAATAGGAGCATCGGAAAGGAGTTCTTTCAATTTCTGAAAAGAAGCTTCACATTTGTCCGACCAAATGTATTTAACTCCCTTCTTAGTCAAGCCAGTGAGAGGCACGACAATCTTAGAAAAGTCTTTAATAAAACGACGGTAATAGCCCGCCAACCAGAGAAAGCTACGGATTTCAGTCACACTCTCAGGTCTTTTCCAATCCTGAATCGCTTCAATCTTTAAAGGATCCACGGAAATTCCGGATTCGGAAATAATATGACCGAGAAACTTCACACGAGATTGCCAAAAATGGCATCTATAAAATTTTGCCTTCAACTGATTACTCCTAAGAGTTTCCAGTACAACCCGAAGATGTTTTTCATGTTCCTCTTTGGTTTTAGAATACACAAGAATATCATCAATGAAAATGAGAACAAACCGATCGAGGAAATCTTTGAAAACTCGATTCATGAGGTCAACGAAATAAGCCGGAGCATTCGTTAAACCAAATGGCATAACTAGCCATTCATAAGATGCATACCGAGTACGGAACGATGTCAAAGGAACGCAATCCGCTGCAATATGAAGCTGGTGAAAACCGGTAGCCAAGTCTAATTGTGAAAAGACCTTAGCACCACTTAGCTGATCAAATAGATCATCAATCCGAGGTAAAGGATATTTATTTTTAATAGTAAGATCGTTAAGCTTGTGATAGTCAACGCAAAGCCTAAGCGTACCGTCGGATTTCTTTACGAAAATAGCTGAAGCTCCCCAAGGTGAGGAACTAGAGCGAATAAATTGCTTCGTCTCCAATTCGGATAATCGTTTACGCATCTCTTCATTCTCCTTATTGGACATGCGATAAGGAGGACGAGTAATAGGTTGAGCTCCAAGGATAAGATTAATTTGGAACTCAATTGCTCGCTTAGGTGGTAATCCTAAAACAGGCTCAAATATGTCGGAATATTCACGAATGACGTGAATACGGGAAATGACATCCTCCTCATCATCATTATCATCATCACGAGGATTTAAAGAATATAAAGATGCAGTCAAAGTGGGATCCGAATCTTTTAGAATAATAGAAATCTGATTTACAAATTGCGGATGTCGGAGATAAATAGTCCGCTCAGGACACAGGATATGAGATTCATAACGGTTAAGCCAGTCCATACCCAAAATCATTCCAAAGCGTAAGTAACGCATAGCATGCAAATCGGCTAGAAAAGAAAAATCACATAAAATAATCTCCACATTTCTACAAAGCAAACTAAGAGTTGCGGATCCACCAACCGGATTCGCAATTCTCAAAGAAGTCATTAAAGCATCAACACTTAAAGAAAAAGTATCGACAAGTTCCTTTGATATAAAAGAATGAGATGCACCCGTATCAAAGAGAACCCTAATAGGTTTATCATGAAATAAAATAATACCATCAAGAATGGAATGAGAAATACCTTGGCCACGAGATGTGTTGCCAGGGGCTTGAGCCACATTTAACTTTCCCTCCTTCTTGGCTTCAAGTTTGAGGCATTGATGCATGAAATGATCTGGGCTCTTACAATAGCGACAATATTTGGGCTTTGAGAACTTATTAGCAAAATGATCCCCAGATCCACAGTTGAAGCATCTCGCACCACTAGGAGAAGGTGCCTTTGCCGCAGGAGTTGCCCGCTTACCCTTTTTGTTGGGATAAGGACCCTTGAATTTGTTTGGCCTCTTCTTGTTGTTGAAGTTTGGTTTAGCGCCTTCCACTTCAACATCACTCTCTCTATCAGCCTCTTCAAGACGAAGAGCGATATCGACGAGTTGATCAAATGCGACTTCTAGTTTCAAGACTAGTGGCTTCTTAAGATTCTTATTTAAGCCATAAACGAACCTCTGGTTCTTCTTCAATGGGGTGTTGATGTATTCAACCCCATATTTGGAAACCGACTCGAAGGCTACGAGTAATCAGTCACAGAGGATTGACCTTGAACAAGGTCTATAAAACGTCGAGCCAAGGTTACTTTCCCAGCTTCTGGTACAAACTTCAACTCGAAGCGTCCCTGAAATTGCTCCCAGGTGAGTTCCACTTCATTAATTTCTGAAATAAGGAGTTCGTACCAGTCCAATGCTCTCTCCTGGAGCATGCTGGAAGCCACCTGAACGCGGTGGAGATCGATAAGGTTCATGCGAGAAAAGATTCGATCGCATGGTTTTAACCAAGCCTGGACCTCGATGATAGTTTCCGAACCTTTGAAGGGCTTCCCACCCAAGTTGGTGTAATCGCTGCACAAGCGTGCAAATTCCGACTTTGGGTGAGTAGGTTCCGGGTTAGCTCCCGCTGCTTGAGCATTTGTTACTAAATCAAGAAGCTGGCAGTCATAAAAACTCCATCCTGGGGAGCAGCACTAGATGATCCAGTTCTGGGACGGCCTGGTCTAGACATTCTCTTCCTTTAAGAAAGAAAGAAGAGAAGGAAGAAGGTTATTCACCAATGAATATCAAGCAATCTTGATAGATAAAACAAGGAATCATAAAGGCAATAGGATGAATCGGTACGAAGACTCGAATTAATCCTATGGTATAACTCCTAAGATAGACTTAGGACGATGATCCTAAGTAAGTTATTCTACATTGTTCCGAAGTTTCGCTCTGATACCAAGCTGGGACGCCCCACCTCTATACCCATGCTAGCCAAGAACACTACGGTGTAGAGCTGTCAACTAGCATGGAGAATAAGGCCGTTGAGGAGCGACCATTCATGTGATTGCTTATCACACGGTGGCTATAAATAATCTTTGAAAACAAACATAGAAATAAGCATAACACAAATCAGTCACAGACATCCATATCACAGAGGCAGAAGAAGATATGAATATATAACTAACACATGAAAGTGTACATCAGAGTAGTGGTCAAAAAGATCCACAATAATACAAAAGAATAGAAACACGTGCTATACAAAAGAATACAACTATGAGTCTATGTCTCAAGTGTATACAACAAAAACTGCTAATCTAAATAGTTAGCCAAAAGTCAGAGTAGCAAATCCCGAGAAGAAGTCTAGCAGAAGCACCTGTAACATCTCGTTCTGACCCGAGTATTATTTAAGAAAATAATAAACGGATCAGTCTAGCTATAAATATCAGATGACATGATATAAAATAAAAGATATGGCATAAACATAAAATATCCGTACTGACATACTACTATAAGTATGCAAATGATGATCAATAGAAGATCAATCAATAAGAGATAAATCAATATCACAAGAATCTTCTCAAAGATCCAAAGAGGGCATCATACGCTAAACTTGTACTCATAACAAGTCAATGACATAAATTACAGAAATCAACACAAGAAATCCAGAAATCACAGAAAAAAGGAAAGTGGCCTATCACATGACGGTCCAAAGACCATGGGGAGCTACCCCATATGTGTGAGTCGAAATCACACAGATGAGGTCTAGACTAACCAAAAATCAAAAAGGTATGTGTGAGTGAAATCACACAAGTGGTGTCTAGTCTAACCTCGCAAACAAAAACGTATGTGTGAGTGAAATCACACAAGTGGTGTCTAGACTAACCAAGAAGGTAAAAAGGTATGTGTGAATGAAATCACACAAGTGGTGTCTAGTCTAACAAAGCAAACAAGAGACATCGCACAATTGCTAGTCTAAATCATAAGAATGATCATCATGATCAACGAGAAGTGTCAATTACACTAAGCTAGTAAATATAAAAGTTTAGCTTCACGTCCCATAACCACTTGCTTAACTTAAATATTTACGAACAAACTATAAATCTTCACTAGAAAATTGTCACAAGAGGTTCAATCGAACAAGTCCAAGAATTAACCGACGAAGCAAACGCAAGCGTTTCATACCACTTGTTTTACTAGGCCGTTTGATTAGATTTCTCATCCGAGTGAGGCAAAGGTTTGTATATACTAATAGACTGGAAAACGGTTTTATAAACGAGTTTGGTATTGAAAATAAAGTTGAAATCATTTTGATGAAAAAGTTTTGATATTTACTACTAGTATTGAAACCTTCATATTTCTAAAGTTGTCTCGAAGAATGGTCAACTCAGCATCTCAACAAAGCAAGTTCTGTTGAATGTTTTTCAGATAAGATCCCCTATGGAGGGGGGTCCAGGGGGGTGGCAACCCCCCAAGGTGGGGGTGCAGGGGCAACGCCACCGCTACGGGGTTCGACCTTCCCGGTCAGGTCGTGGGGGTCCAGGGGGCAGCGCCCCGTCCAAAACGGTACGACCTAGTGAAGACAAGCGGCCTATGACCTAAAACAAAAATGAGGTCTAGCGACCTAAGGGGATGCGCGACCTAAGAAGGTACGCGAGATAAGGATGAGAGACCAAACAAGGTTCACGACCTAAGAAAAACAAGGTCACGCGACCTAACAGGAAACAGGGTCAAGCGGCCTAAGGGGTTACGCGACCTAACGTAACATGGGTCAAACGACCTAAGGCATCACAGGTCGAATGACCTAACTGCTTAAGGGACAAACGACCTAAAGAGGTTTGCGACCTAATGGGGTTCACGACCTAAAGGTATTCGCGACTTAACGGGTTATAGGTGTAACGACCTAACGACATAAAGGCCTAACGACCTAAAGGTGATAGGGTTACGCGACTTAGTGAAATAGCAAAGGCAATATTAGGTCAGAGACGACCTACGACTTAAGGCCAGCGTGACCTAAAGTTTTAACACGCGAGCGACCTAACGTTATAAAGGCCAAACGACCTAAGGCTTAACTCGCGAACGACCTTCAGCTTAAGGCTTAACTCGCGAGCGACCTACGACCTAACGTCCAGGCGACTTTTCCACGCGTGTAAGCCACGAACCCGAGCGACCTAAGGGTCCAGAACGACCTAAGGCTGGAAATTCACCAAAAACACTAAAAAGTGGAGTTTTTCGCCAATCCAATCCAAACCAAATGCAACTGTGCGTGTTAAAGTGATAGGGAACCATTCCCAACAGTCCAAGATAGTTATAAGCAAGAGTGTGAGATAAAAATCTCACCTTTTCACAAAAATGGATGAAGATGAAGCTTGAAGCCAATGGAGAAGCAATCCAAAGCTTGAATCCAATATCTTCTACTTGAATTTGGAGTTGAATGTTGGATTAGCAATTAAATTTGAGCTTGGAGTTTTAATTTTCCATTCTCTTCACCATTAATGCAAATTTCAATTTAGCTAGGAATTTATGAAGAGTGAGGAGAAGGGGGTTGGAACTTGGGCTTAATAGGCTAAACTAACCCAAAGTCCAAAGCGGGAAAAGTTAGTGAAATTTCACTAACTCCAAACCTATCGATGTTTATACTTAAAAAAGTTGTAAATGGCATTTCGAACTCAATGGAAGTGGTCTCGAGTCCTAATTTGACCGTTTGCAAAAAGTAGCTTTTCGGACCAAAATCCGATTAACGATATAATGTTTAAATAAAATATTTAAATATAAACTCGATAAATATGGGGGTTGTTACATCTTTGAACCTACGTAAATTCAATTTATAAATCATAATAAATATGTGTTTGTAATAGTAGATGATTTTTCAAGATATACTTGGACTATCTTTATGAAAAATAAAAGTGATCTTTGAATATTTTAAAATTATTAGAAGAATTCAAAATCTCAAATGTTTGAAAATTAAGAACATTAGTGGTGATCATGGAGGTGAATTTGAAAATGAAAATTTTGAACATTTTTGTAACAAAAAGGGAATTTCACATAATTTTTGTTTTCCTAGAACACCACAACAAAACGGGGCTGTTGAAAGGAAAAATAGAACTTTACAAGAATGTGCAGGAACTCTATTAATTGGAAGCGCATTACCAAAACATTTTTGGGTAGAAGCTGTAGAAACTGCTTGTTATATTTTGAATCGTGACTTCATTCGTCCCCTAACAAAACATACACCGTATGAACTTTTTAATGGAAGAAAACCAAATATATCTTATTTTAAAGTTCTTGGTTCAAAATGTTTTATTCTTAGTACAAAAGATTAGCTTGGAAATTCGATCCAAAATCCTATGAAGGAATATTAATAGGATATTCGGAACGAAGTAAAGTTATCGAATATTCAATAAAAGAACTAACATAATCGAAGAAACGCTTCATGTTTCATTCGATGAAAATTTCAATATTAAAAATAAAATTGATGATGGTGAAATAATTAATAAGACCGTCACAGATAATAATACTGAAAATTCTTTTGATAATTCCATTACTCAAACTGAAAACACTATTCATCATGAAAGTGGATTAAGATCTCCTCCAAGGATACTAAAAGATCATCATGTAGAAAATATTATTGGAGAAATTAATTCAAATGTTAAGACTAGAAGTCAACTTAATCAAATGGGCCATGTAGCATTCCTTTCAAATATTGAACCTAAAAATGTTAAAGAAGCCTCTACTAATGACTATTGGATTATAGCTATGCAAGAAGAGCTAAACCAATTGGACCTAAACGAAGTTTGGGATTTAGTTTCTAGACCAAGTAATCAAACTGTCATTGGTACTAAGTGGGTTTGCAAAAATAAAGCTGATGAACAAGGAAATATAACTAGGAATAAAGCTAGATTAGTCGCACAAGGATATAATCAGGAGGAAGGGATTGACTATGAATAAAAGTTTGCTCTAGTTGCCCGATTAGAAGCAATACAGATCTTATTGGCCATCGCATGTTTTTGTAATCTTAAAATTTATCAAATGGATGTTAAAAGTGCTTTTTTAAATAGTTTTATAAAAGAAAATGTTTTTATTGAACAGCCTCCTCTATTTGCACATGTAAAATATCCAGACCATGTTTATAAACTTAAGAAAGCTTTATATGGTTTAAAACAAGCACCACATGCTTGGTATGAACGACTTAAAAGCTATCTTTTGAATGCTGGTTTGGAAATAGGGAAAGTTGATCAAACATTTTTTATTAAGAAAACTAAAAAAAGATATTTTAATTGTTCAAATTTATGTTGATGATATTATTTTTGGTTCTACTAATAATAAATTATGTCAGGTTTTTTCTAATATAATGACCAAAGAATTTGAAATGTCACATATGGGAGAATTATCATATTTTCTTGGATTATAGATCAAAAAACTAGAAAATGGAATTTTTATTAACCTAGAAAAATATTATAACAATCTAATTAAACGCTTTGGTATGGAGAACACTTCGGCCAAACCAACTCCAATGATCAGGATAAGGATGGAAAAAGTGTTGACCAAAAATTATATCGAAGTATGATTGGATCGCAACTTTACTTAACTGCTTGTAAACCTGACATAATGATGAGTGTTTGTCTATGTGCTCGATTTCAAGGAAATACTAAAGAATCACATATGCGAGCAGTGAAACGTATATTGCGATATCTTAGCAAAACCAAAGATTTCGGACTATTTTATCTGAAAGAATGTCCTTTTAAATTAGTATCGTACAATGATGCTGATTTGGAGGATGTCGGACGGATAGAAAAAGTACGGGTAGGACTTGTGAATTCATTAGACATTCCTTAGTATCTTAGCAAGAAACAAAATTGTGTTTCACTATCGACTTGTGAAGCAGAATATATTTTTGCTGCTTTAGCATGTGCTCAAGTCATATATATGCAATAAACACTTCAAGATTTTAGAATAAATTTATCTAAATATATTAATTTCTATGATAATACCAGTGCTATAAACTTATCTAAAAATCTAGTAAATCATTCAAACATATTGACATTCGTCATCATTTTCTTCATGATAATTTTGAAAATGATTTAATAAAATTAGAATTTGTTTCTTTTGAAAATCAACTGGCTGATATATTTACAAAACCTTTAAATGAAAATATTTTTATAAAGCTAAGAAGAGAATTAGGTATTATATCTCAAAAATATTTGTAATTTAAAAGAAAAAAAGATTGTCTAATAAAGTTTTATTCCAACTAGGATTTTCTTTGGTTTTTTTATCTGGCTCTTATTATTTCAACCAGTAAACTATTTAGTATCGTTTATCTGGTTATCATTTTTTCTACCATAAACTTGGATTTATTTTTCAACTTTGTTTCCTCTATATATTTTGGCTTCAAACATGTCATAATACACTCTTAAATCCTCCTTGTTTTTGAAACCAAAAATCTTTCTATCTATATTAAAAATATGTCTTCCCAAGATATATCTGATTATTCATCTGGTTATTCTTCAATTTATTTCGAATCACCTAGTTCGGGATCTTCATCTTTGCCTATACCTACACCCAACAATGAAAAGGCTCCGTTTTACCATAGTGGTTTCACACCGGAACCTAAAAGACCTAGAAAACTACATTTTGGCTCTTCTTTCACCGAAGCAAAGATTAATGACATTCATCATTTTCAACAAGAAACTTTGAATATTCAGAGAGACTCTACTATGAACAGAAAATTCAAGGTTAAAAGTTAAATTGGTTGGAGAAAATGGCAACCAAATTATGTGGTTCTACCCCAGTCCAAAATCGAACTATTGCTCAATCTCCTCCACGTACTCACGTGTCTTCAGACTCATGGGAACACGGACAAGCAGTTGGTTCTCCAGCTCATCAGAATTACTAGTCTCCTCTTAAACCATTCAAAGAGGACACCAAGGATGAACCAAGGTATTCTGACGATTCTCCATTCAGCTATTAAATTTTGTTTTATGTATTTTTTTATTGTTTTTATCTATAATTTTTTTTGTAAAATGATTGTATACTATGAAAAGTTGACTTTTTTTTTAATTTTGAAAAAATAGACTTGAGTGTAGCATTCTGTGCTAATTCAGACGTTCGAATTGACAATTTAGACGTCTGAATATTATACCTAGGAATATTTGTTCACCCAGATTCCGATGTCTAATCTAAAAAAACAGAAGTATGAATTAAGCCCAAAATGAGCTAATTCTTTGCTACCTCGAAATTGCACTTATTCAGAAGTCAGAATTTATTTCAGACATCTGAAATCATCAGGCAACATTTTTTTAAGTGGACCTACTTCATTAAATCCATCTATATATTCTACTTTACTCTTTTACTTCTATTTTTAACCGTATCCATTGACTTTCACCTTCAAAAAACCCATACTCTAACCCTAAAAACTTCATTTTTAACTCCAAATCTTCGTCCAAAATCAAATTTAAAATGGCTCCAAGGTCCAAGCGTATAAGAGAATTCAACAACCAGACCATCCGAAGCTCAAATTAGGTCTTGGCTTCATTATGAGACTACTATTGCAGATTCAACACTATGAAAAACTCTAAAATATTTAATGGAGCATTTATGCAATTTTAAGACTTCAATGGCTATAGGATTAGGGAAACGGCGTAGTCGAACCACTTCAATTCGCTAATTGGGTATGATTTTAACAATTTAAAAATCAACCATCTTCTTATCAAATTATTTCATGCTAATATGAACCTAGACCGTCACAATCCTCAAAATAGAGAAGATTGTGTATGGATTATGGTATAGGGAGTTAAAAAATTTCTTCCATTGCAAAGATTTGGCCATATTTTGAGATGCCCTTATTGAGGAATCGAGTTGACGATGTCGATGTCGATATGTATGAACATGACGAAGTTTCACATAGATTTCCTTCCGACGGCATGACAAATATGATTTCAACAAAGTTGCGTCCTCAAGCTCGAATAATACATCGTTCCCTCATCCGATCTCTTCAACTCCGAACTGGTAGCTATGAGAAAATTTATAAAAGGGATTTCCATGCTCTTTATGCTATCTATTCTAATCAACAAGTAAATTGGGGGAAGATTATAATAGACGAATTTCAAGATGCGACCATTCGTAGGAAATATAAGACTTTGCATTATGGGGCTTATATCATGAGGATATTGATGCAATGTGGAGTTCCGATATCCGATTCAAAAAGTTCATCCATAAATGTGCTAGGTTCTAAAACTTTAGGCCTAATGCAATTACCAAAGCGACCGCTATCTCATGACATCATTCCCTTTCATCAATGGATCGACAACCGGAATCGTGGTATTCGTCAACCGTCACATCCTAGCATACCTTCATCATCTTCGTCTTAACCTCCTCATCAATAAGAAGAAGAAGAATACTATGAGGAAATTCAAGAAATCTGAGAAGATGCAACACCAAAGCAAGCTTTAAGAACACTTTTGCAAAATCAGAAGAAGCTTCAGAAACAAATGGTGAGCATGAAAAGAAAATGATAAAAAATTCAACTCCATCACGGGATTCTTAAAAAAAAATTGGGATAAGATTTCTTGTTTGTCTTCCTCATCATCCAACATTCAACACAACCGGACCCCACTCACTTCGTCTTCCAGTCAAGAAGAAGAAGATGTTGATGTTGTTTGAAGACAGTGATGAATTTTAGGTTGGTATGGATGATTTCTTATCTCATTTTTTTATTTTTTTATAACGCGTTTAGTTATCTTTTGCAACAATCCTTGTTGTTCTCTGTTTAAGCACTTTGTATTGTTTTATATTGTTTACTTTTAAAACATTACGTTCTATTTGTATTTCAATCTGTAGTTGTGTTTGATTCTAAATGTTCTTGTTTTTCCATGGTTTTCTATTTGATGTATATATCTATGTTCTTGTTGTAATTTTAGTACTTGTTTCTCTCTCCTAAATTATCTTGAGTAACTAATTACTTTTTGTCAATGACAAAGGGGGAGATAATGGTAGAATATTATTATAGGAATTCTTTAATTCAGAGGGAGAAAATCATATTTTTCATACTAACCAATATTTCTATGACAGGAGAAGTTATTATTTACTGACAATATTTTCGTAGTTGTCATTAGCAAAACGGGGGAGAATGTTAGAACCACGGTTTCTGATATTTTGATAATAACAATTATATGAGTTTAACTAACAAAGTTTTGCCAGAAAATATTGATGATCAGACTCCGGATGGATGACCATGATCTTTTATATTGTTAGAGTATGTGTATAGTTACTAACATATGTTAAAATCTCCCCTAATTGGTATACGTGCAAAAGCTATTGAATACATGCACTTTTTTCAAAGAAAAGTTATATATGTCTGAAACACAGGTCAGACGTCTAAATCATTAATTCAGACGTCTGAATTCTGAAGAGTAACATAAATTTTAAGGCGCATTCAGAAGTTTGACCTTAATATTCTGACTTCTGAATACAATCTGTTTTGCACTGTTTCAGCGCCGGTTTGTTATTTAGCTTTATTCAGAAGGCTAAATTTTATTCAAACTTCTGAGTTAAAAATAACGACTATTTTTTTGAAAAGTTGCTTCTCTTCCCTGTACAGAAACAACACTCAATTCAATAGTTGCTTCTTTCTGATTCATGGCTACTCTTCACAAAGCATTGCAATCTTTTAACAACTATAAATAGCAAGCAATTTCAACACTATTATTAAAAAATTCTTATTTTTAATTTCTAAATTCTGTACACTTGCTATTTACTTTAAATATTCTCAAATCAAAATATTTGATCACTAAAACTCAAGCATATTCTTGTGTGATCAATTAGTCTTCCTTTCTTCATGAATTTCACTATATACCATAAAGGAGAAGATTATAGGAAGGGTGTACTCATATTGGCTCATCAGTGCTATTACAGAGCATATTTGGTCAGAAACATTTCCACCTGTATTTGAAGTCCTGTTGTAGTATCCTCAGGCAGTAGAAGTCCTATTCGGTTGTCTAGGAGGGAAAGTCCTGTTCGGTTGTTCAAGCGGTGTATTACCTGTTTCTTCGGGTGAAGCAAGGGTATCGATTAAATTCCAGAAGGAGTCTGGGACTGGACATAGAACGGAAAGTTCGAACCAATATAAAAATCTCTGGTGTCTTTTATTATTGCTTATATTTTTATATTCATATTCCGCTCAAGCAAGTAATTTAGTAAACTTTCATATTACGCGATCACGTAGTTATTTTCAGTTATCACTACTATGAAGAAGGGAACCACTAGAATCGGTGCCTAAAGCTAGCAAAGAAGGGACAAGGTGGGAAAGCTTATGCCTTTAAAGTTGTATTTGTTTTAAATAGACCTCCTCATAGAGACAAGGGAAAAATTTCATTGGAAGGTTTAACTATTATCTTTGTAAATATTATTCGTACCTTGTTGACTCAGTAGCATTACGTTCATTCATAGATAGAAATGTAGTCAACTCCTCGAGTCTAAAAACCAAATTGTCACCAACCCGATAGTCATGTATAATCCTATTGGGCATCGACATGCATTTCTTTGATTTGTAAAGAACAAGTCATGGATATATATAACGTAGATTTTACATGTTATACATATGTACTGGGTTTTGAGGGTTATGGACCTATCCTAGGGATGGATTGGTTATCATACTATGGGGTTGTCTTAGATTATGATAAAAGGATCGTTTGGCGAAGGAGTTATAAGGTGTGAGATATTGACGTTCAATGTGCACCCCAAAATTCAGCCGAGTTAAGCTATTTATATTCATTTAGGCTATCATAAGATGATCTCTCATCTATGCCCGTAGTCGAAGACTTTCCTGATGTTTTAAGCCTTTGGTCTCATAGCTTAAAGGGAGATCGAGTTTAGGATTGATTTCGAGAAGCACGTTGGACCCGTCGAGCTGCAATTAAGGCATATGACCCCCAAGCAAAGGCGAGAGTTTGATAAGCATATTCAGAAGCTATTGCAAAATTAATTTGTTCTCTATAGTACTTCAGATTGTGGAAAGCCAATTTTCCTTGCTACAACAAATGGCTTTTTAAGGGAATGCGTTGACTATCGAGAGCTCAACAAGCTGACCAAGAAAAACAGGTATCCCTTACCTAGAATAAATGAATTATTTGACCAGTTTGTTGGGGCCTAAATACTTTCCCAGTTGGACTTAGTCATACGATTCCACCAATCGAGAATAAGCGAGGATAGCAAATAGAAGATCGCTTTCCGCACTTCGGACGGACCGTATGAATATGTGGCATTTCCTTTTGATTTGACAAATTCCCCTTTGTACTTTGTAGATTTGATGAGTAGAGTCTTTAAGGGGGAAATAAATAAGTTCGTCTTAGTGTTCGTATATGATATTCTAGTACTCTCTAAAAGTGAAGGTGTGCATGAAAATCACTTAAGGGAGATGCTAGGGACTTTAACAAGGCACCAACTAAAAGTAAAATTCTCAAAGTGCCATTTTTGGTAGGAGGTAAGATTTCTAAGTTATATTTTATCCAAGAAAAGATTATCTATTGATTCTACAAAGGTGTAAGCTATTCAGGACGAGAATTCCACAGAATGCCATAGAAGTTAAGACTTTTCTTACATTGGCGGTTTATTATAGGAAATTTATCATGGGCTTTGCCAAGATAGAAGTCCCACTCACTCATGTAACAAAGTAAAATTTAGTTTTTGTAAAGGATAAGAAATGCATGGAAGCATTCGAAAAGCTGAAGGAACTGTTGACTAGTGCGCCAACATTTAATATTCTGATGGGACGAAGCCTTTTAACATTTACACTGATGTATGCAGTATGGGGATAGGAGCTGTTCTTATAGAAAAAGGAAAAGTGATGGCCTATGCAAGCATGCAGTTGAAAGAATGAAAGAAGGTACCCCACTCATGACCTAAAGTTAGTGGCTATCCTTCTTGCTTTGAAGATGTGGCGGCACTGTTTATAACATCATATGACTTTGAGATACTGTACACCGTCAAAAAATTGAATGTTGTTGTCAATGCCCTTAGTCGGAGGCAAGCTACTCTTGGTGCTATACATGAGTGGAGGTGGTTGGAGCTCCTCTTTAGTTTCAACTTCCAACCTCTATTAGAAATCGCTTTAGTTTATGTAGCAACAATGGAAGTTAGTGTGACAATCCATACCTCATTGGACATGAATTTTCGCCAAATTGAAAACCCAAGTTCACTCAAGTATAGATCCTTGGTTTGTATCCTGCAAATATATAAATGCATAACAGAGTATTTATTGATATAAACTCACAACGGAATAGTAAAATAAAACATATAGTTACTGACCAAGATTGAAACTTCCAATATCTAGTGTCTTTGTCAGTGCCGAGCATGCATAAGGAAACCTGTCCTTTCATTGTTCTTCCCTTGTACCAGTTCACTCTAAGCTATCATATGGGTTGTAATGAGGAGGGGGTACAATAAACATTCTTGTACTGATAAATTACACATTTTATATGTAACACTAGTTTATGTCAATTACCTTCCATCACATGTTATGTCTTTTACTTTATTTAGTCATCTCCACTCCACGTATGCGTACGTTACGCCCCATTTATCCTCGGTAGACAATAACCACACGCAGGCACACACATGCATGCACAAACACACACACATATATAAATGCCATAGTCCCTCATTAGACCATGATACTTTCCCCGCTAGTATCTATAACTCAAGACCTAATTAGGTTCCATCGCCAACGCAGTATCACGTCCTCGTCGCCATGCATACCAATGAGCTCCCTTAATGCCTAATAATGACATCAAAACTATTAGTTGTATTCTATCTATTTTGAAACGCTCCCATAAAGGTTAATCCAGCCTTGCCCCTAATAAAGAAACTAGAAAACAATTGTGGCAGTGCATGACCTAATCGTGCTCACCCTAGTAAGAGGTGTAGTCGTTTAAGTGTAAACTTTGTCTTTCCGTTGACCATTCAGGACCAATTACGTTCTCGACCTATGTATAGCTCCTACTCCCGAATATAGTACCAAATACGCACCGACATAGCCCTAAGCCGTGCACACTATCCCATTTAGATTGCTTAATGTAATCAAGGTAATACCCACTTATTACTTGATACCCCCAAAAAGGTTGAAGCGGACTTTACTTGTAATTTGACACTTCGATCGAGGCGAACCTTCCTACTTAGGTATTCCTCATCTATACGCGAGTGTATATAATTTCATAGGTCCTATAGTTGGATACTTCCACATCAATATAATATATACACAACTGCTTGTAGCCCCTAGGTGCGGGCAGACTGTTGTTGCGTAATACTATTGACCTCACATTCCAACCCATTTTAACGACTATTTCATTCTTATCCAATCTCATTTTTTAGCTAATTTTAGTAATGCACACCGGTCATAAACGCGTACTTAAGGTTACGTATATCTATATATATGTATATGTGTGTATGTATAAATATATGTTCATACTTATTTAATTATTACGACTCCAGTGTTCAATTGTTAATATATTCCTATACTTTTTCATGCGTTTACTTCTTGTTCCATCTATGTAAATTTAGCGTCATTTACCACTTCCTTTTAACTTATACCATTTAACTCCCTTTTTATAATTAAACCCATTTATCATCGCTTTTTTATTTTTTTATACCTTCCTCTAGTTACTATGCTCGTTACTTACTCTTTTTATCACTTATTACTTGATTTTTAACTCTTCTTTACTTATCCTATTACTTTACCTATCTTTATCGTTTATTATTTGGTTTCTGACTTTCCTTTATTTCAACATTAACTTTACAGTTAGACCGTTATTTATTATCATTCTTACTAATCTTTAATTCGTACTTAGGGATTTCTGCACTTTATTGCATTAGAATCACATTTCCCTCAAAAGGAAAGGTTAACACTGTAAAAAAATATCTTATCCAAAAAGGGAATTTGTGTTATGTTTGGAATTATAATGAATTATCTTTTCATGGTTGTTAAAATAGATAGTACAAAATATGATAAATAACCATATTTTATATATCTCTTTCTTTAAGGCGTATTCTTTGTTATTTCAAACGATACACTTTCATTTATGAATATGAACTTGATAATGTATATAAATTTATATTGCAACAACCTTACATTCTAATGAATTTACTACTTAAATCGTAATAATTTATTATGATAACTTCCAATTACATTACTTGCATAAATCATCTAATCAACAAATCTAGAACTACAAATGTAATTTATCAAACATGGACTACTATCTAATAATTTTTAGCATCAAGTACATGCAATAAAAATTTTATGTTACCAATCATAGAATACGTATGCGTGGTTAATAAACTCATTAAATGTATATAATTAGGCCTACAACTCCAATTTACATTTAGGCATACAAGAATAGATTTTTAATGATATAAATCCAATATTATATAAAGAATTTAATTTTGTCACTCAATTTTTAACTTTTCAAATCTCCAGATCTAATCCATATTATTCTAGTTTGACTCCTCTTATTCTCCCTATTGGAATACATATACCACAAGCATGCATATATCAAACAAAAATCTAGATCAGAGAAGAGATTTTGATTTAATTTAATTTCGGATGTGGATTTATAATTTACCTTGGCTTTGACGATTTGATTCGACCCTATTCTACTTCTTAATTATCCTTTGCTATTCTCCTCTTGTATATACTTATATAAATTATAATTATATTTAGAATTAAGAATTTGTGAAAAAGAGAAAATGGTAGAGCTTCGTCATCGTTTTAGAAAATATGAGTAGAGAGGGGCTAGACCGGTATTTATTGGGGTTCGAATCAATGTCAGCCGGTAGATTAATTTATTTTAAGCCTAGACCATTTGGCCTAGATTAATTCACAACCAATAGTCAAATAGTGGTCGACCACTACCCATTTACCCGTCAACTGCTAGAGGTCGACCGGTTATCACTTATGGCTGATGATAATTTCTTTTTCAATTATGTTATTTTGTTTATAATTTTGGCAAATTTGATTAACATTAATCCTTCTTAATGTTAAGTAACCGTTAGATTTAACCAACATCATTTTATTTTGTTATTAAATTTTATTTTCTTAATTATATGTATAATTATTTGCAATCTAAAATATTCAAAATTAATAACTATTTCAGTTGAACTCCGATCGTAACACTTTATATATGAAAATTAATCAGAAAATCGACACGAACTCAATGGTGCAAGTTTCATAGACAAATATGGAATTTGTAAAAAAATTGATATTATTATTTATTGATTAGTTGTTTTTTAATTAATTATCAATAAAATTAAGGGGAGTTACATTGTCCTTTTCACTTAAAAGAATTTAGTCTTCGAAATTCCTCAATGACCGAATCATGTAACATAAGCGCAACCATTCTAAACTAACAAACTAATTGGTGTGAAACCATATTGTAGGCAATCACATTTAAGTGCATTATGTATCACAATACATATGACATGCATGTAGAATAATTTTAATTGATGCCTCTTATATCAATGCATTATTTTATAAAAAACTTGAAAATATGGTGCAAATAACTTATATACACACCAGCAGTTCTATATGTATGCAAGTTTTGAAAATCAAAATCTTTGTTCTTGTATCCAAATTTTCCCACACTTCTACGAGCAGAAGCATAATTGAACTAATTTGACATCCAATCCCTACCATCCAAAATCATAGCAAACCATTTGTAACATCTATAATTTTGAAAAATCTAGTTTTTTAAATTTATATTCTTATGTCGAAAAAGGGTTTAGATGGAGAATTTTATATTTCCATCAAGTTTCTTGAGTACCCTTTCCACTGTTCTTGGAACCGTCTATTTTTCCCTTATCGCTAACTACCTTTTTTACAGTAATTTACGCTGCATAATAAAATTCATAATTGCTAACATATCAATGTTTTTCCTTTGCTAAGCATGTGGCATGTCAAAATTCATAAATTTCCCTCTTTCTGTTCAAAACCATTTTAAATTAATTTTTTGAAACAGTTAGAAAATCTTTAAAATTCAAAAATTCATTAATTTAAAGTTTTTTCATAAATGCATTTTATTTATAAAATCAAATAATTTTGAACAAAAAATTTCAAAAGTGTATTTTTTTCTTTCAAAATAAATTATGTCACATCCTTTGTTGTCAGGATTTAGTCAGTAGTTTAACGTCCATAATGAACTCCATATTATTACACGATAAATTTTGAGTTTCAAAAACTTTTCTTTTGTTTAAAATAACAATTAGCACAAAAGTTCATTTATAAATTTCATCTTTTTAAGGCATAGGGGTAGTGACATGTGGTTTTGCAATAACCTTTACTGTCATTCGAATCGCTTTTTAAGGCTTTTTGGACTCAACATTATTTTACTTGTGACGACCCGAACTCGATGCCAGACAAACGACATCGAATCCGTATCGTCGGAGTTTGCAACAACATTAGATGATAAACAACACAGCGGAAACAAAAGATAATTCCATTGATATGCAATATAGATAAACATCTTGATACAACATATCCAACACAATCAGAGAATGTGTACAACACAACACCACAGTGGAATATTGACATGAAAAAATTCTTCAAGAGAATCCATTACTGCAAATCCAAACCAAAACTCCAAAGCCAAAGATCTAAACTTCAAGCTCGATCCACCATTATCAAGTTGAACTTGTAGCAAATTCAATCCCGAATGCGATTGCCAAACCAAAACTTCAAAGGTGCAAAAACTGAAGAAGATTTCGAAATGCTACCAAACCAAAGACTTCGAAAGCTATCGAATCTACACCTATTTATGGATTATCTAAAAAAACCCAACTCTAGACTACACGTGTGGAAAATTGTGGGCACCCAGAGTTTAGGAAGGGAACAATAAACTCCAGGTCAGTCATGGGATTGGTATGAGCAAACAAAACAGTTTTATCTTTAAGAAAACAACAAAAGAATTTAAAACATTGAAATCTGCAATGCTTTTTGGAAAATGAAACTACCATAAGGCCTCCCACCACACACACCATACAAACGCAGAATTGGAGGAGATTTCTCCTTATGATAGTCAAAAATGCTTGATACGCGAAAACCATTTGGATATTATTATTAGTGCATAGTGTAGAAAACCTTTCGAAAGTATAATATTAATCTTAGCCAGCATAGACATTTCGAACGATGCCTATTATAGCTACCATCTAAACAGTGGTGACCACCATAAGTAAATGGCAAGTTATACCACTAAAACCGTACAAGGCGCGTATTGGATGATTGGGTTTCCAACAAATGGTCAGGTCAAGGAACTTTCCATTACCACATGGGCACGCCTCTAGAGGGACGCCCCGAGAACTTACCCAGCTCTCTACCAACACAAGGCCGGTTTACTCCCTTCCCAGGAGTAAAACCTAAGACATGCCACCCCCGTGGTTTGCGACCTTTATCCGACGATCCTCAACCACAAAGCAACATCACACAGTAATAAATATACAGTGTCCACATGAGTTAAGTATCTAGGCTCCATACCATGATACCACCCTTTTCCAAAAGGAATGGACATACGCTAGGGGTGCGACCCCTGCAACCTTGTCGCATCTTTCTGTTTAGACCATTTCCTAGGGGTGAGGTCCTGATGCAGTCTCGTCCACAAAGCTATGCTTTTTAACAAAGCCACGCTTTGATCAACAAATGATCGGCAACACTTCGTATGCCACATTACCAAATTGGGAATGTATCACTAATAACCATCAACTACATAACCTCTGAGCTCGTACGTCTCAGAGAAGGGTGTTAAGCTAAGAGAATAAATCTCCGCAACCAAAAAGAAATGTATTTAATAGAAACCGGGTTTACACCTCAAAGTGTAGCATCAGACTCACATCCATACAAGTCTGTTCTAGGTTCGAACAGAACCGAAGGCACTTCCAAAGAAGCCCTTGCAATCCGGGTATTCACAATTCCGATCGGACTCCCCATCACATATGGAGATCTCTATATCGTAGCTACTCAGTGCAGAGTCATTCGACGGGTTATCCTTTCGTTCCCGAAAACACCCGTTCTTCACCACCGGTCTTCAAACGCTATCCATAACATCGTATCATTATTCGGAATAGGTTATATGACACAAGGTCCTCTCCCGGCTAAACCAAATAATGAGCGCAATATTTAAAAACATATGGATATGGATTTCAGTTAAGTCACAACTTTAAAACCCAAAACTTTTTTCTTTTCAAATGGTTTAAACAAATTACCATTTTCAAATCAATCAATCAAAAAGATTCACTTCACAAAGATCCATTCACAGATTTCAAAACAATTTCCATTTCAAATTGGGTTAACTCATCCAATCTTTAAATCAAAGACTTAATTCATAGCTTTCAAACCCGTTTCCAAAGATTCATTCATAACTTGGAAAACCATTTTCATTTCAAACTTGAAATCCCTTTAACAAAAAGTGGAAATTCATTTCTTATATGAAAGCTTTTATTATTTGAAAACAAATAGTTTACATTTCGGAAAAATCCAATTTCATTTATATAAGTTAAAGCCCTCTAAATTATCAAAACAATATCTCTAAAATGGTTAAAAACCATATAAACACATTTATAACTTGTATAACGTTTTTAAACCAAAATTTCCAAACATAGAATTCAATTTCAAATTTTGAATTCAAATTTAAATCAAATTATTTAAATTTCAAAACTTTATCAAGTTATTCAAATTAACTTTTATCTTTGAAAACACCTTTTCAAAAGCCTTTTTACATTTAACCCAATTCTATTTTCAAAACCATTTGGATTCAAAATTCAACTTTTAAAACCATTTCAAAAATTTGTGACTTAACCAATTTCCACGTGCAATCCATATTTGTGTGTGTATGGTGTAGTCTAGGGGTTTCACACAATAGTGCGACATCATCAATCATCACAGATTCAAGCATATCAATATCGATAAGCGGTATATTCTATAATGCTTATCTTTCATTCCCAGATACACAGATAAATAATATACGTTTATCACAGATAAAATAAATTACATTCATCACAGCTTGAATTAAAACAATTCACATCACAAAGCATCAGAGATATCAAACAACTCACAACATTCAATAGAATACAGTTATCCATAAGGAAGATTAATTTTTCATCTGATTAATTGAAACCAGATTAATTACTAATCCTGGTTGATTAACATTAATTAATTATCGTTTATGTATATTAATTATCCCTCAATTATTTATTAATTAATCTTAATTAATGAATCAATCCACCTTTAATTATTAAAGAATTAATCTTAATTAATTAATTACCCTTAATTAATTATCCTTAATTAATTAATCAATTAATTAACCCTTAATTAATTATCATTTAATGAATTAATCCTAATTAATTTAAAATAAGCAATTATCCCTAGTTACTTAATTAACTTTTACCATTAATTAATTATTTTTACTAACTAACTTAACCTTTAATTAACTAATTACTTCTTAAATTAATTACCTTAATTACATTAATTAATTAATTAATTATCCTTAATTAATTAACTTTTAAACACTTGATTAATCAATCTTTAAATCATTAATTTACCTTAATTATTTTCATTAAGAAATTAACTTTAAGTAATTAATTTCCTTTAACAAATAACTTAACTTAGACTTTAAAAGTTAATTAATAATTAAAACATTCTTTATATTCATTAACTAACCTTTAATATTATTAAGTTTATTTAAAATAAACTTTCAAAATAAAGGTCATGTATATTTTAAACATTTTAAAGCATGGTTAATTTAAAACAATTTTATTTAGAAACTTTCTTAACCAATTTAAAACTGGGTTAACATCTAATATTTACAAAAAATCTGTTTTAACAAAATTGTTTCAAAGTAAACTTGATTTTGTTTTAAAATTTGGAATTATTTTTGCCCCAAATCAAATAATCCGAGTTAAACCTTGTTTCACTCGAGCTTGACTTCGAGCCATACGCAACTTCATTTGCTTTGTGTTTTTCGACCCTTTCCCCGCGTTTGAACCCGAGACTCCATCGTCTTCCCAAACTTCAACAACTCTAGCAACCAAATGTGCACCGTGCACATGCATCGCGTCGACCAGACCCTCCGACCATTCCTACGGTCATTAACAAATCGACCTCGACAGCTAACATCGCAACCCTGAAATAAAAATTCAAGAGCCATCAAAATTCAAACACTCGATCAGGCAACCAGAACCAACTCACACGACTTAGCCTCACGCCGACGACGAACTGGACCACCAGGACCCGAACCACCAAGCAGAAAACTTTGCTACATCGCAACACCTCGAACCATCTCCTTGTGATCCATTTTGATCACCCATCGATGCCGTAAATACCCCGAGAAGCACCACGATCAATGTTGGGTATAAAACCCTATTTCAACTTCGCCACACCGCCACGGCCATTAATAAAATCATCTACTATTTTTCCTCGCACCGCCATACCTCCAGCCCCCTCCAGTGAGAATCCCGAGACAAAATGATCGCGCGGTCATCAAAAATCGATAGAATTTCATTTACTGTTGAACTCATAATTTCCCAAAATCTCCCAAACTAAAAATCCTGAATTTACCCTTAAAATTCATAGTTTTTGAAATCTAGTTAGATGATGTAAATGGAATTCAAAATCATGATATTCAAATTTGCCATAATTTTAAGTTTTCACTATATTATTTCATTTTTAAAATCATTTGTTGATTTTAAAATTATGAAACTACTTTTATAATCATCTTTATGCTTAAATAAACAATTTTCATTAAATGTCAAAGGATAATACTGACCCGATTGAGAGATTTAAATTTTTTGAAGTTCATGTAACGTCCCGCCTTTTCGCACGCTTTAAATCGACACACGTGCCAATTCAAACCATACGAAGGGCGGATTGTTATGGGGTAAATAAGAAAAAAAACAGGGAAAGAAAAAAAACAAAATAGAATCTCACAGCGGAAGGATAAAATATAATAATAAATATGCAGTTCATAAACTTTCCGCAAAACATTTGATTCTTCTTTATACAATAAATATCAGAGTTCACATACCAATAATATAAATACAGCCGAATTAAATAGTGTAGTGGAATAATATAGTAGGTAGTAATACTACAAATCTTCGTCCTCCAGAATAAAATCTTCAAATCCTGAAATGCTCGGACTGACCCGAGCGAATTTGAAAAGACAAAAACACTGGAGTCAGAACTAAAAGATCTTATGTAAGTTAAATCAACAGAAATAAATATGAGTGCAGTAACTTAAGAGATGCTCGGGATTTACATCTCCTAAGGATCCGTTAAACTATTTACTATGTACTATATTTCGCTATTATAATAGTGTCTAATTGTAAAATAAACTTACTTTTAAATAGCGTTAAGGGGTTACCTATATAGCCCTTAACAAAGAATATATATTCCCATGGTCTATACAGTACTGTAATCTCCCCCGTATTGGGCGTCGTCAGAGGGCACTCCATAGGTATGGTACAAAACCAAAATCGTATAAGGCGCGCTAGGGTAGGTGACACGGCACAACTAGGCAATGCCAGGGTAGATATACCAATTGCTATCCGGGCTGGTAGTAACGCATTACCGCAGCTGCCGCCCACCTCGAACAAACTTCCCCTAAAATCAAAAGTAAAAGTGGCCACCGAATCAATCCAAAGTCAAAGTATAGTATCGAAGAGGAGTGTCCGATAAAGGGCGCTAACCCCCTTGGCCCGAGAATCGCTCTTGTTTTAGCCACCTTATGCCAACTCAAGGGAGTCGGGTCCACGTATTTACCTCAAAGGAAACGCCGCCGCCATCCTACTTAATTCTGGAATCTCCACCGCGTACACAATTGTTAAAGTAGTTTTCGGAGTTGGCAGAGAGTACGACAACTTTCGATCCTGGTCTCTTCAACAACCAAACGTTATTATAACACCGCGGTTATTTCAAAATAATTTATACTTTAAAATCAGAAAAAAATTATACATTTCAAAACCCATAAATATGATATCATTTCCATTTCCAAAACAACTAATTTTGATATTATTTTTATAAAACCCAAATCAATAATATCATTTTTATTTCAAATATATTTCTTTTCCAAAATCATACTGCTTTAAAAAAAAATAATATCTAGAAACTGGACATTTGAATTATAACTTCAAAACATAATACTTCAAAATTCATAGCTTTAAAACCATAACTTCTAAAACTTAAATGGTTTGGATATTCAACGGTATATAAAATAGTTGATTTTATATTACTTTATAAAGTAAATAATTTCCACGGCTTTACAAATTTATTGATTTTAAATTTGGTCTAATCCATACATTTTGAAATTCACTTCATTTTCCAAAACCACTTCAAATTTTATATATTTCAAACTTTAAGTATTACACTTCCAAAATTTAAGATAGGAAATTATTATTCAACAATTAAATGTCCTATTATTTAGTTTTGAAATATCGCATACTAAATCCATAACCATTTGAATAAAACTCAAATTACCTATAACTAAATATTTCCTTTATTCCATTTATAATAGAAATATTCATTTAATTCATTTGAATAAAATTCAGTTTTACATATCATACTTTAAAATTTCAAGCTATAAGTTCTACATCAATTTTTGGAGTTAAATTCTTAAATACGCTCAATTACAATTAAATTTCTAATTTACCTTCCGATCTTAATTGATTTAAACCATTAAACTCTATATATATACAATATCTTAAAACGTATTTAACCAAAAATATAAATAATCCAACTCCATTACTCAACTTATATATATTTTATTTAACAAACTTATACATAGTATAAATTCAATAGTTTAACCATTTAGGTATATATAGAATAATATTTATATAATATCAAAAATTAATATTTATTAAACCGTATCCTATCCAAACCATGGAAAAAAAATTCAAAATAATTTATATACATAGACCACGGTGCATGTATATAATTTTCTATTCTATGGTCAAGTGATACGGATATTTATCATTTCAATCCGTAATTAAAAATAAAAATTACGGTTATATATCATTTCAAACTACAATTCCGAATGAAATGAAATGCATGCTAACTTGCAGTTTATATAAATAACATCCATTCATCCATTAAAATCATACATCCATTTATTTACAATCATCATCCAATTTAAACAACATCAATATAGAGCACATAAAATATAACATATAATAAATAACAGGTATTAACTAACAATTTATATTCAATAATAAATTTAATAACTGTTTAACTAGCAGTTTCTATGCAAATAAATAAATTTTTAACTGTAAATCTATATGCAACAATAAAATTAATTAACAGTTAAATTAAATAAATGCGATTTAACAGAGATGATGAATAAAACATGCCAAACAGTCGTAAATAAATTTCTACACATATCTTAAATCAATTTAACAGACATAGGAAATTTTAGAAGTTGTGAGTGGGTTAAAACACTCACCTTTTGAATTTAAATCGAATTTAAATCCGATTTAAACCCAAAAATTCGACGGTCTCCAAATCTGTCCAAACCAGCTTCAAAAGATCTGGAATTTAATTACGATCCTAACAAAAACATTGCGCGTGAAATGGATAACGTACGTAAAAGTTATAGTTATTCGATTTATATCGCTTGAAAAGGAAAATTAAATTAAAAAAAAACTTACCTAAAAGAATAGCCACGTCATCATCTTCTCATCAACAGGAACAC
Organism: Allium cepa; assembly: GCA_030765085.1. Taxonomy (NCBI): domain Eukaryota; kingdom Viridiplantae; phylum Streptophyta; class Magnoliopsida; order Asparagales; family Amaryllidaceae; genus Allium; species Allium cepa. The sequence goes on along the minus strand of CM060943.1, from coordinate 275,942,473 downwards.
GCGCATCCTTACTCAACGAAGCCCTAACGTACGTAGTAATAACCCAGCGGCCACCATCGCTAATTTTCTTCAATTTTCACGGCTGCTCCATGAAACAATGCTCCGATCAGGCCTCACCTCCATGTTCCCCTCGCTGAGCCGCCCCATACCGTACCCACGTCACGAATTCCGGTATCCCCTTGCTCTGTGTGACCTCCGCCCCCTTCGAGCCAATTTCCTGGTGAGCCCATCGACCAAGGTGACGAACGAACGTCACCCCTAAGACCTGCTCAACACCATCTACGCAACGGTACCCCCCGATCGCCGATCTGAAGTAGATCCACCGTTGGATCGACCAAAATTCAATACGAACGGCTGAGAATGACTTGCGATTTCTTTGATAACTACGAATCGATTCGAACAACGAACAGTCCAAGAAGATTACGCTTATTGAGAGCTTCAATATATATTATTTCCAGAATTTTCCGAGGTGTTTGAAATTTTAGCTTTGATTTTGAAATGAAAATAGATCTAGGGTTTGCATCCATTAAGGAAGAGGAGGAGTTGATAAAATGAATGCACAGACAAAAGGGAATAGATGGAGGCTAGGGTTTATAACTGGGTTTGTATAGGTAGGTTAGAAATAGAGTAGACGGATCGGATAAACAAACGTGCTAACGCTAACGTGGCCCAAAAAGCCCGTTATGACCCCGGAACGAAATTGGGTAAACCCATATATCGAAATAGGTATTTTAAAATATTATGAACGCGATGGAAAAAGTTTCACGTCCAAATTCCATCGTATGAAGAAGTTATGCTGAAAACAAAATTTTCAAATTGATTTCAATTAAATCGATTTCAAGGCGTTTCACGTTCGTACGATCAAATGACAAGTCCGATCGCTACAAAACTTGAAACCCTATAATAATTCACTTTTACGGATCCGATGAAACTAGTATCGTCGAAATCCGAGTCCGTGACCAAAATGGCTATTTTATACTAATTAAATAAATAAATTAAATCCAATTTTATATTTTAAATTCTAAAATTGACAATTTTATCATCTTTATTTTACTCAAACATTTACAATGATTTTAAACAAAGTTAGATGTCAAATTAAATGTTGATTTAATCATATGTTTCAGCGTAAATTAAAATTTCGTTATATCACTATAAGGAAAACTACTTTTAGTGGCATATATTAGTAGCGTTTGTGAGCCAAGTGCAACTAATGGTATTTGGCTCTTTTTATTTTCACTATTTTATTTGATTAAAACGCTACGCCTGTATTTTGTGGGAAAAAATTCCAATTTTTTCGATCTATTTTCGTTTCCCTCCATATCACGTTTCTCCATTTACTTCTCCACCTGCAAAACCCAAAATCAATTTTCATTTCCCTCCCTATCGTGTTTCCCTACTTACTTCTCCTCCCGCAAAACCCTAAATCCATTTTGATTTCCTTCCATATCGCATCTCTCCATTTACTTCTCCTTCTACAAAACCCTAAACCCGACCCAAATATAAACCGGCTACCCAAAATAAAAAATAAAACACAGATGAAAATTCTCCAAACACAAATTGAATTCCCCAGAAACAACTCGAATTTCTCAAAACAAATCAAATTTCCCAAAACACACAATCTCTCGATCCTAAAAAAAGTTTAAGTCGAGGTGATTAGGGATATGGAGTTGCGGTGGTTGGTGGAATGCAGTGAAGTCACGGTCGAGGCTGTGGGGGTCGCGGCGACTTGGTTGTGGTGGTGATCGAAATACAAGAGGAGGTTATTCGAAGACGTGATGATGGTTCTGTGAGTTCGGACTGGAGTAGCGGTTGTGGAAGCAGGCAATTGATTTTGCGTGTTGGTGATGGATTGGAGGAACGTATTTTTAGGTGATTGGAGTGGTTGGTGAACTGGAGATTTGGTTGTGAGGTGGCCGATGGGGTTGCGATGAGGGTTTGAGGCGTTTGACTTGTTTGATTGGGTTTCAATGAAGGAGTTTGTTTTTATTCGAAATTTGTTGTGATCTTGTGGTTGGGCTGGAACATCGGCCTCGGTGGTAGCGATTGTATCAAAAAAAGGTAAACATTTTTATAATTTATTTATATGTTTGATTATTTTACAGTTCCAATAACCTATATCTCACTTCCATGATCATTGTTCATCTCAATTAAAATGCATGTTGAATTGGTTATTGATTATTTTTATTCGAAACCATAACACTAAACTACAAGAGATTGGAATTATAAAAAGGAAACTAACTGTATGTTGATATGTTTTCTAAGTGCTTCTTAGTATTAATTCCATCGGTTTATTATCAATGTATGATTTTATGCTACTATGATAATGGAATATATAAGTTAATAATCATGTTCTTCATTTATTCGAACGGTTTTTCCAATATCAATGTACGGGGATATGCAGGTCAAGCGACGGATGATTATGTGCGAACTTGGGATGTTCACTGCGATGCCGTACTCGTCCCACCTGCTTTTGATGGCCACGCAGTCGTCCCCTGACACTATGTAGCAGTCCTCGATCCTTACGTTCGTACACGAATCTGGTTGAGGAAAATATGATAATATATATTATGATCGTAAGCTCAACAAATTATAATCAAGATATAGTTTTTTCCGTACCTGGGTTGATTCCATATGTGTTTGGAGAACGTATGGGTGCTAGGATTGTGATTCCTGATACTAGTATGTTGCTGCTGTAAACAGGATGGATGTTCCAGTTTGGAGAGTTGAGGAACGTGAGGTTGGATATGGTGATCTGGTCGGAGTACATCAGTTCGACTAGGTATCCTCGAGTGTATTTTAGTTTCTTTCTTTTGAATTTTGACCACCAGAACACTCCTTGTATGTCAACTGTACCGTTATTACCTGAGAAATTGAATTTTTATTGAGTGTACGTTTATACGTTACACTGATGAATGTTGAATGCACCTGTAATGATGACATCAGTGAGATTGGTGCCGCCGAGGAGGCTGCCGTATCCTCCTCCTGGTCCATCTCTTCCTCTTCTATATGACGGTAGCGGGTCTATTACTGGCTATTCGCTTATGTCCTGTGCTCAAATTTCAAATTCCATTTTAAAGAACTCCTATTTCGATTTACCACTAAACATTACCGGTACCGTTAAATATATTCGTTGTTACATGCAAGTTTTTCTTCTGTTTCCTATTTGTAGATTCTAATAAACTTGGGAAAAATAACTTTGTATTAAGCTGATGGAGGTACAAGATGATTTTAAGTTGCGAATAAAGTTCTATACAAAATTACAAATGTTAAAACTTTTAAGTAATCAACTACTCTTTCAAATGGAATCCGCTCTGGACAGCAACACTTTGCAGTATGCACGCCTGAATCTTGCTGCTTTGAGAATAACCAAATCTATGGATATTCTAAAACCAAATAATCGACTATTTAATATGATTTCTTTATCAGGATTATATTGAAATGAAATCCATTACTCATTTATGGTTGAAGATTAAAAACTTTTCTAGTTTAATCAACTGGAAAATTGTATCGGCTGCATTTTATAAAAGTAAAATGTGAGTTTAATATTGCATGCAAATTCAAAATGACTAATAAAAATTTGCATGAAAGTAGGCATAAGGACAAAGTTAGAAAAATAATGTAAAACTGAATATAATACTAGATATAACTAGTATTTTGTATAGTGTAAAAGTTGAGTATAATGCTAATTACAACTAGCATACGACCTTTTTATTTCAAACTTAAATTCATAAAAAACCCAATAAAAAAAAAAGTTTGACAAAACATAAAGGTGAAGTTTTCAAAAAAAAAAAATATGCAGTCTAAAATTCAAATATATGCAGATGGAACTGAAAAACATTCACATATGAATGTTAGTATGCGTAAAGCACATTCTTTGGATGTTAACTCCGCCCCGGCCATGACTCAACGACTTGAAAGATTACCGACCCAAAAGGTTACCGACCTAAGAGGCTTGAAAGGAATGCCGACCTAAGACTGAAAGGATGCCGACCTAAGGCTTAAGAGGGACGCCGACCTAAGGCCTAAGAGGGATACCGACCTAATGCCTCAACAAAAGTACCGACCTTAAGATGGCTACCGACCTAACACGGGTACCGGCCTAATGCCTTAAAGGTTGCCGATTTAACAGGAATGCCGACTTAAGATTTAAGGGGGTACCGACCTAAGGCTTAGGTGGGTTACCGATCTAACATGGATGCCGGCCAAAGGAAGATGCCGATCTAACTGTCCAAGGAGGTTGCCATCCTAACTGCTCAAGACACGGACAAGATCACGAACTACACTCAAGTCGCTACCGACTCACGACCTAGCTTGAATCGTCCACGACCTAAAGCTACTAAATAAAAGCCCGATGCCGTATTACTTATACAAGGTTGTGTTGACTCAGGGACGACTTGGGACTTATACAAGGGAACCTTTGTGAAACCATGGAGCTTGGCCAGATGAGTCGGCCACGACCTACCATAGATCGGTCACGACTTACGACCCAAGGGGGGAATTTCCCTATAAATACCAACCTACCTCAAGCAAGAGGGGGACTTTTTGGCCGATCTCTTTAAGCGCCGATACTCTGCTGAATTCTCGACTCACTCGACACTTCAAATACGGAAGGCATCTCAACAAAATTCAAGGGGAAATCTAACGCAATCAACATGGATTCAAAGAATTTTTCTACATCGAAGTTCTAGTTGTTTGTCTCATCCGTATTGTAATTGGAGATTGTTGTAAAGTTGTAATTGATTCAGTAATAAAGAGGATTAAAGTGGACGTAGGCTTACTTGAAGCCGAACCACTATAAAAACTGTTGTCTTTTCTGCTTTCTCTGTGAATTTTCTACTTGTTTTAGTTCCCGTGTTCACGGATGGTGCTTTCGCTCAATCTCAATCTACACCGGGGTGTTAGCGTTCGAATTTAAGCGTTAACATTTTTGGTGCTTTCACTGAGAACCCAACTCGGGAAACTTCCACCATTGCTCCGCGAAGGATTGTTGAAAGGATTTCTTTTAAAACCAGAAGTTTTTTGGAAATAATGGCTCCTGGGAGAAAAAGAAGTTTTGTAAGATCCGACAATGTTCAAGAGAATACTGCTACCTCTCCTCCTTCAAGTCAAGCAACTCCAACTGTTGGAGTTACGCGAGCAGAATTGGACGCCGTAGTTTTGGGGTTGAATCAACAATTGAATGCTCAGAATGCGCAGTTGGAAGCCCAGAATGCCTAGAATGCCCTGATCTTAAGTAAGTTGAATGATCTATTTGGGGCAAACCGTCAACCGGTTAATAATGATGGAAACCCTACTGTGGGAGTTCAGAATGTTGAAGGGAACATTTCTCAAAGAGCCGCAGACCCTGTGGAAAGGACTCCTCCTCAAGCTGGAGGATCAGGGCCGCAGCCAACCCTCCGTGAACGATTGTCAAGACAGAAATCAGAGAGAGTGGTTGATGTTTGCCCTCCAGAGCCTCTAAATGATGAAGAGTATTTTTCGGGTATGGTTCGTCAAATCATGAAGGAAAATATGCGAAGAGATGAAGATGACAAAGAGTGGGGTTTTGCTCCAAGCAAAACTCCATTTACTGAAAAGATCTTAAAGGCGGAGTTCCCAAGGAAATTCGTTCCCCCTACTATTCCTGCCTACAAGCGGACGAGTGATCCTAACGAGTTTCTATATAAGTACGACTGGCATATGACGAGTGCCAGAGCATCTGATGAAATCAAATGTCGATATTTCCCGATATATTTGGAAGGTGTGGCTCTGCTGTGGTTTACAAAGCTTCCAGTTAGGTCCATTGATCAATTCTCCGATTTGACCAATAAATTCAAGGAGCAATTTCGATTGTATGCTTCTAAAGCAAAGGATATAATGTCGCTGTCAAGTCTAGAGCAAAATCCGGGAGAATCTATCAGATCATTTTTGAATCGTTTTAACATAGCATTGGCCGATGTAGATAATGCTGAGCCACGCATGGTCCTAACGTACTTGATGAGGGCGATTGAAAAATCGAGTGAATTTTGAAAATGGTTGAAAATGAAAGAACCAAACTCGCTTGACAAATTCTACAAGAAAGCGGATGAATTCATGCGCTTGGAGAGCCTCCAAACACCGGCTAAGGTGGTATCAGCAGAAGCTGGGAACAATGGTGCTCCTTCGAACAAGAAAGAACCTAACACTCAGAAAAGGGGAAATGATGGTGGAAAGAAACAGGGAGATGCTAAGAAAGGCCGTCCTTTCAATTTCACATCCTTGACCGATACCCCAGAGAACATCTTCTTTGCGACCAAGGATGATGTCAATTATCCGACACCACCTATAATGAGAGTTGGGATTAAGATGGAAAAAAGTGGAAGGTTCTGCCGGTTCCACAACCAACCCGGCCATGACACCAACGAGTGCCGTCAGTTGAAAGAGGTAATTGAACAACTCTTGAAGGGAAACAAACTCCAGCAGTATGTGAAAAGAAATAGAAATGCCCCAACCTCGTCGACAACAAGTTCCCGCTCACCGTCCTGGCTCAAGTGAGAAGGCCGTAGAACATGAATCGGAAAGGCCCGTCATCAATATAATAACTGGAGGACCTCACACAGCAGGCAAAAGCTGGGGCGAGATGGAAAGGTATGCCCGGGCCTTGAGGCATGTACCAGCTGAAGAGAATGTTTTTGTTTTAGAGAATGATGCGCCTTTAAAGCAACAAAAGACTTCCACAGAAGATATTGTATTCAGTGCCAGGGATTCTTTTGGTATTGAAGCTCCGACCATAGATCCTTTGGTCAAATCCGTTGGTATTGGGCCAGCAACTGTGAGAAGAGTTCTAATTGATTGTGGAGCTTCATGCAACATCCTCTTCAAGAAGACATTTGATCAAATGAAAATTCCAATGGCTGACATTCAAGCTTCATCACTTCAGATTGCTGGGTTTGCTGGAGAACCCAAACAGCCGATTGGGACCATAGATTTGTTTGTAGAACTTGGAAAGGGACTGAGGAAAGTGGCTTGAAAGCAAACCTTTATAATTGTTGAAGAATTCTCTGCCTACAATGCCCTTTTAGGCCGACCAACTCTTGCTGCATTTAAAGCTGTTCTTGCCCCGTGGTGTCTGACTATAAAATTCCCCACGGATAATGGAGTTGGCGTGATCAAAGGAGACCAAGATGCGGGGCGAGAATGTTATCTTACAGAGCTGCATGAATCAAGGAAAAGAGAAATGGGAAAAGGTGCGACGACTCCAGTCCGCACCAAAGAACAAGCCTTGTAGCAATTACAGGGTGGACCCTGCACTGGTGAATGTAGTGCCGCGCGAAGAGAGATGGATCCAAGGAAAGCCAGTGCAGGGGAGAATAGGGTAGTACCGGTAGAGGTAACAGTGCCAGTATCCGTTGACCCAAAGGACCCGAACAAAGTGCTGAATGTGGGTTCACAACTCAACACAACGGTTCAGAATGTTCTGATTTCATTTTTTAAGGCAAATTTGGATGTATTCGCTTGGACTCATGCTGACATGTGTGGAATATCCCCAGAGATTGCAGTACACACTCTGAACATTGATCCAAAGTTTACACCTGTGAAACAGAAAAGAAGAACTCAGGGTCCTGAGAGAACGGCAGCGTTAAAAGAAGAAGTGGATCGGCTCATGGAGAACGGTTTCATCAGAGAATCTACTTATCCAAATTGGGTATCAAATCCAGTGCTGGTTAAAAAAGCTAACGGAAAGTGGAGAGTGTGCATTGACTATTCAGATCTGAACAAAGCCTGCCCCAAAGACTGTTTCCCACTGCCCAGGATTGATCAGCTGGTGGATGGGACGGCAGGGCATGAATTGTTATCTTTTATGGATGCATACTCCGGATATAACCAGATTATGATGCATGAGCCAGATCAAGAGGATACGAGCTTCATCACAGATGTTGGACTCTACTGCTACAAGGTCATGCCCTTCGGACTCAAGAATGCAGGGGCAACTTACCAAAGGCTTGTTAATGCCTTGTTTAAACCACAGATTGGCAAGATAATGGAAGTTTATGTTGATGATATGCTAGTGAAGTCGAAGAAAGCAGTGGACCACATGGATCACTTGGCAGAGATGTTCGCAGTACTCCGAAAGTACAGAATGAAGCTTAATCCCTTAAAATGTTCATTCGGTGTGGAGTCCGGAAAGTTTTTGGGTTTCATTGTGAGCGTTAGGGGCATTGAAGCTAATCCATCTCAGATCACTGCCCTGAGGGAGGTCAAGGCTCCTAGAACGAAGAAGGAATTGCAAAGTCTCAATGGAAAGGTTGCTGCCTTGAGTCGGTTCATTTCCAAAGCTACTGACAAATGCATCCCATTCTTTGATGCTCTGAAGAAAGGAAGAAAAAACTTTGAGTGGACCCCTGAATGTCAGAAAGCATTTGATGAGTTGGTTCGCCATATGGAAGTGCCTCCGATACTTTCAAAGCCTGACAGTGGCGAAGATCTCTTCATATATTTGGCAATTTCGTCTCATGCTCTCAGTGCAGTGTTGGTACGGAAAGACGCAAGGATTTAACGCCCAGTCTATTATATCAGCAAAAGATTCACTGGGGCAGAGATGAACTATTCAAGGTTGGAAAAGCTCGCCTATTGTTTGTTGATCGCATCAAGAAAATTGAGGCCGTATTTCCAAGCTCATCCCATCAAAGTCCTCACTGATCAGCCTCTAAAGAAAGTTCTATTCCGTCTTGAGACTTCGGGCCGTCTTTTGAAATGGAATATTGAACTCAGCCAATATGACATCACTTACCATCCCGGGAAAGCAATCAATGGACAAGCTTTGGCAGATTTCATCGCAGAATGTACGGATAAGGGTGATAGTGAGGAAGAAGTCACAAATAGCGTCCCAATCCAATGGAAATTGTATGTCGATGGTGCAAGGAATGATTACTGTTCCGGAGCAGGGGTTGTCCTTGAAACCCCAGAAGGGCGATCGCTATGTTATGCGCTGAAACTAGAATTCCCTTCGACAAACAATGAAGCTGAATATGAAGCCCTCATCGCTGGTTTAAGGACTGCTAAAGAACTAAAGATCAAGGCATTGCAGATCTTCAGTGATTCTCAACTTATTGTTTGCCAAGTCAAGAAGGAATTTCAAGCTAAAGGAGGGAATCTACCCGCCTATTTATCAAAAGCCTGGGAGCTCCTTCAAGATTTTGACCGTTATTCAATAAACCATATACCCCGAGAAGAGAACATGAAAGTGGATTCTCTTGCAAAGTATTCGAGTACTGGTGAAGCTCAACTATTGGGATTAGTTCCCGTCGAAGTCTTGTCAGCTCCAAGCACAGATGAAATGGATGTTGATTGGATTATGGATGTATCCCAAGAGCAAGAATCATGGATGACTCCGATACTTGAATATTTACTCAATAGTTCTTTGCCAGAAAGTTCAAAAGAACGACAGAAGCTGATGAGGAAAGCCTCCACATATATAGTTCAAAATGGTCATTTGTACAGACGAGGATTTTCAATGCCATTACTCCGATGTGTGACAAAGGAAGAAGCTAAGACAATTCTGACTGAAGTACACGGAAGGGAATGTGGGGATCATACAGGTGGTCAAACTTTAGCAAAGAAAATCCTCCGTTATGGATACTTTTGGCCAGAAATTAATCAGGATGCTGCTGACTATTCCCGAGAGTGTGATAAATGCCAAAGATTCGCTAAAATTCCTAGAGCACCTTCCACTGAGCTAACACAAATGGTCAGTCCATGGCCGTTTGCCATCTGGGGAATAGATCTTATTGGGCCTTTGTCGACTGCCAAATCGGGGGTTAAATATGCTATCGTTGCTGTTGATTACTTCACTAAATGGGCTGAAGCCGAACCATTGGCTACTATTACCTCTAAGAAAATGATAAGTTTTGTGACTAAAAATATCATTTGCAGGTATGGTGTGCCTCAGAAGATAATCACAGACAATGGTACTCAATTTGAAAGTGAGGAGTTCCAAGTTTTCTGCAAACGATTCAAGATCCGAAAAAGCTTCTCAGCAGTGGCTCATCCTCAGGCAAACGGGCAAGTGGAAGCAGTAAACAAAATCATCAAATCAACCATCAAAATGTAGCTGGAAAAAGCAAAAGGTGGTTGGGTCGATAAGTTACCGATTGCACTATGGGCATACAGAACCACCCACAAAACTGCGACTGGGCATACTCCATTTTCATTGGCATACGGATCAGAAGCGATGACTCCAGTGGAAACTGAAGTCCCCTCACACAGAAGGATCCATTTTGATCAAGATGAGAATGAAAAATTGCAATTGGAAGCACTTGACCTCCTCGATGAAAGAAGAGAAGAGGCTAGGCTTAGAATTGCAGCTCACCAGCAAAGAATAGCCAGGCACTTCAATTCCAAAGTTCGTCAGCGCAGCTTTGAAGTTGCGGACTTAGTCCTGAAGAGAATTATGACAGCAATAGGTGTGTTTGGGCCAAACTGGGAAGGGCCATATGTTATAGGCGCGAAACTTCTTGATGGCACATTCAAACTCACAACTGTCGAAGGAGAACCAATCCCAAGAGCTTGGAACAACAATCATTTGCGTCCCTATTTTACTTGAAAGCTTTGCTGAAATGTTGTAAAAGAATTACGAATATATGATTCTTGTATTGAAAGCAATTGTAAAGCAAGTGAATAATTAAAAGCTATAAAGTGGATGTAGGTCCAGCTTTTGGCCGAACCACTATAAATCTTGTGTTCTCTACTATTATAAACTGCTTTGTTTTATTTCGACATATAAAATACGTTAATTGTGTTACTAAAATGTCGATTTAACAATGCAGGCCATAAAAACAAAGCTTACCCATCGCAAACCCAAGCGATCTTCGACATCACCCAGCAAGCAAACGCCAAACCATTCAAAATTTCCATACTCAAATCCTACAAAAGAAGTGCTTCGAACAAAAGTTAGCGATGTGGATGGAAGTGGACCATTTCTAACTAACTACAAATGTTTGTACAAACAAACAACCAGTTATATAGCCTGTGTCTACCACCACCAACTCGCTTAACTATGGAGCATATTTCTTTGGATAACGAAAATTATTGGAAACTAAAAAGGGATGACACTTGCAAAAGATAACGGGGATCGCCAACATGAATAGACGGCAAGGAGGCATGGGCGAGCAAGCATCAAACAGCAAAAGACCTCTTCGGAGGCACAAGTCCTCTTCAGAGGCACAACTCTTCGGAGGATAAAGACCTCGAGCGGGCCTAACCAGAAAAAGAGAGATCTTTCTCGATATAAAGTTGCGGACTGATCGGTGATACACTCCCGTGAATCCGTCCAACCGAGAGAAAGAAACTCCAAACTTCCAGGCAAAAGCCCTACTCAGAGGCACACGTTTCACCGAGATTGAAACAAAACTTCCAAGTGTTGAAACATGAAAAGCCCTCCTCGGAGGCCCATTTCACCACAGTTGAAATGCTAAAAGACCTCGAGCGGGCTTAACCAGAAAAAGAGAGATCTTTCTCGATACAAAGTTGCGGATTGATCGGTTGATACACTCCCGTGAATCCGTCCAACTGAGAGAAAGAAACTCCAAACTTCCAGGCAAGAACCCTACTCAGAGGCACACATTTCACCGTGATCGGTGATACACTCCCGTGAGACGAAATGTGAAAAGCCCTCTTCGGAGGCCCGCTTCCCAGCGAACAGGGAAAAATAAAAGCCTCTCCCAAGGGGCAGAAACAAAAGAGCTCTTCCCAGAGGCACAATCAAACTAAAAGACCCCTTCCCAGGGGCACAATCAAATAAAAAACCTCTTCCCAGAGGTGCAATCAAACAGAAAGACCTCTTCGGAGGCACCCGTTTCACCGAGATTGAAATAAAACTTCCAAGTGGTGAAACGTGGAAAGCCCTCCTCGGAGGCACAACTCTTCGGAGGCACACGTTTCACCGAGATTGAAATAAAACTTCCAAGTGTTGAAATGTGAAAAATCCCTCCTCAGAGGTACAACTTTTCCATGAAGCATTTCGTCAGAAATGCAAAGCAAAGATCAAAAAGCCCTCCACTGAGGCGCAATAAAAAAAAAGAAGCCCTCTTCAAAGGCACACTTTAGCTTTCAAAGGAAGACTGGTTCTTCTATTCTTGTAAATACTCTTCCTCAAAAAGAAGTTAAAGTGCCCTTCAGAGGCCCGCTTTGCCACATAGGAGAATTCGCTGGGTAAAAATGTGTGTATGCACAAAAGAAAAAGTGATATCTTCGAAGGATGAAGCGTAGAAACTCAAATGGAGTGAGTTGTACTCTATTTTTAGCAGAATAGTATTCCTCCAAGTATGGAATAATTATTCTCCAGAAAATAAGAGTACAAGTCCCCTCAAAATATAAAATATTGCAACGAGCTTATGGTATAGGGGCAACATGGTATAACTACATTGGTAAAATTACGCTCGAACAACATACCACAAGCTCACTTCAATATCATATAAAGAAACTTGTAACAAAATGAATAGTAAATGCATTCTCAAATACAGACAGAAGTTTGTACAAACGAAAAGAATCATTTTATTCAATACTGTCAAAATTTTGTATAGGTACAGGTTTCAAAATAAAAAGAAAAAGAAAACCGGAGGCTGGTACCCGCACAATCTCCGGTCAGTGCAAACAAAAAGCCAAAAAGCAAAATGAAGAACATAAAGACCAGTCCCGTCACTTCTTCTTCCGACCACCCTTCGAGGTCTCGCTCGACCGAATGACTAACTTTTTAGGACGAGTTGTAGGAGAGGAAGGGGAAAGGGATCAATAGGTTCTTCTCCCGCTTGTGTCCCGCTAGCAGAAGCCTCCTTCTTCTTCTTAGAGACTCCCTGCTTCCCTCTCTTCTTGGAAGAAGACCCACTCCCTGGAGAGAAAAGTGTAATTAACGGTTCATCATCGAAACCAGTTGGTTCTGGAGTCTTCTAACTCCCCTCAGTTTCTTCTCCTTTCGGGTCTTGAGAAGCAATAGGATCGTCTAAGCCATGAAGAGCTTCTATTTACTCCTCTTGTGACCCGGGTTGAGAGGCGGATGGAGGAGTGACCTTTGAGAAGCGGAGGAGGAATAATTGGAGGAGGGGGAGTCTGAACGATGCTCGACACTTTCTCTACAGAAGAAAAGAAGTTAAAGTCAGTAAAGAGAGGAGATAAAGGCTCATTGGGGTTCAGGAAATAGTCAAGAAGCTCATCCAACTCATAAGAAGTAAATGAGCAGTCTATTTGGGCAAGATTAACAGAAGAGTTACCTGGGGAAGTCGGCTTTCTGATATCAACCTCATAAGCCTGTGCTTCGGCGCTCTCTGCGCATTCATCTCCACCCTGTGTGCTTGTGATCTCAGTGGTAACTTTAGCAGGGGATGGAGAATGAGAACTGGAGCCGACAATGTCAATTTCAGCCGAAGGTGAAGGCTGAACTGGAACAGTTGAAGTAATTTTTCCTAAACGTTCCCCTTCTGCCATTTCGGCTCTTAATTTTGCAAGTTGTTCTTTTCCCTTGGCGAGAGCGGCGCGAGCGTCGTCATCCAAGTAATGCTCCTGAAGAGCTGATTCGGCATAGCCAGCACCTTTACCGCCAAGCATGTCAAGTGCGGCCTCCCACACTTCAGCCAGAGTAACTTCATATTTGGGACCTAGAAAGGCGAGACTACCGCGCCCCAAGATGCTATGCAGGTAGAAGTCAAATAGTGTCGAACTGATGCTGGCCTTCGTTGCCTCATGAGATTCTTCAGCTGCAATTTTACCGGGAACGACCTCATCACGCTCTCTTTCAGCTTTGGAGAGTTGAAGCTTAAGCATTTCGATCTCCGCCTCTTGAGAGTCGGTTTTCTTCCGAAGCTCTATAATATCAGCAATATAGCCCTCATTGATTCTTTTTTGCACTTCGAGCCTGTCTTCGGCGTCTTTTTGGCCGGCATGAGCATCTCTCACTTGTTTCTAAAGCAATTCTTCTTTTTGAGTGTAGGAAGTAGAAGAAGTGGCGAGCTCTTCTTTAAGCTTCTCGACCTTCGCTTAAAGCTCTTCATTATAAGTAGTGATGCTCCTCATCTCGGTATCATGCTTCTCAAGAACCTTCTTCCATTCAGCTTTGTCATTTTCCATAGTAAGCATGGCCTCGAGATTCGCACGGTTTACCCTTTGAAGCTCGTCGACAAGCTTTTGCCAGCTCGACATTCTTTCAATATCAAGCCTGACGGCATCGAAATTTCACAGCATGGCAGGCTTGTCAATTGGAACTAAGTCGAGATCGAAGCGAACCCCCTTTAAGCACCATTGTGGAAACCGTCTTTGGAGAGTAGCTGGACCTGGCCCAACTTGATATGAAGGCCTATTGATAATTGTCTGAATATCAGTACGGGAAGAGGCAGGAGATTGAGAAGGAATTGGAGCAGTGGCCTTTTCAGGAGTTGTAGATGCATGCTTCTCACTGTACCGGGCACGCTTGCTTGGGTCCTCAACTATATGGCTTTTTCCCCGATCATCATGCGACTTTCTTTCGTGAGAGTCGTCACCTCTCTGGGAAGAATCATGGTGCTCCTCCCTTTCTTTTCTCTCATAACGCTCTTCTTGAGCCCTCCTCTCCTGAGCCTTTCGAGTGGCTCTCTCTTCGTCGGTTTCTCTGTGAACGGGAAGGTAGCGCCTATAGTCATATTGACTACGCCTCCCGTAGCGCTGAAAGTCGTCATAGTAAGAGCCGCTGCGTCCCATCGGAGAACCTGAAATTTAAAAAAAGACAAGTCTTAAAAGTCTTCAGAGAAAAGAAGCATAACTGTAGAATCTTCAAAGTACAAAGAATTAAGTGCATGAAAGTGCCGAAAAATTCTAAGTGTGTGTGATGTGCAAACTACATGCATCAAACTACGAACCACTCTTTGATTGCGGAGTAATCGTAGGGGTAGTAGTTAACGTCAACTCTTGGGTCGATGGAGCTTGTTGCAGAGAAGAAGTCGCTTCCACCACTGAAGAAGAAACCCTAGTAGCGACAGGGTCGTCTTTAAAGAGCTCCTGTGAGATGACAAAGAGGTCGCTCAACCCTTCGAAAGTGTCATCCCCGCTCTGTTTGACAGGGCTTGTTTTCCCTACTTCTTCACCAGACTTCTGTAAATGTTGGGGAGATCCCTGAGGCTCTTCTTCCTCAACGACCGGGGAAAGTGCGAATTTGCCAGATGACCCCGCTACATCGAAAGTTGTAGAGCATTTCACCAGAGAAGCCTCGGAGGCAGGGTCTTTTGGTATGGGTTCGTCAGTGGAAACTGGGGCATCTAATGCTTCAGATGGGGAGTCTGGAACCTCATGGGGGTGTGTAGAGCGAGAAGCGTGTAAAAGCCCATACTGATGCAAAAATTCGTCCCTCAACAAAAACTTTATACTTCTCTCTCTAGCAGTCACAGCACTTAATCTTTCAAAAACTTGCTTATGGCTTGGATCTCTAGAAGGGAGAGGAAGTGCTGAAAAGAGCAAAGAATGAAATTAGCAATTGGTAATTCGAATCTCGAAAAAGTTTGGAAATGGAGAAAATAGAAACAGGTAATCTTACTTCCTACTCTCCAGATGGCATAAAACCCTGGAGGGCAGCGAGCAAAGAAAAACTGGTTCAAAAATCCGTGAACACTTTCGGTAAGATCAGAAATAAGCTTGCGGTTTCTAGCACTTCTCACAATAATGAGGGAAGGATGGTCTTTACTCTTTGCAAATGAGCATAAGTAGCGAATTTCTCCAAAACATGGCAAGCGATCAAGAGTTCTCCTAAACAAAACACACAACCCCATCAAGATGGCGTAGCCATTAGGATGAAGTTGGAATGGAGAGATTGTCAACTGAAGGAGAAGGGTTCTAAGGAAGTCATTAAAAGGAGGAATCGCCCCGCTTAGGCACATTTGATGATTGACTGCGACAAAACCAGGGGGAGGACTATCGGCAGTATCATTTGTCCCGGGGAGTAGGGCATCATTTTCAGCAAAACCAAATTGAGTACGTAGCTGAATAAACGCTCTCGGAGTTAGGATAGTCGAATTTCTCTCTGGAGGATTCTCTATGGGAACAGCTGTCTGAAGGGTCTCTCTCGCTTGAGCTACCACTTCTTCTTCTTGGAGGGAAGTCATTCTACACAAACAACTGGATATTCAAACATGAAGGTGCACGTTTCCTAAAAATGTGTGAAGTGTTATGTAAAATCAACAAAGCAATAAGCGAATATAACTGGAGTAAAAACTAGTAAGCATTTGTCAGTTATAAAGTCCAAAGTTTGTTGTTTTAAATATGAAGGTGAAATATAGATGCAAACAAATCAGTTCAAGACAATGATGCTTTGCATTGATATTTCACTTTAGTTGATTGGTTCATAGCATTTCATACAGTGTATTTAAGTTGATTACTCTATGTCAACTAATCTGTCATTTGATGTGGGCAGTCAATGGCAGTATATTCGCCTTGGTTTTCTGTGATTGTTGTTTTCAGCAGGTTGTTAGCCTATAAGCTAATGTGATCTATGAAATAAGGCAACAAAGTTAAAACAATCCAGGATTTAAGCAGTTCATTCCAGTAGATTAAGTTAAGAATTCAAATTGGAATTATGCTTTTAAGTGAGAATTCGAATTGGGCATCCAAGTGTTAGTTCGGCCACGGTTTATGGGGTAGGTCGGCAAATTTCTCCAAGTGCTAGTTCGGCCACGATTCAAGGGTTAGGTCGGCGGATTTCTCCAAGTGCTAGCTCGGCCACGATTCAAGGGTTAGGTCGGCGAATTTCCCCAAGTGCTGGTTCGGCCACGATCTAAGGATTAGATCGTATCAAATTAGGTCGGCCAAAAGCTAGGTCACCCAAAATCACTGGGTCGCGTCCAAACCAATATCTCACTCCACCCAACCCGTTGACCCGATAGCCACTCCCTCAACCAAAAAACCCTCATTTCATTTATGCTATTTCATGCTATCGGATCATCCATTAATCCAGTTTAAAACCCCCATGAATTCAACACCTCACAATCCTAACGTAAATCAAGATTGATTAGCCCAAAGCAGTAACCCATCGGCATCGTTTCATCAACCGTTTGAATCCGAATTGAGCCACCTCAGGATCATCAACTATCGGTATGATAAGATTCGTGATGAAGCACTGCGCGAGGAGGTGGGTGAAGTTTGAATGGGATTCATGAATCAATGACAGTAGGGGATCGAGAAGGAAGCAGGTTTACTTACGTGATGAATAGCAAAGATTATCGGTGATTGTTTGGAATGAAATCGCCTTTTGGAGCTTGAGAAAGTTTTTAATGGCAGAATCAAGAGAGTAAGTAATGAAGAAGAAGAAGAAGATGAGAGACTTATACCTTGCAGCGGAGGGACCTGAAGCGGCACATGCGATCTAACTGTTAGGCCGCGTACGACCTACCGACTTAGAGAGTGGACGGGTTAGAGGGTGTCGAAGCACACGACCTAACCAATAGGCGTATACTTCGAGGGGCAATTGTTAACTCCGCCCCGGCCATGACTCAACGACTTGAAAGATTACCGACCCAAAAGGCTACCGACCTAAGAGGCTTGAGAAGAATGCCGACCTAAGACTGAAAGGATGCCGACCTAAGGCTTAAGAGGGACGCTGACCTAAGGCCTAAGAGGGATACCGACCTAATGCCTCAACAAAAGTACCGACCTTAAGATGGCTACCGACCTAACACGGGTACCGGCCTAATGCCTTAAAGGTTGCCGACTTAACAGGAATGCCGACCTAAGATTTAAGGGGGGTACCGACCTAAGGCTTAGGTGGGTTACCGATCTAACATGGATGCCGACCAAAGGAAGATGCCGATCTAACTGTCCAAGGAGGTTGCCGTCCTAACTGCTCAAGACAGGGACAAGATCACGAACTACACTCAAGTCGCTACCAACTCACGACCTAGCTTGAATCGTCCACGACCTAAAGCTACTAAATATAAGTCCGATGTCGTATTACTTATACAAGGTTGTGTTGACTCGGGGGCGACTTGGGACTTATACAAGGGAACCTTTGTGAAACCATGGAGCTTGGCCAGATGAGTCGGCCACGACCTACCATAGATCGGTCACAACTTACGACCCAAGGGGGGAATTTCCCTATAAATACCAACCTACCTCAAGCAAGAGGGGGACTTTTTGGCCGATCTCTTTAAGCGCCGATACTTTGCTGAATTCTCGACTCACTCGACACTTCAAATACGGAAGGCATCTCAACAAACTTTAAGGGGAAATCTAACGCAATCAACATGGATTCAAAGAATTTTTCTACATCGAAGTTCTAGTTGTTTGTCTCATCCGTATTGTAATTGGAGATTGTTGTAAAGTTGTAATTGATTCAGTAATAAAGAGGATTAAAGTGGACGTAGGCTTACTTGAAGCCGAACCACTATAAGAACTGTTGTCTTTTCTGCTTTCTCTATGAATTTTCTACTTGTTTTAGTTCCCGTGTTCACGGGTGGTGCTTTCGCTCAATCTCAATCTACACCGGGGTGTTAGCGTTCGATTTTAAGCGTTAACATTGGAGGCGTGGAAAAAAAGTTATATTAACTTCTTTTTAGTACAATTGATAGTGGATTGCCACTTTCCTTGATAGTTGGTTCAATCTACATTTTTTTCTTTCTAAAAGAAGAGGTGATCTAGTGTGCTAGATTATGTATTTTAGTGAATTTAATTAGAATCTATAACTACTTGCACATTGTAGCAAAAAATACTGATGTATTCAGAGGAAGTTGCATGTTCTATGAACTCTCTTATAGCCAGTCTTTATTTGATGTCTTATACATCCTATATGCATGTAGGTAGCATTGATTGTTAAAAACATCCATCTTCATATTCTACCTACAATGAATCCTGATGGATTTGATCTTAAGAGACGAGGTGACAACTTTTATAAGAGAGTTCAATCATGAATAACAGATATCGATGTCAGTGATTTTAGATGGGACAACGGTGGAAATTAACGGTATGATAACTTTTATTCTATTTAAATATAATAGCAATCTATTCCTAATCTATGAACCGAAAGAGGTCTGAATGCTTGGGATAATGATGGTGAACACTCCAAAATCATAGTTATGTAGGTTTGTTAGTTTTTTATGTGTGGATATACTTACTGTATTTCATAAATAAATTAGCTACAATAATATCCAAGTATTGTACCATATGTTAGTTTATTTCCAAAACAAGTTTAAGCTTGTGTTCTGTTAACTGTCATGATGCAAAAGTGTAACTTATCATGCAAAACAAAAATTATTATCATTTTTAGGAAATGCTAAATGCATTATTATTATTTTTTAACAAATTATATACATTTACCTTTTGACAAAATGCTACATATAATTTTCTTTTTAAAAACCTTTTTTTAATATTTTTGTCAAAAAATAAATTCTTTTTATCTTATGAAAAATTGTTAATGCTTTTTCTTTTTTAATATCTTTTTCTCATTCTCTTTTTAAACCAATAATGGGTAAAGCGATAGAAGTTTTTAAGTCTGGAGCTATTGTACTCCAATGCGGCACCGACTCATTATCTAGAGATCGGTTGGGTTGTTTTAATCTTTCGATCAAAGGACATAGAGAATGCATGAGGTACATGTGATCGTTTAATGTGCCAATTCTGCTATAAGGTGGAGGTGGTTACACAATTCGCAGAGAAGGGGATGGTGAAAAGGATGTGTATTGCAGAAGTGAGGAGTTTGGGGAGTTTGTTTGTGTTGAGGCAAGATGCAGTGGTGGATGGTGGGTGCAGTTGAATCGATGATGGTTGTAGTTGAGTCTATGGTGATAGTAGTGGATATATGGAGGAGATATGCAGGTGGATTTCAAGCTATAGTAATGTATGGGGATGGTTTTTTAAAAGAGTGGCAGAGAGGGGTATGAGGAAGCACGGAAGTTATGGGGAGTGACATTGCAGTTGTGGTTGGATGAGAATGAGGAGGTATGTGTAGCTGTGGGGGATGATGGTTTGTGATGGTGCAGGCTGTATTATGCAGGTTGATTTGCGTCAATTGTATGGTTGTTGTATGGAAGGAGAAATGGAGAAAGGTTATGGAGGACTGGTTAAAGGAGATGACAGTGAATGGTGGTTCTATGGTTTGAGGATGTGCAATAACTGGGTAGTTGTTGTCAGAAGTTGTGAGAGCAGTAGATGAAACAGCGAGTAGTGGTATAGCAAGAAGGTGGTTATGGAGTGTTGTGATGTTAGATGATGAGGGTTGAAGTGATAATGCCTGAAGCCAGAAGTGTTGTAGTTGATAGGGATACGTTGGTGGATGTGTTGTGATGTATGTGAAGTGTATGGCAGAGGATATATGAATTGAGATATGGCGGTATGAGGATATATGATATGAGTTGCTTAAATGTTTTCCAATGTGGTGAATTCTAGTAGTAGTGTATGAAAGCAGTTTGGTAGCACGGGGGTTGCAAGACAGTGTGTGAATGCTTTGGTTTGTTGCTGACAGTAATGGGTAGGGGAGTTGGAGGTGTAATGCAGGGGAAGGAAATGGAGCAGGGCAATGCAGAAGTTAGTGACGATGAAGTATGGGATGTTGGTGATGGCAGTTTTAGGCAATGGTCAGGATGTATGGTTAGAGGTAGGTAGAAGGTAGTAATAAGGGAATGTATGGTTGTTTATAACTATTTAGTTAGTTATTGCAGTCATCTTGTTTTAGATTGTGTAGGTTCCGTGTATTACAATCTGGTAACTCTTTGAATGTATATTTTATATTGATGTTGCCTTACAAATAAAGATTCTTAAGGCATAACCTTATATCTGAATTCTGAATAACATTTTTTTACTTCTATATTGACATGTCCAAACTACGCATTGAGAATCAACCTTATAGAATTAGGGTTATTCTATGTTCTTCCTTGGCTTACAACGGCAATCTCTGCAAATATCGAAGGTTGGATAGCTGACACATTTGGTAGTAGAGGGATATTTGTCACTGCAGTCAGAAAGGTATATAAGTTGACTACTATAGTATTTTCTTCAAGTTAAAAATTAACGTGATAATCATTTGAGTTCACTGTAGAAACATGTGCATACCTTATTTGGAAATTTTACCATGTGTTCCCATAGTTTATTATTAGATGAATATTTAAGATTTTTGAAATATTTTCCTTGTAGATAATGCAATCAATAGGATTTCTTGGGCCAGATTTCTTTCTAATGCAATTGAATCTTGTTAGCTCTCCTTCAATAGATGTATTATGCATGGCATGCTGCCAGGTGAGTTGATATGTACATCAATGAGATTGCTAATATTATGATATACAAAAAATTGAATATTAAGATAGACCAATGACGAAACATCTTTTACTGATTTTTTATATAGAGGACTGATGCATTTTCCCAGTCTGGTTTATATTCCAACCATGAAGATGTCGGCCGGCGTTACTCTGCATGTATTATTATTGTAGTCCTATAAAGAAATATCTTTTGCTTGAAATTAAGATTTATACAATAATTCTTAAAGTTATTAATAAATATGTATAACTATTATTGCACATTTGCACTGAGCCTTTTGCAGGGTGTGTCGCACATAGAATTAATATGTATAACTTGACCATAGTACTGAATACACAATCTGCCCATAGTATTGAATACACAATCTACACATAGAATGAAATCCAGTCAGACTTCTAACCTAGTTTTGATCTGAATATCTGTGTAAATTGAAAATTGTGTATTCGTTGGGGAACTATATAGGATGCAAATAAAAATAGAACAATTTTTTTTAATATGTGTTAATATAGAATATCGAGTTATAGATTACATGATTTTCATATATACATATACATATATATACACACACACACATATATACACACACACATATATACATATACATATATATATACATATATATATGTTGTTGATTGTTAAACTCATTTGCAGGTAATTAGCTATTTCGAAGCGAAGACTGTCGATAACAAAGAACTATTGGTAATCAAGCAACAAACATGAATTTAATTGTTATATATGTTGTCGTATTTTGTTAGTACCATTTGTGGAAACTTGTCTATGAATGCTTGTAGTATGTGACTTATTTTGTTGAAAAACTACTATCGAATTGATTATGGATATTATATTTGATTGTGAGATTAGCATGTTTTTGCAATTATTTGAATATGATGATCATATGATTGATTATTTGCATATGCTAATTATGTGATTTAATTGTTTGTTTGAATATATGAAAATTATGCGATTGATCGTTTGTTTTAATATGAATAGTATATAAGCGATTGCTGGAAATGGTATAAACCATCAACCGTAAATAGTAGCATTTGACATATGCTACCAAACAACTAATAACCAAAAAATGAAGACTTATGGTAGCATTTTTTTAATCCTACAGAAAAAACCTATAGCTGCATTTAAAAGTGTCTTTTGGTAGCGTTTTTTAAATCCTACAGAAAATACCTATAGTTGCATTTAAAAGTGACTTTTTGTAGCGTTTACTACAACGCAACAAAAAGTTTTAGACTTTTAGTTGCATGTCGTATAGCAGCGTTCTCTAAAACGCTACCATAAGTTATGGTAGCGTTTTTTCAACGCTACCAAAAGCCTTTTCTGGTGTAGTGGATTCATCAATTATAAATTATATCTTCAAAAACTACACTGCATTCACCATTCATTCTTTTTATTCAATTCATCATGGTCGAATGGATGAGATTAACATTGGGTTCAAAGTTATTACCTTAATATTATCGAAATTTAACCTAACCCTTAAATTAACGTAATATTTAACATTTAATCTCAATTAATTGCAATGACCAAATTTTCCAAATTTAAATCCAATTAAATAAACAAATCTTAAGTCCCATCTCAATCTAAAGTAACTCAATTCCCTCACTATAGAATTTATTTCAATTTTTTAAAATAACCCATTTATTATAAATTTAATCCCATTTATTTTAATAAGTTTCAAATTAAACAGATTGGATTCAATTTCATCCTTTTACTTTACACTTAAGGTTAGGTTAAAATCAATTTATAACGTATTTCCTTTTTAGTTATTACTTTACATATTCCCGTAATAATTTCACAATTAATTATAATTATTAAAGTAACGCTTATAGTAAATACGACCCTATAATTACTCAATATTTAAATGAACGTTATTTCATTTTCCATTAGTGTAACATTCATTTATTTTATTATCACTTATTACAAATTCTAATTCCATTAACAAATAAGCAGGTAATTTATAATATATGTTTACAAGCCATATGTTACAAGTTTTGAATTCATCCCAATTCCTTATTATTGACTTAAATTAGCATTACTTACACTTCATTAACATTTGTTACTTAAAATCTCTATCCAATTGCAATTTATATTCTAATGAGTACATTTACTCTTTTCCGTTATGTTATTAATTATCATCAAGGCACACCTAATTATCTTTATTGGTAAATGAGTGAATTTACTAGTAACCCACTATTATAACCTTTAATATACTATTATATGATTATTTTACCCTTTTATATTCCATTATATATATGCACCCATATAAATTAAGATTCGAAATCCAATTCCATTTAATCCATTAATTACTAACTTTAATTAACGCAATTTATTATCTAACATACAATTTGAATCTATTTCGTAATTTTCATATTTCAATTAATTAACCTCCTTGCAATAGTTTACGAATAAAAGGGATTGTACTAAATAAATTATTTATTGTCCTGCATTACTTTATTACCCCCATTTACATTCAATTTCCATAAATCAGTATTTTATTTCATTGATAAATCCAATACTTTCCTTAATTTACTTATTTTAACTTTATATCCAAATGCAACAATTTCCACTATTACAAATAAATTGCAATATATAATTTAATTTGTAAATTTTAATTACCCTTGATACATCAAATTTCGACATTCACTTTCATATAAATAAATAAGATTTTTATTTCTTTCAAAATTTAAATTAAAATATTATTACTTTAATTCATTTTAAACATCGAATTTATACGGGTCGTTACACTCTCCCCCACTCAAAACTTTTCGTCCCCGAAAAGGAAAAAGAAGGGAGAAGGAAGAATTTAGAGATCAATATGTCTTATTCAAAATATTAACTTATAAACAATAATTTAAAAATTTTATTACTTTAACTAAAATATACCCATTATATAATCATTGTATCTTTTATACTTAAATAAACAAGGTTTGAAAATATTTTCAAAATAATTTCTAAGTCCAAAATTTACGAAAAATTTCGGCAGAGTCTCCTTTGTATGGAGAAGCTCGGAAGAAAATATAATACTAATTATAACAAAATATCACATAGAATATCCAAAATATTATATCCCAACACGGGAAATATATAAAATAGCGCTATAAACCGTAATCCGAAACGTACCTATTTGTCGGGCAATTTACGCTTAATTTATGGAACCAAAAGCAGTAGCAATTGCTTCCATAACCTGCATTTCACTTATAAAATCTAAAAGGGTTACAATTTATATAAAGTGAAATATTTAAGTTGTTTCAATCCCTAACAGTAAATCAATACAATAACCATCAATTTTAACAAACAACATACAAAACAAATACAAAACAACCATTCAATCAAACAACAAATGGTTGTTCGAGTTTCAAACTTTTAAATTATACGGAATGAAGAATAAACTACTAGCGTATCATTTACTCAACAGTTTTAGATAAATCTAAATAGTTTATTCACACATCCATACAAATATAAAGTATACTTACCCCAACAACCATAACCAAACAACACAATTCAAATCAACTTTACTTATTATTAATTTCATTTCATACCTTAGTTGTTTAATTTCCTTTCTTTCATTCATTTCAGTGATTTTTTTCATTTATATAATGGTTTATCTTTTTATTTTCATTTATCTCTTTCAGTTTTATTTAGAAATAACTTCAACCCTTTTTCTTAAATTTACAATTTCTCTTTATTATATTACATTCATTTACTAATTACTATTATTCATTCATTTATTATTGCATGGACTCATTATTATTTACACTTTAATTACTTAAGTTTATATTCATCTATTTGTCATTCTTAACTTTAATTATATTTACTTGGTAAAATTTCAATTATAACTTAAGTTTATAACATTAAATTCTCATTTAACAGCAATTTCATTGAATACTTTTACTATTTCAAATTTCTACTTGTATAATATTCTATTACAATCTCTTATTAAACATTTCACTTTTAATATTTGGTAAGTTATATATATGTTATTTAAGGGTGTAATTGAAAGTTATACAAGTTTGTTCTATTTCCTTAAATTAAATTAAAGTTCAATAATACTATCCTTTGCTTATATAAGTTACAATTTCAAATTTCTTTAAATCCATTAATAACTTAGCATTAAATCTCTTACCTAAATTAGAGGTTTCAATTGTTAATTACTTACCTTCTATTTCACTACAATAATTGAAATAGTTAATTAATGGAAATTTAAGAATTTAATACTGGGTTAAATTTTCAATTTATTTTAAAACAATAGATAAATATATTCTTACAACTTATATATCTCTAATTATATTTAAAACAATTCAAAATTTATATTTTTCTTTCAAAATGAATCTGCAGTAAAACTACTACAGTGGCCTTCCCCCTTCGAAACTCGAAAATGAAAATCGATGATGCGGCCGCCGTCACCGAAATTATTTTCCAGCGACGGAGAGGAAAGTACAAAACTTATTTTCTCCAAAATCTTCTTTATAACAATTCTTCCAAATTATATTAAAATATTTATAATAGAAAATACTTATAAACAATATTATTATATTCCAAAATTCATTCGAAAAGAATTTTCAAAACCCCGGAACATAAATTCTAAATTTCCAAATTTCATTTATTTTATTTTTCAATCTTATTTCTATTATTATTTATACACTTTATTACCTAACAACCAATCTATTGCAGCCAAATACAGATATCATTTGAAAATTTTTATTTTGTATATAGAAAATATAATAGGCAAAATTATTTCATTCACCTATATAAAACAAATATTATGTCAGCCTGTCCTATTAAGTGTTTAGAAATCCCTATTGATGTCACAGCATCCCATGCACCAACCAGAATTTATAAATACAAAACAGAACAGATTAACATAATATAAAAACCTTTTATAACACTAACAAATACGCTCTCTCATATATATACACTCAGCGACTCCCATAGGGTATTACTACCCTATTAGTAAAGAGTCAAACCCCACAAAGCTAAGGTTTATCGCTAAACCAAAGCTCTGATACCAGATGTAACGTCCCGCCTTTTCACGCTTTAAATCGACACACGTGACAATTCAAACCATATGGAAGGGCGGATTGTTATGGGGTAAATAAGAAAAAAAAACAGGGAAAGAAAAAAACAAAATAGAATCTCACAGCGGAAGGATAAAATATAATAATAAATATACAGTTCATAAACTTTCCGCAAGACATTTGATTCTTCTTTATACAGTAAATATCAGAGTTCACATACCAATAATATCAATGCAGCGGAATTAAATAGTGTAGTGAAATAATATACTAGGTAGTAAAACTACAAATCTTCGTCTTCGTCCTCCAGAATAAAATCTTCAAATCGTGAAACGCTCGGACTGACCCTAGTGAATTTGAAAGACAAAAACACTCGAGTCAGAACTAAAAGATCTTATGTAAGTTAAATCAATAGAAATAAATATGAGTGTAGTAACTTAAGAGATGCTCGGGATTTACATCTCCTAAGGATCCGTTAAACTATTTACTATGTAGTATATTTCGCTATTATAATAGTGTCTAATTGTAAAATAAACTTACTTTTAAATAGCGTTAAGGGGTTACCTATACAGCCCTTAACACAGAATATATATTCCCATAGTCTATACAGTACCGTAATCTCCCCCGTATTGGACGTCGTCAGAGGGCACTCCATAGGTATGGTACAAAACCAAAATCATATAAGGCGTGCTAGGGTAAGTGACACGGCACAACTAGGCAATGCCAGGGTAGATATACCAATTGCTATCCGGGCTGGTGGTAACGCATTGCCGCAGCTACCGCCCACCTCGAACAAACTCCCCCTAAAATCAAAAGTAAAAGTGGCCACCGAATCAATCCAAAGTCAGAGTATAGTATCGAAGAGGAGTGTCTAATAAAGGGCGCTAACCTCCTTGGCCTGAGAATCGCTCCTGTTTTAGCCACCTTATGCCAACTCACGGGAGTCGGGTCCACGTATTTACCTCAAAGGAAACGCCGCCACCATCCTACTTCATTCTGGAATCTCCATCGCGTACACGTTTGTTAAAGTGGTTTTCGGAGTTGGCAGAGAGTATGACTGTAACAGCCCAATTTTTTTTACAAGTATTTTTCACTTGTATTTTTTTTTTTTTTTTTTTAAAAAAAAACTTTGGGGTTTATTTAAAGTGATTAAAACAAAATATGAAAAAAAAATTAGGACTAACTAATAAGATCTCTGAAAAAAATCAAGTTTTAATTAAGAAAACATTTATAGCTTAGGTGGTTAAGACATCTGGGCTATTCACGACAGGTCACGAGTTCGAGTCTTAGCACGGTCAGAATTTCGAATTTTTTTTTATGTATAAATGAACTGGGTAATCACGCGTTAAAAAGGGCGCGTAAATCTAGAGAATAAGTACCGTGTATATATATATATATAAAATATGAAGAATGTAAACCAATTTAAATTTTAGTTAAGTATTATTTTTGAAGGATTTAGTGTATTTATAAACTGTTAAATATCGCGTTTAAAAGGACGCGTAAAATTTATGATAAGTAATGTAATAAAACGTGTAAAATTTAAAACGTTATTTTATATATATATTTTTGATGTTTTGTATTACGTCAGTTTGACGTACTTTTAAAATCATATATAAACACCTTTATGGATTAAAACATCAGTTAGTGAT
The DNA here is from genome assembly GCA_030765085.1 of Allium cepa. Lineage (NCBI taxonomy): Eukaryota > Viridiplantae > Streptophyta > Magnoliopsida > Asparagales > Amaryllidaceae > Allium > Allium cepa. Next base: position 275,914,593 of record CM060943.1, on the reverse strand, counting down.
TTTTAAGACGAACGTTACTTTTGGTTGTAACTGACAGTTTGGTTTTAAATAAAATGTGTATATACGTTTCCATTTCCAAAAGCTTTGAAAAATTCTTGCCGTCATTTAATCAAACTAAAAAAAAAAAAAAAAATATCAATTCTCATATAATTGGAACGGTTCATATTTTGCCATTCCTCTGATCACGAAACCTTATCTGCCTAAATCTACAATCACGCATATATCATTTGAAAGAAAATCAATTTTGCCTTCCTTTGCGCGTGACACAAAATTTTATTCTTTTAACATTTTTGGCATTTGCCTCTTACCTTTTTGTTTCTTGAGCATGTCACTGTATTCATTTATTCACGCAACCTAAATGGACTAATATATTTGATTGCCTAAAAATCAACTCATGCATTCAAATTTAACCTTGCATATCTTTTCAAATTCTCACATTCCTATTTACATCTCTCTGTTTCCACTGCCTATATTTTGCAAGATAAATTTTTTTTCGTTCCTATAATCACGCATATAAAGTAAAAAAATCGTATTTAAATATCTTTATGGAGAAAAATATCAGTCAATGATTTTAAGACGGACGTTATTTTGTTTTAAGGGACCGTTTGATTTCTTTTAATAAATGGTATACGTTCTTTGCCTAAAGCTTACATAAATATTCACCTTTTCATTTATGGGTATCAAACTAAAATCAAGATTTTAGCTAAAATACAATGGATCACACGTGAGCAACATTAGTGCATTTGTATATATGTAACGTTCGCATTTTTGCTTATTCCTCTTACCCTCTGTTGTCATCAGCTTTACCAAACATCACGCTTGCCCTTCCTTTGATCAATATTCCCCTTAAGTAACGTACAAACTTTATAAATCAAACCATGTATCACGCAAGTCATTTATTTCCCATAATCCAAGCTGCCATTTTCTCTGCCTTTTTGTTTACAAATTTTCGAATACTGATCAAACTTTATACGTTGAAAAAAAAAATTTATCCTTTTGCAAAACTGAAATGAGTTAATCACGCCACATCCCTTGATCACTGCCTTGCCGTTTCACAAATTCGTGTATAAATATGCCAGAGATCCACATCTCAACAAAAAGAAAAAAAAACTCACCACTCTTCAAAGCATTGCAAATTTTCCTCTGGCAATTTCGTTCGAAGCATCAGGTAATTGTCTTATTGTTTTCTCTTTCTTTTCCTTCCAGTTTTTCCTTTCCTCAGTTTTTTTTTTCCTCATTTGATATGCTCGGCCACTCCAACCCATCTACTTCACCCGATCTAGTTGACAAACTTTGGAAATTTATGAGTCATCACATCTGTAGAAATCTAATATGTGTGTGCAAAGAGATGGTGTAGTTGACCCAGATTTAATTTAATGCTAGCTTAAAGTTTACGCGTACTATCACTACGAAAAATGGGTTATTCATTGTATATATCATACTTAGTTTTGGGTCAAACAAAATAGAAAGTCAATAATGTTCATTGAAAAAAAAAAACAAACAAAAAGAAAAAGAAAAAGAAAAAAAAAAAAAAAAGAAGAAAGAAATATATATGTAAAACAGAGGAAGGAGAGGAAGGGGAGAGGGAGAGGAGAGATTTGAGGGTACATGTACATGCGTGTATCAGTGAGAAGCTTTGCCTTTTTGCATATATTAGATAATTTACCTGTACTAAATGCATATCATATAGGAAGCAGTGCCTGCATATTTTTAACATAAATATAGTTCAGACCATATAGTGTGTGTGCAAGCATCTATTAAAAAGATCCATGCATTTAGTCGAAAGATTGGGCGAATTGTGCATGTGATATATATATTTATAAAAAAAAAAAAACACACACTGATTTCATTTGTAAATTAAATGCTTACAATTTATAAGCTTTCATTCCAAACAATATTTCAATTTGTACCGGACATTGATTTAATTCAATTTACTATTTAATATTATTAATTCATTAACTAAATTCACTACTTACCTTTGTTCTCTTATATGCAACTCTTAGCCTAATATAACAATTTACATCACTTCAATTTATTCGTCATTTTGTTTCAACTGTAAATACTTAGCCTTATATTCCCATGGTTTCATTTCCTTCTCAACATTTGCTTCATTATTAATTTTAAAATCTTTATTCCTTCTAAAGTAAATTTGCGTAAATCTTATTTAAATGACAAATTTAATTAACGAAAATGACAGGTCGTTACACATATAAAAAAAAAGGAGAATATTTATAATTTAGAAATGATATAATAAAATTTTATAAAGGAAGTAACGTGCAGATCAAATAATGTACTATCCATGCATTAGTTTGTAGTATAGGCTGGGTGAAAACTTTTGCATGTGTACACGCAAATCTAGTAGGAAATAGGCAGTGTGTTTTTGCGTGAAGGGAAAAAAATAAGGGAGTGAAGTATTTGCATTTCTTTGGGTTATAGTGAGCGTACATTCTTAGTTGATATAGGCTTGGGCCGTGACCTTATGCATACTTCCAGTTGAAGTTTAGTAATGTGGTGGTTGTGCGTTTTGTTTAATTAAATAATAGAGTATATATATAAAAGGTAGAGAAAAAAAAAAGATTTTATTTTGGGCCGAGTTGTTCGTCAAGTAGGGTGGTGTAGTGGTCGAGCGTATCGTGCCAAATTTCTTTGACTCTATTCGTTCCAATTGTTTCAAATATTTGCGTTGACCATAAATTTTAAAAGTCACGTATTCGGTATTTGGATCTTGTTATAGATTTGAATCTAGGCGTGACATCCAGGGAAATTTGATCGCTACCCTCTGTGTGTTTCTTTTTTTTGGTGGATTTTTCATTTTCGCTTGAATCAAATTTTCTGCAGCTTTCAGGTGAGTTTTTCTCACCAGACATATGTACATATATTGTGTAAATTATCGCAAGTGTATGTGTAAACATTCTATTTAGATATTATCTGTCTGTAGTATGATGAAGAATGATGAACCCATTTAAATTGACATCTCATCAGTTATTTATCTGTTATATTATTTCTGCAGTTATATTATTAATTGTTATTTACTGCTTAAATCACCACTGCAAGTTCCCTGTTAAAGTTGGATTGTTATGGGCTGAAATAATGATTATTGTTAAACTAGTCTGTTAACTGCTTAACTGATAACTTGGGATTGCGGGTTTGAAATGATAGAACCCGGGGTTTTGTAAATTACGGGTTGAAATGATATAAATCCGTATCACTTGACCTAGGCTAGAAAATTTTATACACGCCCGTGGTCCTTATAATATTTTCTGAAATATTTAAAATTATTTTGGAAGTTAAATATTTGATTTAATATCTTTAAAGGATTTTTTTTTATTTTTATTTTTGAATGATTTATAAATGTTAATAAATAAATAAATATTTGAATAGAATTTTGGAATATAACTTATTTTGGAAATTCTGGATTTTGAAAAATAAGCTTTCAGTTAATAAATAAATAGATAAATAAGTTATATTTGGAAATATTTATTTAGTTAAACAAATCTGCTACAGCATTTTAAATGCTGTCTTTTTGAAATTGGACTAGTTTTACCCGTAACTTTAGGTAGCATTTCCTAAGTGCTACAGAATCTAGAATTGATTGTTTTAAAACTCATGGAATTTGATAAATTTTATTTTATGTTAAGTTTGGAAAATCTTAAGATATGATATTTATAACTGGATTTTCCTTAATAAATTTAAGATGAATATTCTAGTATTAAGTGAATTTTGAAGATATTAAATGACTAACATTTGGAGTTTATTTATGGAATTTATGGGAATATTCAAGACTAAATAATAAAACATTGATTTGTTGAAAGAATAAAATCCGAACTTAGTTTTGAATAGGAAATACTCCAATTGGATATATATATATATATATAGGAATTGTAATGGATTTGGGGACATAAAGTGATATTTAAATTATGGTTTAAACTTTAAATAAAGAAATATATTTGTAAAGCTATATAAATTATCTTCTTTACAAAGTAACCATAAAGTTAAACCATTATTCTATATACCGTTGAATATCCAAACCATTTGTGTGTTGGGAGTTATGGTTTTAAAGTAAAAATTCCAAATATTATGTTTTGAAGATATAATTCAAATATTTGGCTTCCAGATATTATAAATTTTAAGCAGTATGGTTTTTGGAAAGAATTATATTTGAATATAACGATATCATATTGTTTTTGGGTTTTAAAATGATATCGTATTTATAATTTTGAAATGGAAATGTTTATTCTGGTTTTAAAGTATAAAATGTTTTAAATGACCACGGGTTATAATAACGATGGGTTGGCAAAGAGACCGGGATCGGATATGGACATACTCTCTGTCGATACCGAAAACCACTTTGACCAACCGTGTACGCGGTGGAGATTCCAGAATGAAGTAGGTCGGTGGTGGCGTTTCTTGAAAGGTATATACGTGGACCCGACTCCCGTGAGTTGGCTTAAGGTGGCTAAAACAGGAGCGATTCTCGGATTAATGAGGTAGCTCCTCTGATCGAACGCACTTCTTCGTATACCATTCTATTACTCTTGTGATTGTTTGGGTGCACCCTTGATTTGGGAGTGTTGTTCGAGGTGGGCGGTCGCTGCGGCTTCGCGTTACCACCGGTCCGGATAGCAATTGGTATATCTACCCTGGCATTGCCTCGTTGTGCCGTGTCACCTACCATATCGAGCCTTGTACGAGTTTGGTTTTCTCCCGTAGCCCGTGTGGTATCCTCTAGTTGCTTCCCGAGTAGGAGGAGCTATGGTATTGGATGGACTACTGGGACTATTACGTGTTAAGGTGGAAAATGTAAAGCCTTAACGCTATTTAAAAAGTAAGTTTATTTTATAAATAGACACTATTATAATAGCGCAATATACTACATAGTAAATAGTTTAACGGATCCTTAGAGGATGGGCGGTCCCAAGCATCCTTTAAGTTACTTGTTCTATATTACAGTACACTTGAATTAGCTTACATTATATAAGTATGTATGTCCTGACTCGAGTGTTATGTTTTATTTTACGCTCGGGTCAGCCTGAGTTGCAGTTTCAGTTTTTCTCTCCGGAGCTAGGTCATCCCGTAGATCATTCGTGCTGCCGGAAGCTTTTCAGTCCCTATCTTATCTGCAATCAAGACTTTGGAGGAATCTGTTTCTATTTATGTCTACAGCTGTATTGCAGATTCTAAACTATGTAAATTCTTTTTGGTTAAAAGTTTTATGGTGGCTTCATGAACCACTAAATATTTTATTTCCGCTGTGAGTTCTGATATCTGTGTATATGATTCTGTGATTTTATTTACTGCATATTCTGAGTTTTGCCAAAATTATTCTACAACGCAGTACTTTGAACACTTCAAGTCCGACATGAGCGGATGCGAAGGGTTGAAAATATTGGGTTGTTACATTTGGTATCAGAGCTTTGGCTCTAGGCAAAACTTAGAATGTATGGTAAAATTGATTTACAGAATCACTTTCATTTGAGCTTGAATCTCTTCCTTTTCGAATTTTGGAACGTTCCCTGCGGTTCCGAAGTTCATTCATGTCCCTCACTATTCATTTTTCCGATTCTAGAGTATCCCATAACTCCACTTCGGATGATCTTTATAGTAAATTGGCAGTTTTGCCAATATTCTAATATAGGGGTGAAACTCCTTTACAGCTAGCATTGATTCACCGGAGATTTATATTTATCCTCAGTTTAGATGCTAGTATCTTTGGTTATTCTAAACTCTATCTCTTCAGATCGAATGTAGATTTACCCTAGAAAATCCACATCGATCTTATTCTTTAAGTCACGGTTGACCCGGTTAAGGTTGCCCGCGATTTATATAAACTTATCTGGTTCCTTATTCTGTTATTTAACCATCGGATCTTCTGATTCCAACTTATCTTTAAATCAAAATTCTCTTTAATTTGAGTCCTTCAAAATTTGAATCTCTATCCTTGTTTTGAAAAAAAAAATTTATTCCTATATTTGGGAAAAATCTAATATTATATATATAAGTATAATTTTCAAAATTTAACTAGTTGTTTAGAGATAATAGTGTTTGATTTTATTTATGGTTTTGTAAACCATTGGTTTTGTCTTATATAAATAATTGAACTATAAAACATGGTTGTAAATTTATTTAGAAACAAAAAAATGAATTTAAAACAAGAATTTAAGAATTTAATTTCTGATAGTTTCAAACCTTGTGTTTAAAGTCTTAAAAGGATATATTATTTAAATTATTTTCGAATATAAATTTGTTTCCAAAGAATTTTAAAAGTTTTAAAAATTAGTGCTCTTCTCTTTGTCGCTGGAAAATAATTTCGGTGATGACTACAACATCATCGACATTCATTTTCGAGTATCAAAGTAAAGAGACCACGTTGTAGTTTTGTTTCAAAAATTTAATTGATTTGAATTTCTAAATATGACTTAATTTATAATATATATAGATATATGATTTAAATTGATTTGACATATCCTATATGTATGTATTTATTTATCTCTAAAGGTTTTGAAGTTAATTGGAAATTTAATTCATAAATTTATGTTAAAAGGTGATTCTAATGATAAAATAAAGTCAAATTTGGAATGAATATTTAAACTTGAATAATATAGTTGGAAAATTTTACTTGTATAAATTGCATGCCAATATAACTTACCTAAATCATTCATAAATTAACTATGTAATTGGATAATGTATAATATAAAAGGATTTTATAAATAAAATTTGAGTGGTTATAATAAATGTTATACACTTAAAGTTTCAGTTACAACAAGACAAATAGAGGTAAATAGAAATAAAATAATAATTGAATAATATACAATATCAAATGGTGTTAAAAGAAATTTAGAAATATATTGGAATAGTTATATTAAATATAATCTACTTTATATGTGCGATAGATATATTAAGCAGAATATATTTAATAATAATCTGGAATAAAGAAAATTAAATTTGTTGAATAAAAGATGATTATTATAAATGACTATACAAATTTTTGATTTTAGAAAATAATTGGATAATAAGATAATTAATTTGGAAATAGTTAAGATTGATTTAACTTCTGTAAAAATCAAATGAATTAAATCAATTATTGAATATTAATTAATTGAAATTATATGGTTTAGAAATTGAGAAAATATTTGACATAGATGAGAAAAATATTGAGAAAAATAAATTTAATTTGGAATAAAGAAGAAACTAAATGGGGAATTTAGCCTATTTTGGGAAATGGTAAATTTACTTTAAAAAATTAAGTTAAATTACCATTTCAAATTTGGATTAAAATTAAACATTTTAAATTAGAATGTTATAATACCTTGTGAAAAATTTGGATAAAAAAAAAAATATGAATGATTTTTTTTAAGTGTAGGGATATTATACAAGTAAATATGTAAATAAATAAATGTTAAAATTTTAAGTATAAATAGATGAAATCAAAGATTAATTTAAAATTGAATTTTATTGTTTAGATTAATGATTCTAATTTAAGTTTTAATTCAGTTTTCTTTCACGTTGTTTCTATTCCCCTACCTTCTTCCTTTTCGAGGACGAAAAGTTCTGAGTGGGGGAGAGTGTAACAGCCCAATTTTTTTTACAAGTATTTTTCACTTGTATTTTTTTTTTTTTTTTTTAAAAAAAAACTTTGGGGTTTATTTAAAGTGATTAAAACAAAATATGAAAAAAAAATTAGGACTAACTAATAAGATCTCTGAAAAAAATCAAGTTTTAATTAAGAAAACATTTATAGCTTAGGTGGTTAAGACATCTGGGCTATTCACGACAGGTCACGAGTTCGAGTCTTAGCACGGTCAGAATTTTGAATTTTTTTTTATGTATAAATGAACTGGGTAATCACGCGTTAAAAAGGGCGCGTAAATCTAGGGAATAAGTACCGTGTATATATATATATATATAATATGAAGAATGTAAACCAATTTAAATTTTAGTTAAGTATTATTTTTGAAGGATTTAGTGTATTTATAAACTGTTAAATATCGCGTTTAAAAGGACGCGTAAAATTTATGATAAGTAATGTAATAAAACGTGTAAAATTTAAAACGTTATTTTATATATATATTTTTGATGTTTTGTATTACGTCAGTTTGACGTACTTTTAAAATCATATATAAACACCTTTATGGATTAAAACATCAGTTAGTGATTTTTAAGACGAACGTTACTTTTGGTTGTAACTGACAGTTTGGTTTTAAATAAAATGTGTATATACGTTTCCATTTCCAAAAGCTTTGAAAAATTCTTGCCGTCATTTAATCAAACTAAAAAAAAAAAAAATATCAATTCTCATATAATTGGAACGGTTCATATTTTGCCATTCCTCTGATCACGAAACCTTATCTGCCTAAATCTACAATCACGCATATATCATTTGAAAGAAAATCAATTTTGCCTTCCTTTGCGCGTGACACAAAATTTTATTCTTTTAACATTTTTGGCATTTGCCTCTTACCTTTTTGTTTCTTGAGCATGTCACTGTATTCATTTATTCACGCAACCTAAATGGACTAATATATTTGATTGCCTAAAAATCAACTCATGCATTCAAATTTAACCTTGCATATCTTTTCAAATTCTCACATTCCTATTTACATCTCTCTGTTTCCACTGCCTTTATTTTGCAAGATAAAAATTTTTTCGTTCCTATAATCACGCATATAAAGTAAAAAAATCGTATTTAAATATCTTTATGGAGAAAAATATCAGTCAGTGATTTTAAGACGGACGTTATTTTGTTTTAAGGGACCGTTTGATTTCTTTTAATAAATGGTATACGTTCTTTGCCTAAAGCTTACATAAATATTCACCTTTTCATTTATGGGTATCAAACTAAAATCAAGATTTTAGCTAAAATAAAATGGATCACACGTGAGCAACATTAGTGCATTTGTATATATGTAACGTTCGCATTTTTGCTTATTCCTCTTACCCTCTGTTGTCATCAGCTTTACCAAACATCACGCTTGCCCTTCCTTTGATCAATATTCCCCTTAAGTAACGTACAAACTTTATAAATCAAACCATGTATCACGCAAGTCATTTATTTCCCATAATCCAAGCTGCCATTTTCTCTGCCTTTTTGTTTACAAATTTTCGAATACTGATCAAACTTTATACGTTGAAAAAAATTTTTTATCCTTTTGCAAAACTGAAATGAGTTAATCACGCCACATCCCTTGATCACTGCCTTGCCGTTTCACAAATTCGTGTATAAATATGCCAGAGATCCACATCTCAACAAAAAGAAAAAAAAACTCACCACTCTTCAAAGCATTGCAAATTTTCCTCTGGCAATTTCGTTCGAAGCATCAGGTAATTGTCTTATTGTTTTCTTTTTCTTTTCCTTCCAGTTTTTCCTTTCCTCAGTTTTTTTTTTCCTCATTTGATATGCTCGGCCACTCCAACCCATCTACTTCACCCGATCTAGTTGACAAACTTTGGAAATTTATGAGTCATCACATCTGTAGAAATCTAATATGTGTGTGCAAAGAGATGGTGTAGTTGACCCAGATTTAATTTAATGCTAGCTTAAAGTTTACGCGTACTATCACTATGAAAAATGGGTTATTCATTGTATATATCATACTTAGTTTTGGGTCAAACAAAATAGAAAGTCAATAATGTTCATTGAAAAAAAAAAAAAAAAAGAAAAAGAAAAAGAAAAAAAAAAAAAAAAAAAAGAAGAAAGAAATATATATGTAAAACAGAGGAAGGAGAGGAAGGGAAGAGGGAGAGGAGAGATTTGAGGGTACATGTACATGCGTGTATCAGTGAGAAGCTTTGCCTTTTTGCATATATTAGATAATTTACCTGTACTAAATGCATATCATATAGGAAGCAGTGCCTGCATATTTTTAACATAAATATAGTTCAGACCATATAGTGTGTGTGCAAGCATCTATTAAAAAGATCCATGCATTTAGTCGAAAGATTGGGCGAATTGTGCATGTGATATATATATTTATAAAAAAAAAAAAAAAACACACACTGATTTCATTTGTAAATTAAATGCTTACAATTTATAAGCTTTCATTCCAAACAATATTTCAATTTGTACCGGACATTGATTTAATTCAATTTACTATTTAATATTATTAATTCATTAACTAAATTCACTACTTACCTTTGTTCTCTTATATGCAACTCTTAGCCTAATATAACAATTTACATCACTTCAATTTATTCGTCATTTTGTTTCAACTGTAAATACTTAGCCTTATATTCCCATGGTTTCATTTCCTTCTCAACATTTGCTTCATTATTAATTTTAAAATCTTTATTCCTTCTAAAGTAAATTTGCGTAAATCTTATTTAAATGACAAATTTAATTAACGAAAATGACAGGTCGTTACACATATAAAAAAAAAAGGAGAATATTTATAATTTATAAATGATATAATAAAATTTTATAAAGGAAGTAACGTGCAGATCAAATAATGTACTATCCATGCATTAGTTTGTAGTATAGGCTGGGTGAAAACTTTTGCATGTGTACACGCAAATCTAGTAGGAAATAGGCAGTGTGTTTTTGCGTGAAGGGAAAAAAATAAGGGAGTGAAGTATTTGCATTTCTTTGGGTTATAGTGAGCGTACATTCTTAGTTGATATAGGCTTGGGCCGTGACCTTATGCATACTTCCAGTTGAAGTTTAGTAATGTGGTGGTTGTGCGTTTTGTTTAATTAAATAATAGAGTATATATATAAAAGGTAGAAAAAAAAAAGATTTTATTTTGGGCCGAGTTGTTCGTCAAGTAGGGTGGTGTAGTGGTCGAGCGTATCGTGCCAAATTTCTTTGACTCTATTCGTTCCAATTGTTTCAAATATTTGCGTTGACCATAAATTTTAAAAGTCACGTATTCGGTATTTGGATCTTGTTATAGATTTGAATCTAGGCGTGACATCCAGGGAAATTTGATCGCTACCCTCTGTGTGTTTCTTTTTTTTGGTGGATTTTTCATTTTCGCTTGAATCAAATTTTCTGCAGCTTTCAGGTGAGTTTTTCTCACCAGACATATGTACATATATTGTGTAAATTATCGCAAGTGTATGTGTAAACATTCTATTTAGATATTATCTGTCTGTAGTATGATGAAGAATGATGAACCCATTTAAATTGACATCTCATCAGTTATTTATCTGTTATATTATTTCTGCAGTTATATTATTAATTGTTATTTACTGCTTAAATCACCACTGCAAGTTCCCTGTTAAAGTTGGATTGTTATGGGCTGAAATAATGATTATTGTTAAACTAGTCTGTTAACTGCTTAACTGATAACTTGGGATTGCGGGTTTGAAATGATAGAACCCGGGGTTTTGTAAATTACGGGTTGAAATGATATAAATCCGTATCACTTGACCTAGGCTAGAAAATTTTATACAGGCCCGTGGTCCTTATAATATTTTCTGAAATATTTAAAATTATTTTGGAAGTTAAATATTTGATTTAATATCTTTAAAGGATTTTTTTTATTTTTATTTTTGAATGAGTTATAAATGTTAATAAATAAATAAATATTTGAATAGAATTTTGGAATATAACTTATTTTGGAAATTCTGGATTTTGAAAAATAAGCTTTCAGTTAATAAATAAATAGATAAATAAGTTATATTTGGAAATATTTATTTAGTTAAACAAATCTGCTACAGCATTTTAAATGCTGTCTTTTTGAAATTGGACTAGTTTTACCCGTAACTTTAGGTAGCATTTCCTAAGTGCTACAGAATCTAGAATTGATTGTTTTAAAACTCATGGAATTTGATAAATTTTATTTTATGTTAAGTTTGGAAAATCTTAAGATATGATATTTATAACTGGATTTTCCTTAATAAATTTAAGATGAATATTCTAGTATTAAGTGAATTTTGAAGATATTAAATGACTAACATTTGGAGTTTATTTATGGAATTTATGGGAATATTCAAGACTAAATAATAAAACATTGATTTGTTGAAAGAATAAAATCCGAACTTAGTTTTGAATAGGAAATACTCCAATTGGATATATATATATATATATAGGAATTGTAATGGATTTGGGGACATAAAGTGATATTTAAATTATGGTTTAAACTTTAAATAAAGAAATATATTTGTAAAGCTATATAAATTATCTTCTTTACAAAGTAACCATAAAGTTAAACCATTATTCTATATACCGTTGAATATCCAAACCATTTGTGTGTTGGGAGTTATGGTTTTAAAGTAAAAATTCCAAATATTATGTTTTGAAGATATAATTCAAATATTTGGCTTCCAGATATTATAAATTTTAAGCAGTATGGTTTTTGGAAAGAATTATATTTGAATATAACGATATCATATTGTTTTTGGGTTTTAAAATGATATCGTATTTATAATTTTGAAATGGAAATGTTTATTCTGGTTTTAAAGTATAAAATGTTTTAAATGACCACGGGTTATAATAACGATGGGTTGGCAAAGAGACCGGGATCGGATATGGACATACTCTCTGTCGATACCGAAAACCACTTTGACCAACCGTGTACGCGGTGGAGATTCCAGAATGAAGTAGGTCGGTGGTGGCGTTTCTTGAAAGGTATATACGTGGACCCGACTCCCGTGAGTTGGCTTAAGGTGGCTAAAACAGGAGCGATTCTCGGATTAATGAGGTAGCTCCTCTGATCGAACGCACTTCTTCGTATACCATTCTATTACTCTTGTGATTGTTTGGGTGCACCCTTGATTTGGGAGTGTTGTTCGAGGTGGGCGGTCGCTGCGGCTTCGCGTTACCACCGGTCCGGATAGCAATTGGTATATCTACCCTGGCATTGCCTCGTTGTGCCGTGTCACCTACCATATCGAGCCTTGTACGAGTTTGGTTTTCTCCCGTAGCCCGTGTGGTATCCTCTAGTTGCTTCCCGAGTAGGAGGAGCTATGGTATTGGATGGACTACTGGGACTATTACGTGTTAAGGTGGAAAATGTAAAGCCTTAACGCTATTTAAAAAGTAAGTTTATTTTATAAATAGACACTATTATAATAGCGCAATATACTACATAGTAAATAGTTTAACGGATCCTTAGAGGATGGGCGGTCCCAAGCATCCTTTAAGTTACTTGTTCTATATTACAGTACACTTGAATTAGCTTACATTATATAAGTATGTATGTCCTGACTCGAGTGTTATGTTTTATTTTACGCTCGGGTCAGCCTGAGTTGCAGTTTCAGTTTTTCTCTCCGGAGCTAGGTCATCCCGTAGATCATTCGTGCTGCCGGAAGCTTTTCAGTCCCTATCTTATCTGCAATCAAGACTTTGGAGGAATCTGTTTCTATTTATGTCTACAGCTGTATTGCAGATTCTAAACTATGTAAATTCTTTTTGGTTAAAAGTTTTATGGTGGCTTCATGAACCACTAAATATTTTATTTCCGCTGTGAGTTCTGATATCTGTGTATATGATTCTGTGATTTTATTTACTGCATATTCTGAGTTTTGCCAAAATTATTCTACAACGCAGTACTTTGAACACTTCAAGTCCGACATGAGCGGATGCGAAGGGTTGAAAATATTGGGTTGTTACAATGACAACTTCCGATCCCGGTCTCTTCAACAACCAAACGTTATTATAACACTGCGGTTATTTCAAAATAATTTATACTTTAAAACCAAAATAAAATTATACATTTCAAAACCCATAAATACGATATCATTTCCATTTCCAAAACAACTCATTTTGATATTATTTTTATAAAACCCAAATCAATAATATCATTTTTATTTCAAATATATTTCTTTTCCAAAATCATACTGCTTTAAAAAAATTTAATATCTGGAAACTGGACATTTGAATTATAACTTCAAAACATAGTACTTCAAAATTCATAGCTTTAAAACCATAACTTCTAAAACTTAAATGGTTTGGATATTCAACGTTATGTAAAATAGCTGATTTTATATTACTTTATAAAGTAAATAGTTTCCATGGCTTTACAAATTTATTGATTTTAAATTAAGTCTAATCCATACATTTTAAAATTCACTTTAGTTTCTAAACCACTTCAAATTTTATATATTTCAAACTTTAAGTATTACACTTCCAAAATTTAAGATAGGAAATTATTATTCAACAATTAAATGTCCTATTATTTAGTTTTGAAATATCGCATACTAAATCCATAACCATTTGAATAAAACTCAAATTACCTATAACTAAATATTTCATTTAATCCATTTATAATAGAAATATCCATTTAATTCATTTTGAATAAAATTTCAGTTTTACATATCATACTTTAAAATTTCAAGCTATAAGTTCTACATCAACTTATGGAGTTAAATTCTTAAATACGCTCAATTCTAATTAAATTTCTAATTTACCTTCCAATCTTAATTGATTTAAACCATTAAACTCTATATATATACATACAATATCTTAAAACGTATTTAACCAAAAATATAAATAATCCAACTCCATTACTCAACTTATATATATTTTATTTAACAAACTTATACATAGTATAAATTCAATAGTTTAACCATTCAGGTATATATAGAATAATATTTATATAATATCAAAAATTAATATTTATTAAACTATATCCTATCCAAACCATGGAAAAAAAATTTCAAAATAATTTATATACATAGACCGCGGTGCCTGTATATAATTTTCTATCCTATGGTCAAGTGATACGGATATTTATCATTTCAATCCGTAATTAAAAATAAAAATTACGATTATATATCATCTCAAACCGCAATCCCGAATGAAATGAAATGCATGCTAACTTGCAGTTTATATAATAACATCCATTCATCCATTAAAATCATACATCCATTTATTTACAATCATCATCCAATTTAAACAACATCAATATAGAGCATATAAAATATAACAGATAATAAATAACAGGTATTAACTAACAATTTATATTCAATAATAAATTTAATAACTGTTTAACTAGCAGTTTCTATGCAAATAAATAAATTTTTAACTGTAAATCTACATGCAATAATAAAATTAATTAACAGTTAAATTAAATAAATGCGATTTAACAGAGATGATGAATAAAACATGCCAAACTGTCCTAAATAAATTTCTACTCATATCTTAAATCAATTTAACAGACATAGGAAATTTTAGAAGTTGTGAGTGGGTTAAAACACTCACCTTTTCAATTTAAATCGAATTTAAATCCAATTTAAACCCAAAAATTCGACTGTCTCCAAATCTGTCCAAACCAGCATCAAAAGATCTGGAATTTAATTACGATCCTAACAAAAAATATTGCACGTGAAACGGATAACGTACGTAAAAGTTATTCGATTTATATCGCTTGAAAACGAAAATTAAATTAAAACAAACTTACCTAAAAGAATAGCCACGTCATCATCTTCTCATCAACAGGAACACGCGCATCCTTACTCAACGAAGCCCTAATGCACGCAGTAACAACCCAGCCGCCACCATCGCTAATTTTCTTCAATTTTCGTGGCCGCTCCATGAAACATTGCTCCGTTCAGGCCTCACCTCCATGTTCCCCTCACCGAGCCGCCCCATACCGTACCCATGTCACGAATTTCGTTATCCCCTTGCTCTGTGCGACCGCCGCCCCCTTTGAGCCAATTTCCTGGCGAGCCCATCGACCAAGGTGACGAACAAACGTCACCCCTAAAACCTGCTCAACACCATCTACGCAACGGTACCTCCCAATCATCGATGGGAGGTAGATCCACCATTGGATCGACCAAAATTCAATACGAACGGCTGAGAATGACTTGCGGTTTCTGTGAAAACTGCGAGTCGATTCGAACAACAAACAGTCCTAGAAGATTACGCTTATTGAGAGCTTCAATATATATTATTTCCAGAATTTTCTGAGGTGTTTGAAATTTTAGCTTTGATTTTGAAATGAAAATAGATCTAGGGTTTGCATCCATTGAGGAAAAGGAGGAGTTGATAAAATGAACGCACAAACAAAAGGGAATAGATGGAGGCTAGGGTTTATAACTGGGTTTATATAGGTAGGTTATAAATAGAGTAGATGGATCGGGTAAACAAACGTACTAACGCAAACGTGGCCCAAAAAGCCCGTTCTGACCCCGGAACGAAATTGGGTAAACCCAAATATCGAAATAGGTATTTTAAAATATTCTTAACGCGATGGAAAAAGTTTCACTTCCAAATTCCATCGTATGAAGAAGTTATGCTGAAAACAAAATTTTCAAATTGATTTCAATTAAATCGATTTCAAGGCGTTTCGCGTTCGTACGATCAAACGACAAGTCCGATCACTACAAAACTTGAAACCCTACAATAATTCACTGTTACGGATCCGATGAAACTGGTTTCGTCGAAATCCGAGTCCGTGACCAAAATGGCTATTTTTATACTAATTAAATAAATTGATTAAATCCAATTTTATGTTTTAAATTCTAAAATTGACAATTTTATCATCTTTATTTTACTCAAACATTTACAATGATTTTAAACAAAGTTAGATGTCAAATTAAATGTTGATTTAATCATATGCTTCAGCGTAAATTAAATGTTCATTAAATTCATCAATTATAAATTAAATTATATTTTCAACAACTACACTGCATTCACCATTCATTCTTTTTATTCAATTTATCATGGTCGAATGGATGAGATTAACATTGGGTTCAAAGTTATTACCTTAATATTCTCAAAATTTAACCTAACCCTTAAATTAACGTAATATTTAACATTTAATCTCAATTAATTGCAATGACCAAATTTTCCAAATTTAAATCCAATTAAATAAACAAATCTTAAGTCCCATCTCAATCTAAAGTAACTCAATTCCCTCACTATAGAATTTATTTCAATTTCTTAAAATAACCCCTTTATTATAAATTTAATCCCATTTATTTTAATAAGTTTCAAATTAAACAGATTGGATTCAATTTCATCCTTTTAGCTTACACTTAAGGTTAGGTTAAATCAATTTATCACGTATTTCCTTTTTAGTTATTACTTTAAATATTCCCGTATTAATTTCACAATTAATCATAATTATTAAAGTAACGCATTACTCAACATTTAAATGAACGTTATTTCATTTTCCATTAGTGTAACATTCATTTATTTTATTATCACTTATTACAAATTCTAATTCCATTAACAAATAAGCAGGTAATTTATAATATATGTTTACAAGCCATATGTTACAAGTTTTGAATTCATCCCAATTCCTTATTATTGACTTAAATTAGCATTACTTACACTGCATTAACATTTGTTACTTAAAATCTCTATCCAGTTGCAATTTATATTCTAATGAGTACATTTACTCTTTTCCGTTATGTTATTAATTATCATCAAGGCACGCCTAATTATCTTTATTGGTAAATGAGTCAATTTACTAGTAACCCATTATTATAACATTTAGTATACTTGTATATGATTATTTTACCCTTTTATATTCCATTAAATATATATGCACCCATACAAATTAAGATTCGAAATCCAGTTACATTTAATCCATTAATTGCTAACTTTAATTATTGCAATTTATTATCTAACATACAATTTGAATCTATTTCCTAATTTTCATATTTCAATTAATTAACCTCCTTACAATAGTTTACGAATAAAAGGGATTGTGCTAAATAAATTATTTATTGTCCTACATTACTTTATTACCCCCATTTACATTCAATTTCTGTAAATCAATATTTTATTTCATTGATAAATCCAATACTTGCCTTAATTTACTTATTTTAACTTTATATCCAAATGCAACAATTTCCACTATTACAAATAAATTGCAATATATAATTTAATTTGTAAATTTTAACTACCCTTGATACATCAAATTTCGACATTCGCTTTCATATAAATAAATAAGATTTTTATTTCTTTCTAAATTTAAATTAAAATCTTATTACTTTAATTCATTTTAAACATCGAATTTATACGGGTCGTTACACTTTACTTATGCATGTAACCTCTAAATAGAGGTGGATACTGATATGCACACACCCATTTCTACATATATATACATGCATATTTGCATACACGCAAACATATTTATAACCTCACTTCAACATTCATCACAACATCTGATCAGAGATTAGAACAAAGGCAAGTTTGTTCCCCTGACGTTCGACATAGGACTTGAATTTGAAAAAAGAGGTTTGCTTTTTGAATTTTGATCCTGGTCTTTTTACTGTTTGATATTGCTTTTGTTTTTGATACTTTGATCCTTAAGTTTGATTTCAGAACTTGATTGATGTCAAGTTGCCATCTGCATGCTTGATTACAGTAACCAATTTTTGACCCAAAACTTGAGTGCCCTTTGCTTTTTGATTTTTTTCCTTCTTTTTATTCTCGTGATCATCAGGTTTTCATTACTAGAATGCTTGATAACAGGCTTATTTTCTTGATGATTTGCCTTAATAATTTCCAGGCTTTGAAGATTTTAAATTGCTGTTTTGATTTTTCTTTCTTTTTTTCTTTCTCCTGGTTTCAGATTTGAAGATGAGGGAGTTATCTTTGAACTGAAATGATAACCAAGAATTTGTTTTTTCTGTTTCTCAGGCTTGAGAAAAGAATAGCCTGGTTATGTTTTTTTTCTTTTTCTATGAATGCTTTTCTAAATTAAATTTAAAAAGAAAAGAAATTGTCTTGCCACTTATACACATAGTTTTAATACTTGTAATTACACATTTTAATTTCCTTACAAATGTCCTATGTGAACAAATTTGTCTTTATATCCTCGATTTAAATTATTTTTTATGTTTTATTTTAACCCTTTATGCATTTATATTTTCATATCTTAACATATGTATTTTATTTTGTTTTCACTTGTTATTACAAATGTTTTCATATATATAATTTCTATTATTCAATAAATACATTCTCCTTTATAAAATCTTAAGAAAAATTGAATTTTAAAACAAATTATACTTTAATAAATAACACACATGTGTAAATTATAAAATTTAGTTCTTAAACAACATTCAAACTTTTACTATATTTTAAACATTACAAATAATATTTTAAAGATAACTTTATGTTATATTTTCTTATTTAAATAAATACATCTTCTGTGTTAATCATTTATATAATCCTTTGAAGAAAAAATGGTTTTTAAAAATTAAATTGCACATGAATAAATATTTTTAGTATTTCATTCTAAATTAGCCTTTGAAAAATCTATTATATCAAATTCAAAACTTCATTTTCAAATTATAATTCATATTTTAAATAATTAGAAACAAATCCTTATTAACTTAAAAGTAAAATTTTAAATCCAATTTTTTATTTATAAAATACTTATCCTTAAATTTCAAACCAAAATTCTATTTTTAATCTAAAATATTTATTTATTCTTAAAATTTTCTAATTAATTCACAAATAATTTCACAACTTAATTCCAAAATTAAATTAATTGTCAAATCAAACTTTGTTAAAATTCGGGAATGTCACATTACTTTTAGTAGCTAATAAATTTCTTAATTTATTTTATAAATTTCCATTCTTACTTTTGATTAGTTAAGTGTCTACATGTGATTACCGTACTTACACATTATATCAATAAGTATGGCGGTCCATCCAAAAAACCAATTCAAAAGGAACCTTTCTCACAATATCGTATGCGTTTTATATAATAGAAACAACTAATGCTTTAGTCTAACTACCCTTAAACAAATAATCGTTGGAAGCTCCCCTTCAATATTAACTAACATTAATTTTGTTGTTGCCCTACCATCTTACTTAAATTAAATGGATTTTTCTAACATGTCGTTCTATCATAACCCACATATCTTAACTTTCTTTTATGGCTTTTGATAAATAAGGTCTATCCATTACTTCCATTACCACACTCACTTATGGAATAAAATGTGCATTCCCACATTTTAGTGGGTAAGAAATATACATTATCGTACCTTCCTTACCCTTAAGTTTACCAACATTCTCTAAATGTGTTTGCCATCTCATCACATTTTTTTACCATCTTCTTTCAATCCAATTCTCTAGATAGTATTCTCAAATTTTGGTATTTACTTTCGTTTTCCTCTATTTTTCATGCGAGCCTACTCGAAAATTCATAAAAGTGTACGTTGATTCCATTCACCATTCCTTTGTGGTTTCTTCTTATGGCTTGCACACAAGTCTAATAAAACATTCCTAGGTCCTCACCAATATTCCTTACTCTCTATGTGGATTCCTTATTGCTATCCTATGAGCATTCATCGCTATTTTACTCATAGCCTTAACTTTTATCCTGACTCATCTAGGAAATCATCCCTATCACTCCATTTTAAAATTTTTGTTTTCCCAACTTTATTTCAAAAATTAAAACTTCACAATTATGAAGTACTTAATTTTGAAACTTTTATCTTCAAAAGTACAAACTTAGAAAATTTCTATTAAATTCAAAAATAACTTGGTGTCTTAACTTTTAGAACCATAATTTAGTATTTATTAATGAAGTTTATTTACTAAATTTAAAAGGAAATATTAGCAATTAAACTTTTAAAGGTAGTTTCCTTCTTTTAAAGCCCTTTTCAACAATAATTACTTCTTAAAATTGGGATTTTTAACTAAAACCACTTATTAAGTTTTGCTTTTAAAAACCTAATTATTATACCAAACCATTTCTTTAAAAATACACTTCGCCATGTTTCTAAAACATCTTTTACATATTTTTAAACAACAAAACTAGAGTAGACAAGGAAATTTCTAACCCTAGCGGAGGTTCTAATAGCATATAAAGGGCTTCTAAAAAAGGTATGTGCAATTACTGCACATATTTGCGGAAACTATCCATTTTTCATTCTTTTATTTTCCTGTATTGTTTCTAATTACAAACATTATTTTATATAAGTTTCTAATGTTGTTTCTATTTATATTTCATAATGTAATTGCTATTTGACTTTCTTCTACCTAAACCACTCTTGTTCAAATTTCTCCACTCTATGTAACTTCTTTCTTAATTAACTATCTCCTTTATTAAATCATCCCAGTGCATTCGCCTACTGCTTTATCTTTGGGTTTTTGTCTTCTTTTCCGTTTTTGTTAGCCCATTTAAAACTTGTACCACTTCCTATTGTCCCACCCTAAAACGAATTTCATAGCTTAAATTTTTCCTTTTAAGAAAAATTAATGAGCTATACATGCTCTGCTTCTTTTTTCAAAACAACTAACTTTTCTATAAAAATCTTGTTTACTGAAATTTTCGTTTCAACTAATTTTAATTTCTACTTGACACTTTTTTTATATAAAATGCAGATGCCTTATTCAAATTTTTTTCGAAAATTTAATATTTGTTTCCTTTCCAAAATAGGGCTTCTCTACTTGTAAGTAAACCCTTCGAAAATCAATTCAAATACTATTTCTTTTCGAAGTTTTAAATAATTCAATTGAAAATTATTTCAAATATATTATTTATATATTACCAAATCTTTTTATATTAAATTCTTTTTTGTGGAGCCGGAATCATAGTGGTTCTACTTGTCTCTTCTTTTGGACTTTTCTTCCTTTTCACTTACTTTCTGACTTATCTTCCTTTCAGAATATATTAAAAGTCTTATTCTCATCTTGGAGTGATTACTACACACTTTTGGGAACTTGCATAATTATTGCTTTCAAATATCAACAATATATAAACTCTTACTTTCCCCTTCTTTGGACCTAACGTAAATCATCAATCGGCAATCAGCAATCCTACGGGGATCTACAACCATTGTCCTATTCGAGACCAACTAGCGAGTCATGTACCATCCAACTCTAGGGACCTTCCACATGCTGCACTCATGCTTTTCTTAAGTTAACGCCTTTCCATTCGACCTATTTCCCATGAGGTAATCGGGGTAGGTGTATATCTTCAACTTCACTTATTATTCTAACCCATGGTCGACTTATCCATCTTTTTAGAGTATGTCTACAACTACTCTATAGATGGAATTTATAGGATTTGGCGTAATTTCATATAATTACAGGAAATAATACAAATAAGTTCACTCAACGTATCCTAATTCTTAAGATCGACTAACATAAGCTCTGATACCAAATGACAACCCATACCTAAGTGGGCCTGAAATTCGGCTGAATTCAAAACCACTAAAGTACGAATCATTGCTTGGACATCCTACAAATAAATAATTTCTTATCAGAGCATTATCGATATAAAATCATAGAGGAATAGTGAATTATAATAAAACATATAGTTAGTGACCAAGATTGACACTTCCAATATCTAGCATCCTTGTCAGTGTCAAGCATGTATAAGGAAACATGTCTTTCCATGGTTCCCACCTTATACCAGTACTTGCCCTCTAAGCGATCCTATGTGTTGTAATGAGTAGGAGGTATGAAAAACATTCTGGTTATTAGTAGATGACACACTTTATATGTAACACTAGTTTATGTCGATTGTCTTTCATTGCATATTATGTGTTTTACCTCACTTAGTCATCTCGACTTAATGTACGCATACTATACGCCTAATCTACCCTAGGTAGACAATCACAACATACGTACATACATACATACTTACTTATATGTGTGTGTGTATAAGTACCACAGTCCCTCATTGGACCAAGATTGTCAGGACCCGATTCTTCGACTTTCGAAAATCGACATCAATACGTCCACTGTATCAATTGCCGAGCAACCGAATGTCGGAAAATCAAATTCCATGAGGGTTTAAGAAGAAGAAAAAGGTAGAAGAAGAAGAAGACGGGAAGAAAGAAAGAAGAAACAACAGAAAACAATATCAGAATCTCACATATCGCAGCGGAACAACATATAATAGATAAATGAATAATCTTTAAAACAAAGAACTATATCAGTTATTACATTACATTACATTACATTACATTACATCATCATCAGAGTGTACAACAACAATATACAACACCACAAAACAATGGACAGTTATACAAACGTGTCCTTACAAGTAAACTACATAACGGAAAGATAATATCATATACAAGTAATACGTCTCGCTGTCCAGCTGGCCACCTGAGCTCCAAAGCACTTCTGAATCCAGAATGACATGATAACCTGACTCTAGACTGCCCGTGTGGAAAATTATGGGCACTCAGAGTTTAGGAAGAGAACAATAAACTCCAGGTCAGTCATGGGACTAGTGTGAGAACTTAAAACAGTTATTTAACTTTTAAAACAACAACAACAAGGGAAGTGAAAAATATCTGCAATGCTTTTGGAAAATGAAACTACCATAAGGCCTCCATGCACACACACAATGCAAATGCAGAATTGAAGGAGATTTCTCCTTATGATAGTCAAAGATGCGTACAACGCAAAACAAATCATTTTTGATATTATTATTAGTGCATAGTGTAGAAAGCATTTCGAAAATAGAATATAAATCTTAGCCAGCATAGACATTTCGAACTATGCCTACTATAGCTACCATCTAAACAGTGGTGACCACCATAAGTAAATGGCAGGTTATACAACTAAAACCGTACTGGGTTCGTATTGGGAATTGGATTTCCAACAAATGGTCAGGCTAAGGAACTTCCTACTGCCACATGGGATCGCCTCTGGCGGGACGTCCCGAGAACTTAACCAGCTCTTTGCCAACACAAGGCCGGGTTACCTTTGTAACTAGGTAACTACTACATGAATATGCCACCCCCCGGTTCTTTGGGACCTTTATCCGAGGGCCCTCTATCACCAAGCAACAACCACACAGAAAAATGAGATTGGAGCAACCACATAGGTTAAGCATCAGGGTTCCATACCTGACACCACCCTTTTCTAGAAGGGAATGACATACCCTAAAGGGCGTGACCCTCATAACCTTGCCGCATATTCCTATTTCGATCATTTCCGGGGTGTGAGGTCTTACGAAGTCTCACCCACAAAGCTACGTTTTTTCACAAAGCCACGCTTTGATCAACAAATGATCAATAATAATCATCACACAGCAACACTCAGCATGCCACATTACCAAACTGGGAGTATATCGCCGATAACCTTCAACTATAAAACCTCTGAGCTCGTACGTCTCAGAGAAGGGTGTTAAGCTAAGAGAATAAATTCTCCGCACCAATAGAAATGTATTTGAAAGAAATCTGCTTTATATCTCAAAATGTAATGTCAGACATGTAACCATACAAGTCTGTTCCGGGATCGAACAAAACCGAAGGACTTCAAAAGAAGCCCTTGCAATTCGGGTATTCATAATCCAGATCGAATTTCCCATCATAATGGAAATCTCTATACCATAGCTAACGGTGCAGAGACAATCGATAGGTCATCCTATCGTTTTCACAAATACCCAGTCTTCACCACCGGTCTTCAATGCCATCCATTACGTCGTATCACTATTCGGAATGGGTAATCCGAATAACGAGCGCAATAAATTAAAAATAAGTGTAGCATTCGATTTCAACCAATTCACAACCAATAGCCATTTAAGGGTCAATACTGATAGTCGGTTTTTCAACTATCAATTAATATTCATAACATAACCCGATTTCAAATAATTTCTCAAATTATTTATTTTCACAAATATCTTTACAAGATATAATTTCCACACTTCATCCATTTGAAAACCAATTTCAAATCTATTTACACCCTTACAATTTCATTTCAAAATGGTTGATTTAAGCTAATTAAATAAATTCTTACCGATTTATTAAATTTACGTTCCAAATCCGTAAATTTATTTCCACGCTTCAAAATAAATCAATGTTTATTTTTAAACAAAATTCCCTTTCTTTTATAAATTCCATAGTGAATTTACCTTTCTAAAATATCTATGAATATACGATTTCCAAATCAATTTCTAATATTCATTTTCAATTTATCTTTAAAAGATAAAATCTCAAAAGATTCACTTCATATTGGAAAAACATTTCCATACTTATTTAATAAGAAGTAATTCACAAATCTGTTTATTTTCAACACTTGGAAAATATTCAATATACATAAATCCAAATTAAGTATATATTTTATTCTTTAAGGAAAACTCCTCTTAAACACATTTATTTGGGTCAAAACGAATGTTACGTAAAACATCATTACGACAACCCAAAATCACTAGTATAGGGATTCGAAATTAAGATAGATATATAAATCCCAATAATATATAAAACATTTCCTTTTGGAAATAATTTACTATAACAACATGTTATAGTCCACCATTTCCTTCTATTTCTCGAAAACGTCTTTTTCAACAACGAATGTTGAAATCTATGGTTTCGATACTTAACACATTTTAAAACATCTTTAAATCGTTTTAAATTCTATTTAAAATATTACTTTCCTAAAAAAATTCTTTAATATATTATTCACTGTCCAAAATCGTGAATATACTTTGTTAACCAAATTCAATATGTCTACGTATTTTATTTATAGGATTATCCACTGTCCCAAAATCATGGATATATTTCCTTAATAAGCTATAATAATTAAACTTATCAAAATAAGTCGATTTCGGATTTATAAAACAACGTTTATAAATTCCATTTATACTTTATAACAACTTTAACTCATAAAATCACTTTATTAACAAATTTCTATCCACATCCCATTTACACGCCAAAATCCAATTTATAAGTTAATTGCTCATAAATCTTTTATTTTACAAAAATCTATTCATTTTGTAACTTCACAATTTATAATCTATAGATTCCATCCACTTATGAAATCCACTCATATTTCATTTTAATAATTTTATAACTTCACAATTTATAAATCTATAGATTCCATCCACTTAAGAAATCCATTTATACTTCATTTTAACACTTATAAAAACCCGTTTCATAATTCCAATATTTTAATTTATAAATATCAATTTTATAAATCTTTTATATAAATTATTTATGGTAATTCAAAAATCCCAATTTAAACCATTTTATAAATTAATCAACTACTTATTTCAAAAATCACTTTTCGGTTATATTTCACAAAAATCATAATTTTTATAACATAAAAATTACAAGATTTATTCATTTAAAATGAATCAATTTCAAAATTAAATTTTATTATGAATTCTCAACTTAATTTTTCAAAAATCAAATTTTATTTATTTTCGGCATCTAACGATACCAAAAACATATTCAGCTAAAATTTAGCCTTTAACGATTTCAATCACAAAGATAATCACGCAGATTATAAATAGATCAACACACAACGTTGAAACCAATTCAATTATTTGAGGAATCCAGTTGGATCCCTCCAACCAGTTTCCCTGCATCCAAAGATGTTAGCACAATACCAATTCCACTTCGAGACGGAATATCGCGGTATATGGGATTTATAAAATACTATCCGCTATTATGCGGCGCAATAGGGTCTCAAACGCTATATAATGCGGGAAAATCAACTCCAAGTACATATATAATACCAATTCCATAAAAGTTGGAATTACCGCGGTAAATGTGTTTAATAAATAACATCCGCTTAATATAAGGCGTATAGGGTCTATTTCCATACAACAGATAATGACTATCATCCAATCACACAATCAAGCAATTTTAAATCTAACTATTTAAAATTTAAATCGAAACAATTTGATTGAGTGAGAAGTTCTCACCTTGAGTTTGTGATAACAGTTGTAGCGTTTTATTTTGAATAAAATTAAACGTGCGTTTAATTTTACCCGAAATTTTCACTAACTCCAAATGAATCCAAACCAGCTCCATAGCGTAGTGCTCGACAAAACGAATCCAACGCAATTCATTTCGCGCAATTCCGACCTCGTATGAAAGAGATATTGACTTCTAAAGTTACACGAATTATAATATAACTAAATTACAATTTTATTTTTAAATTTTCACCCAAATCAAATCAGAGTCGTACGTTCCAAGAGGAAAATCTCGGCCATTACACGCGAATTCTCTTCTTCTCTAGGTCGCGTTTGCAAACCGAACCCAAATCAAGCCATGCAAACCCTAATACACGCGATCACAACGAGCACTTTGAAGACGATCAGGCAATGCCACTTCGAAGGCCATCACGCGACACACCTTCAGCTTGAATATCAATGAGCTCGGCCACCTCCTTTGCACGCGAGACGAGGGCGAACGACACCGCCTTGAACGAAAATTGCCGATGATTGCCTCAACTATAAACGATCATATCCGTATAGATTGCAAGATCTCACCTAGCTCTTCAACATTGCAGTTGATAGTTTTCTATAATTGTTTGTGTAACGACCCGAAATTTTCAAACCCGAAAATTCCAGATAGTTATGAAGAAAAGAAGAAAGAGATAGAAGAAGAACAGAAACACCAAACATCTCACAATCGCAGCGGATAAAATATAATAATAAATAATAATAGTTTACAAAAGAATACTATATCTATCGATTACATTTAATATACATCAGAGTTTCACATAATATACAGTCACTGAATATTTACAATTATCATGACTCAGACAGACAATAATATAAATACAGCGGATATACTCTATACGATACTGCCACCAGCTCGCCTCCTGAGCTCCCGAACGTACTAACCTGAAAGTCTGTAATACTCGGTCTGACCCGAGCATTACACCAAAGTAACACCCGGGTCAGGCTGGAAACCAGCGTGAGAAAACCCATCTAATTTGTAATACCAAAGCATACAACTTAATTAAAACCCGGGTACTCGTATCAATTCACAAAGCCATAATTTATTTAGTCATCACTTATTCCACACATCAGTTTCTAAGTACCAAACTTAGATAAAACAATCCAATTCACCTAAATCACTTCATTCTAGCCTATTGATTTCACAAATCAATTTATAAAATTCGAAGTAGTTTAGGGTATTTCCCAATACCCGACCCCGACCTCTTCGAATCCCATACCATCCCATTCCAAGTTGTCCAAACGAAATACACAATATTTCATATATAAAAACTCAACTCATGCAAAACATCCAATACCATTCAATCATCCATAAGCAATGTTTAATCACATACTAAGTAATTCAGTTTATTCGAATTGAATTTTTCTAACCACATTCCTTTAGGTCCCTTCACTTAATATTAATTTATTCCAAATCCATTTATTACTCAAACCTTCATTATTCACCTTATTAATCATCATGAAATAATTATCTTTAATTAATTTCACGATGTTGATTATCCTTAACCAAATCAATAAGAAATCTCAATTATTCAAATTTAATTAACTATATTAGTTACATTAACCTTTATGATTTACGTTAATTAATTTCTCATAGGTCTCTTTTCATGGATAAATCAGTTTTAATTTACCAATCATTAATTACTTCATTAATCATATAAATTAATGATTTCCAATTTATTTTATCCCAGTCAAATTTAATTACATAAACTAAACAAATATTAATCATTTCCGACTAATCCAAAACTGTAATTAACTATCTCTTTTAATTACTTCATTTTTTTTTATTAATTACTCCTTACTTAACTATCTTAATTAATCTCTTGATTAATTTCACGAAGTAATTATATTTTATTAATTACATTAAGTAATTATATATCATACCATCAAATGAATATTCTGGATTACTTATACGTAGTTGATGTACTTACACTTAATTTATTATTTATCTAACCCTTTAATTACTATGTTAAATAGCCCAGACCATTTATTAATTGAATTAATTAATTATCCATTTTAATTATCCTACTAATTTAATGTATCACAAATCATTAAGCCTTTATTAACAATGAACACATTTTCGTATTTATGACTTAAGTTTATAATAATTTTAATAACTCAAATATTCTGAGTCAACCACATTTAACCCCAGAACAACCAAAACTAAATCACAAGATCATCAGTAGACTTCCAAATAATTAAATCATTCATCCAATTTATTTAAATTTAACCATTTAAATTTAAATAAATATAAACAGTTGTACGATTTATTAATATTTTACAAAATCGAACAATTAGATTCCCATTTAAAAATTCGATTAACCAATGAATTATTCTAAACTACCAATCTTATTTTAAACTGGTTTCTCTTAAATAAAAATATTTTTAACTACTAGGATAAAACTATCTCCATAAAATAATACTTTAAAGTTAAGCTAATAAGTGAAATATTCATATATATTCTGATTCCTTATAAAATTTTGGAAATCGAATTACTTTTATATGGATCCTATAATAACTTTTACAAATTTCTATTATATATATTTCTTTCTTTCTTTTTTTTTTCAAACCTTATCCATAAAAAAAAAATTCCTATTATAAACTTTATATTTATTTTATTCAATCGAATATAACCAAAAGAGAAAGGGGATACTCACCGCCTTACAGACGATCGCAAGCTCCAGACCATCGGATGCTGTCACTATAGTCCATCACTGCGACCATACTCAAACACAAATGCACAACCAACGCACGCCACTGCAAATTCGAAACCCGTAGCTCATCTTCCCCTTCACACGCGACCCTCCTGCTCAAACCCCAACTCCATCTTGACGCGTGCCACGACCTGACCGAAAAACCCTAGCGTCGCCAGTAACTGAGCCTGCCGTGACCCATCAATGACATTGCGACCCTTGAATTTCGCACGCCTTGCGTGACTCACCCCAGATCGCCGTCGAACCCATTAATGACATCGCGACCTCCAAATCCTTCACGCGATGCCCCCCCAATACTCCTTGCTCAACAAATTCGAAGATTCCCAGGCCGAACCCCTAATTGTTTTGATTTTTGTTTGATTAACAACGTGAAGGATTCGGCCCCATTTTATCTTCATTTTTTTTTCGAGAATTATGGCTCGGGTTCAAACTAGAGAGGGGGGTTTAAGAAATGGTTGAAGAAGCTTCCTACGTACGCTGCTCTATAAAAATATCTCTGACCCAAAGTATTTTAATTTTATTATTATATATAAACGTCTCGATAAACATAACGCGAAATTCCTGTCCCAGTAACAGACATGCCGACAGACATTACAAGGTTTTATTCGTATTCCGAACACAATGGGACGTGTTTCGAAAGCTAATTAGAACGTATGTGCGAGTTACGGAATTAAACAATCGATATTAAATTAATCAATCAAAATAAATCTAAGCGTTTCGAGCTTACAGGGTCAAACGACAACCCTGATTGCTACGAAAATTGAAATCCGATAATAACTAATTATTACGGATCCAATGGAACAAGTTTCGTCAAATTCCGAGACTGTGCCTCAGAAGACTATTTTTAAGTTCCATTTTAAACGATATATTATAAAAATTGAACAAATCACATTTAATTTAAATTTCGACTATCCTATTATCTTCAGTACCTTCATTATAGATTTTATAAGCCTTCAAATTATTTTAAACAGGCTTAGAAACTTTCAGATTCAACAGTTTACCCAATTTTCAATTATATAATTCAATATTTAAATTATACAATTCAATGATTTAATTCTTAAGTATATATTGATATCCTGAAATTCAAGTTAAAATTAACTTTTAAATAATTTAAAATCAATTAATTATTCCAATTTAATTCGTTAAAATTTCCGGGTCGTCACATTCCTCCCCCCTTAAAAGAATTTCGTCCCCAAAATTACTAATCAGGAAGAATAGACCATTACCCGTTTACCTTTTCCCAAAACTCAAAATCAACATCCTACCAACTATCCTTTATTAAAGACCACTACCACCTTAACCAATTCTCCAAAACCTTCTATAGTATCAAACAATTCCCTCTTCTCAATCATTTAAATTTCAATTTTAAAACTTAATTTTGAATTATCAAAATTTCCTCAAAATTTTTCTAACTCCCTAGATTCCCGAAAAATTTTGCCAGCGTTTCCTTTGCGCGGCTAGCTCGGTACAACTACAAAAGGCCTCTACGGGCTCCCAAATACCAAAAGAAAACAAAAGCCAAGTGGCTACATCAAAAACCCAATCCAATTTCATCCAGAAATTAAAATACATACCTTTTTGTCGGGCAATACAAATTTATCTTTGAGAACCAAATCCAATTTCCTTTTTCCTTTATAACACCTGCATATTCTATTTAACAACAATATCCAATCGTAATCTTTCAAATCATTGTATACATTTTCGTACCGAAGCCTTCACATTACTTCTATTCAACTTAGTTTCCACCGTTTCATATGATTTCAATTTATTTTTGATTTCTAATATGGAGTTATATCTTTCATTTAAACTGATTCATTTACTAGTTTATTTTAAGTTTCCCATTTGAAATGTTTTGTCGATAACCAAAAATTTCCAAAAATTTTCTAACTCCCCAAAATTTTCAGAAAATTTTGGCAGAGTCTCCTTTGTACGGAGGAGCTTTTGCAATTTGACAAGAGATATAAATATGTATACATCGACCCACATGGTCGGAAAAAGCAAAAACAGTTCATATTTCCTAATTTTATTGCGTAGGCGTACCTTATTTAGCATTTTAAGCAAGCAGCTTATTAATTTAAGCAATTTGCATACCCCAAAATAGCCAAACGGCTTCCCTGTACCTGTACTTACTCAATTTAAACATGTAAGTGCCATATATTGAAAATTTATTAGCTTTTCACTTACTTTTAATAGCAGCTAACCCAAGAATTTCATAAACAACAAGCATTAAGAAAGCAACAAACACCAAACACTTATTAGAAGTGATTTATATGATTTTTAAAGCTAATTCAAATGCTTTCATCCAATTCATATGCCATTTCATTCAATTCTAATAGTTTACAACGCAATTGCTTACATTCACTTCATTGATTTATGATTCAAGTGAGCTCATTTTCAGTTCACATGATTCGGAATCAAATTTATTCAATCTTTAGTAACTCATAGAATTTAATTACTTTGGTTTACGCCAAACAACAATTATTGTTATGCAATCTCGACGATATTCGCTTCATTGGGTATTCTATTTCATTTTATATTTAATTACATTTCATTTCTAATTTATCTACTAACCAAACATTGCATTTCATTTTATTTATGCATTAGATTCATGCAAACAATTTTACTAATCTTGGCGCATTCAAATTTATAAATTAATGACCATTTCCAAATTTATTTAATCCAAGCTTCTATTTAATGGGCTTCCATTCTTATTCGAAGCCAAGCTTCCATAAATTTTAAACTTAAGTTAATTACTTTAATTTATTCCAATATTAAACTTAAGTTTACCTCTATTTGATTCACAATTATTAATCAACTTCCATTAAATCCAGTTAGCCCATCCATTTTTAATTTTAATTTTAAATTCACCTTCTCAATTTATCAGAATAATATTCAAGCACAAAAACACAACTCATTTATTCTTCAAATTAATATACCAACAAATTTATGTTCAGTCTGATAATCCAATTCCTATCACAACTTTGGTTCAGTTTTTATTCAACCAAACTTCATCCGTTTATTTTTTATTTTATTTTTAACTCAATTAATCCATTTTAAATTTTTAATTCAATTACCTAATTCATTATTGAATTTATTTTATTAATACAAGGCTATTCTCAATTTATTTCTATTCACTTGGGTTATGTTTTGCAACTCAAACCATTTTTATCATAATCACTTCCATTTCGTATAACATCACTTCTCTTATACCCAGTTTACATGCAAATTTCATTAAATATTATTCAAATCGTCCTTGAATTATAATTCGAACCATCACATTTGCAATCCAACTTTATTTTATTTTTACACCATCTCTTCTTATTTAATCCATTATCAAACCCAAGTCGAATTCTATTTACAATTCGAATTCATTTCCAAACCCATTATCAACTTAGAATCCATTTTATTTAACCGAATTAGATTTTATCAAATAATTTATTTAGCTAGTTAGCTTACTTCCACTTTTAATTTAATATTCGATTTTATTACAAAGAATCGAATCATTTAAAAAATTTTTTTTCCCGAGTCTAATTTTATTTTATAATTCCAGTTTGGATTCCCCTTTTATTTTAAAATTTAGAAAGGCTTTTAAATTCAGATAATAAAATTAAAATAGCTTTTTATAAAATATTTCTTATAACTCGGTGTCTCAACCAGTCCATCCTTGTTCTCACAGAACTTCAGTCATACGTTGATCAGGCGTAGAACTGAAAATCTATAAGTACTTGGTAAACCCGTTTTCAACATCCAGTGAAAATACTTGGAAAATAATTTTATTAAAACAGTTTTTGAAAATAGAGGAAATATCTTTAGTGAGGATGCTCGGGAAATCATCACCCCCATCCATGGTCGCAGTTACATACCAGGGTTACGTTGCTGTCACAACAAAAGTCCATGTAACTGCAGGCTCTCCACGGCCTCTCGATTACGCCATGGATCCCACACAACAGATCACAGTTACATCCAGGGTTACGTTGCCGTCGCAGCAAAAGTCCATGCAACTGCAGGCTCTCAGCGGCCTCTGATTTTCGCCGACGAAATGAAAATTCTCCACTCCTACAAAAGTCGCAGTCTACCGAGATAAACTCAACCGCAGACTGTTGGCTCTCAGCGGCACACACGACTTTCGCAATGTTACCATAGGTCGCAGTTACATCCTGGGTTACGTTGCAGTCACAACAAAAGTCCATGTAACTGTTGGCTCTCCGCGGCACACACGACTTACGCTATGGTAACTCAACTCATAATCCTCAGGAACTAGTTTTGTCCGGACTCCTCACAGGATCAACTTTAGAACCCCCCTTGGGGCTCAAGGCAGCACCACCCGGTGGCACTCCTGAGAAGTCCATTTCCAAGGGAGCGCCTTTTTCCCCAGAGCTATCATCAAAACATTTTATACTATACATATAGTATCTTCAAATCATATACCTAGTATGATATTATACCAAGCTCCTTTACACAAAATCGATTATTTCCAAAATCGATAATTCTCAAACTAGGCTTTCCAAATTCAATATTGATTTTACCCAAAACTCAAAAGCCTTTTTCAAATCCAAAGGTTCCCAAAATTTTTTCAAAATCCTCATAGGATCCTTTATATATATTCTGATATATATAAATAAATTTTTAAAACTTTGGATCCTTACTTTCTTGTATAAAACACCTTTTATACTCCAAACACTCTCAAAAACCATAGAAATATCCAATTTCCATCTTTATTCATTTCATATTCCTCAAAATATTCTTTCAGTTCAAAAGAACCATTTCACATTCCTTATTCACCTTTACATTAATCCCCAATTGGATTAGTACTTCAATCCTTATCTCAGTTGGGTATTTTAATTAATAACAATTTGAACTCCGACCAGTTTAGAAAAATAGCTTGAAAAATTTGAAAATAGATAAGTAGTTGAAAAATAATCAATAATTTGCAAAATAATTGTAAAATAGTTAACTAATTATAAAATAGTTGAGAAATAGTTAAATAGTCATAGAAATTTTAGATAATTGCAAAATAGTTGTTAAATAGTAATTAATTTGTAACATAGTTGAAAAATAGTAATTAGTTTAGAATATAGTTGAAAAATGGTTAAATAGCTTCAAAAATAATCGTAAAACAAGTATATAAAATAATTTGGCTTTAAGAAAGAAAGGTTGTATATATTTAATAGCTTAGAAAAATAAGTTTATATCAAAACAATTTATATTGAAAATAGTCAAGAGTCAACTGTTCACTTCCCCAACAATTCAATTTAAATCTCCATTTAAATTGACCCAATTCCAATTCAAATAACTCCAAATTTCATTGGACTTGATTAATTCCCAATTCAAGTTGAATCAATCTTGATTCCTTCCCAAATTTAAATCAAATTCTAGTCGATTTTAATCCTGATCAATTTTAATTATAAGTTCATATTATTCCAATCAATTTGAATTATTATCAATTTAATTTCAGAATCCAAATCACTTCAATTTAATCCAATCCAATTTCCCATTTAAATTTTAAACTTGTACCACTTTAAATATAATTTACATTTTTCAACTTCTATTTATAAATCAATTACATTCACATTTTGCTTTTAACTTGGAGTTATACTTTTATTTAACCAATATATTTTATTATTCCATAAACATTTTGAATCCAGATTCCAGGGTTTAAACAATTTCCCAAAACTTAAACATCACCTTAGAATTTATCTATATCCAAAATTCTTTGTCAGATTCTATTATCCCTTTGAATTTCAAAACCAAACTCAATTCACAAACAATTCCAATTTAAAACAATTTGATAGCAATTTCTCTTCTAGAAACTCGAAAATAAACTTCGATAATGCTGCAGTCATCACCGACGTTATTTTCCAGTGACCAAAAGAGTTCAATGCTTTTATCTCATTAAAACATTTCCAAATATTTTTAATT
Source organism: Allium cepa (assembly GCA_030765085.1). Classification (NCBI taxonomy): domain Eukaryota; kingdom Viridiplantae; phylum Streptophyta; class Magnoliopsida; order Asparagales; family Amaryllidaceae; genus Allium; species Allium cepa. The sequence goes on along the minus strand of CM060943.1, from coordinate 275,879,402 downwards.
TCAAATCTCCCAGATTCAAACACAAAGATATTTTTGAAATAATACTATTCTTTCTTCAAAACCTTTGGAAACCAGTTTCAAATCCAAAGGAATTTTAATTTTTCCCAAAATCCCAAATTCCCAACCCATCCAATTCATATTTAAAACATTACTCTGGAATTTTCCTCTTACTCTATTTCAAATATTCTCTGGAATTCTATTTCAAATTATAATCTCATTTATTTATAAAGTTTGTTTCATCTTATAAATTTCATTTACAATTTATATCTCAAATTCCTTTTTGATTTTAAACTAATTCCACTTAAATTACAATTCTAAAATTATTCCCATTTATTTTGGACTAATATCCATTCAATTGAATCCTACTTCAATTTCAATCATTTCAATTCAATCCAATTCAAATCTTCCATTTAAATTTTTGAACTTATACATCTTCCATCCTAAATCCAATTAATTCAAATTGGATTCAATTTGAATGAGTTTAATTCCAACTTCAAATTTAAACCATCTCGAAATATATAATTCGAGCCAAATTCTCAAAGATTGGTTTAACCTTTTTAAACCAAATTAACTTTATTCATTTAAAGTTTCAAACAATTCTAATTTCTGAGTTCTAATTCTAGAATTTCATTTTTTTTTTAATTTAGTTTTAATTTGATTGTATTATAGTCCTTCTTAACTGAATGCCAATAATTTAACACCTAATCATCTTAATATTTATTAGAAGGAAATAATGTTTTATATATCAAAATATACTTTTATATAAAACCATTTAAAACCTTTATATCAGAAAATAACAAGTACGCGCTCATATATATACACTCAACTCATTCTAGAGTACTACAGACTCTATTTAATGAGTAATCCCCACCAGAACCAAGGTTCTCACTTAACCTTCAGCTCTGATACCAAATGTAACGACCCGAAATTTTCAAACCCGAAAATTCCAGATAGTTATGAAGAAAAGAAGAAAGAGATAGAAGAAGAACAGAAACACCAAACATCTCACAATCGCAGCGGATAAAATATAATAATAAATAATAATAGTTTACAAAAGAATACTATATCTATCGATTACATTTAATATACATCAGAGTTTCACATAATATACAGTCACTGAATATTTACAATTATCATGACTCAGACAGACAATAATATAAATACAGCGGATATACTCTATACGATACTGCCACCAGCTCGCCTCCTGAGCTCCCGAACGTCCTAACCTGAAAGTCTGTAATACTCGGTCTGACCCGAGCATTACACCAAAGTAACACCTGGGTCAGGCTGGAAACCAGCGTGAGAAAACCCATCTAATTTGTAATACCAAAGCATACAACTTAATTAAAACCCGGGTACTCGTATCAATTCACAAAGCCACAATTTATTTAGTCATCACTTATTCCACACATCAGTTTCTAAGTACCAAACTTAGATAAAACAATCCAATTCACCTAAATCACTTCATTCTAGCCTATTGATTTCACAAATCAATTTATAAAATTCGAAGTAGTTTAGGGTATTTCCCAATACCCGACCCCGACCTCTTCGAATCCCATACCATCCCATTCCAAGTTGTCCAAACGAAATACACAATATTTCATATATAAAAACTCAACTCATGCAAAACATCCAATACCATTCAATCATCCATAAGCAATGTTTAATCACATACTAAGTAATTCAGTTTATTCGAATTGAATTTTTCTAACCACATTCCTTTAGGTCCCTTCACTTAATATTAATTTATTCCAAATCCATTTATTACTCAAACCTTCATTATTCACCTTATTAATCATCATGAAATAATTATCTTTAATTAATTTCACGATGTTGATTATCCTTAACCAAATCAATAAGAAATCTCAATTATTCAAATTTAATTAACTATATTAGTTACATTAACCTTTATGATTTACGTTAATTAATTTCTCATAGGTCTCTTTTCATGGATAAATCAGTTTTAATTTACCAATCATTAATTACTTAATTAATCATATAAATTAATGATTTCCAATTTATTTTATCCCAGTCAAATTTAATTACATAAACTAAACAAATATTAATCATTTCCGACTAATCCAAAACTGTAATTAACTATCTCTTTTAATTACTTCATTTTTTTTATATTAATTACTCCTTACTTAACTATCTTAATTAATCTCTTGATTAATTTCACGAAGTAATTATATTTTATTAATTACATTAAGTAATTATATATCATACCATCAAATGAATATTCTGGATTACTTATACGTAGTTGATGTACTTACACTTAATTTATTATTTATCTAACCCTTTAATTACTATGTTAAATAGCCCAGACCATTTATTAATTGAATTAATTAATTATCCATTTTAATTATCCTACTAATTTAATGTATCACAAATCATTAAGCCTTTATTAACAATGAACACATTTTCGTATTTATGACTTAAGTTTATAATAATTTTAATAACTCAAATATTCTGAGTCAACCACATTTAACCCCAGAACAACCAAAACTAAATCACAAGATCATCAGTAGACTTCCAAATAATTAAATCATTCATCCAATTTATTTAAATTTAACCATTTAAATTTAAATAAATATAAACAGTTGTACGATTTATTAATATTTTACAAAATCGAACAATTAGATTCCCATTTAAAAATTCGATTAACCAATGAATTATTCTAAACTACCAATCTTATTTTAAAATGGTTTCTCTTAAATAAAAATATTTTTAACTACTAGGATAAAACTATCTCCATAAAATAATACTTTAAAGTTAAGCTAATAAGTGAAATATTCATATATATTCTGATTCCTTATAAAATTTTGGAAATCGAATTACTTTTATATGGATCCTATAATAACTTTTACAAATTTCTATTATATATATTTCTTTCTTTTCCTTTTTTTTTTAAACCTTATCCATAAAAAAAAATTCCTATTATAAACTTTATATTTATTTTATTCAATCGAATATAACCAAAAGAGAAAGGGGATACTCACCGCCTTACAGACGATCGCAAGCTCCAGACCATCGGATGCTGTCACTATAGTCCATCACTGCGACCATACTCAAACACAAATGCACAACCAACGCACGCCACTGCAAATTCGAAACCCGTAGCTCATCTTCCCCTTCACACGCGACCCTCCTGCTCAAACCCCAACTCCATCTTGACGCGTGCCACGACCTGACCGAAAAACCCTAGCGTCGCCAGTAACTGAGCCTGCCGTGACCCATCAATGACATTGCGACCCTTGAATTTCGCACGCCTTGCGTGACTCACCCCAGATCGCCGTCGAACCCATTAATGACATCGCGACCTCCAAATCCTTCACGCGATGCCCCCCCCAATACTCCTTGCTCAACAAATTCGAAGATTCCCAGGCCGAACCCCTAATTGTTTTGATTTTTGTTTGATTAAGAACGTGAAGGATTCGGCCCCATTTTATCTTCATTTTTTTTTCGAGAATTATGGCTCGGGTTCAAACTAGAGAGGGGGGTTTAAGAAATGGTTGAAGAAGCTTCCTACGTACGCTGCTCTATAAAAGTATCTCTGACCCAAAGTATTTTAATTTTATTATTATATATAAACGTCTCGATAAACATAACGCGAAATTCCTGTCCCAGTAACAGACATGCCGACAGACATTACAAGGTTTTATTCGTATTCCGAACACAATGGGATGTGTTTCGAAAGCTAATTAGAACGTATGTGCGAGTTACGGAATTAAACAATCGATATTAAATTAATCAATCAAAATAAATCTAAGCATTTCGAGCTTACAGGGTCAAACGACAACCCTGATTGCTACGAAAATTGAAATCCGATAATAACTAATTATTACGGATCCAATGGAACAAGTTTCGTCAAATTCCAAGACTGTGCCTCAGAAGACTATTTTTAAGTTCCATTTTAAACGATATATTATAAAAATTGAACAAATCACATTTAATTTAAATTTCGACTATCCTATTATCTTCAGTACCTTCATTATAGATTTTATAAGCCTTCAAATTATTTTAAACAGGCTTAGAAACTTTCATATTCAACAGTTTACCCAATTTTCAATTATATAATTCAATATTTAAATTATACAATTCAATGATTTAATTCTTAAGTATATATTGATATCCTGAAATTCAAGTTAAAATTAACTTTTAAATAATTTAAAATCAATTAATTATTCCAATTTAATTCGTTAAAATTTCCAGGTCGTCACAGTTTGTGGATTGGAAGTAATTGAGGGAAGAAGATTCGAGCATTTCTGGCCATTGAAATGATAATGGGGGCGGCTGAAGATTGACTAGGGTTTGAACAATTTTGTGAATAAGGGGCCTTTTTATAGAAAATTTACCGAAAATCACTATTCACTCGATTTTCCAAACTCCGAATCTCGCGTGGTGACCGGCGTTTCTAGGGTTTACCCCACTTTTCGGACACAATGGAATAGGTTTCGGAGGCTAATTCGATCATCTGTGTGAGTTACGGAAATAAACGATAAATTTTAAATTAAATTGATTAACCAAATTTCTATGCATTTTAGCCTGCCCCGGACGAACGGTAAATCCGATTGACACGAAATTTGAAACCTTACAATAATTTAACATTAAGGATCCGATGAAACTGGTTTCGTCGAAATAAGAGACTGTTTGTAAAATGACTATTTTCACTAGTCGATTAAATATTAAAATACTCAATTTTCACAAATTAACTTTTAATTCAATTTTAAAATTTCACACACATTGTTCTAACCCCAACATGATTTAATATAACTTTATAAATCATTTTTTTAATCACATTAAACCCAATTTCCAAAAAAAATTCATAATTTCAAATATTAAACTGTCGATTTAATTATCCAATTAAATCCAGATATTCGGAAAATAAATTATTTGACTTATAAATTTTACTTGTTGTTATTTAAAATCAATTAAATATCTGAATTTCAAATGATAGAAATTCTGGGTCGTTACAAACTTCCCCCTTAAAAGAATTTCGTCCTCGAAATTGCCAACTAAGAAAGAGTTACATAATCCATTAACTTTTCAAAACAAACCGTTCAAATTTGATTTACAAATCTCCTAAGTGTTTAACTTTTCCAAAATCCATAGTTAAACCTCTTACAAAATATTTACTAAGTTTTCAAATCCATATATAGTTATCTTTTCAAAATCAACTATATCATTTAACCTTTAACTTCAAATCTAAACTTAGTTTTCAAAAAAAAAAAATTCCAAAATTTCCCGAAAATTTTCTAACGCCTTAAATTTTCAAAAAAATTTCGCCATAACCTCCTTTGTACGGAGGAGCTTTTATAATATCACAATAGATATAAATATATATATATCGACCCACACGGTCGGAAAACTGAAAAACAGTTCATATTTCCTATTTTTATTGCGTAGGCGTACCTTTTTAGCATTTTTAAGTGAAGCAGTTATTTATTTAGCATTTTGCGCAACCCAAATCCCGCTAACGGTAGCCCCGGTACCTGTACTTACTCAATATAAACATGTAAGTGACACATAAAAGAAGTTATTAACATTTTACTCTTTTAAACAACTACAACACATGCATATTAAAAGAAATGCATACTAAACAAGGTTTATAAGCAACTTATATGATTTCAACATTACTTGTAATTGTTTACAACCAATTTATATACAACGACATTCATTTATTCATTTCCAATTAGTTTACATTCACTAATTTAAATTCACATTGGTTCATTTTCAATTCAAATCAATTTCCATTCAATTTAAATCTACTTAACTTCCAATTTGAATTTAATTGCTTTAGTTTTCAATTATATTCATTCAATTGCATATGAATTTCTATTCAGTCAATTAACAATAATCTAACAATCAATGTATATCCAATACAACCAAATTTATTCACTTTACATTCAACATTCATATTCACTTTATTTTCAATTTGGTTTAACATTGAATTAGCCTTAAATGAATTTACACTTATATCCATTATTCTATATCAATTTATTACATTCGATTGATTAATATTCAATTCATTAGTTCAATTACCAATTTATTTTACAAATAAAGTTGAATTTCCTTTATATAACTCAAGTTCATATCCACTTAATGACTTCATTTCTTTAATTCACTTCGAAACCAAAATCAGCTTCATTCAACATCACTTAAGTTATATTCCATTTAAACATCATTTGTTTAACCTAACTTAAATTTCCATTTCAACAACATATCTAATCCAGTTAAAATCCAATTCAAATTCCAACTCCAAAGTAAATTCTATTTAACTTTTACCAAAGTCAATTTTATCACTTATTCAGATTCATACTTTCGTTTTGCTTAACAAAGTTGTTTAAACATTTTAATAATTTGTTTTACTTACATTTTCACATTTAATAAGTTATACAACTTATTATTCAACTTCCAAATCTGATTTAATTAATTTAACTTCCTTTAGTTAAATTTCACATCATACATTTATTATGCTAATTCAAATTTATTTCAACTTTACTAAATCTTTATTATCTCATATTATAAGTGTGATAACCTGAATTTTAGAGTATCTATTAATTGTTAATTAACGGGGTTAACTAATAGAAATATTGAATTATAGATTTAACAAATAATTCTGATAATAAATAGTTGTACCTGGATTGTAATTCAAATTTGAATCTGAATTGGAGTTTGAATTTGAAACTTGAATTTAAGATTAAAGTAAATGCCTTAGTTAATAATTTGGATTTTTTTTAGAATAATTTGTATAGATAATTTATTTAGTGTATAATTGGTTAATAACATTTTCTGTAAATATTGTGTATAAATTTGATTATTTAAAAAAAAATACAAGATATTTGTTAATTTTAAGTATGATAGTTCGGAAAGAATTTAACCAAAGTTTTATTTTTGTTTTCTTCAAAAGTGATTAAATTAAAATGTATAAAAATAAATATTTAAGATCTTAAATCACATGAATAAGAAAATATATTTGTATTATAATTAGTTTTAGAATATTTTCTTTTAAAAGTAAATTTATATTTACATATGTAAAATTTTATTTATTAAGAAAAATTAAATAAGTAAGTTATATAACATTTAAATTAAATGAAAATTAATTAGAAAAATACTTAAGTAACATTTGTAAACATGTTAGCTTATCTATAAACACTTGTAAAAAGATTATGTATTCTAATGACAAATGTAAGAAATTGTTAACAAGTGGCCTTCATTTTGAAATTTAAAACATATCTTTCTTTTTTCTCCAAACTAATTTTTTTTTTATTTCAACTAAGGAAAAAAAATATCAGTAAACCTGAAACTTGAATTCATAAATCAAGAGCAAACCTGAAACTAGAAAATCCAAAAGCAAATGTCAATCTGCAAATTAAAGTTCTTTTTATCAATCAAAAAGGCTGCAGTCTTCAATTTACGAAGCAAAGATGAAATCTGCATTTATTTAAGCTTCAACCTGCAATTCAAGTTAAAGATCAATTTCAACATCTTTTAAAGCATTAAATGGAAGCATGCAAGGATCAATTTCAAACAGCAATCAAAGTATTTTTTTTTTCAGATCTAAGATGATTCAAGCTTGGAATAAGTTTTAAAACCTGCTCTGTGCTCTGCTTAAAGTAAGGTGAGTAAATCATTTTTTAAAAAAAACAGGTTGTTCTGAATTTTTACTACCATGCATGTGATGATTAGTGAATTAATCTTGATGTGGCATGAAAATCTTCAGTATTCATATTATTGAATTTATAGGTAGGAATTTGTTTGTGAAATAGGTCTGTGTATTTGTAGAAACTCTGTTGTCTGTTTTCTTTTGAACAGTTTTCATTTCAAAAATTTTAATCTCCTAATAACATCATAAACGGACTATGATGATTAAATGAAAATTGTAAGTTAATGTTAGATAGTAATTATAAAAATAGTTTTTGTAAATTTTAAATTTACAAATAGTTTTAAAAATGGGAGAAAACACAGTAACCTCTAATGCATGTTAAAAATCAATGGATTCAATTTACATTTTAGATAGTATAAATGGATTCGTGTTTGAAAATCACAAATTTTAACATGCAATTCTTAATTTTTAAATTGATATTCAAATGGGAATTTGGGAATGACCGTTTTCGGCAATTTGACGAATTGCCGATGATCTATACAAAAATTATAGTCGAATTTTTGATCGAAGCTTGCTCTTAGGTGGTAGATTTTGGGAAAAATACAGATGATTTTTTTTAGTGGAAGAATTGTTTGAAATTGAGGGAACTAGGGTTTAAGCTTCAATTTTACTCGGTTTGAATGTCGTGACGTTGCGACTTGAATGATGGTCCGGAGTCGTTCGCAATTGGGAAAGTTGATGCTAGTGGACTAGGCGCTTCGATGGTGGGTCGGCAAGGCCTGACGGCGTTGGAATGGTTCGGCGTTGGGGAGTTTTTTGTCTGACAGATTTGGGTTTAATTTTCGATCGGTGATCGAAATTTTGTCTCGCATGTTGATTCTTGAATCTGGGTTAGTTTTGGGGTTCGAGAGCATTAGTGTGGCCGACGTCGATGGTCGCGACAAAAAGGTTTGGTCGGAGGAGTTGGGAGACATGCACCGTGCACGTTTATGGTGTGCACTGGAAACATGATTTGGGGAAGATGAGTCTTTCTCGGGAGGGAGCTCGTGTTATTCCAGAGGTCGACCCGGAGTAACGCTCGCGGTTCATGGTTTCGTCTCGAAGTTGAAGGAGCTGGGTTTGCTTCAGGGAGCGTTCGTGTGATTCCTGTGTTCGACTCGAGTATTTTAGGATTTTTCTTTGTAGTTTAGTTCTGTAAAATTATAAGTTGCAAAATAACTCGAGTATTTGCTGGGTTCGACTCGAGATTTTGGGTTGTTTGTTTTTGTTAGTTCTGTATAATGTAAGTATTATATAGAAAAATTAAGTGACGAAGTTGCAGCTTAGAACTTGATGTTGATAAATGGAAGTAAGCTTAGAAACAGAAAAATTGATATATACAACTATATCACAAGTAGTCAATCCTATTGTTGTTAATATGTATAAAACCAGTTATAACCGGAATTATAGTTATATATAAATCCGGTATAATTTAAAGGTTGGATTAGGGTTAATTAGTAAATATATGGATATGTGATTAGGGATATATATGTATACATGGAACTTATAAGTTTAGAGCAGCGATTAGGGTTCACATCTCGACAACAATACGCAGTTGTATATGCATACTTATAGGTTACCCTTTAATTATTGAATGTAATCTGTAGCAAAAATTGGTTTTAAAAACAACAATTCTAATCACATTTGTTAATTTAATTAGTAAATATAGGTTAAGTGCATTAATAATTAAAGATTAATTGATGAAGGATAATTAACCAATGGGATAATTACTTGATGAAAGTAATTAAAGGTAAGTACTTAAGGAAAGTAATTAAGGATTAAATTATTTAGTGTAGTAACTAAAGGATTGATTAATTAAAGAAAATTAATTAAGTGTGATTAATTAGGATGGATAATTTAAGTATAATTAATTAAATAGTGTGTACTTTATTAGAGTTAAGTAGAGGTAATCAAAGTAATTAAGGATAATGAATTAGTTAATTTAATGAAGTTTGAGATTTATTAATAGCTAGAGGTTAGTTAATTAAGTAATTAAGTTGTAATTAGTAAATAACTAATTACTTAAAGGATTGATTAATTAAGGGAATTTATAAAAGGGGTTAGTTAATTAATGAAGAAGATTAATTAGAGGATAATTAATCAATAAAGGTAATTATAGAATAATTAATTCGAGTAATTAATTATGGATCAATGTAATCAATGTGTATGGGTAAGGTAATTTAATTTGTGTAATTAGTTAAGTTAAAACGGTTAATTCTAGTTAAATAATCAAGTTTAATTAACTAAAGGTAATTATTTGATGTTGGGTTAAGTATAATTACTTAAGGTAATTAATGAGGTATGATTACTTAGTGAAGTAATTAGTGGATAATTATTCGATGTAATTAATAAAAAAGGATAAATTACTTGATGGGTAGTAATCAAGGGATAATCTTGGTGGAAGAGATTAATATAGTTAATCAAGAAATTGGTTTAATTGATGGAGAAATTAAGGGAAGTTAATTTCTGATTGTGATTAATCAAGGTTGATTAATGAGGGTAATTAAGTTAAAGATTAATCATTAGATGAAATTTAAGAATAACTTACTAATGGAAGTAATTAGAGGATCATTGATTAATGTAATTAATGGAAATGGTCAAGCTTGCTTATGAATTATTGAATGAGGATAAGTGCTTTGGATTGGTTGATATCTCTGATATGAATTGCTTTGTGATATGAAATGTATGATGAATAGTGATAATGTGATTATCCAACAATTTTGAATTGCTGTATAAAAAGTGACATCTTGTATTTAAATGTCGGATTGTGTTTCACTTAAATAATATGGGTTAAAATGGAAATTAAATTCAAGGAAACCGGAGTCGGGTAATAGTAAATACCCGAAACCACTTCGATTCTTTATAGATTGATGCGTGAAACCAATAAACTGATATGGAATGATTTAAGTGATTTGGATAATAAATCTAAGTTCTGACACTTAGAAGTTTATGAGTATAATAGGTATTGTCTATACTAAACCTGTGGATTTGTAAAATTGTTATGAGTTACCCCGGGTTAAAAATAGGTTATTGTTTTGGTATATTTCATGTTAGATAAGTTACTCACGCTGGTTTCCAGCCTGACCCGGGTGTTACTTTGATGTAATGCTCGGGTCAGACGGAGTATTACAAATTTTCAGGTAAGGACGTTCTGGAGCTCAAGAGTCGAGCTGGATGGCTGGAACGTATGGAATGTTTACCGCTATGTATAGTATAGTTGGCTCGGACATGTTGTTTTAAACTGTCCATTGTATTGTAATGGTTGTAAATCTGATGTATAAAAATGTAATTGTACTAATGATGATTCTTCTTTGCAAAACCATTATTTATGTTATATTATATTTTGATCCGCTGCGAATGTGAGGTTTCTTTGACTGGTTTTTATTTTCTTCTTCTTTCTCTTTTCATCTTTTTCTAACTATCTGAAAATTTCGGGATCGAAATTTTCGGATTGTTACATTTGGTATCAGAGCAGAAGGTTAAGCGAGAACCTTGGCTCTGGTGGGATTACTCATTAAGGATAGGGTAAGTGGAACCCTAGAATGAGTTCAGTGTGTATATATATGAGAGAGCGTACTTGTTATTTTCTTGTATAAAGGTTTTTAAATGATTTCAAAAATAAATGAATCTTCTATAAGAAATAAATTATCTATTATGTAAAGGAAATTGGTTGTAATATTAGTTAAATTAAAAGTAATAGTAAGAATTAAGTAGTAACAAAATTACAACCAAATTGAAATTAAACTAAAGATAAGTTTGAAATGGATTCAAACTAAAATTGAAATCTTGAATTGGAGAAGTATTTCAGAATAAGATGAACCAAAATTGGTTTCAAACCAGAAATTAGAATGGATATTGTGTTTAATGATGGGATGATTGTTTTTCAATAAACAATAAAATGTTTTAAGGAAAGAAACCATTTAAAGAGAGCAACTTGTAAATGTGAAAGGATATAAATAAAAGTGGGTTTCAAATTGTGAAGTCCTGAATTCTAAGTTTAAAAATTTGAATTGGTTTCAAAATGTTAAAGGAAACAATATTATTCAAACTACTTTGAATATGATCTTATTTTAAAATAAGAAATGTTTGAAAAATTTAAAGAAATTTTGTTTGAATTAAAACCAAAGGTGGTTTAAATTTTTAAAGTGTAACTTGGTATGTAAAAGAAATTAATATGTATACATATGGATATACATAATATCAAAGAAGGTTTGAAATAAACTCTAAATGGTGAGTTTTGAATTTGGAATAAGATGTGATACAGAAGGTGATAAGTTTTTGAACTTATAAGAGGAAAGATTATTAATGTGAAGTTTAGAATTTGAAATGGAAATTAAAATTGGGCAAGATTGACTGGATTAAGTAAATTGAGTTTAACTTGGGAAAAGTTAAATATGTTGGAATGTTCAATCTGATTTGTAAATTTTACGATGAAATTAAGATTTAACTTGGGAAGTTAAATGGTTGATTGTAATTGAGAGTTTGAGTGATCTCAAATTGGGTTTGAGATCTAGAAATTTGAAATGAATGGATGTTTTAAAATAAATTAGATAATATCATCCTATTGTTGTTAAAATCTTTAAGTTGTGAATTGGAATTGTTTAAATGAACGAGAGATGGTTTAAATTTGAAATTTGAATTAGTTCAAATTGAACTTGATTTGAAGTAATTGAAAGTGTGATTGAAGATGTATGAGTATAAGATTCAAATGGAAAAATTGAATTGGGTTGAATCAATTTCAATAGAAATTGAAGTTATTTAAATTGGAGTTAAGTAAATTTAAATGAAAGTGGAATTTAAATTGAATTGATGAGAATGGAGATTGGGAAGTGAGCAGTTGTGACTCTGGACTATTTTTAATATAAATTGTTTTAAACTTATTTTCTAAGTTATTTATTATATATACAACTTTTCTTTTAAAAGCCAAATTGACTTATACTTGTTTTACATTTATTTTTGAAACTGTTTAGCAATTTTTCAACTGTTTTATAAACTAATTACTCTTTTACTATTATTTTGAAATTATTTAAAATTTCTATGACTATTTAACTATTCTCCAACTATTTTATAATTACTGAACTATTTTACAGCTATTTTACAAACTAGTAATTATTTTCCAACTACTTATCTATTTTAAATTTTTCCAAGCTATTTTCTATAAAAAAAACTGGTCGGAGTTCAAACTGTTATTGGTTAAATACCTAATCAAGATAAAGAATAGAGGTAATAATCCAAATAGATTGAAGTAATTGCGAGCAAGTGAATGAAATCAAAGTGAATGTGAATAGAAATGAAATTAATTTGGCTAATAACCAATAAAGATAAATACGTAGGGTGTACGTATGTTATTCTATTCGCATAGTGATTTGATCCAGATTCGAGCATAGTATTTCGAGATAGTTATATCGATCCGAGTGTGATTTTTCACTCGATTTTCGACGGCGAACCTAGATATGGATTGTTGATTGGTTCTGGATATTCTCTATCATAGTTATGACTATGCAAGGAGAATGACGGTTTCTGATCAAGAAACCAGATCTGTGTCCGCACTAGAAAGTCAGGTGGACGATACTAGTTCGGAAATGAAATTGTGTGATCGAGTGGGCGATCAGATTGGTATAGCGCACGGATGATAGGTGTACGTCATACGAATTTGAATGAAATTGATACTGAAAAGAGTAATCAAATTTGAATATTTGATTTTGAATAAACAAAGTTATATATCTTTGTTATATAAGATAAAATTCCCCTTGATGAATCTTTTACTGGAAGAAAATGGTTTTTGGAGGTGTTTGAAGTATAAAGGAGTTTTATACAAGTTTGAAATGATCTAAAGTTTTAAAAATTATATATATATATATATATATATATATATATATAAAGGATCATATGAGGATTTTTGGAAAAAGGGTTTTGGGAACCTATGGTTCTGGAAAGGCTTTTGATTTTTGGGTAAAATCAATATTAAATTAGGAAAGCCTAGTTTGAGAATTATCGATTTTGGGATAATCGATTTTGTGTAAAGGAGCTTTGTATGAGATCATACTAGATGTATGATTTGAAGATACTATATATGTATAGTATAAAATGTTTTGATGATGACTCTGGGGAAAAAGGCGCTTCCTTGAAATGAACTTCTCACGAGTACCACCGGGTGATGCTGCCTTGAGCCCCAAGAGGGGGTTCTAAAGTTGATCCTATGAGGAGTCCGGATAAAACTAGTTCCTGAGGATTATTGGGTAGCGAAAGTCGAGGGCGCTGATGCCTACAGGGGCATTTGGGTTATGCTGTGACGACAGTGTAACTCGATGTTACTGCGATCTACTGTAGGGACCATAGCGAAAATCGTGTGGAGGATGAGTGTCAGCGGTCTACGCTTGATTTTTCCGGGAAGGTAACGCAACATCGGTAGACTGCGATCTATGGTCAAGTAGAGTGGAGAAGTTTCATTTTTTGGCAGCGAAATTCGAGGGCGCTGATGCCTACAGTTATATGGGCTTTCCTGTGATAGCTACGTAACCCCAGTTGTAGCTGCGATCTGTAGCGGGTTCCATGGTGTAATCGAGGGGCGCAGAGGCCTACTGTTATCTATGGATTTTTTCGGGATGGCAACGTAACCATCGGGTAAACTGCGACCATGGATGGGGGTGATGATTTCCAGAGCATTCTCACCAAAGATATATCCTCTATTTTCAAAAAAAATTGTTTTCTATATTTTCAATAAAATTATTTTCTAAAGTATTTGCACTGGGTGCTGAAAACGAGTTTACCAAGTACTTATAGATTTTCAGTCGTACGCCTGATCAACGTATGACCGAATTTCTATGAGAACAAGGATGGACTGGTTGAAGCATCGAGTTATAAAATGATATATTCTATAAAAACTATTTTGGAAATATTATATAGATTTTAAAGTGTTTTAAAATGATCAAAGAATATTTTAACTTGTTTTAAAATATTTAAAAATTCTAGTTTCGTTCCTTTTCGAGGACGAAAAGATTCAAAGGGGGGAGGAATGTGATAACCTGAATTTTAGAGTATCTATTAATTGTTAATTAACGGGGTTAACTAATAGAAATATTGAATTATAGATTTAACAAATAATTCTGAATATAAATAGTTATACCTGGATTGTAATTCAAATTTGAATCTGAATTGGAGTTTGAATTTGAAACTTGAATTTAAGATTAAAGTAAATGCCTTAGTAAATAATTTGGATTTTTTTTAGAATAATTTGTATAGATAATTTATTTAGTGTATAATTGGTTAATAACATTTTCTGTAAATATTGTGTATAAAATTTGATTATTTTAAAAAAAATATACAAGATAATTGTTTATTTTAAGTATGATAGTTCAGAATGAATTTAACCAAAGTTTTATTTTCATTTTCTTCAAAAGTGATTAAATTAAAATGTATAAAAATAAATGCTTAAGATCTTAAATCACATGAATAAGAAAATATATTTGTATTATAATTAGTTTTAGAATATTTTCTTTTAAAAGTAAATTTATATTTACATATGTAAAATTTTATTTATTAAGAAAAATTAAATAAGTAAGTTATATTACATTTAAATTAAATGAAAATTAATTAGAAAAATACTTAGGTAACATTTGTAAACATGTTAGCTTATCTATAAACACCTGTAAAAAGATTATGTATTCTAATGACAAATGTAAGAAATTGTTAACAAGTGGCCTTCATTTTGAAATTTAAAACATATCTTTCTTTTTTCTCCAAACTAATTTTTTTTATTTTTTTATTTCAGCTGAGAAAAAATATATATCAGTAAACCTGAAACTTGAATTCCAAAATCAAAAGCAAACCTGAAACTAGAAAATCCAAAAGAAAATGTCAGTATGCAAATTAAAGTTCTTTTTATCAATCAAAAAGGCTGCAGTCTTCAATTTACAAAGCAAAGATGAAATCTGCATTTATTTAAGCTTCAACCTGCAATTCAAGTTAAAGATCAATTTCAACATCTTTTAAAGCATTAAATGGAAGCATGCAAGGATCAATTTCAAACAGCAATCAAAGTATTTTTTTCCAGATCTAAGATGATTCAAGCCTGGAATAAGTTTTAAAACCTGCTCTGTGCTCTGCTTAAAGTAAGGTGAGTAAATCATTTTTTTTTAAAAACAGATTGTTCTGAAATTTTACTACCATGCATGTAATGATTAGCGAATTAATCTTGATGTGGCATGAAAATCTTCAGTATTCATATTATTGAATTTATAGGTAGGAATTTGTTTGTGAAATAGGTCTGTGTATTTGTAGAAACTCTGTTGTCTGAATTCTTTTGAACGGTTTTCATTTCAAAAATTTTAATCTCCCAGTAACATCATAAACGGACTATGATGATTAAATGAAAATTGTAAGTTAATGTCAGATAGTAATTATAAAAATAGTTTTTGTAAATTTTAAATTTACAAATAGTTTTAAAAATTGGAGAAAACACAGTAACCTCTAATGCATGTTAAAAATCAATGGATTCAATTTACAGTTTAGATAGTATAAATGGATTTGTGTTTGAAAATCACAAATTTTAACATGCAATTATTAATTTTTAAATTGATGTTCAAATGGGAATTTGGGAATGACCGTTTTCGGCAATTTGACAAATTGCCGATGATCTATACAAAAATTGTAGTCGAATTTTTGATCGAAGCTTGCTCTTAGGTGGTAGATTTTGGGAAAAATACAGATGATTTTTTTTAGTAGAAGAATTGTTTGAAATTGAGGGAACTAGGGTGTAAGCTTTCAATTTTATTCGGTTTGAATGTCATGACGTTGCGAATGGTCCGGAGTCGTTCGCAATTGGGAAAGTTGATGCTAGTGGACTTGGCGCTTCGATGGTGGGTCGGCAAGGCCTGACGGAGTTGGAATGGTTCGGCGTTGGGGAGTTTTTGTCTGACGGATTTGGGTTTAATTTTCGATCAGTGAACGAAATTTTGTCTCGCATGTTGATTCTTGAATCTGGGTTAGTTTTGGGGTTCGAGAGCATTAGTGTGGTCGACGTCGATGGTCGCGACGACCAGGTTTGGTCAGAGGTGTTGGGAGACGTGCACCGTGCACGTTTATGGTGTGCACTGGAAACATGATTTGGGGAAGATGAGTCTTTCTCGGGAGGGAGCTCGTGTTATTCCAGAGGTCGACCCGGAGTAACGCTCACGATTCATGGTTTCGTCTCGAAGTTGAAGGAGCTGGGTTTGCTTCAGGGAGCGTTCGTGTGATTCCTGTGTTCGACTCGAGTATTTTAGGATTTTGCTTTGTAGTTTAGTTCTGTAAAATTATAAGTTGCAAAATAACTCGAGTATTTGCTGGGTTCGACTCGAGATTTTAGGTTGTTTGTTTTTGTTAGTTCTGTATAATGTAAGTGTTATATAGAAAAATTAAGTGACGAAGTTGCAGCTTAGAACTTGATGTTGAAAAGGGAAGTAAGCTTAGAAACAGAAAAATTGATATATACAACTATATCACAAGTAGTCAATCCTATTGTTGTTAATATGTTTAAAACCAGTTATAACCGGAATTATAGTTATATATAAATCCGGTATAATTTAAAGGTTGGATTAAGGTTAATTAGTAAATATATGGATATGTGATTAGGGATATATATGTATGCATGGAACTTATAAGTTTAGAGCAGCGATTAGGGTTCACATCTCGACAACAATACACAGTTGTATATGCATACTTATAGGTTACCCTTTAATTATTGAATGTAATCTGTAGCAAAAATTGGTTTTAAAAACAACAATTCTAATCACATTTGTTAATTTAATTAGTAAATATAGGTTAAGTGTATTAATAATTGAAGATTAATTGATGAAGGATAATTAACCAATCAGATAATTACTTGATGAAAGTAATTAAAGGTAAGTACTTAAGGAAAGTAATTAAGGATTAAATTATTTAGTGTAATTAACTAAAGGATTGATTAATTAAAGAAAATTAATTAAGAGTAATTAATTAGGATGGATAATTTAAGTATGATTAATTAAATAATGTGTACTTTATTAGAGTTAAGTAGAGGTAATCAAAGTAATTAAGGATAATGAATTAGTCAATTTAATGAAGTTTGAGATTTATTAATAGTTAGAGGTTAGTTAATTAAGTAATTAAGTTGTAATTAGTAAATAATTAATTACTTAAAGGATTGATTAATTAAGGGAATTTATAAAAGGGGTTAGTTAATTAATAAAGAAGATTAATTAGAGGATAATTAATCAATAAAGGTAATTATAGAATAATTAATTCGAGTAATTAATTATGGATCAATGTAATCAATGTGTATGGGTAAGGTAATTAAATTTGTGTAATTAGTTAAGTTAAAACGGTTAATTCTAGTTAAATAATCAAGTTTAATTAACTAAAGGTACTTATTTGATGTTGGGTTAAGTATAATTACTTAAGGTAATTAATGAGGTATGATTACTTAGTGAAGTAATTAGTGGATAATTATTCGATGTAATTAATAAAAAAGGATAAATTACTTGATGGGTAGTAATCAAGGGATAATCTTGGTGGAAGAAATTAATATAATTAATCAAGAAATTGGTTTAATTGATGGAGAAATTAAGGAAAGTTAATTTCTGATTGTGATTAATCAAGGTTGATTAATGAGGGTAATTAAGTTAAAGATTAATTATTAGATGAAATTTAAGAATACTAATGGAAGTAATTAGAGGATCATTGATTAATGTAATTAATGGAAATGGTCAAGCTTGCTTATGAATTATTGAATGAGGATAAGTGCTTTGGATTGGTTGATATCTCTGATATGAATTGCTTTGTGATATGAAATGTTAGATGAATAGTGATAATGTGGTTATCCAACAATTTTGAATTGCTGTATAAAAAGTGACATCTTTTATTTAAATGTCGGATTGTGTTTCACTTAAATAATATGGGTTAAAATGGAAATTAAATTCGAAGAGACCGTAGTCGGGTAATAGTAAATACCCGAAACCACTTCGATTCTTTATAGATTGATGCGTGAAACCAATAAACTGATATTGAATGATTTAAGTGATTTGGATAATAAATCTAAGTTCTGACACTTAGAAGTTAATGAGTATAATAGGTATTGTCTATACTAAACCTGTGGATTTGTAAAATTGTTATGAGTTACCCCGGGTTAAAAATAGGTTATTGTTTTGGTATATTTCATGTTAGATAAGTTACTCACGCTGGTTTCCAGCCTGACCCGGGTGTTACTTTGATGTAATGCTCGGGTCAGACCGAGTATTACAGATTTTCAAGTAAGGACGTTCTGGAGCTCAAGAGTCGAGCTGGATGGCTGGAACATATGGAGTGTTTACCGCTATGTATATATAGTTGGCTCGGACATGTTGTTTTAAACTGTCCGTTGTATTGTAATGGTTGTAACTCTGATGTATAAAAATGTAATTGTACTAATGATGATTATTCTTTGTAAAACCGTTTTTTATGTTATATTATATTTTGATCCGCTGCGAATGTGAGGTTTCTGTGACTGGTTTTTATTTTCTTCTTCTTTCTCTTTTCTTCTTTTTCTAACTATCTGAAAATTTCGGGATCGAAATTTTCGGGTCGTTACAATAAGTTCAAAACTTGATAACTTATATTCATCAATTTCAACTTGGATTTTAATTTCCAATTTTTTTATCACTACAAAATTCAATTTCCAATTTACTATGGTAGCAAATCCATCACACAAAAACTCGAAAATGATACCGATGATGCTGCAGTCATCACCCTTATTATTCCCCAGCAACAGTAGTGAATCCAGTGCTTTAAATTCTTTCAAAATTTTACTTTTATACATAAATCACATTTATAAATCTTGCTTATATAATTTAACTATTTCCTTTTACTTATACAAGGTTATTTCACAATTGTAAATCATTTCAATTATAATTCTATACTTATAATTCTTTAGCTTATACAATTTATTCTTTTACAATTGTTGTTTTTATTCAGATTATTCGAACAACTTTGATTTACTTATATATTTTCTTACATTTTCAACAATCAAAAAATTCAATTTTATACACACTTCAATGATTTCTGAAAAATTATTCCTTTATATATATAAAATATAATCAAGATAAAATTATTTCATTTACCCAATTTAAAATGATACTATGTCGGTTTATCTCGTTTAAGAGTTTAGAAACCCCTATCGATTCAGTTAGCTAGACTGCATGGACCAGAATCTATAAACAATCAACCGATAAGTCAATACAATACAAAACAATTTCATATTCACTAACAAATACGCGCTCATACCTATTATTACACTCAAACTCATTCTAGAGTACTACTGACTCTATCTCAAATGAGTAATCCCCAACAGAGCCAAGGTTGTCACTTAACCATATGCTCTGATACCACAATGTCAGATCTAGGCTTTTCAACCATCGATAGCGGCTAATAACCGCCGTGGCAACAACTGGTATCCTAAACTTGCTTTTACGGCCAGCCTTTCGACTGTCACAGCTTACGCCTAACCAACCCCTATTCACGAAGAGAGGACATGTAGGGGTAAGAGTCTCCCGTTCGCCACCTAACCGCGAAGCGAGAAACCCTTATCACATTTCACTAAGATAAGAAAGACTAGTGCGAGAACTTAAAACAATTATTTATCTTTTAAAACAACAACAACAAGGGAAGTGAAAAATATCCGCCATGCTTTTGGAAAATGAAACTACCATAAGGCCTCCCTGCACACACACAATGCAAACGCAGCATTGGAGGAGATTTCTCCTTATGATAGTCAAAGAGGCTTACTGTGAAAAACAAATCATTTTTGATATTATTATTAGTGCATAGTGTAGAAAGCATTTCGAAAATAGAATATAAATCTTAACCAACATAGACATTTCGAACTATGCCTACTATAGCTACCATCTAAAGAGTGGTGACCACCATAAGTAAATGGCAGGTTATACAACTAAAACCGTACTGGTTTCGTATTGGGAATTGGATTTCCAACAAATGGTCAGGCTAAGGAACTTCCTACTGCCACATGGGATCGCCTCCGGCGGGACGTCCCGAGAACTTAACCAGCTCTTTGCCAACACAAGGTCGGGTTACCTTTGTAACTAGGTAACTGCTACACGAATATGCCACCCCCGGTCCTTTGGGACCTTTATCCGAGGGCCCTATATCACCAAGCAACAACCACACAGAAACATGAGATTGGAGCAACCACATAGGTTAAGCATCAGGGCTCCATACCTGACACCATCCTTTTCCAGAAGGGAATGACATACCCTAAATGGCGCGACCCTCATAACCTTGCCGCATATTCCTGTTTCGACCATTTCCGGGGTGTGAGGTCTGAGGAAGTCTCGTCGACAAAGCTAAGCTTTTTCACAAAGCCACGCTTTTATCAACAAATGATCAATAAATAATCATCACACAGCAACACTCATCATGCCACATTACCAAATTGGGAGTATATCGCTGATAACCTTCAACTACAAAACCTCTCGTACGTCTCAGAGAAGGGTGTTAAGCTACGAGAATAAATTCTCCGTCACCAACATAAATGAATTTGAAAGAAATCTGCTTTATATTTCAAAATGTAATGTCAGACATGTAACCATACAAGTCTGTTCCGGGCTCGAACATAACCGAAGGCACTTCAAAAGAAGCCCTTGCAATCCGGGTATTCACAATGCCGATCGAATTTCCCATCACAAAGGAAATCTTTATACCGTAGCTAACGGTGCAGAGACAATCGATAGGTCATCCTATCGTTTTCACAAATACCCGGTCTTCACCACCGGTCTTCGATGCTATCCATTATGTCGTATCACTATTCGGAATGGGTAATCCGAATAACGAGCGCAATAAATTAAAAATAAGTGTTGCATTCGATTTCAACCAATTCAAAACCAATAGCCATTTAAGGGTCAATATTGATAGTCGGTTATTTAACTATCAATCAATATTCACAACATAGCCCGATTTCAAATAATTTCCCAAATTATTTATTTTCACAAATATAATTACAAGATATATTTTCCACACTTCAACCATTTGAAAACCAATTTCAAATCAATTTACACCCTTACAACTTTCATTTCAAAATGGTTCATTTAAACCAATTAAATAAATCTTTATCGATTTATTAAATTTACGTTCCAAATCCGTAAATTTATTTCCACGCTTCAAAATAAATCAATGTTTATTTTTAAAAAATTTCCCTTTCTTTTATAAATTCCATAGTGAATTTACCTTTCCAAAATATCTATGAATATACGATTTCCAAATCGATTTCTAATATTCATTTTCAATTTATCATTAAAAGATAAAATCTCAAAACATTCACTTCATATTGGAAAAACATTTCCATACTCATTTAATAATAAGTAATTCACAAATCTGTTTATTTTCAACACTTGGAAAATATTCAATATACTTAAATCCAAATTAAGTATATATTTTATTCTTTAAGGAAAACTCCTTTTAAACACATTTATTTGGGTCAAAACAAATGTTACGTAAAACATCGTTATGACAAACCAAAATCACTAGTATAGGTATTCGAAATTAAGATAGATATATAAATCCCAATACCATATAAAACATTTCCTTTCGGAAATCATTTACTATAACAACAGTGTTATAGTCCACCATTTCCTTCTATTCTCGAAAATATTTATTTCAACAATGAATGTTGAAATCTATGGTTTCGATACTTAACACATTTTAGAACATCTTTAAATCATTTTAATTTCTATTTAAAATATTACTTTCCCAAAATATTTCTTTAATATATTATTCACTGTCTAAAATCATGAATATACTTCGTTAACCAAATTCAATATTTCTACGTATTTTATTTAAAGGATTATCCACTGTCCCAAAATCGTGGATATATTTCCTTTAATAAGCTATAATAATTAAACTTATCGAAATAATTCGATTTCGGATTTATAAAACAACGTTCATAAATTCCATTTATACTTTATAACAACTTTAACTCATAAAATCACTTTGTTAACAAATTTCTATCCACATCCCATTTACACGCCAAAATCCAATTTATAAGTTAATTGCTCATAAATATTTTATTTTACAAAAATATATTCATTTTATAACTTCACAATTTATAATCTATAGATTTCATCCACTTATGAAATTCATTCATATTTCATTTTAATAATTTTATAACTTCACAATTTATAAATCTATAAATTCCATCCACTTACGAAATCCATTTATACTTCATTTTAGCGCTTATAAAAACTCGTTTTATAATTCCAATATTTTAATTTATAAATATCAATTTTATAAATCTTTTATATAAATCATTTATAGTAATTCAAAAATCCCAATTTAAACCATTTTATAAATTAATCAACTACTTATTTCAAAAATCACATTTCGGTTATATTTCACAAAAATCATAATTTTTATAACATAAAAATTACAATTTTTATTCATTTAAAATGAACCAATTTCAAAATTAAATTTTATTATGAATTTTCAACTTAATTTTTCAAAAATCAGATTTTATTTATTTTCGGCATCTAACGATACCAAAAACATATTCGGCTAAAATTTAGCCTTTAACGATTTCAATCACAAAGATAATCACTAGATTATAAATAGATCAACAGACAACGTTGAAACCAATTCAATTATTTGAGGAATCCAGTTGGATCCCTCCAACCTATTTCCTTGCATCCAAAGATGTTAGCAGAATACCAATTCCGCTTCGAGACGGAATATCGCGGTATATGGGATTTATAAAATACTACCCGCTATTATGCGGCGCAATAGGGTCTCATCTGCTATATAACGCGGGAAAATCTACTCCAAGTACATATATAATACCAATTCCATAAAAGTTGGAATTACCGCGGTAAATGTGTTTAATAAATAACATCCGCTTAATATACGGCGTATAGGGTCTATTTCCATACAACAGATAATAAATATCATCCAATCACACAATCATGCAATTTTAAATATGACTATTTAAAATTTAAATCGAAACAATTCGATTGAGTGAGAAGTTCTCACTTTGAGTTTCCGATAATAGTTGTAGCGTTTTATTTTGAATAAATTTAAACGTGCGTTTAATTTTATCCGAAATTTTCACTAACTCCAAACGACTCCAAACCAGCTCCATAGCGTAGTGCTCGACAAAACGAATCCAACGCAATTCGTTTCACGCAATTCCGACCAAGTATGAAAGGGATATTGATTTTTAAAGTTACACGAATTATAATATAACTAAATTACAATTTTCTTTTTAATTTTTCACCCAAATCAAATCAGAACCGTACGTTCCAAGAGGCAAATCTCGGCCGTTAAATGCAAATTCTCTTCTTCTCCAGGTCGCGTTTTGCAAACCGAACCCAAATCAAGCCGTGCAAACCCTAATACACGCGATCACAACGAGCACTTTGAAGACGATCAGGCGATGCCACTTCGAAGGCCATCACGCGACACACCTTTGGCTCGAATATCAACGAGCTCGGCCACCTCCTTTGTACGCGAGACGAGGGCGATTGGTACCGCCTTGAACGAAAATTGCCGATGATTGCCTCAGCTATAAACGATCATATCCGTATGGATTGCAAGATCTCACCTAGCTCTTCAACATTGCAGTTGATAGTTTTCTGTAATTGTTTGTGGATTGGAAGTAATTGAGGGAAGAAGATTCGAGCATTTCTGGCCATCGAAATGATAATGGCGGCCGCTGAAGATTGACTAGGGTTTGAGCAAATTTGTGAATAAGGGGCCTTTTTATTGAAAATTTACCGAAAATCACTATTCAATCGATTTTCCAAACTCCGATTCTCGCGCGGTGACCGGCGTTTCTAGGGTTTACCCCGCGTTCCGGACACAATGGAATAGGTTTCGGAGGCTAATCCGATCATCTGTGCGAGTTACGAAAATAAACGATAAATTTTAAATTAAATCGATTAACCAAATTTCTATGCGTTTTAGTCTGTCTCCGACAAACGGTAAATCCGATTGACACGAAATTTGAAACCTTATAATAATTTGTCATTACGGATCCGATGAAACTGGATTAGTCAAAATCCGAGACTGTTTGAAAAATGACTATTTTCACTAGTCGGTTAAATATTAAAATATTCAATTTTACAAATTAACTTTTATTTCAATTTTAAAAGTTCACGAACATTGTTCTAACCCCAACATGATTTAATATAACTTTATAAATCATTATTTTAATCATATTAAACCCAATTTCCAAAAAAAAATCGTAATTTCAAATATTAAACTATCAATTTAATTATCCAATTAAATCCAGATATTCGAAAAATAAATTATTTGACTTATAAATTTTACTTGTTGATATTTAAAATCAATTAAATTTCTGAATTTCAAATTATAGAAATTCTGGATCATTACAAAGATACTTTCCCCACTAGTATCCATAACGCAGCACCCCGTCACGATCCATTACTAATGCAGCATCACGTCCTCGTCGCCATGCATACTTAAGAACTCTCATAGTGCCTAATAACGGCGTCATAATTGTAAGTCTTATTCTATGCATTTTGAAAGACTTATAACTTATATAGCTTTGCCCCTAGCAAACAAACTACCAAACAACTATGGCGGCATATGACCACGCGATCTATACTTGTAAAAAGTGTAGCCATTTAGGCGTAATCATTGTCTTTCCATTGACCACTCCAGACCGATGACATTCCCGACCTATGTACAACTCTTATCCCCAATATGGTACTAAACACACACTTCCATAGCTTCAAGCCTTTCTCACTGTCTTATTTAGATTGCCCAAGGCAATCAAGGTAATACCCACTTATTATTTAACACAACCTAAAAGGTTGAATCAGACTCTACCTGTCCTTTGACACTTCGACGGAGGCAAGACTTGGGTATTCCTCACCTATATATGAACGTATATAATTCTACGGGTCCTACAATTGGATATATATCATATTAGTATAATGTGTACACAACTACTAGTAGCCTTTGTGGTGGACATGCCTTTATTGTGTAATTCTATTTACCCCACATTCCAACAATTTTAATGACTATGTCATTTTTATCGATCCTACTTTTTTCCTAACTTTAGTAATTCACACCTGTCATAACGCATACTTAAGGCTACGTGCGTGTGTATGAGTGTGTGCGTATATATATATATATATATATATATATATATATATATATATATATATATATTCATATTTATTTAATTATTACGATTCCAATGCTCAATTGTTAATAATATACCTTTACCTTTTCATGCGTTTACTTCTTATTCCATTAATGTATATGTAGCATCATTTACCGCTATCTTTTACTTAAAAGAATTAAGTATTTTTCCTGGTTTACCTCCCTTTTTACTATTAAACATGTTTACCATTCCTTTTACTTTTTATACCTTTCTTTGGTTACTAACTCCATTACTTACTCTTTTTTACCGCTTATTATTTTATTTCTAACTCGTCTTTATTTATCCTATTACATATATTTATCGTTCTTTATTTATCCTATTACTTTACATATATTTATCGTTTATTGTTTGATTTCTAACTTCCTTTATTGCATACATTAGCTTTAGTGTTGGATCGTTATTTATTATCATTCTTACAAATCTTTAATTCATACTTAGGAATTTCTGCACTTTAATGCATTGGAATTACATCTCCCTCAAAAGGAAAGGTTTGCACTATAAATTTCTTTATATTATCCAAAAAGGGAATTTGTATTACGATTGGAATTACAAGGAATTATCTTTTCGTGGTTGTTGAAATATGGTAAATATCCCTATTTTATACATCTTTCTTTTTGGTGTATTTCTTGTTATTTCAAACGATAAACTGTCATTTACGAATTTGAACTTGATAATCTATAGAAATTTACATTGCAACGCCCTACATTCCAATCAATTAAAATACTACTTAAATCCTAATAATTTATTTTGATAACTTCTAGTTTACATTTACTTACACAAATCATCTAATAAAAAATCTGGAAATACTATATATAATTTATCAAATTCCAAGACTACTACTATCCAATAATTTCTAGATTCAAGTACATGTAATATCAAATGTAAGTTATCAATCACAGATTATGTATGCTGGGTTTATAAATTCATTATATGTATATAATTAGACCTATAACTCCAAATTTTCATTTAGGCATACAGGAATAGATTTACAATGATATGAAACCAATATTATGTAATTATCCTACTTATCTTTTAGCTTTCCAAATCTTTAAATCTAATCCATGTTATTCCTGTTTGACTCCCCTTATTCTCTCTATGTAACGACCTGCCTTTTTGGACGGTTAAATCGACGATAAAACACACGTCAGACTCAAACCACTCAAAGGGGCGAATTGTTATGGGGAAAATAAGAAAAAGAGGAGAAAGAAATAAAACAAACGTAGAATCTCGTAGCGGAATAACAAAATACAATAATCAAATAAATAGTTCAGGAAGCTATTTACAAATAATATTGACTATAATTTTATAATACAGATCAGAGTTACATACAACAAGAACAAATAATAAATTAATGCAGCGGAACAACATGATGCAGCATAATAAATGAAATAAACAATAGTAGCACTCAATCTTCGTCTTCGTCCTCGAGTAAAGCAGCCTTTGATAAACTGAAAAGCTCAAACTGATCCGAGCAAATTGAAAAGATAAAACACTTGAGTCAGAACCAAAATATCTTATGTAAGTTAAATCAACGATAAATATATATGAGTGTAATGGCATCAGAGATGTTTACGGGGTTTGACATCTCCTATCTTGTGTCTAACATGAGTGCTATAACTTAGGGGATGTTCGGGATTTGCATCTCCTAAGGATCCGTTAAACTATCTATTATGTAGTACAATACGCTATTGTAATAACGTCTACAGTAAAATAAAGTATTAAAATAGCGTTAAGGCGTTACCCATATCCCTCTTAACACATTTTATATATTCCCGTAGTCTATAGAGTACCGTAAGCTCTTCCATGCGGTTAATCCAAATGGCACTCCATAGATATAGTACAAAAAACCATAGAAGGCGCGATAGGACATATGAACACGGAACACGAGGTAATGTCAGGGTCGATATACCAATTACAGAGCCGGGTTGGTGGTAATGCATAACAGCTACTACCGCCTACCTCGGAACACACTTCCAAATCAAAATCAAGTGATGGCTACCAAATCATCACAAGTCATAATATGGTATCGAAGAAGCATGTCAGATCGTAGGATTGACCTCACTTGGACCAGGTATAGCTTTTATTTCAGTCACATCTAAGCTGATTCATGAGAGTCAGGGTCACATAAATACCTCATACATAATGGTTTGCCAAACCATCCTACTTCATTTCTAGAATCTCCACCATGTACACAGTTGTTAAAGCGGTTTTCGGGATTGGCAGAGAGTATGCCAATATCCAATGACGTTCGCTTTAACAACCAAATGCTTATTTCACATCGAATGGTTTCTTTACATTTCAAAACCATTTCATATCGATATCAAAATATCATATTCAATTCAAGTCATATCACTTTCAAAATCATATTCACCTTCAAAGTTACATTCACTTTCGAATCATATTCACTTTCAAAGGCATATTCATTTTTGAATTTATTGATAATATAGGTAAATTTAAATCCTCGATCCAAAATCATCATAAAACATGTCATTCCAAGAAAAGGTATCAATTCCAAGTTCTAGCTTAGATTGTATCGTCATCAAAGATTTAAATATAAATACTTCAACTTTACACAGTCCGAAATTTTTCAAAATAGTTTAGATAGTCATAAATAGTTTTAAAAGTAGTTTAAGTACATTAAAATAGTATAAATAGTAAAAAGGTTTAAATAGATTTAAATTTTTTAAATAGTAAAAATAGTTTAGATGGATTTAAATTTGATTTAATTTGATTTTATGATTTTAATAGATTAAATCGATTTTATTAGATTTAAAATGATTTAAATTGTTATAAATCATACTAAATAGGTTTTAAAAAGTTTAAAATAGATTAAATAGATTTAAATTATATTAAATAGATTTAAAATAAATTAAATAAATTAAATTAGTTAAAAATAGGTATATTAGATTAAATTGGATTCAATAGGTTATAATAGATTAAAATAAGTTAAAATAGTTTAAATTGATTAAAATATTTAAATTAATTAAAATAGTTTGTATTAGTTTAAAAGAATTATATCCAAATATTTTCAATAACCCAATTCCGAAAATTCATTTATATACGATACCTTAACGCTGAAATTCCAATTTATATCCTTTGGACAATTCATCAAATCAAATTCCAATTTCAGCATTAATGCTTGGATTATCTAAAAAAAATCAGTTTATGTAAACCAATTTCTATTTCAAAATGCCAGTTCACTAAATTCAAAATTTAAAGAATAAAATCATTTAATTTAACCAATCCGGTGTCCGTATATAATTTTCTACCCTATGGTCAAGTAATATGGATATTTATCATTTCAATCCACAATTTAAATTTTTTACGGTATATACATATATATCATGCAAAACCGAAATCCCGAATTAAATAAAAATCAATAAAATCGCTCGAGTCTATCATTTCAACCAATAATGATTTTGCCCTAATCTATAGATCGTTCGGGTATGTATCATTTCAACCCAGAGGGAACTTGTAGTGTTATAACAATATAAAAATATAACATCCAGTCATCCAATATCAATAATCAAATATCCATCACAACATCATCCTAATCAACCAATAAACATCAATAGATAACTGATTATCATTAACATATATTAAATTGACAATTAAATTCAATATTAAATTAAACAATGATTAAATGCGATAAAAGTCAAATTTAACTAGTATGACAATTTAAACATACCAAACATCAATCAATAAATTTCTAATCACATTATAAATTTAATATAACTAACATAAGATAATCTTGTAGTTGTGAGTGGATCAAAACACTCACCTTTTGATTTCAAATCGATTTAAAATCCAAAATAGGGCTAAAATTCAGCAGTCTCAGAATTCTTCCAAACCTGTATCAAAATGTCCGGAATTTCGATACAATTCCAGCAAAAAAACCGATTATGAATTGGACCTAGTCTATGAGAGTTATGACGATTAGAACGATTAAAAATTAAATTCGAATTTAAATTAAACAAACAAAACAAAACGTTACCATCCAGCCACGTCACTTACAAAGTTTCTCCCATCAGGCAACGCGTACAAGCCTCCAGATCGAACCCAACACATGGCCATAACCACATCTTTGAATGCCCAATAAGTGCGCTTCCGACCATTATATCACCTCCAACTACCTGCAATCACGTCGCGCCGCCATCCTCCCCCCAGCACCCTCGTCGCTACCCAACAATGCCTCTGGCACCTCCCTAATTTTCGCCGCCGCTAAGGTTATTAAACCCTAAACGAGTTTTCGTGGCAGATTCAACCAGTAGTTACCCAAACGAATGGCCTAGATGCCCTCCACTTTCCCCCTCCAAGCGACTATTCCATCTATTCAACGATCCGACAAAGTTTATCACGACAAGATGCACCACTGAGATTTAATCATCAATTTATGGCCATATAGAAATTCAAATCGAAAAACTATCTGCCGATTAGAATTGCATTCATCGATAGCTTCAAATCGATATATAATATGATAGGGTTTAGAGGGATTTGATTTTGAAGTTGAATTTTTAATTGAAATTGAAGTGGGAAATTTAGGTTTTCCAGTCATTGAGAAGAAGATGCAGATAGCTGGATTGTATGTACAGAAATGAGAAGTAATAAGGCTGCTAGGGTTAGAACAAAACAATATATTCTAACGAAGCTCGATAAGAAAGGAATAGTACTGGATTAATTTAAACCGACTAATACGACCCGTAAAGCCCGTTCTTCTTCCGAAATGAAAGTAGGTCATCCCATATATCAAAATTGATGTTTTCAATAGTTTTGAACTCAGTGGAATAGGTTTCAAGCCCTAATTCCATCATATGAATAAGTTAGCTTCAAAATTAGCTTATATCAAATTGATTTCAATTGAATTTAATTAAATTGATTTTTACGCGTTTCGAGTACATATGATCAAATGACAAGTCTGATCGCTACAAAACTTGAAACCTTACAGTAATTCATTGTTACAGATCCGTTGAAACTGGTTTCATCAAAATCTGAGATAGTGGTTGTTACCTGGAGATTTGACCAGGCAACTAAGTACTCGGCATTAGCATACTATTCAGCATTTATGAGTCGTCCGGCTTCCAGATCGTTCGGCATTAGAGAACGTTCGACATTCAGGAACGCTTGGCATTTAGGAGCGTTCAGCATTAGAAAGCGCTTCCAGCGTCGTCTAGCATATATGATTCCTTCGGCACTCAAGTTCGGTCGGCATCTATGGGACGTTCGGCATGCGAGAGTGTTCGGCATGCGAGAGCGTTCGGCATTGAGAGACATTCAGTATTGTATATCGTTCGGCATTTATGGACGTTCGGCATGGCAGAGTCCTTCGGCATTCCATACTGCTCGGCATCCAAACCTTGCTTGGCACAAATACCTCATTCGGCATTCAGGATGTTCGGCATCACTTTGTTTGGTATGAACCCATACTGCTCGGCATCCCAAACCTTGTTCGGCACAAATACCTCGTTCGGCATTCAGGATGTTCGGCATCATTTTGTTCGGCATGATTCCATACCGCTCGGTATTCAGGGTGTTCGACAATTAGGGTGTTCGGCATTCAGGGTGTTCGACATCACTTCGTTCGGCATGAGAATGTCGCCTGGCATTCAAGGTGTTCAACATCACTTCGTTCGGCATGAGAATGTCGTTAGGCATTCAGGGTGTTCGGCATCACTTCGTTCGGCATGAGAATATCGTTCGGCATTCATGCCTTGCTCGGCATTTTTGCCGTTCAGCCTCTCTGGATCGGCACACAGAGATCACTTTATTTGGGACAAGCTACTTAGCAACCCGGCTCACCAGGGAAGTCCAACCCATTATCGCTTATAAATAGAGAGGCATGGGCACAGTGAAAGGGATCTTTTTTCGAGAACACCGGGGAGACTCTGCCGCATTCAAGACTCATTCAAGACTTATCTTTTTGCTTAGCAATTCTATTCAATATAATTGGTATACGGATTATATTTGTAATCGATTATCGAGAAAAGTAATAAAGATTAACCTCAAAGTGGACGTAGGCAATTACGCCGAACTACTATAAATCTGATGTTCATAAATTCTGCATTTAAATTTACGTACTGTCTTCTGTTTAAATTTACTTTCTTCATTAGTCTCTCTACACAATCTCTCTTAAGGGTGTTAGTGACGAATTCTGGTGCTAACATTTTGGTACTTTCATTGAGAGTCGAATTCTCAGGACGGTAGGATCCACTTTGTAGCTACTGGATTGAAAATCCACCGAAGGAGATCCAAATCATTCAAAAGACATTTGTTGATTCTACTCAGAGTTACAACCAACAACTCTACCATGGGGAGACCACGAACTAGATCGGCCTCTCACAACGCAGATGTCCACGAAACTGCTAGTGTACAACAGATAGGACCTAGCAACCAACCAGCAATTCAAGGCGTAGGAACCTCCACCTAGAACCAAGCGGAGGTTGTTTCCCGAACAGAATTCAACAACTTGATAAGAGAACCCAGGGAAAGTAGAAGGCAACTTGCTGAGCAGATCCAAGCCAATACTAATCTTATGACTCAGCTTGCCCAACAGAAGCATCAAAATGCTTGAAGTAGTCGTGCTTCTTATTCTGTATCTGATATCTCGACCTCGGCAGATGAACCACCCAGGCGTAGACGCCGTAGGAATGAAGCTGCACAAGCAGGTGCTATCGATCGATCCGCCAGGGATCAGAACGTGATGAGACCGGACGCCCGGATCACCAAGGCCCAAATCAAGCGGGACATCAACCCGCACGGTCCCGTAGAATGGAACCCAAACTCCCACCCATCATACAAACTTCGGATTTATCGGCCATGGTCAGGAAGTTGATGAGAGAGAACCAGGGCCTAACCAACGAGGATCGGGGAGTGTCCAGGAGTCATACTCCCTTCACAGATGTGATCCTACAGGCTGAGTACCCCAAGAAATTCAATATGCCGACTATCCCAGCCTATGAAGGGAAGACTGACCCTAGGCATCACGTGATGAGGTACGAATGGATGATGGATTCGGCAAGGGCAAATGACGCAACTAAGTGTAGGTGTTTCCCAATCACTCTGTCCGAAATTACCACTATGTGGTTTACTCGACTTCCTCCACGATCTATATCCAACTTCGATGAGTTAGCGAAGAAATTTGTTGAACAATTCAGGATACATGCTACCCGTCCAAAGGACGTTATGTCATTATCAAGCGTAATCCAAGCTCCGGGAGAGTCTTTGAAAGCATACTTATAGAGGTTTCATGTTGCCGCCACTAAAGCTAGCAATCCTAACGACCACGCAATTTTGATGGCGGTAATGCGAGGTGTAGATCTAGATTCGGAGTTTGGAGATTGGTTGGCAAGAAAGCCCCTAGCTACATTGGAACGATTCTATGCCAAAGCTCATCAGTTCATACGGAGGGAGGAGGCTCGATGGACAAGACGAGATAAGGCACCAGGGCCTGTTCAGAAGACTGTGAAAAGTAACATCGCCGTGAAGTAGTCCGGCGATAGTTCGGGAAAAGTTCAAGTCAACGTCCAGAACAAGCCTAGACGGTCCAAAGGATCCGGAGGTGGGAATCCCGAAAACAAAAGAGAAGTAGGGAAATGGAAGCCAAGGATTCTGACCTACAATGAATACGCCCCGTTGAATACTTCTCTTGAAAACATTTATCTATCTACCTGTAACACCTTTGAATACAGAAAGGCGCGCCCAAAGGAGTCCACTGAAGAAATGAAAGGGACAGGGAAGTATTGTCGCTTCCATGAGACCCATGGACACAATACTGAGGAGTGTAGACACCTCCATGATGCCATAGAAAAGTTAATCAGATAGAAAAAATTACAGGAATTTGTCAAAAACCCGCAAGATGGAAGGCAAGGAACGTCAGACCCCGAACGCGGGCCGGCTCCACGCCAACCAGAACAACCTATTTGGACAATGGGTAGATTGATTAAAACACTATTGTTCGAGGACCTCATCCTGCAGACTAGAATTGGTAGGATATGGAACGATATGCTACCTCCTTGAGGCATGCGGGTTATGAATGTTGTTTGAATGTGGAAGATGGAACCCCCGCAAAGCAACAACGCATGATGACTGATGATATAGTGTTTAAGAGTCGAGACATGGACAAGGTGGAGGCTCCTACTATCGACCCAATGGTTATATCTGCAACAATCGGGCCAGCTTACGTGAAAAGAATCTTGATTGATTGTGGAAGCTCTGTCAACATCATCTTCAAGAAGGCTTATGACCAAATGAAGATGGAAACGAAAGATATGAAGCCATGCAAAGCCTGTATCCATGGCTTTAACGGTGCTACAACTGATGTGATGGGTTATATAGAACTGCCAGTTAAACTGGGGGAAGGTGAACGTAGGAGAGTGCGAGTCCTGCCGTTCATAGTAGTGGATGTCGACTCTCCATACAATGTCTTTTTGGGTCATCCAGCCTTGGCAGAATTTAGGGCTGCTTTGGCCCCATGGTGTTTGACATTAAAATTTATGATGGACAAAGGAGTCGGTGTTGTACATGGTGATCAGGCGATCGGTCGCGCAAGTTATGTGGCGGAACTGACAGAAGCTCAGCGGAGAGAAAAGGGAAAGGTTGCGGACAGCTCCATCTGTGTCCTAAAGATTGATGATTGACAAGTAATGCCCGAGCCCTGGCTCGGGCAGCATTCTCGGATCCTTAGAGACATAGATCCGAGAGATGATGTAGGGAACCCAGGGAAACAAATGCAGCACCGGCTGAGCTGACGATCGACATTCCAGTCAGCCGGGATGACCCATCACGAGTTCTTAAGATTGGATCACAACTCGACCCCTTAATGGCCGAGGATCTTACTGGTTCCTCCGGGCAAATCTGGGCGTTTTTGCTTGGACACACTCTGATATGTGTGGGATTTCTCCAACAATTGCAAGTAATATGTTGAACATAGACCAGAAACACGTTCCCGTAAAATAGAAAAGAAGTGGTATGCACCCGGAGTGGTCCGCGGCTCTCAAAGAGGAGGTGGACAAACTCAAAGCCAATGGGTTTGTCCGCGGCGCCTTCTACCTTGAATGGGTTTCTAACCCAGTGCTAGTGAAGAAAGAAAATGGAAAGTGGAGAACTTGTGTTGATTACTCCGACCTGAATAAAGCATGCCCAAGGATAGTTTCCCTTTACCTAGAATCGACCAACTCGTCGACTTTACCGCCGGACATGAATTATTGTCATTTATGGATGCGTATTCAGGATACAATCAGATCCCCATGCACATTCCAGACCAAGAGCACACTAGTTTTATCACAAATACGGGGCTATATTGCTATGTAGTAATGCCCTATGGATTGAAAAACGCGGGCGCAACGTATCAGCGCCCGGTGAATCGAATGTTTAAGGGCCAGATTGGTAGAACGATGGAAGTCTATGTGGATGACATGCTCGTGAAGTCATGACAGTCAAACGACCACATTTGAGACTTAGCAGAAATGTTTGATATACTCAGACAATACAGTATGAAGATCAACCCCTTGAAGTGCTCTTTTGGCATGGCATCAGGGAAGTTCTTGGGTTTCAATATGAATGCACGTGGAATTGAAGCTAACCCAGAAAAGATTCAGGCTATTCGGGACATACAAGTGCCCAGAACTATAAAGCAAGTACAAAGCTTGAACGGAAAGGTGGCAGCGCTGAGTCGATTCATATCCAGAGCTACAGACAGGTGTATTCCTTTCTTCGACAAGATAAAGAAATAAAAAAGAAATTTTGAGTGGACATTCGACCGTGAGGATGCATTTCGAACTCTGGTAAGACATTTGGAGAGCCCCCAGTGCTATCGAAACAAATAGACCATGAAATGTTGAATGTGTACTTGGCAGCATCCCAACATGCTATCAGTACGGCTTTGGTTAGTGAAGAGGACCGAGTTTAAAAAACTAGTTTACTATGTTAGTAAACGTATAACGGGGGCAGAAAGAAACTATCCCAAGATCAAGAAATTAGCCTATTGCTTGGTGATTGCATCACGCAAGCGTCGCCCATACTTCCAGGCACACTCGATCAGTGTTTACACCGACCAACCCCTGCGACAGGTACTCCAACGACCGGAAACTTCCGGAATGATGTTAAAATGGAATATCGAGTTGAGTCAGTTCGATATTACCCACTTGCCGTGAAGGGCCATACAAGGGCAGGCGCTAGCGGATTTCATCGCTGAATTCACCATGACAGAAGAATTAAACGGCCGCAAATGTCATACCTCCCATCAGATGGAAGATGTACACCAGTGGGGCATCTAACGACCGTTTCTCGGAGGTTGGCATAGTTATGGTAACTCCAGAAAACTGATCAATTTGCTATGCTTCGAAGCTCGAATTCACAGCAACGAATAACGAAGCTGAGTATGAAGCATTGATCGTCGGTTTAAGACTCATCAAAGAACTAGGAATAAGATCAGTTAAATTTTTTTGCGACTCGCAACTGGTGGGTATCAAGTGCATGGAGATTACCAAGCAAGAGGGTAGATACTTGCCCCATATTTTGCCCAAGTTCAGGAGTTGTTAGCGAATCTCGAGTATTATGATATTTCACATGTTCCGCATGAACAAAACAAAGCAGCTGATTCATTGGAAAAGTTCGCAAGCACTGGCGATGCACAGAAGATGGGATTGTTACCCGTCGAATCCTTACATGTTCCAAGCATAAATATAATGGAGGTAGATTTCATGTTA
Source organism: Allium cepa (assembly GCA_030765085.1). Classification (NCBI taxonomy): domain Eukaryota; kingdom Viridiplantae; phylum Streptophyta; class Magnoliopsida; order Asparagales; family Amaryllidaceae; genus Allium; species Allium cepa. The sequence goes on along the minus strand of CM060943.1, from coordinate 275,842,867 downwards.
GAAACAGAAACGAGAAGGAGTCATGGATGGCCCCATTCAAGTGGTACTTGTTACACGGGGCCGTGCCCGAAAGAAGGAGCGAAAGATGACAAGTCATTCGTAAGGCTTCTCGTTATGTAATGCAGGATGGAATAATGTATCGGAGAGGATTCTCGACCCCATTGCTCCGGTGCATTTCCCAAGATGAGATAAAACGAGTCCTGACGGAAGTCCATGAAGGTGAATGTGGCGACCATATCGGGGGGTAAACGTTGCAATGAAAATCCTCCACTATGGATACTATTGGCCAACTGTAAATCGGGATGCCACAGACTACATAAGAAGATGTGACAAATGCCAAAATTATGCGAAAATCCCAAGAGCTCCGCCGATGGAACTCACACAAATGGTTAGTCCTTGGCCATTTGCAATGTGGGGGATCGATATAGTCGGTTCCTTAGCCCTATCGAAATGTGGTGCAAAATACGCGATTGTTGCGGTAGACTACTTTACCAAGTGGGCAAAAGCAGAGCCTCTGGCCACTATCACCACCAAGAAAGTCATTAATTTCATGGTACAAAATATCATTTGCCACTTTGGCCGGCCACGAACCATCGTTACAGACAGTGGAACTCAATTTGAAAGCAAAGAGTTCAGGGAATTTTTCCAAAAATATGGTATTAAGAAAAATTTTGCAGCAGTTGCTCATCTGAAATCTAATGGACAAGTGGAGGCTGTAAACAAGATAATCAAATCCATATTGAAAATACGTTTGGAAAAGGCTAGAGGCAAGTGGGTGGATGAGCTTTCGACATCACTTTGGGCTTATAGAACCACCTACAAGTCCGCGACTAGCCACACTCCATTCGCATTAGCATATGGCATGGAAGCTGTCATACCCGTGGAATTTGAATTCCCATCACATCGGGTAACTTATCATGACCCTGAGTCAAATCGAGATCTTTTGCCGGAATCGTTGGACTTCATTGATGAAAAATGCGAAGAAGCCAATTTAAGAGTGGACGCGTACAGGCATCGAGTTGCTCGATATTATAACGAAAAAATTCGACCGAGAACCTTTGGTGTGGGTGATCTCGTTTTCAAACGAGTTTTCCAGTTCCATCACACATAAGCCCCGCATGGGAAGGTCCATACTTCATCGAACGGAAGCTTGGAGAAGGAACTTTCAAGCTAGCGACCGTCGATGGTGCGACACTCCGCCGAGCATGGAATGGTGAACATTTATGGCATTATTACACTTAGTTCATTTCTATCATATTTTAGTTGCATTTATTTCCAGCAAGTTTTTATTCCTAGTTTATGGCATGTAAAAAGACAATTTAGTTTATTTGCATTAATAAAGATTTGAAGCCATTTCTTTTTCCCATGAATCATCGATGTTTCTGTGTATGATAACGCTGTAACAAATGACTAAGAGATACATTACTCTGTCTGACATACGAACGAGAATAAACGATTCAAAATCTCCAAGTCCCCGGAGTGCGGACTGGAGTACTCTAGTCCCCAGAGTGCAGACTCAAGTATAAACGATTCGGAATCTCCAAATCCCCATAGTGCGGACTGGAGTACTCTAAGTCCTCAGAGTGCGGACTCGAGTATAAACGACTAAACATCTCCATGTCCCCGGAGTGCGGACTGGAGTACTCTAAGTCCCCATAGTGCGGACTCGAGTATAAACGACTCAAAATCTCCAAGTCCCTGGAGTGCGGACTGGAGTAATCTAAGTCCCCAGAGTGCGGACTCGAGTATCAACAACTCGAAATCTCCAAATCCCCGAAGTGCGGACTGGAGTACTCTAAGTCCCTAGAGTGCGGACTTGAGTATAAACGATTCAAAATCTCCAAGTCCCCGGAGTGCGGACTGGAGTACTCTAAGTCTCTAGAGTGCGGACTCGAGTATAAACGACTCGGAATCTCCAAATCCCCGAAGTGCGGACTGGAGTACTCTAAGTCCCCAGAGTGCGGACTCGATTATAAACAACTCAAAATCTCCAAGTCCCCGAAGTGCAGACCGGAGTACTCTAAGTCCCCAGAGTGCGGACCCGAGTATAAACGACTCAAAATCTCCAAGTCTCTAGAGTGAGGACTAGAGTACTCTAAGTCCCCAGAGTGCAAACTCGAGTATAAACGACTCAAAATCTCCAAGTCCCTGGAGTGCGCATTGGAGTACTCTAAGTCTCCAGCTTGCGGACTCGAGTATAAACGACTCAAAATCTCCAAGTCCCATGAGTGCGGACTGCAGTACTCTAAGTCCCCAGAGTGCGTACTCGAGTATAAACGACTCAAAATATCCAAGTCCCCGGAGTGCGGACTGGAGTACTCTAAGTCCCCAGAGTGCGTACTCGAGTATAAACGACTCAAAATCTCCAAGTCCCCGGAGTGCGGACTGGAGGACTCTAAGTCCCCAGAGTGCGGACTCGAGTATAAACGACTCAAAACCTCCAAGTCCCCAGAGTGCGGACTAGAGCACTCTAAGTCCCCAGAGTGCGGACTCGAGTATAAACGATTCAAAACCTCCAAGTCCCCGAAGTGCGGACTGGAGTACTCTAAGTCCCCAGAGTGCGGACTCAAGTATAAACAATTCAAAACCTCCAAGTCCCCGGAGTGTGGACTGGAGTATTCTATGTCCCCAGAGTGCGGACTCAAGTATAAACGACTCGAAACCTCCGAGTCCCCGGAGTGCGGACTGGAGTACTCTAAGTCCCTAGAGTGCGGATTCAAGTATAAATGATTTAAATGCCCGAGTCCCCTGAAGGCGGACTGGATATAAATGACTTGAAGTCATCGAGTCATTGGCGTACGGATTGGAAAATATTCTAAGTCCCAGAGCGTGGGATAAAAGAATGGGAAAATACCAAAGAATTTGTCAACTTGTTTGAAGATGAATCGAGAAGTTCACGTAACTCACAGTAGCTCGAGTTTTGACCACAGTTATACCAAAAACCAAACAACAACAGTCCTCCGAGAGGAAAAAGAACTAAGTTTTATTCATTACAAGTAATTTTATTTACATGAACTACGAAAACAAAAATAATTACATAATCTAAACTAGCTCTTTTTGAACGAGAGCGAAGACAACTTCTTCGACTTCTTTGACTTTTTGCCCGATGACTCCTCCCCGGTACGTTTACCCTTCATAGCTTTCTTTGACGGGGGAGTGACAGCTGAAGAAGTATGAGGAACATCCATGGGTTTGGACCTACCTGGGAGAATGACCTTCAACGGCTTGTTCAAAGGATCATCCGAGTCCACAACTTGAGGTTCGACCTTGATCTTGATCGTCTTTTCCTTCTCTTTATCAAGCTGCTCCTTCATTCTCAGTTCGGATGTGTGCTCAGAGACACGTGTAATTTCAACTTCATATATCCCATCGATAGGAGAGGAAGTCTTAGATTTATCCTCGTCAAGCGTTCCGATCACTTGAGCATCGGGACCGGGAGCTTCTCCTGCGTGAGTGGCTTCACTCGTTTTCCCTTAACCTCCTTGGCGACATCGCTCCTCGGAGTGGGCCCAAGATAAGAACGGCCTGCATAAAATCATGGAAAGCAAAGTGTTAGAATACGATAGCTTCTGATGAAAAACGAAAACTCCTAGAATGTTAAAGCAAAGGACTTGCTGACCAGGTTTCGGCTGGATCTCAGCCATCAGGGGGTTCTCACCCTATGGAATAGGGGACAAAACATGAACACCAAGGCCGGGCTCCTCCGGGTCATAGCCGATGTGATGTTCAAAAGGATCGAGTATCGGCCGGTCGGCCGGCTGGGTAGGCACACGAGCTGGAAACTCAATCCCGGATGGACCGGCGATAACTTCTTTCACTTTTGTTGAGGGGAAGCCTTTGCAATAAATGGCTTTAACCGATGAATGGTCCGAAGGCTCGTTTTCCTTAAGGAATTCTTTTATCAAGGCCCCTTCATCAACCTCCTCGATACCGTATTCATCCTTCTTGATTTCAATTAGAGTCTCCCATCCCTCGGTCAAGGATTCGAGATAGCCCTCGTCTAGAAAAGTTAAGTCCCGGTGCATGAGAACACGGGCATTGAATTCGGCAATAAGCGGGTCGAACATGGTTTCGACCTCTTCTCTACCTTCTTCTTTGACCGCCTCAAGACGGGAGTCGATTTCCGCAGATGCTATCTTTTTGCCCTCTTTGCGAGCTTCATTCTTCAGCGCCTCAACTTTTGAAAGCTCTCCCTCAAGTTTTGCCTTTAGGAGTCGCGTTGCAACAATCTCGTCGCAATACCATTGCGACTCCTCTTGGGCAGTAATCTTCTCTTCTTCCTCTTTGCGGAGTCGCTCCTCGAGTTCTTTGACTCGGAGGCGGAATGCATCCCGCTCTTTTTGCACCGAGTCTTTCTCCAAAGCCAAAGCCCCACATCATTGTACCGCCCCCATCGAGTTCTTTTTTGTGAGTCGATTCCAGACAAGTTACGGCTTCGGCGGTATCCTTCGCGCTCAACTAGGTAGCCTCAAGTTGAGATTTATAAGAAGTAATCCCTTCATTCTGAGCTTTGATAATATCTTTGTCATGAATTTCCTCAAGCTTCAGGCGATTAATCTCATGTTGGTGTTCTATGGAGACTTCAGACACTTTCTCTGCAAGATGAACGAACGCGTCATGCTGAACATAGACGTCGTTGGTGTAGGCAATAGCGCTCTGCTTGACATCTCCAGGAATATGATGGACCGTCGGGAGAAACTTCAGACCATCAAATTAGATTTTTGGGAATTAAACTTTAAGCTCGGCCAGTTTCTCCGATACTGATGGATCTGTTGCAAGAACAGATGGAGACAGCTTCAAAAGTTCAGCTCTTCTGTGTGGATCCCGGGACTGTCGGGTGGAGGAGGAATCGGAGTGTTGATCACGGGGAACATCAGACTGCGACCCCTTATGGTCGTGCTTATCTTTGCTTTGCCCCGAGTAAGAAGGGGGATGTTGGTGGTATTTGGGCTGATAATATGTTTTTTTCGAGATGATGTGTCCCGGGAATGATAATCCCAATCGCCGTCTCTGTCCCGACGTTTTTCGGAACCTGAGTCCCGTCCAGAGTGATGGAAGATAGACGACCCGTGGAGACGATTAATTCCGTGTGTACACCCCGTGTCACCTGCACAGAATTTAAAAAACAACGAATTAGCAAAGAGTAGTGTGACGACAGAAATTTAAGTGCAAGTTGAAGTGCGTGTGTTTGTGTGTGTCCTAGTGTTTCCCCCCGACGGACCAGTTTATTTGCTAATGGGAGTTTTTTCTCCCTGAGTTTGGGCTTGAACGTCTGCAACACCTCTGATGGGCGAGTGAAGTTTAAATGCCTCCGGATCATCAAAATCATAATTAAGTAAATCGTCAGGTGTCGAGAGGTTCGAGAGGCCCTTTAAAGAACTTTCTAAACATGAAGCCTCTTTCTCTGTTGGAATAAGAGTAACTTTAGAGGTTGCACCAACTTTTTCTTCCTTATCTTGTACGTCAGTTTCTTTTTCCTCTTCGAAGGGGAGATTGACGTTTCGATGTCATGAACTTCATCTAATGAGTCCTGAGTAGGACCAACGTTCTCATTTAGTGCTTCAAGTGTTTCGGTTTCCTTGATTTCTCCTTCTTCTAGTGCGCAAGGAGCATTACGTGCTGAAGACTTAACTTGTTTTTTCCCTTTGCCAGAGGCGGGCGAGGGTATGGAAACACCCTAAGGAAGGCTTATCGATGACCTTCTGCCAACAGTCCAAACCTCGAAAGTGACTCATTTGAAATGAGAGTTCGGAAATCTCGTTTGTCGTCAGGAAGGGCACTAATGGCTTTGACGGCTTCAGAATATCCGCGACCGTCAGGACGTGGATTGATACCTGAAAAGATGGAAAAAAGAGTTAGAAAAGGCACGGCTTTGACCAAGCATGAATATCGATCCAAAGAAAAGGCTTATTTCCTTCCACCCATCTCCTCGCGAAACCAGGAGGGCAACGCACATAAAACCATTCCTGCTTGTACAGGGCGAACTTGTTGCATGCTCTAGTTAAGATTTGGCATTTGTGGTGCTGCTCGAGAAACATGAAAGAGGGGCTATCTCTCCGCTTCTTGATCATACATATGTATCTGATGTCACCCGGGGTTGGAGGCCTGGAGAGGACATTCATGAAGAGGACGTAGGTACCGTAAATGAAGGCGTGACCGTTCGGGTGCAGTTGTGATAGGGCAATGTCAATATACTGCAGCACGTCCCGAAGAAATAAGTTGAACGGTGGTACACCGCCGACCCAGAACATAAACTTATTGCAAGCTGTATATCCAACTGGGGGCAAGTGTGGACGATTGTGCCCTGATGGAACTAATACGTCGTCGAAGGGGATTCCGTGGATGGAGCATATCCGACGGAGTGCACTTTCATTGATCTTCAAAGCCTGTGAATTGACCGAGTTGTCTAAGAAAATTGATGCTTCCAGGGCGTCGTAAGCTTAGTTATGAGCAGGGGAAGTCGACGGGTTTGAAGTATCTACGACTCCTTGTTTAGAAGACGGCCCGGGTCTATCTGATATCGTGGCGGAGCTAGATTTCCTATGCATCTTTGAGAGAAATTGAATCTAGTAGAGTACATGTTTGAACTATACTTGAAAAACAATCGACGTTAGACTTAACAGCGTAAATATTCCCCCCCCCCACCCCGTGTGGTGTGTGAACTAGTGTGATAATTCAAGTATAAGTGCTGAGAAATTGAAAGTCACGGAGTTAATGGTATAAAGTTGAGCTTCGAATCGTCGCCTTCAAAGACCGTCATCGCTGACCGTCTCCGAAAACCTACCCTATGGTGTTTTTAATTTCGGACTCAAACATTGGCGCTATATGTTAGAGGAAATTATCTGTTTTTGTCGATTTAGGTTCAGGCTTGTGATTACCGAAACTAGGAAGTTATCGGTTCAGATTAGTTTGATATGCCGGTATGCTTAGATCCGTGTCCTTGTCTTTGTCATAAGATTAGGAAAAGTAAATGTGGATCGGCCTAAGTATCGTTCGGCCAAACTATCGTTCGGCCTAAGTATCGCTCGGCCTAAACCTTGATCGGTCTATGTATCGTTCGGCCAAACTATTGGTCGGCCAAAGTATCATTCGGCCTAATTATCATTCGGCCTAAACCTTGGTCGGCCTAAGTATTGTTCGGCCAAACTATTGTTCGGGCTAAATGTCGTTCGGATAAACTACCGATCGGCCTAAGCATTGTTCGTCCTAAGTATCGATCGGCATTCATGTTGTTCGCCTTAAGCGATGTTCGGCCAAAATATCGGTCGGCATCCTGTCCATTCCCCGCTACCTTTCAATTTTTCCACTCCAATGTCGTTCGGCATGGGGAGGTCATGCCGAACCATGGCCGTATCAACCTACACCAACAGGCCTAATCACTAACTCCATTCTCATGCTACCATAGGACCGCTCGGCATTGAAAGACCATGCCGAGCCGCTACAATGCACCTTCCACCTTTCTCTTCTTCGATCCATCCACCTCGAAACCACCTAAAATCATACTAAGTTACAGCCTTAGAATACGACCAAGCCTCAATTCATCACCCTTATTCACACGCACCCTACTCTCTACGTTCTATGAAAGGTTCACAAATTCGAGTAATATCTAATGTCTGCTAATTTGAGAGGGTGATCAAAAGCTTCTTACCGAAAAGTACGGGGAGATCTCAAGGATCTGTGAGTTAGGATTGAAGGTTGTTAAAACTTAACTTAGGAAAGGCGTGATGGATTCTAGAGAGGTAAGTTGCAAGTTCTTGAAAAATAACGGAGGTAAAAAGTGAAAAGAGAAGAAGAAGGAAAATGTCGACTTTTATAGGAGAAGAGGGGAAGTCGAAGAGACTATGACCGGTAGAACCGGTCAAGGCTACATCGTTCGGCATCGGCATACAAAGTCGTTCGGCATACATGGAGCATTCGGCTTGGGCTATACTATTCGGCATTAGCATAGTGTTTGGCACACATCACCTCACCTGGCAATCAAGGGAAGTCACCATTGGGGAAACTAAACCACAGCTCGGAGCAAAGCACAGTGGTCACGTGATTCAAAGCGCACCACGTTCGACCACGTGATGCACTTTAGGGGCCAAGTGTTACCTGGAGATTTGACCAGGCAACTAAGTACTCGGCATTAGCATACTGTTCGGAATTTATGAATCGTCCGGCATCCAGATCGTTCGGTATTAGAGAACGTTTGGCATTCAAGAACACTCGGCATTTAGGATCGTTCCGCATCAGAAAGCGCTCAGTTTCCAGCGTCGTCCGCCATATATGATTCGTTCGGCACTAAAGTTTGGTCGGCATCTTTGGGACGTTCGGCATGCGAGAGTGTTCGGCATGCAAGAGCGTTCGACATTGAGAGACATTGGGTATTGTATATCGTTCGGCATCTATGAACGTTCGGCATGGCAGAGTCATTCGGTATTCCATATTGCTCGGCATCCAAACCTGATCGGCACAAATACCTCGTTCGGCATTCAGGATGTTCGACATCACTTTGTCGGTATGATCCCATACTGCTCGGCATCCCAAACCTTGTTTGGCATAAATACCTCGTTCGGCATTCAGGATGTTCGGCATCACTTTGTTCGGCATGATTCCATACTGCTCGACATTTAGGGTGTTCGGCATCATTTCGTTCGGCATGAGAATGTCGTCCGACATTCAAGATGTTCGGCATCACTTTGTTCGGCATGAGAATGTCATTCGGCATTCAGGGTGTTCGGCATCACTTCGTTCGGCATGAGAATATCGTTCGGCATTCATGCCTTGCTCGGCATTTTTACCTTCGGCCTCTCTGGATTGGCACACAGAGATCACTCTATTTGGGCAAAGCTACTTAGCTACCTAGCCCACGAGGGAAGTCCAACCATTTCTCGCCTATAAATAGGGAGGCAACGACACAGTGAAAGGGACCTTTTTTCGAGAACACCGGGAAGACTCTGCCGCATTCAAGACTCATTCAAGACTTGTCTTTTTTGCTTAGCAATTGTATTCAGTATAATTGGTATACGGATTGTATCTGTAATAAATTATCGAGAAAAGCAATAAAGATAACCTTAAAGTGGACGTACGCAATTATGTCGAACCACTATAAATCTGGTGTTCATATTTTCTACATTTAAATTTACGTACTGTCTTCTTTTTAACTTTACTTTCTTCATTAATCTCTCTACACAATCTCTCTTTAGGATGTTAGTGACCAATTCTGGTGCTAACAGTGGCCAAAATGGCTATTTTCACTTTAATTAAATAAATTATTATTAAATTGATTAATTCATTTTTTAATTCCACTTTTAATAACTAACAAAATTTATTGTTTTTGATTACCTAAACATTTACAATAATTTAAAACAAATTTACATATCAATTCAGTGTTAATTTTTACACCAATTACAGTGTTCAATTTCAACTGAAATTAAATCCTCTTAATTATAATTTAATTCCTATAGATTTGATTAAATTTTATTTCAATCTTTTTATTAAATCAATTATTACTCTATAGACATAGTTAACATTTGTTTATATCTTATTACACTAATATTACACTAATATTCTACAATTATCATCTTTTAACACATTAGTTGCATTGTTTCAATTACATCGAATTTATGTAAATTTTATTATAATTTAAAGTCTTAGTAAATTAATTAATCTTTGTTTCACTCTTGTTATTAAATCAATTATTGCCTTGAGAATATAATTAATATTTCTATTGTTGGGCGAATTTTCACCCAGAAGACCTCAAGACCAAGAAGCCGCAGTTTCACTCGGGCTCGCAAGCAACCTCTACTTCGTTCAACAGCCAAGAAGCTCAATACTAACCTAGAGGGCCTTCCGATATTCTCCATGAAGAAGCTCACTCGGCCCCCACTTCATTCCTTCATTCGGTTCCACAACACTCGGCCCCCACTTCATTCGGCTCCACTTCACTCGGCCCCCACTTCGTTCGGCCCCATCTCATTCGGCTCCTTTATACCACCACTCCAACTCCCCTGCCGAACCAACCTTGCCACCGAACCACCTACATAACCGGACCAAACGACTACCGATCCACATTCTCACACTCCTACTACCGGACCAGGCAAGCACCGAACCAACCCTCTCCTTTCCCCTGCCGGTCCACATGCACACCTACCACCGGTCCAAGCTCATAGCCGAATGAAGCCTTGCCGAACCAGAAGATTGCCAGTCCAGATTGCTTCAGCCCGGGCCCACCAGCAGCTATATGCTTCCAAGGCCCCTGCCCTCAACCTCATTCTATAAATAGAGGGGCAGGGGTACAACAATGGCAGACAAGTTTGAGAGCTCAAGCAAGGAAGGAACTTTCAAACTACTTTCATATACTGATATACGAAGCATTGTACCTGTAATCTGAAAGAAAGAAGATAATAACATATAAAGTGGACGTAGGCACATTCTGGCCGAACCACTATAAATCTGTGTGTCTTTTACATTTCAGCCCCTACTTCTTTCATATTTACATACTCATCTAAAATCACTGAAAATCACATATAATCAACTAAATAATACGACTTGGAGGTGTTTGTCCATTTTTTGTGCAAACATTTTTGGTGCTTTCACTGAGAGTTGAACTCAGACTTCATCTTCAGAACTCAAGCTTCATCTTCTCCCACTCAACCTTCTTCCTAACAACATCACTCGTTGCTTAGAAATCATGCCTTCCAAACAGAGAAGGGATGTTAACAAAGGAAAGAACATCGCAACTAGCAGCCTTCCAGACCCAGCAATCACAGATCAGCCCACTTCAACAGCAGTACCAGATGAAAATCAGGAAAATCCAACTGGTCCCGCAACGGAACAACCAATCACTAGGGCAGATCTGGACAGGGTTGTGGCTGAAGTAACTAACCGCTTCACATCCCAACAAGAAACTTTGGTGGACCAACTCATGACACGCTTAAGGGATGCTGAAGAGTCCAACCGCAACACTGAATCATGGGGTGAATCCCAATCCGGAGGATCCCGGAGGCAACAAAGGTCTTCACTCTTCGAACAAGCTATCAACAGGAAAAACGATGATAGGGGCCGCGCCCGGACTCAGCCCGAATTCCGACTCGAGGAAGCCCTTGGAACCGAACCTAGCGGGGGAGGCACCAGGCGAGGGTCGGATGTAGCTGAGCCAGTCATGCCACCTAATCATAGAAACCCCGCTGAACGGAGCCGAGCTAGAACCCAGCCCGAAGTTGACCCCATGGATGTGCTCGAAACAGAACCCCACAGGGGAAGATCAAGGCAGGGGGCAACTGTAGCTGGTCCTAGCGTGCATCCAAGCAGCCAAAGACAACCACTGGATAATGCTAGAGGTGATAGACTGTACCATCCCTACAAGTCATCTGGACGAGATAGATCCCGCAGGGAAGAACCGAGCTCATTTTTGTCCGCTCCAAGTTCTGACGAACGAATGGCACGATTATTCAGAGAATGTGTCCAACGGGAGCAAAGGGACCGGGGAATAGGCGCTAGGGTCACCAGTCCCTTTACCCGAAATATCGAAACTGCCATCACTCCCCGGGAATGAAAAATGCCAACCATGGAACCTTACAAAGGAACTTCCGACCCCATCGTACACCTGCAGAGATACACCCAGCATATGCTCATGAGTGGAGCAACAGAAGGAGTATTATGTAAATGCTTTCCGCTATTCCTATCAGATCTAGCTACCTCCTGGTTCTGCCATCTACCCCAAGGATCCATCGGCTCATGGGAGATGTTAAAAGAAAGGTTTATTAGCCAGTTCCGCATCCATGTGGAACAACCCAAGGATGCTTATTCTCTATCCAATGTCAAACAGAAATCCGGAGAGACGCTGCAACAATATCTAACACGGTTCAACGCCGCAGCGGCAGCAGTTCAAGATGCCGATGAAAAACTCACTCTAATGGCCCTCTGTAGTGGTGTACATCTAGACACCAAGTTTGCCAGAAGATTAACTAAGGAAAAACCAGCTACCTTGCCTGATTTCTTCCATGAAGCTGGAAAGTATATGAGACTTGAAGACGCTGCTACGGAGAGGCAGTCAGGGCAACAAGGCAAGATAGTTCAGGACAATGTTCCCACTGCAGCTAAGGACGCTCGAAGAAATGAATCTAGAGACAATGCTGGGGGCAGAAAGGTTGAGAAGCGCCAATATCGACCAGGGCCAAGGTTTGACTCCTACACTCCTTTGAACGAAACAATCGAAAACATCTACCTAGCCACTCAGGGCGAACTCGGATACAAGCGCCCCCCGCACAAGAAAGAATCAGATAACGCACTCAAGTCCGGAAAGTTCTGTCGCTTCCACGAATCCCACGGACATGACACCAATGAATGCCACCATCTTCGGGACTTGATCGAAGAACACATTAGAAGAAGAAGACTGGAACGTTATGTGAAAGGTCAGAACAGGACTCCAACTCCTGCCAATGAGAACTCAAAGCAACCCCTCCCAGAAGTAGGCGGAGGGAATCGCAACAATCACAACACCAGTGGCTCTAGTCAAGAGAAGATAGTGGTCCTTACCATCTCAGGAGGACCACACATCGCCGACAGAAGTTGGGCAGAGATGGAAAGGTACGGCAAGTCGCTTAGAAATGCCGAAGGATATGTTAACTCCATTACGGAGGAACGCCACCCGAAACGAAAAGAAAACAATGACATTGTATTCAGTAGGCATGATTTGGAAGGAAGACAGTACCCACATATGGATCCCATGGTCATCTCTGCCTGGTTTGGTCCAGCTAAAGTTTTTCGGATTCTAATAGACACGGGAAGCTCCGTAAATATCCTGTTCAAACATGCTTTCGACAAAATGAAATTATCAATGAAGGATGTATCCCCCTGTGACAAACCACTGCACGGTTTCACTGGAGATGCAAAAATGCCCCTCGGGCAACTTGACCTCTTCGTCGAAATAGGAAGTCATCCCCGCTCCGTTGTGCGAAAACAAACGTTCGTACTAATAGAAAACCACTCGGCTTACAACGCTTTCTTGGGAAGACCAGCCTTGTCTGACTTTCAGATTGTATTAGCCCCCTGGTGCCTGAAAATGAAATTTCCAACAGACAACGGAGTAGGAGAAGTAGAAGGAGATCAAGATGCTGCCCGAGACTGCTACGTAACTGAACTTCGCAATAACCGCAGAAAGAATAAAGGAAAAGGTGCAGAGACCACTCTCTGCATGAAAAGCTTGGAGGCATAGCAACTAAAGAAAGCCCCTCCTCTTCGATACACAAGCGATCCCTTCAATGAACTAGACCCCAGGGATAAAGAGGAGGAGGCTACCGCCGAGCCTGCAGAGGCTATGGAGTTCGTATCGGTAGATAAGCATGATTCAAGTAGACTATTAAAAATCGGATCTCAGCCGAAAACGGAATTGAAGGATCAACTCATTGACTTTCTCCGCCACAACTTAGATGTATTTGCGTGGACCCATGCCGATATGACAGGAATCTCCCCAGACATAGCATGCCACATGTTGAACATCGATCCCACCAAGGTACCAGTAAAGCAGAAAAAGAGGAGCATGGGGGCAGAGCGATCAGCAGCCCTTGATGAGGAAGTAAAAAATCTACTTGCTAATGGCTTCATACGAGAAGCCATCTACCCAGAATGGATCGCTAACCCAGTGCTAGTAAAAAAGGCCAATGGAAAGTGGCGAACATGTATTGACTTCTCCAATCTGAATGACGCTTGCCCGAAAGACTGCTTCCCACTTCCCCGAATTGACCAACTCGTAGACAGCACAGCTGGGCACGAACTCCTATCTTTTATGGATGCATACTCCGGATATAACCAGATCCCCATGCACGCTCCCGATCAGGACCACACTAGCTTCATCACCGACCGCGGATTATATTGTTACAAAGTCATGCCTTTTGGACTCAAAAATGCTGGAGCTACCTATCAACGCCTCATCAACAAAATGTTCGCAGAACTGATAGGACGAACTATGGAAGTATATGTGGATGACATGTTGGTGAAGTCCAGGAAAGCCAACGACCATGTAAGCCATCTGGACGATATGTTTCGGGTACTTCGCCGATATGGAATGAAGCTGAATCCTCTAAAGTGCTCCTTCGGAGTATCATCGGGAAAATTCTTAGGATTCATCATCCACGCCAGAGGAATCGAAGCAAACCCTGAACAAATCCGAGCTTTAAAAGAAATAAGGATACCTTCCACTCGAAAAGAAATGCAGAGCCTAAACGGAAAGGTGGCCGCCCTAAGCAGATTCATTTCCAAGGCAACTGACAAGTGTGTCCCTTTCTTCGAAGCACTCAAGAAAGACAAAGGGAGGTTCGAGTGGACCGACGAATGCTTAAAAGCCTTCCTCAACCTAATCGAACACCTTCAGAGACCACCAGTACTCTCAACTCCAAATGAAGGTGAAGTGTTATACCTATACCTCGCTGTATCATCTCATGCTCTAAGCGCCGCCTTGGTAAGAGAAGAAGACCGCACACAACGCCCGGTTTACTTTGTAAGTAAGAGATTTACAGGGGCAGAGGCCAGATATCCTAAACTTGAGAAATTAGCATATTGTTTATTGATCGCGTCACGAAAACTGCGCCACTACTTCCAGTCTCACTCCATCAGGGTTCTAACCGATCAACCACTAAGACAAGTGCTCCATCGTCCTGACACTTCTGGGCGACTCCTCAAATGGTGCATCGAACTAAGTCAGTATGATATCACCTACCATCCTCGCGCCGCTATCAAAGGACAAGCCATGGCTGATTTCATTGCCGAATTCACTATCAACGAAGGCAAGGAACAATCCGAAGTAGCAAAAAACATCAAGTGGAACCTCTTTGTAGACGGAGCATCGAACGAACAAGGCTCGGGGGCAGGTATTGTGATCATCACCCCCAGGGGAAGAAAGTTGTACTATGCATTAAGATTGGAGTTCACGGCCACTAACAACGATGCTGAATATGAAGCAGTAATAGCGGGATTGGAACTGGCCCTAGAAATTGGAATCAATTCCTTATGTATTCATAGCGATTCTCAGCTTATCGTAAACCAGGTACTAGGAGAATTCCAGACTCGAGGAGAACGACTCACAGCATACCTAAAGAAAACCAAACTGCTGCTCGATCAATTGGACCATTATCTAATCAAACACATTCCTCGAGAAGAAAACCAAGAGGCAGATGAACTTGCAAAGCAAGCTAGTATGAAGAACAGCACCATTTCTGGAGCACTAGCAATCTCAAGGCAGCTAGCCCCAAGTTTCGAACAAGTGAATCTGATAACTGCAATCGAAGAAGGAACATGGATGACTCCTATCCGGAAATATTTGCAAGATGGCATACTACCCGACAGGCGTGACGAAGCCAAGAAGATCTTGAGGAGAGTTCCCCACTACACAATACAAGAAGGCATCCTCTACCGGCGTGGCTTCTCTAGCCCCTTATTAAGATGCGTCGCCGGAAGGGAAGCCAAGGAGATATTAACAAACATCCATCAGGGAGGATGCGGAGATCACACTAGAGGACAGACTTTGGCAAGAAAGATATTCCGATATGGATATTACTGGCCCACACTAAACAAAGATGCCCTAGACTTCGTTAAGAAATGCGACAGATGTCAGAAGTTCGCCAAGATTCCTCGACTGCCCACAAACGAAATTACTCAAATGACTAGCCCTTGGCCCTTTGCTGTATGGGGAATTGACTTAATTGGCGAACTGCCAACGGGCCGAGGCGGAGCCAAATATGCTGTAGTGGCAGTCGATTATTTCACCAAATGGGTGGAAGCGGAACCTTTAAATAAAATATCTTCAGCAAAAGTTATCAACTTCTTGATCAAAAACATTCTGTGCAGGTATGGAGTCCCACTTAAGATCGTATCCGACAACGGACTCCAGTTTGACAGCGAAGAATTTGCCGACTGGTGCCAAGAACATGGAATTCATAAAAGCTTCTCATCAGTAGCTTACCCTCAGGCAAACGGACAAGTTGAAGCTGTCAACAAAATTCTCAAAACCCTAATCAAGAAGAAACTTGAAAAGTCAAAAGGCGCTTGGGTGGACGAACTTCCTACGGCACTATGGGCATACCGCACATCTTTCAGAACATCAACGGGACATACTCCTTTCTCTTTGGCATATGGATCGGAGGCAATGCTCCCAGTTGAGACTATTGTGCCTTCCCACCGTAGGATCCACTACAACCCAGAAGAAAACGAAGAACTCCTCCTCATGTCTTTGGATCTGATCGAGGAAAGGAGAAACGATGCAGCACTCAAAGCAGCAGCTCACAAACAAAAAGTGGCAGCACAATACAATTCCAAAGTCAAGCATCGCAGCTTACAGGAAGGAGATCTTGTCCTCAGGCGAATCTTTCCGCGCCCCGGGGCACTGGACCCCATCTGGGACGGACCATATGTAATTCATAAAGATCTCCACAACGGAGCTTACATTTTGTCAACAGTGGACGGAGAGGTGTTCCAGAGGGCATGGAACATCCGACACCTCCGTCGATACTTTTCTTAACTTGTACTGCCCATATGAAGTGAATTAACAAAGAGAATCAGTGGACGTAGGCATTTCCGTGCCGAACCACTTTAAAAAATCTTGTCTCTTTTTAACTTGTTCCTTTATGTCTTGGCTGCTCGTTAAGTTTTATCCCTTTCTGTTGAACAAAATCCTATGACATCTCCACTCAAGACGCACCACGGCCTCATCTGGACTAGGCCTAACAGGTACGCTACGATTCTATGCACTCGCCAATGAGACACTTTTGCTCCAGCATCCCTCTGCTGCGGGTTAACTCATTGCGCGCCTGCCCTCAAAGCCAACTGTAATGAGCTGATTATAAGTCATCATAAAGGCCGACTATAGCCGATGGCAGTTCATTACGGCGTTCGGCTCGCCGGCAACTGTGAACCTACTTTAAGCCCCAACATAAGGTGTGGCCAGCCAGGGGTAGTTCACGGCCAACGGCACCCACGCTAGCCGGCCACGGTAAATCGAATAATACCCACGATTACGGACCATAATGGTTCGGGTAGTTACCGTGCGCGATCTCGACTCCGATGTGTCTTAAGTGCGGCTGTGGTAAAAAAGAAAACTCCCCGCAGAGGCGTAAGATGGGTGACAAATGTCTCCAAGACCCACAGCTAGGGAAAGTGACTACAAAACCCGTTTGCCACGAACTTAAGCACATCGACGGCCTTCCGTGACTGGAAGTTTTACTTTTACTATATTTCCATTCCATTTAAATATTTTTCCCCTATCCTGTATAACAAACTCTAAAGTACAGGAAACCGAATAGGAAGCATTCACTCATGAGGCTCTAAGCCTGCGTACTGGGTGGCAGGGCGCTCAGCTATACCCGTGAACAGTTACACAAGACACTCAAAGCTACCGCCTGCAAATAAAACATAAAGGGCGGTACTCTCTTCTCTTGTACATAAATGCGTAACTATAGCTTATTCATACACTGACATTGCAAAACGTGAAATTATATTTCAAGCAAAAACTTAACATCAAACACAACTAGAATCACAGGCATATACATAATTATACTTCTCACACAGCACATAAAGATAGCAACAACATTTAAGCATGACAAAATCAGCTTATATTATAAGATCACACGAAGTTATTCTTTGCAAATAATTTTATTACAGTTGCATATCAAAGACTAACATAAACAGTGATAAAAAAGAAACAAAAAGATGGCGGATGCCTCCACACTCCATCACCAACTTCCCCAGTCTACTTAGCCGCAGGATCAGAGCCCCCAGCATGCGGATCAGAAGTCCCGCCTGTCCAATTCGGAAGAAGAATTCATTAAACGAACAACCAAGTTATGGAAACACGGGAAGAAAAGAAAGGGAAGAAGAATAACTCACCAGCATCCGCCGCTTGATCCTCATCATCCAACTGCACGCCCGCTTCCTCTGCAGCAAGCAGCCGCATCCCCTCTTTCACCGCCGCTTGCTCCTCCTTTGAGAACTGAGCAGTAACCGCATTCAAGTTGAAAGCCTCTCCGCCTTCCTTACCCGCGTTCACCCTGGCCTCCTCTAAAGCCTGGAGATACACCTTGGCCATGACCCGAGGGTAATCGTCCATCCAAGACAAGCCGCCCTCCTTCCAAGTGTGGAAGTACATATCCTGTAGCATCTCATCCATCATCCCCTCGTTTTCCTCAAACTCCCTCACCCGGGCCTCGGAAGCTTGCAACTTGGCAACGGCGACGTCCCTCTCTGACTGGTATCTCAAGCAGTCAGCCTGGAGTGACCTCCTCAGTTCCTCTTCCTTCAACCTGAGGGACCTCCTCATCTCCTCCATCTCCTCCTTCAACTCGGCCTGAGCCATCTCCGCAGCCTCGAGCCTCCCCGACAACTCCTCTACCCGCTCGAGATCCGCATTTCGAACCTCATCCACCGTTGCGATAGCTATGTTAATCCGTTCCCTGCAAGCGACCTCCATCTTCCGTAATTCCGCCCTACTGGCCTTCTCCATGGTCTCTTTCAGCCGCTTGGAGGCTTCCTCATGCTGGGAAATCTGGATGGCTTGGTCGGCGAGCTGCTTGGCCTGATCGGCAACCTTTAACCTCAACCGAATGTTAGCACTCCCGATCTCTTCCCCGGCCTTGACCAACTTAGCATGATGCTCCATTAACTTCCTGGTCTCTGCGGCCACCCGGTCGATATTAGCCTTGGCCTCATCCCCCATGGTGACTACCCGTGTAGTAAGTAAATCAAGATCTAAAGATTTGGCCTCGTCCAGCACCCTTACCATGGGGTTGCGGGGAAGGAGATGCTCGCCCGTGGTCTCATCGAATGAAATGTCCCGAAAGCTTGGGTCTAAATCAGGATGACCAGCAAAAGGGTCACGAGGCACGGGGCGAGGCACATCGGGACGCCTTATATGAATGACAGTAGGACTCTTGGAAGGAGGAGGAGGGGGGCCGGGCTCCGTGCTCTCCTCCGTAGTATCACGAGGAGGCTGAGTAGGGGGAGGCTGAGTAAGAAGCTGCGAAGCAGAAGAAGACTCAAATAAGGAACGGCTCCGCTTCCTTTTCTGAATACCCTCTTCGATGACCCCAAGAAGAGGGCGGTAACTGACTACATCCCCAGTGCGATCAGTAGAAGGTTTCGCGGAAGCTCTCCTCGACTTAAATTGTTCAAGGCGGTGTCGAACATCCGACGTTTTACCCGCCTGGCCTGCCCCTGGAATAAAGAACAAGTGTTACGAACATACAATAATCCGCAATTCAAAAAATGTGCTAAGTTAAAAAGAAAGAAAAGTGAGGAGACACATCTATTATACAAACCCGGCGGAGGAGTGGGATACTGCAATAAGTCCTGGATCTCATTCCAGGACGGAAGTGAACCGTAAAAAATTTCTAAGTCCCTATCGAAAATGGAATCGGCAGAAGACAAAAGTTCACCTTGCATCGCCGGAGTCACCCTAGCTGAAGCCACAGCTTTGCCGGTTTCCTTTGCCTTCTCCGTTTCCTTCTCCTTTTCCTTCTCCGTTTCCGACTCTCCCTCCGACTCCCCAAAGGCCCGACGGAGAGCCTCATCCAGTTCGAGGTCTTGCTCAGAGGTTAGAGCAGCAACCCCACTACCACCTTGACCATCGCCATCTCCTCCACCCTCCGACCCTTCTCCAACTTCGCCTCCTTCCTCCTCTTCTACACCTTCCTCCTCCGGGACAGTCGGGCAAATACTTGGAGAAGGGCCATCAGACTTCTTCAGTTTCTTCCCCCCGACCACGGGACGCTCTGCGAAAGGCTCCCTCTTACCGCTCTTTACTGTAGCCCCCTCCTTAGCTTTGGCAGCCCTCTCCTCAGCCGTATCCCTTTGCTTAACTACGGACTGGCGCGGTAAGATCAAGTTATACTCCAAGAGGGTTGCGTTCCTGATCAAGAAAGAGGCCGACCGGTCCCGTGCCGGAATAGCCTTTAGTTCAGCAGCCATTCGCACTAAGGAATCATCCTCCACGACTGCAACACCACCTGTCGCTAGCCAGAAATAAAAGCATGTCAGAAAAAACACTACCGTCAAAACACATGAAAAATATAAATGAAATCAATCTTACAGCCGGAAGTGAAAAGGCGGAAAGAAACAGCATCGTCCTTGACGAAGAACCACTCTTTCTTGAACATGGTGAACTTGGAATACAAGTCCAGAACTGGTTTGAAGGGCACGGCCGCCTCCAGACTAATATACGGAGACCCCTTCTTATAGCCTCTCAGGTTGTACAAGTATCGGATTTCCCGGTTAGAAGGAGGACGCCCGTACCTCCTCTGGAAGATAACAAAGAGGCTCACCAGGATGGCATATGAGTTAGGCTGGAGCTGGAAGGGAGCCACCTTCAAATATGTGGTGAAGCTTACTATCCAAGCGTTGATAGGGGGGATAGCGCCGCACATGCAATGGTATCTGCTAAAAGCGTAGTAGCCCTCGGGAGGATTATATGGCATCACTCCATCTCCCGGAAGCAGCATAAGCGTCCTGTCAATCCCAAAGGAACGGGATATGGCGTCGAGTTGCTCCTCTCTCAGAGACCTAGAATAGCAATCAGGGGGGGAGATGAGAAGCTCCTGGGGACCATACCCGTCGACTAGTGACCTCGGAGCGGGTACGTGCTGTGCTGGATCTGGCTGGGCTGGGGGCACGGCAGAAGTTTCTCCACTATCCCTGGATTTCCTCTTGCCCGATCGAGTTTCTACCTTGCGAGACATTTAACTACAACACAAGGAAAGCATGGCATTAGAACAAGGAACATAGAAAAGTAAACAAACAAATGCGTGCAAGTGTGGGATTTCATTCGCAAACTAAAGTTTTCAAGTTCACAAGTTCATTCGGTTTTCATCTCATTCGGTTTCCATCTCATTCGGTTTCCATCTCATTCGGTTTCCATCTCATTCGGTTTTCATCTCGTTCGGTTTCCATCTCATTCGGCCCCAAGGCCGTAGTCCCTTTCGGTGAAGTGAAAACTTTCGTATGTATTCGGCAAAAGGGAACATACCTGGTTCGGTACTAAATTGGTCCGGCGCTTGATTGATTCGGTATTTGTTTGATCCGGTACTTAACTGGTTCGGTGCTCAATATGGCTCGGCTCTACTCGTTCGGTAAAGAAAAACAAGGGGGGTACGGCCTCTATATATAGGCGAACTCACCACCACCGAACCAAACAATTCGCCCAACCGGACCAATAATACCGGACCACCAGAAGCCGAATGGGAATAGCCGGACCAACCAAGAACCGAATGAAACTCTCTCTCTACAGACCAAGACCAGGAACTAGTGGCGTGCAAAGCGCCTCCCTCAGATAAGTACCGAACTCCAGAACTAACTAACAAAATAAGATTATGATAGCGATGAATAAGTCGTAAAATCCTCACCGACGTGGATTAAATCGTTTACACGTGTACGCGACCTCGAATGGTCCATAGGCACGCTCTGAATGGTTATTAACCCTACCATCGTGGGAATTTACACTTTGACACGCATTTTTAAGCCCATCGGTCATATGGATATTTGATAATTATGAAATGGCTAAGCTACTTACACATGTACGGGGTTGCGAACGATCCCCAGGCATGCTCTGAGCTGGCAATAAACCATCTTCACAAACATAAACCGGGCATCGACGATGCCGAGCCCCTTCGGGGCACACTCTCTCGTCCTGAACGGCACAGTCCACTTCATCTCGAATATTTCGATCATGAACGGCCGTTATTCGAAATCACACTAAAACTGTAAATTCCTTTGCAGGACATTAACAGAATACGAGCGTCCAATCGCTGGCGTTACAAAGCCAATCTTCCTGCCACAAGAAAAACAAAGCGCGACACATGCAAGCACGTGCCCCACTTTGGGGGGCAAATGTTGGGCGAATTTTCACCCAGAAGACCTCAAGACCAAGAAGCCGTAGTTTCACTCGGGCTCGCAAGCAACCTCTACTTCGTTCAACAGCCAAGAAGCTCAATACTAACCTAGAGGGCCTTCCGATATTCTCCATGAAGAAGCTCACTCGGCCCCCACTTCATTCCTTCATTCGGTTCCACAACACTCGGCCCCCACTTCACTCGGCCCCCACTTCGTTCGGCCCCATCTCATTCGGCTCCTTTATACCACCACTCCAACTCCCCTGCCGAACCAACCTTGCCACCGAACCACCTACATAACCGGACCAAACGACTACCGATCCACATTCTCACACTCCTACTACCGGACCAGGCAAGCACCGAACCAACCCTCTCCTTTCCCCTGCCGGTCCACATGCACACCTACCACCGGTCCAAGCTCATAGCCGAATGAAGCCTTGCCGAACCAGAAGATTGCCAGTCCAGATTGCTTCAGCCCGGGCCCACCAGCAGCTATATGCTTCCAAGGCCCCTGCCCTCAACCTCATTCTATAAATAGAGGGGCAGGGGTACAACAATGGCAGACAAGTTTGAGAGCTCAAGCAAGGAAGGAACTTTCAAACTACTTTCATATACTGATATACGAAGCATTGTACCTGTAATCTGAAAGAAAGAAGATAATAACATATAAAGTGGACGTAGGCACATTCTGGCGGAACCACTATAAATCTGTGTGTCTTTTACATTTCAGCCCCTGCTTCTTTCATATTTACATACTCATCTAAAATCACTGAAAATCACATATAATCAACTAAATAATACGACTTGGAGGTGTTTATCCATTTTTTGTGCAAACATCTATACATTTTATTGCATTCACCTTTTACAGTTATCATCTTAACTCATTTTACGTAACATTTTAATTTCATTTAATTATAATTGATTAAATAATTTGATAAATAATTTCAGTTGTCTCCATTTCTTTACATTTAATAACATTGTAAGTTTGTTATCTACCTATAATTGTTATAACAACTTACACTATATTTACATTTATTAACATTGTAAGTTTGTTATCTACATATAATTGGTATAACAACTTACACTATACTAATTCTATCCAATTACAATTTATTACACATTATGTCATTAATTAATAAACATTTAAATTATAAAATAATTTTTAAATTCAATTATCAATTAATTTAAAATCTACAACCAATTATAACTTTTTAATCATTTTAATTAATTGAAATTATATTTAAAATAGTTAACAAAAATTAATACTATTATGTTTCATTCTAGTTATATTCTTATTATTAAACCTCAAATTTTATTTCTTCCAACATTAAATCATAAAATTTTATTAAATCAACTAATTTAATTATTGAAAATTACGAATCATTGTACTTTATTTGAATATATATATATATATACCACATGCATACATATATCTAACAGAAATCTAGATCAGAGAAGATATTTGCATTTAATTTAGATTCGGATTTAGATTTATAATTTACCTTGGCTTTGACAACTTAACTCAACCTTGTTTTTCTTCTCAATTATTCTTTGCTATTCTCCACTTGGTTATACGTATATAAATTATAACTATATTTAAAATTAAGAATTTTTAGAGAAGAGAACATGGAAGAGCTTTGTCGTTGCTCCAAAAGATATGAGAAGAAAAGTGAGGGGTTAGCCCGTGTTTATAGGGATCTGAAACAATGTCAGCCATTAGATTAAATTATTTTAAATCTGGACCATTCGGTCTAGCTTAATTCACAGTCAATAGTCAAATAGACGTCGGCCGCCACCCATATACCATTTGACGGTTAGCGGTCGACCGTGCCCATCTAGGGTTCAACTAATTGTCAATTACGGTTGATGATAATTTCTTTCCTAATTACGTTATTTTGTTTATAATTTTAGTAAATTTGATTAATGTCAATTGTAAAGCCCTGTATCTCCGTACCCTTCGAGTTGACAATATATCTCACATGTCCAACTCAAGTTGAACAGAAATAGGAATCTTTAGGGGTGAAGAAGTAAAGGGATAGAAGAAGAAATAGAAACATAACACAGCTTCTCACAATCGCAGCAGAACAAAAATACAGTATACAATAACATGTTTTTAAACAAAAGAATCTATAGCTATTAATATACACACAATCATCAAAGTACAACAGTTAATATATCAATATGGACAATTATTATAACTTGTCCTCACTAGTGCCGACTATACAGCCTGAACACATAGAGGAATATAATCAAGTACATATAATGCACCTGAGACTCCTCCAACACACCTCCTATGCTCCATAGCATCCTAACCTAAATCTGTAATACTCGGTGTGACCCGAGAAATAAAATAAAATAATACTCGAGTCAGTATGGAAAACCAACATGAGAAAACACACTCAATTTGAATTATTACTTTTATCAAATTCTTTGGAAACAAAAGTATTGCGTAAGACAAGGCCATACATAGATACGATGGGTTTTTACCTTATGACAACCAAAACATTTTACATCAAAATCATCATAATAATGTCCATAGAAATAAACTAGAAAATAGTTGAAATGCTTGCATCATACATTTCAGCATAATTGGTATACAACTAAAACCGTTCATGCTCATAGTGGATATTGGATTTCATACAATGACTGGGCTACTAGGGTACCGCCCATCATAGATCGCCTCTAAAAAATGTGTCGAGATCATACCTAATGATCCCTGCCAAAATAGGACCGGCCTACCCTGACCTTGATAGTACCGCATATGTTATCACCCTGGGTGTTCCCACCCTAATCGAGCGCTCTCTTTTCCATGCACAACCATATTTATAATTATAATATATGCGAGGGTATCTAGAAAAGTGATAGCATACTCGACTTGGGTGCTACCCACTTAGCCCTGTTGCATCTCCTTTGTTTTAGTCATTCCCCGATTGATGAGGCTTGAGACTATGTTTTACCTTTAAAACATTCATACTTGGAATGCTAAAAATACCTTCCAAGCAACGATGCAATGAGAGCATTCATCCATACAATTTGTTTTGGGTCTGAACAAATGAGTTCCTTCCAATCACCATCTATATTATCTTCGAGATATCAAAATTCATAACACACATGTGACGCCCCACCTCTATACCCACGCTAGCCAAGAACACTACGGTGTAGTGCTGTCAACTAGCGCGGAGAATAAGGCTGTTGAGGAGCGACCATCCGTGTAATTTCTTATCACACGGTGGCTATAAAATAATCTTCGGAAACAAATATAGAAGTAAGCATAACATGCGAATCAATCACAGATATCCATATCACAAAGGCGGAAGGAGATATGAATATATATCACATAAAAGTGTACATCAGAGTAGTGGTCTAAAAAGATCCACGATAATACAAAAGAATAGCAACGCGTGCTATACAAAAGAATACAACTATGAGTCTATATCTCAAGTGTAAACAACAAAAGCTGCTAATCTAAACAAGTAGCCAAAAGTCTGAGTAGTGAATCACTGGGGGAGGAGTCAAGCAGTAGCACCTGTAACATCTCGGTCTGACCCGAGTATTATTTATAAGAAAATAATAATCGGATCAGTCTAGCTATAAATATCAGATGGCATGATATAAAATAAAAGATATGGCATAAACATAAAATATCCATACTGACATACTACTATAAGTATGCAAATAATGATCAACAGGAGATCAACCGATAAGAGATAAATCAATATCACAAGAATCTTCTCAAAGATCCAAAGAGGGCATCATACCCTAAACTTGTACTCATGACAAGTCAAAGAGATAAATTCCAGAAATCAACACAAGAAATCCAGAAATCATAAAAAAAGGGAAAGAGGCCTATCACATGACGGTCCGAAGACCATGGGGAGCTACCCCATATGGATGAGTCTGAGTCACCCGAATGAGGTCAAGGCTAACCAAAAAGCAAAAAGGTATGTGTGAGTGGAATCACACAAGTGGTGTCTAGCCTAACCTTGCAATGAAAGAGACATCGCGCAATTGCTAGTCTAATTCATAAAGCGATCATCAAGATCAACGAGAAGTGTCAATTACACTAAGCTAGTAAATATAGAAGTTTAGCTTCATGTCCCATAACCACTTGCTTAACTTAAATATTTACGAACAAACTGTAAATCTTCACTAATAAAATTGTCACAAGAGGTTCAATCGAACAAGTCCAAGAATTAACCGACGGTGTGAACGCAAGCGTTTCATACCACTTGTTTTACTAAGTCGTTTAATTAGATTTCTCATCCGAGTGAGGTAAAGGCTTGTATATACTAATAGATTGGAAAACGGTTTAAGAAAAGAGCTTTGTTATTAAAAATAGAGTTGAAATTGTTTGTTAAAAGAGTTTTGATATTTACTACTAGTATTGAAACCTTTATATTATAAAGTGACAAACACATAAGCAAGTGTAGAAACAATCAGTCACAAAGATCGCATACGGAGATGCGAATAAAATCCAAGGAAATCAGCTCAATGTTTTTCAGATAAGATCCCCTACGGAGGGGGGGTCCAGGGGGGGTGGCAACCCCCTAAGGTGGGGGTGCAGGGGCAACGCCACCGCTTACGGGGTTCGACCTGCCCGGTCAGGTCGCGGGGGTCCAGGGGGCAGCGCCCCGTCCAAAACGGTACGAATTAGTGAAGACAAAATGAGGTCTAACGACCTAAGAGGTTCACGCGACCTAACACAATGGCTGAGCGACCTAACTAAGTGCGCGACCTGGAGGGTAAGGAGGTCGAGCGACCTAATGTTCTTTGCGACCTAACGAGGTAGAGGGGACACGCGACCTAAAGGTACGCGACCTAAGAAAGTTCGCGGGCTAAGGATGAGCGACCTAACAAGGTTCACGACCTAACGGAGAAAAGGCAACCTAGGTCTAACGACCTAACTGCTCGCGACCTAAGGGTCTAAAGGCCACGCGACCTAGAGGGAAAACAAGGTTAAGCGACCTAAGTGGGTTTGCG
Source organism: Allium cepa (assembly GCA_030765085.1). Taxonomy (NCBI): domain Eukaryota; kingdom Viridiplantae; phylum Streptophyta; class Magnoliopsida; order Asparagales; family Amaryllidaceae; genus Allium; species Allium cepa. The sequence continues at coordinate 275,816,033 of CM060943.1, read as the reverse complement.
ACCTAACGATATAAACGGTTGAGCGACCAAATGGTGCAACGACCTAAGGCCAAACGACTTGAGGGTTCCAGTGGAGAGCGACCTAAAGGAGACGCGACCTAAAAGAGGCGCGACCTAAAGGAGACGCGACCTAAATTAGGCGCGACCTAAAGGAGACGCGACCTAAAAGAGACGCGACCTAAAAGAGGCGCGACCTAAAAATATAAAGGTCATGCGACCTAGCGACCTAAGGTCATACGACCTAGCGACCTAAGGTCCATACGACCTACGACCTAAGGTCATACGACCTAACTCCGAAGACGTTAGAAATGGCCAGAACGACCTACGACCTAAGGTCCATACGACCTACGACCTAACTCCGAAGACGTTAGAAATGGCCAGAGCGACCTACGACCTAAGGTCCATACGACCTACGACCTAAGGTCATACGACCTAACTCCGAAGACGTTAGAAATGGCCAGAACGACCTACGACCTAAGGTCCATACGACCTACGACCTAATGAGATAACTCCGAGCGACCTAAAGGTATAGGCCATTTTAAGGTCGGAAACGACCTAACTCCAGTGCGACTTTTCACACAGAACGACCTAACAAAGGCAGAACGACCTAGGGGCAGTTTTTCACCAAAAACACTAAAAAGTGGAGTTTTTCGCCAATCCAATCCAAACCAAATGCAAATGTGCGTGCAAACATGATAGGGAATCATTCCCAACAGTCCAAGATAGATATAAACTAGATTTGTGAGATAAAAATCTCACCTTTGCTCCAAAACCCAATGAAAATGAAGAATAAAGCTTGAAGGCAAATGGAGAAGCAACCACAAGCTTGAATCCGATGTCTTCTTCTTGAATTTGGAGTTGAATGTTGGAGTTGCAATAAAACAAAGACTTTGGAGTTTTAATTTCTCATTCCATTCACCATTTTTGTTGAAGCTTTAGTGTTAGGAAATGAAATGAAGCAATGAAGAAGAAGGGGGGTGGAACTTGGGCCTAATGGGCTAAAAGTCCAAACCAAAGGTTCGAGTGAAAAAGTGGTGAAATTCCACTAACCCCAAACATATCAATGTTTATACTTAGAAGATTGCAATCGACATTTCGAACTCAATGGAAGTGGTCTCGAGTCCTAATTTGACCGTTTGCAAAAAGTAGCTTCGGACCAAAATCCGATTAACGATAAAATATTTAAATAAAATATTTAAATATAAAAATCGATAAATATGCGGGTTGTTACAACACAAATCAAAACGAAGTGGTTTTCGGATAATTAAATCCAATCCATGTCTCTTCAAAATAATCAACGAATTGAGCCACATTTGATAGTCAGTTATTTAACTATCAAATAACATCCACAAGCAGTCACTAGGCCTTATTTTATAAATCTTCAAAACATTAATTCAAAATATCCTCACAAATATATATATATATTCAAAACACTTCCAGTTTTTCCAATGTTTGGAAACAATTTCATATTCTCATATCCTTATCGAAATATTTTCAATCCATATGAATATTTAGAAATATTTTTCGAACTCCATTTTTCAATTCAACACTTTGAAAAATATTTCTATAATAAAAATCTCGTAGTTAAAATACTTTAAATCCTTCCAGTCCAATATTTAGGAAATATTTATAAGTATATTTTCCAAAAATCATTTTATTTCCAATACTTAGGAAATATTCCATTTATTTCCTATTTCTCAAAATCCATTACAATTTACATGTAAAACCCTTGACTCATTTATAATGAATTTTATCAGTTCCGGAATCCATTAATTAATTTCTTTAAAAATTTCCAATATCAATCACACTTGTCCATAATTTCAACTACCCTTTTCTAACTTCTTTTATGAGTTCTAATTCATTTTCAAAGTTTTTGTATTTAAACACTTTGGAAATTTCCTTAAGTTCAAGGAATTCAAATGAAGATTTTCTCTTGTAAAATCACATTCATAAATTAAAATCCCATTTACAATCTTGAGAGCATTTATAAATCAATTTTAGTCACTTCCAAAATCTCTATATATATAAAATAAATAATTTTATAGAACAATAATTTATTTTCCAAACACGTTTAAACAATTATTTAAATATCAAAACATTTTAAATAAAACATAAATAATTCATTTTTAATTAAAACAAATCGATTTACAAAGCTGATTTTAAAAATTAGAATTCTATTTCAATTAATATTAGATTTTTGAAAAAAAATATCACTTTTGAAGTATTTCAATACTAACTAGCTTTAAATTACATAGTTTAATGAAAAAAAATCCTTCAGAACAAAACTTAACTTCTCAATAAAAATATATTTTTAAAATCCCAATAACCAATTCAATTTACAAATCCTTCTCGATTCGTAACACATCGATTTCATTCCGATTCCCAAATCATTCTCACTTTTCAAAATAGAATCCATTATTTTTTCCAAAAACCTATTCCCATATCTCGATATAAATTCACACTATGAAATTATATTCCCCATTTATCAACTTATTTATAAACATCATTTATAATTTTTTATAACTCAGTTGGGTTTTACTTGTTTATAAAAATAATCTCATTTATAAAATTCCATTTTATAAATCCATTTCTTTATAAATTCTATTTATTTTTTAAATCTATTTTAAATATCGATTTCAACTTCCTTATATATTTTTTTTCAAAAATATCATTTAAAAATCCATTGTTTAAAATCCTCTACATAAATTATTTTAAAATATCTATCAAAAATATTTTTAAGAATAGTTAAGTACAACCCAAAATCAATTATTGTTTTATTCATATCAATTTCTTTCAAAATAATCCAAGTTTCGATATAATCATTTCTATATCCAAAATCTCCTTAAATTTCCTTCAAAATCAAAATAATATTTATGGTATTTAAAATACCAATTTCAAGGCCAGTACTACAATAACATCCAATAAAATCCATATCTCAACACAATCTATATCAGATTATTCACACATATCATTTATCACTATATATGAAATAAAATCAACATTTTTGAGAAATCCGGTTGAATCCCTCCAACCTGTTTCCCTTCATCCACAGATGTTATATAACATAAATACCAATCCCGCTTCGAGGAAGAATATCACGGTCATATAAGGTCATCTGCTATTATGCGAGGTGCATTGTGTCTCATCCGCTACAATCGGCAGGAAATATATATCCAACTACTAATATATACTTTTATATATACTATAACACCCAACTGATAGTAATATATCAATTTGGTCCAATCATCCAATGATTAATTTTAATTACTATAAATTAAACTAGTCGGTTAGATTTACTCACCTTAATTTTTTATTTTGCCGAACATCCATATTTTAAATTTCCTAAAATCCCAGCTGACTCCGAAAAATCCCAAACCAATCCTACTGTGTAGATTTCGCAGCTATGAACCAAAATCGAATTGTTTCATTTCGATCGAACCTCGTATGAATTAGTTGCCATATAAATAAGCATTTTATTTTTAAAAATATAACTAGCTAAATTTAACTACAACATTAACTAAAAAAATTACCTTAATCATGTTATTAATCTCCATAATTAACCGCGTTTTCCATCTCCCCAAAACCAACACCTGTAGGAATCACCATAGTCGCCTCTTCTTGCTTCATCCATGCCACTCCACTCCTCCACGTTTCCTACCATCTCGACTGCGACCATCATAAAGTGCCTCCAACCAAAGTCCATGCTCGAAATCTGCTCAAACCCACCCTTTGAAAACGCAACAACGACCATCACAACATAGACGAATGCACGCTATCTGACCTTTGCGATGATGCCTTTGACCACACGTAACCCGTTCGCAAGCTTCAAGAACGAACGCTAGCCTTCTATCGTGCGTAAGAAATTGTGCTAAGCCCTAAACTACTCGAATGTGCCCTGCCTCCCTCGATGATGAGCCACGACTTCCTTTGCATCCCAGGCTTCTCGATTTGTTTTCGAATTTGATTTCGATCTAGTGTTTTTTTCCTTTTTATAATTTATTTGAATTCGAACTGGATTTCGATTTTAAAGAAGGGAATAAGATGCGATGTTTTAAATTAAAGGGGAAGGCGGCTTTGTAGAGTGGTGTAACATCCCGCCTTTTCGCACACTTTAAACCGACACACATGTCGATTCAAACCATACGGAAGGGCGGATTGTTATGGGGTAAATAAGAAGAAAAGAGAAGAAATAAAACAAAACAGAATCTCACAGCGGAAGGATAAAATATAATAATCAAATATACAGTTCATGAAACTGTTTTACAAAATATTTTATTTTACTTGTACAATGAATATCAGAGTTACCCATACCAATACTATCAATGCAGCGGAATTAAATGGTGTAGTGAAATAATATAGTAGATACTAGTAATACAAATCTTTGTCTTCGTCCTCCAGAGCTAAATCCTCAAATCCTGAAACGCTCGGACTGACCCGAGCGAATTTGAAATGACAAAACACTCGAGTCAGAACCAAAAGATCTTATGTAAGTAAAATTAACAGAAATAAATATGAGTACAGTAACTCAAGAGATGCTCGGGATTTACATCTCCTAAGGGTCCGTTAAACTATTTACTATGTAGTATATTGCGCTATTATAATAATGTCTATTTATAAATAAAATTACTTTTTAATAGCGTTAAGGGGTTACCCATATAGCCCTTAACACGGAATATATTCCCATAGTCTATACAGTACCGTAATCTCCCCCGTAATGGGCGTCATCAGAGGGCACTCCATAGGTATGGTACAAAACAAAACTCGTAGTAAAGGCTCGGTATGGTAGGTGACACGGCACAACTAGGCAATGCCAGGGTAGATATACCAATTGCTATCCGGGCTGGTGGAAACGCGCAGCGCGCAGCTGCCGCCCACCTCGAACAAACTCCCCCAAAATCAAAAATAAAAGTGGCCACTGAATCAATCCAAAGTCAAAGTATAATATCGAAGAGGAGTGTCCGATCAGAGGAATGACCTCATTGTCCCGAGAATCGCTCCTGTTTTAGCCACCTTATGCCAACTCACGGGAGTCGGGTCCACGTATTTACCTTACAGGAAACGCCGCCACCAACCTACTTCATTCTGGAATCTCCACCGCGTACACGGTTAGTCAAAGTGGTTTTCGGTATCGACAGAGAGTATGTCCATATCCGATCCCGGTCACTTTGCCAACCAATCGTTATTATAACATCGCGGTCATTTAAAATAGTTTATACTTTAAAACCAGAATAAAAATTCCATTTCAAAACTATGAATACGATATCATCTTAAAACCCAAAACAATATGATATCATTTTATTCAAATATATTTCTTTTCCAAAATCATACTGCTTTAAAATTTAAAATACCTGGAAACCAAATATTTGACTTATACTTTCAAAACATAATATTTCGAGATTCATATATTTTAAAACCATAACTTCTAAAACTTGAATGGTTTGGATATTCAACGGTATACGAAATAAATGGTTTAACTTTAAGGTAACTTTGTAAAGAAAATAATTTCCATGGCTTTACAAATATATTTCTTTATTTAAAGTCTAAACAAAAATTTAAATACCACTTTCAAGTTCCAAAACCACTTCAATTTCTATATATATATATATATATATATATATATATATATATATATCCATTTGGAGTATTAATATTTCAAAACTAAAGTTGGAATTTATTCCTTCAACCAAATTAAATGTTCTATTATTTAGTCTTGAATATTTACATAAAAATCCATAAATAAAACTCCAATTTCTAGCAATTAAATATTTTCTTCAATTAAATTATACTAGAATATTCATTTTAAATTTATCTTGGAAAAATCCAGTTATAAATATCATACCTTAAAATTTTCCAAACTTAAACATATAATATGAATTATCAAATTCCATTTCTCAATTTTCCCATTTTTATTTAATAGATTTATACAGAGCTTAAATTCAAAAAATTTAACTTCATATGTATATATATAGAAGAATAACATTTATAAAATATCAAAATTAAAAAATTTTATAAACCGTATCCCATCCAAACCATAGAAATCACTTTAAAATAATTTATATATAGACCACGGTGCCTGTATAAAATTTTCTATCCTATGGTCAAGTGATACGGATATTTAACATTTCAATCCGTAATTTAAAAATAAAATTTTGCGGTTGTATATCATTTCAAACCACAACCCCGAATAAAATGAAAATGCATGATGACTTGCAGTTTATACAATATAATTATAGCATTCATTCATCCAAATATCAATCATCAATCATCAATTGCAATCATCATCCAATTTTAAACAATCATTGATACATAGCATATGAATTATACAGGAATTAATAACAGATTATTAACTAACAGTTTCTATTCCATAATAAATTTAATGACTTTTAACTAGCAGTTTATGTGCAAAAATAAATTCTACCAGTCAAATTTTATGCAATAAATAAACTAAATTAACAGTTAAGTTAAATAAATGCGATTTAACAGATATGCTGAATAAAACATACCAACAGTCATAAATAAATTTCTACTCATATTTAAAATAAATTTAACAAACACAAAAACTTTTAGAAGTTGTGAGTGGGTTAAAACACTCACCTTTTGAATTTAAATCGAATTTAAATTCAATTTAAACTCAAAAATCCAACGGTCTCCAAATCTGTCCAGACCAGCGTCATCAGATCCGGAATTTAATTACGATCCTAACAAAAGAAATTTCGCGTGAAACGGGTAACGTATGAAAAAGTTGTTCAATTTTAATGAGTTGAAACAAAAATTAAATAAAACAAAATTAAACAACAACCTAATTAAATCTTGCCACGTCATAAAGCTTCTTCTCAACTCACATATGCTCGTCCAGGGAATGAACCCATTTCAACGCACGCCCTCCCCATCTTTGACCGTGCCTTTAGACTGCCCCAGGCCACCAGATGGTGACGCGCCTCCACCATTACGACTTCCCTAGCCGAGCTCTCCAATACCCAGAAACCAATTTGCAAATAGTCGCTCCAAATCAAAACGCCCAAATTGACTTAGGCTTCGAATTTCCTGATTTTGACCGCGATTTGCCGCTGACTCGAGTATCGATTTCGAAAACAGAGACTGCGCGTAGATTCGTATGGATGAAATCTACAACATATTTTTTTTTTTTGGAATTTCTCTGAGATGTTTGAATTTTCATTTGAAATTTGAATAGAAATAGATCTAGGTTTGCATCCATTTGAGGAGGAGAAGGAGTTGAAGAAAAGAACGTACAGACAAATAATAGAAGATGGAGGCTAGGGATTTTTTTTGATCGTCTATTTACAGATAGATCGCAAAAGAATAGGTGTGCACGAATTTTACGTGCAAACGGAAGTGGTCCCAAAAGATAAATAATATTAATTACACACGTTACGGATTTAGGAAATAAATAAATTCCTTATCATTTACATTTTATTTTAACGTATATACAAATGTAAATCTAGACGTTTCATTTACGTTTCAAAATATATCCACAATTTTATTAATTTCCAAATTGATCTAAACAAATTTAGATGTAAATTAAAAGCTGATAAGTCTATCCATTGAAGTGTTAATTTCTCCACTTCCTTATATTTAGAAATTATAAATTAAGTTTTCAAAAACCTATTTTTGATTTTCAAACTTTTATATACTCGTCTTTTACCAGTAATAAGGATGCATTAACATTTGTTCATGGTTTCACCTTATTATCCTCAACTTCCATTTTAATTTTCAATAATTACAATTGTTGAATGTTGATACGTTAATTAAATTTATACATCTTGCTTTCTATAATCTATATCAACAAATGGTCCACTTATAAATAGAATTAGCATTAACTTCATCTTATAGGATTAACTACTCCAATTACAAAACAAATCTACGCTAACTGCACGATTTAAGTCAATTAATTGTAATTGAGTCTACATTAAATGTTATAAATTATAAATTAGAACCTCAATAAATTCGCTTATTGATTTAAAATCTTTCTATTCAGTAAATAGACATTTTATGGGTATAAATAACATTTGAATTATAACACATGTCATTTGTGCATGCTTCATTTCTTATAAACTCCCCTTTATTAACTAGAACACATTAAACAAAACAAAATAATTAATTTAGATTTATTTCAATCGATTGCCATTCTTAACTTAACATACTCAAAATGGTTAACCTAAATAATTGTTATCCTTTTACATTCAAATTCACTTACAACCATCATTTCAACAATGTTGCCATAGATTTAGATTTAATTAAATAAATTAGATAAATGGGTAAAGTTTTGTAATTATCACTAATGCCAAATATATATGCATTAATTACTACTTATTATTATGAATTCATTTATTAATTTACTAGTTGCCTTTGTCTTCTTATATCCTATTTACTATCAAACTTTCTATTTAGTTATAGTTTATCAATATATATATATATATATATATATATATATATATATATATATATACCTAGGCAAATCAAGTTCTTGTCTTTTCTGTTATTTCAATTAAATTGGGTATGCACAAATAAATTGTTTATTAACTTATTCTTACAAAATTATTTACATGCATTCAGTTACACCTAATTTAATGCATTGATTTTCATTTATAAATTAAAGGTTTTTCCTTTAAAAGCTTTTATTACTAACCATACTCCAACCTCTACAGGACATTGATTTATTAAATTTGCACTTATTATGCATACTTTTAGCAACTCATATATACTTTGCGTCTATTCCCCAAATTTCACATTCTATTGTTACATAATTTGCATTGATTACTATTTATTATTATTGCTTTACTGATAAATTAGATATTTGCATTGGTTTTTCTTATGCTAAATTAATTTTCCATAATAAATAAGGTTTCAAAACAATCAATAACATTTCCTTAGCCCAAACCCCGTTTACCAATTATTTTCCTTCAATAATTCATGTTGCTATAAATACGTACATGTACACTTTATAGTTATTCTAATATACCTATTCCAACACTCTTAACCCTTATCTTTACTTTCACCCACTTGTAACATAAATTTTTATTTTCAAATTTATTCCCATTTACGGTTAATCAATGTTATTTTACATTATCCAATTTTAATATTCACCTTTAATTTCACATCTTCAAAGTATATCTAGGAAAAATCTTTCCACCACTTAATTTACTGAATCTTATGCAGTCTTACTATAAATAGGTTTTAAATTACCATTACTGAACATTCAATTACTATCCAAAGTATTTATTCATAAATCAATTCGATATATACGTTTGTCTCCTTCTATTTGATTTATACCTAGTATACATTTTCCTAAATCCTGTTTCATTACCTTCATTAAATGGTTATCGCATTGAGATCAAATTTATTAGCTTATATCGCATTATTAGCATTAATTAAAATTGGCTTACAATTTTTTTTTTTTTATTCAGTACTCTAAATAAATAACATATTATTCCATAATTACTCTTGTTTCCACATATTCCATTCAAAAATTAAACCACAATATTTACATTATTTTATTGAATTGGAAATCTCATTTTAAATTGTTAACTTTTAATAAGAACAAATGGCAACACCAAATTCCTAACATTCATTTTATTAAAAATTATAGAAAATATGACAAATTTAGTTAACGAAATTTTCGGGTCGTTACACTCTCCCCCACTCAAAACTTTTCGTCCCCGAAAAGGAAAAGAAGGGAGAAGAAAGAATTAAATAACAATACATCTTATTCAAAATATTTAACTTATAAACAGTAATTTACTAAATTTATTACCTTAAATAAAATATACCCGTTTTATAATCATTATATCCTTTTATACTTAAATAATTAAAGTTTGGAAAACATTTTCAACATAATTCTAAGTCCAAAATTTACGGGAAATTTTGGCAGAGTCTCCTTGGTACGGAGAGGCTCGGAAAAATATAATACCGAAATATAACAAAGTATCATATAGAATATTCAAAATAGTATATCCCAACACGGGAAAATATATAAAAATAGCGCTACAAAACGTAAACCGGGAACGTACCTATTTGTTGGGCAAATTACGCTTAATTTATGGAAACAAAAGCAGTAACAATTGCTTTCATACCTGCATTTCACTTATATAATCTAAAAAGGTTAACTATTTATATAAAGTGAAATATTTTCATGGTTTCAACTACTAACAACAATAAATACACAATCATCAATTTCGACAAACAGTATACACAACAAAATAAAACAACCATTAAATCAAACAAGCAAATAGTTGTTCGGGTTCAAAACTTTAAATGGTACGGAATGAAAAATAACTATCCAGTGCATCATTTACTCAACAGTCTTAGATGGGACAAAAATAGATTATTTATTCATCCAACAACTTCAAATTTCCTTACCCAGCCAACTATAAAGTAAACAATATCGATTTAAACCAACAAATCAATTCAACTTATATATATTCATTACATACTTTAATTGTTTGATTTCTTTTCTTTTATTCAACCCACATAAATTTTCCTTTATATAATTTACATTTATTTCTAACAAACTTCAAATTTTATTTCTCATTCAATGGTTGTTTCCTTATTTCTACTTATTACTTACCATTATTCATTTTTATTTTATTTAGGTTATGTAAGTCTCTTTTATTTGTATTACATTTAATGCACTTCTCAATTTCCACTCATTTATTTAATGCTTACATTTCTATTATATTAAATTACAGTAACCCTTTTTTAATTACACTTAAATTCTTAACCTTATAACCTCCATTCTTATAAATAAAGGATTTTATTAATTTATTACCTAAGGTTTACAGTCATTTATTTATATTACCTACTTTCCATTTTATTCAACTAGTAGCATTTAAATCATACTAAATTTTATAACCATACACATCAATCCTTATTTATTAAAGAGTTCCGTTTTATTTACTTAAGTTTAAAATCACCTATTTATAATACTTACCTTTAATTATGGTAAAATTTCAATTATAACTTAAGTTTATGCTATTAAATTCTCATTTATAATAGCAATTCATTGAATACTTCATTATTTTCAAAATTTCTACTCGTATAATATTCTATTCCAATCTTCTTATTTAACATTTCAACTTTTCATATTTGGTAAGTTATTTGTGTAAAGAAAAAATGCAAAAGAACTTATACAAGTTCTATCTCATCTTTTAATTAAATTTAATGTTCAACAATATTACTTTTTTTTTCTCATACGTTAAAAAATTTAAATTTCCCTTTATAACTTTGCATAAATTTTCTTACCTAAATTAGAGGTTTAAATTCATTAATTACTTACCTTTTATTTCACTAAAATAATTTAAACTATTAATTAATGGAAATTTAAGAATTAAATACAGGGTCAAATTTCAAATTATTTTAAAAATAATAGATAAATAATTTCTTACAACTTTTATATCTCTAATTATATTTAAAACAATTAAAATTTTAAATAATTTCAAAATAAATCCGCAGTAGAATTTACCACAGTGGCCTTTCCCCTTCGAAACTCGAAAAGGAAAGTCGATGATGTGGCCGCCATCACCGAAATTATTTTCCAGCGATAGAGAGGAAAGTACGAAACTTATTTTCTCCAAAATCTTCTTTAAAACAATTCTTCCGAATTCAAAATGAAATATTTATATCGGAAAATATATATAACAATATTATTATACTTCAAAATCCTTTGAAAGCAAATTTTCAAAATCCTGGACTTAAGTCCTAAAATTTCCAAATTTCATTGATTTTATTTTCAATCTTATTTTACCTATTATATATAAATTTTATTCCTAACAACCAATCTATTGCAACCAAATATATATATCTTTTGAAAAATTTATTTTATATATATAGAAGATATAATAGGCAAAATTATTTCATTTACCTATATTTAAAGCAAATATTATGTCGGTCTGTCCTATTAAGTGTTTAGAAATCTCTATTGATGTCATAGCGTCCCATGCATCAACCAGAATTTATAAATACAAAACGGAACAGATTAACACAATATCAAAATCTTTTTATAACACTAACAAATACGCCCTCTCATATATATACACTCAGCGACTCCCATAGGGTATTACTACCCTATTAACAAAGAGTCAAACCCCACAAAGCTAAGGTTTATCGCTAAACCAAAGCTCTGATACCAACTGTAACATCCCGCCTTTTCGCACACTTTAAACCGACACACATGTCGATTCAAACCATACAGAAGTGCGGATTGTTATGGGGTAAATAAGAAGAAAAGAGAAGAAATAAAACAAAACAGAATCTCACAGCGGAAGGATAAAATATAATAATCAAATATACAGTTCATGAAACTGTTTTACAAAATATTTTATTTTACTTGTACAATGAATATCAGAGTTACCCATACCAATACTATCAATGCAGCAGAATTAAATGGTGTATTGAAATAATATAGTAGATACTAGTAATACAAATCTTTGTCTTCGTCCTCCAGAGCTAAATCCTCAAATCCTGAAACGCTCGGACTGACCCGAGCGAATTTGAAAAGACAAAAAACTCGAGTCAGAACTAAAAGATCTTATGTAAGTTAAATTAACAGAAATAAATATGAGTACAGTAACTCAAGAGATGCTCGGGATTTACATCTCCTAAGGGTCCGTTAAACTATTTACTATGTAGTATATTGCGCTATTATAATAATGTCTATTTATAAAATAAACTTACTTTTTAATAGCGTTAAGGGGTTACTCATATAGCCCTTAACACGGAATATATTCCCATAGTCTATACAGTACCGTAATCTCCCCCGTAATGGGCGTCGTCAGAGGGCACTCCATAGGTATGGTACAAAACAAAACTCGTAGTAAAGGCTCGGTATGGTAGGTGACACGGCACAACTAGGCAACGCCAGGATAGATATACCAATTGCTATCCGGGCTGGTGGAAACGCGCAACGCGCAGCTGCCGCCCACCTCGAACAAACTCCCCCAAAATCAAAAATAAAAGTGGCCACTGAATCAATCCAAAGTCAAAGTATAATATCGAAGTGGAGTGTCCGATCAGAGGAATGACCTCATTGGCCCGAGAATCGCTCCTGTTTTAGCCACCTTATGCCAACTCACGGGAGTCGGGTCCACGTATTTACCTTACAGGAAACGCCGCCACCAACCTACTTCATTCTGGAATCTCCACCGCGTACACGGTTAGTCAAAGTGGTTTTCGGTATCGATAGAGAGTATGTCCATATCCGATCCCGGTCTCTTTGCCAACCAATCGTTATTATAACACCGCGGTCATTTAAAATAGTTTATACTTTAAAACCAGAATAAAAATTCCATTTCAAAACTATGAATACGATATCATCTTAAAACCCAAAACAATATGATATCATTTTATCCAAATATATTTCTTTTCCAAAATCATACTGCTTTAAAATTTAAAATATTTGGAAACCAAATATTTGACTTATACTTTCAAAGCATAATATTTCGAAATTCATATATTTTAAAACCATAACTTCTAAAACTTGAATGGTTTGGATATTCAACGGTATACGAAATAAATGGTTTAACTTTAAGGTTACTTTGTAAAGAAAATAATTTCCATGGCTTTACAAATATATTTCTTTATTTAAAGTCTAAACCAAAATTTAAATACCACTTTCAAGTTCCAAAACCACTTCAATTTCTATATATATATATATATATATATATATATATCCATTTGGAGTATTAATATTTCAAAACTAAAGTTGGAATTTATTCCTTCAACCAAATTAAATGTTCTATTATTTAGTCTTGAATATTTACATAAAAATCCATAAATAAAACTCCAATTTCTAGCAACTAAATATTTTCTTCAATTAAATTCTACTAGAATATTCATTTTAAATTTATCTTAGAAAAATCCAGTTACAAATATCATACCTTAAAATATTCCAAACTTAAACATATAATATGAATTATCAAATTCCATTTCTCAATTTTCCCATTTTTATTTAATAGATTTATACACAGCTTAAATTCAAAAATTTTAACTTCATATGTATATATATAGAAGAATAACATTTATAAAATATCAAAATTAAAAATTTTTATAAACCGTATCCCATCCAAACCATAGAAATCACTTTAAAATAATTTATATATAGACCACGGTGCCTGTATAAAATTTTCAATCCTATGGTCAAGTGATACGGATATTTATCATTTCAATCCGCAATTTAAAAATAAAATTTTATGGTTGTATATCATTTCAAACCACAACCCCGAATAAAATGAAAATGCATGATGACTTGCAGTTTATACAATATAATTATAGCACTCATTCATCCAAATATCAATCATCAATCATCAATTGCAATCATCATCCAATTTTAAACAATCATTGATACGTAGCATATGAATTATACCGGAATTAATAACGGATTATTAACTAACAGTTTCTATTCCATAATAAATTTAATGACTGTTCACTAGCAGTTTATGTGCAAAAATAAATTCTACCTGTCAAATTTTATGCAATAAATAAACTAAATTAACAGTTAAGTTAAATAAATGCGATTTAACAGATATGCTGAATAAAACACGCCAACAGTCATAAATAAATTTCTACTCATATTTAAAATAAATTTAACAAACATAAAAACTTTTAGAAGTTGTGAGTGGGTTAAAACACTCACCTTTTGAATTTAAATCGAATTTAAATTCAATTTAAACTCAAAAATCCAACGGTCTCCAAATCTGTCCAAACCAGCATCATCGGATCCGGAATTTAATTACGATCCTAGCAAAAGAAATTTCGCGCGAAATGGGTAACGTATGAAAAAGTTGTTCAATTTTAATGAGTTGAAACAAAAATTAAATAAAACAAAATTAAACAACAACCTAATTAAAGCTTGCCATGTCATAAAGCTTCTTCTCAACTCACGTATGCTCGTCCAGGGAATGAACCCATTTCAACGCACGCCCTCCCCATCTTTGACCGTGCCTTTAGACCGCCCCAGGCCACCAGATGGTGACGCGCCTCCACCATTATGACTTCCCTAGCCGAGCTCTCCAATACCCAGAAACCAATTTGCAAATAGTCGCTCCAAATCAAAACGCCCAAATTGACCTAGGTTTCGAATTTCCTGATTTTGACCGCGATTTGCCACTGACTCGAGTATCGATTTCGAAAACAGAGACTGCGCGTAGATTCGTATGGATGAAATCTACAACATATATATATTTTTTTGGAATTTTTCTGAGATGTTTGAATTTTCATTTGAAATTTGAATAGAAATATATCTAGGTTTGCATCCATTTGAGGAGGAGAAGGAGTTGAAAAAAAGAACGTACAGACAAATGATAGAAGATGGAGGCTAGGGTTTTTTTTTTGATCGTCTATTTATAGATAGATCGCAAAAGAATAGGTGTGCACGAATTTTACGTGCAAACGGAAGTGGTCCCAAAAGATAAATAATATTAATTACACACGTTACAAATTTAGGAAATAAATAAATTCCTTATCATTTACATTTTATTTTAACGTATATACAAATGTAAATCTAGAAGTTTCGTTTACGTTTCAAAATATATCCACAGTTTTATTAATTTCCAAATTGATCTAAACAAATTTAGATGTAAATTAAAAGCTGATAAGTCTATCCATTGCGGTGTTAATTTCTCCACTTCCTTATATTTAGAAATTATAAATTAAGTTTTCAAAAACCTATTTTTGATTTTCAAACTTTTATATACTCATCTTTTACCAGTAATAAGGATGCATTAACATTTGTTCATGGCTTCACCTTATTATCCTCAACTTCCATTTTAATTTTCAATAATTACAATTGTTGAATGTTGATACTTTACTTAAATTTATACATCTTGCTTTCTATAATCTATATCAACAAATGGTCCAATTATAAATAGAATTAGCATTAACTTTATCTTATAGGATTAACTACTCCAATTACAAAACAAATCTACGCTAACTGCACGATTTAAGTCAATTAATTGTAATTGAGTCTACATTAAATGTTATAAATTATAAATTGGAACCTCAATAAATTCGCTTATTGATTTAAAATCTTTCTATTCAGTAAATAGACATTTTATGGGTATAAATAACATTTGAATTATAACACATCTCATTAGTGCATGCTTCATTTCATATAAACTCCCCTTTATTAACTAGAACACATTAACCAAAACAAAATAATTAATTTAGATTTATTTCAATCGATTGCCATTCTTAACTTAACATACTCAAAATGGTTAACCTAAATAATTGTTACCCTTTTACATTCAAATTCACTTACAATCATCATTACAACAATGTTGCCATAGATTTAGATTTAATTAAATAAATTAGATAAATGGGTAAAGTTTTGTAATTATCACTAATGCCAAATATATATGCATTAATTACTACTTATTATTATGAATTCATTTATTAATTTACTAGTTTCCTTTGTCTTCTTATATCTTATTTACTACCAAACTTTCTATTTAGTTATAGTTTATCAATATATATATATACCTAGGCAAATCAAGTTCTTGTCTTTTTTGTTATTTCAATTAAATTGGGTATGCACAAATAAATTATTTATTAACTTATTCTTACAAAATTATTTACATGCATTCAGTTACACCTAATTTAATGCATTGATTTTCATTTATAAATTAAAGGTTTTTCCTTTAAAAGCTTTTATTACTAACCATACTCCAACCTCTACAGGACGTTGATTTATTAAATTTGCACTTATTATGCATACTTTTAGCAACTCATATATACTTTGCGTCTATTCCCCAAATTTCACATTCTATTGTTACATAATTTGCATTGATTACTATTTATTATTATTGCTTTACTGATAAATTAGATATTTGCATTGGTTTTGCTTATGCTAAATTAATTTCCCATAATAAATAAGGTTTCAAAACAATCAATAACATTTCCTTAGCCCAAACCCCGTTTACCAATTATTTTACTTCAATAATTCATGTTGCTATAAATACGTATATTTACACTTTATAGTTATTCTAATATACCTATTCCAACACTCTTAACCCTTATCTTTACTTTCACCCACTTGTAACATAAATTTTTATTTTCAAATTTATTCCCATTTACGGTTAATAAATGTTATTTTACATTAATCAATTTTAATATTCACCTTTAATTTCACATCTTCAAAGTATATCTAGGAAAAATCTTTCCACCACTTAATTTACTGAATCTTATGCAGTCTTACTATAAATAGGTTTTAAATTACCATTACTGAACATTCAATTACTATCCAAAGTATTTATTCATAAATCAATTCGATATATACGTTTGTTTCCTTCTATTTGATTTATACCTAGTATACATTTTCCTAAATCCTATTTCATTACCTTCATTAAATGGTTATCGCATTGAGATCAAATTTATTAGCTTATATCGCATTATTACCATTAATTAAAATTGGCTTACAATTTTTTTTTTATTCAATACTCTAAATAAATAACATATTATTCCATAATTACTCTTGTTTCCACATATTCCATTCAAAAATTAAACCACAATATTTACATTATTTTATTGAATTGGAAATCTCATTTTAAATTGTTAACTTTTAATAAGAACAAATGGCAACACCAAATTCCTGACATTCATTTTATTAAAAATTATGGAAAATATGACAAATTAGTTAACGAAATTTTCGGGTCGTTGCAAGAGGTTAGGTCGGTTATAGCAGGGTTAGGATGGCTCATGTTTGACCTTTGATTGATTTTATAATATTTAATATTGAAAATATCTCGTATTACATACCGTGAAATTTTGAAACCCTATTGAGGAGTGCAGCCAAGCGTTTCTAATGTTATACCGCTATTTTGAACCCAATGGAACAAATTTCGGGACCTAATTTGATCGTATGTGGAAGATAGCTTTGTAAACCCAATTATTAATTTAAATTTTCAATATTAATTTCAACATGTTTATATCCCGTGTGACTAAACGGTAACCGTAAATGCTATAGAATTTGAAATCCGACAATAATACATTATTACGGATCCATTGAAACTAGTTTCGTCGAATTCTAAGACTATGCCCCGGATCGTTATTCTAACACTTCGATTAAATTGACGATTTCAAAAATTTGCTAAATCACTTGAAATTCCAGTTTTAAAAACTTACTAACTTAAATTCTAAATCAAATAGAATTTATATCAATATTAACAATTGTTATTCATTCATATTCAACTCACGTTCACCATTTTCGTATTACAATAAATCGTTATATTTGAAATTAAATTTCATTCTATAATTTCAACCAAAATCTACATATTCAAAAATTAGTTTATATCCTAAATCCAACATTTAAAGTAATTTAAATATTAAAAATTAATAATTTGAAAATCTGGGTCATTACGTTAATCCTTTTTAACTACTAGGTAACCATTAGATTTAACCAACATTAATTAATTTTTTTAGTTACATTTTATTTTCATAATTTCATATATAATTATTCACAGTCTGAAATATTCAAACGCTTAAATAATTTTCGTTTGAACTTTGATCAAGAAACATTATTTCTGAAAGTTGATCGAAAAATCGCCATGAACCTAACGATGCAAGTTTCACAGCCAAATTTCGACGTTCATAAAAATTCTATTTTCGACATTAGTATTTATTAATTAATTTCTTTGTAATTAATTATCATTAAATTTATGTTAAGCCCGCATTATTAGACTGCATTGCACATGAGGAGAAGAAAAATATGGTAATAGTAAATATTTTGGGCAAGCTAAGTTGATAAGAACATTTTTCTCACGTCGGTAGATATGAAATAAACAAAAGAGGATGTTTGAGGAGAGATGGATGCCTATGTGTTCTAATGATAGAGGACGTTTAAAAGGAATTAACGGTTGAGTTTCATCATTTTAGGATGACTATTCATCCCGGTGGATATAAAACGTATAAGGATACAAAGCGAATTTTCTAATGGTCGGCGATGAACAACACAGTAGCGAAGTATGTCTCTAGGTGTTTGACGTGCCAAAAAATAAATGCAGAAGAAGGAAAATCTCAAGGATTGTTAGTGTCGTTAGTGGTGCCAATGTGAAAGTAGGAGCATATATCGACGGACTGCCTAGGAGTTAAAGAAACAATGTAGCTAATTAGATTATAGTTGATAGGCTCACTAAAAGTGCCCATTTTATTCCTATAAGGAGTAATAGAACTTCAGCGTCTCTGATGCAAATCTATATCAGAGAAGTGGTACGAATGCATGGAGTTCCATTCAATATTGTTAATGATAGGAACTCGTTATTCACTAGTGAATTTTGGAGGAGTTTTCCATCAACTTTAAAAACAACGTTGAATCTTAGCACCGCTTACTGACCATAGACTGACGGTCAGACATAAAGGGCGAACATGATTTTGGCAGATCTATTGAGAGCTTACATAATGGATTTTGGGGGACATTAGGAGCAGCATATACCATTGGTAGATTTCACATACTATAATAGTTATCGAGTGATGATTGGCATGGCACCCTACGAAGCCTTATATGGGAGGACATGCAAGTCACTTAATTATTGGTGGAAAATTACCGAAAAAATTCTACTTTGACCAGATTTGACCAATGAGACCTCGGATAAGCTAGAGATGATTACGCGATGAATGAAGGTTATACAGGACCATTAGAAGTTCTATGTTGATATGCTAAGGAAAGGGTTAGATTTTTGGGTTGGAGACATGTTGCTTATTAATGTTTCCACCCATAGGAAAGTTATGAAGCTTGGAACATCGAGAAGGTTGGTGCCGAGGTTTGTTGGGCCTTTCGCGATTTTGAAAAGGGTGGGGGATTTTGCATATCGAGTGTAGCTTCCAGATAAGTTAGCGGAATTCCATGATGTTTTCTACATATCGCATTTGAGAAAATGTCTGCATAGAATAACAACCATAGCAGAGCCTGTTCAATTAGCGGATATAGAAATGGTGCCGATAGCACCTCGTTCCGCCGTACACATAGTGGAGTATGAAATAAGGAAGCTTCGTAACAAAGAAACTAGATTAATCCGAGTGCAATGGGGAGATAACCCAGCGGAAAACATGTAGGAAACCAAAGAGAAGATAAGGCTTCTCATCCTAAGAATTTATCTGGTAAACTTTCTCTCTTTAAAATTTAGTACTGTATAGGTTTTTTGCTACATGATGGTAGGGGATGGCTGCTACACTTTTTAATGTTATTTTTGCATTCATATAGAATCTTATGCATGTTGGGTGCATTTCCTACACAACACCGATCCAGGAGGAGGAGACCACCGGTCCAAATTAACTCCATCTTCATCACCACCGAATCAGACCTTAAAGCACCCCTCCCGAACCATACTCCTACCATCGAACCAAACCTCCACCGGTCCAACTCCATCCCCATGCACTGACGGTCCACTCACCACCGAATCAACCCATGCTGAATCAACCTCCTGCCGAACCAAACCATCAACCACTCACCACCGAACCAACCTCCTGCCGAACCAAACCATCTACCACTCACCACCGAACCAACCTCCTTCCGAACCAAACCATCCACCACCGAACCAAGGCATACCGGACCGACACTACTAGGCCAGATTGCATCAGCCCAGGCCCACCAGCAGCTATATACATCCAGGACCCCTGCCCCCAGCCTCACTCTATAAATAGAGGGGAAGGGGTACAACAATGGCAGACAAGTTTGAGAGCTCAAGCACGGATAGAACTTTCAAACAACTTTCAGTTACTTGTAATCAAAGCTTTGTACCTGTGATCTGAATAGAAAAGGAGAATAACATATAAAGTGGACGTAGGCACGTTCTGGCCGAACCACTATAAATCTGTGTGTCTTTTACAGTTTAGTCCATCTATTTCATATATTTGTATAAGTCACCCAAACCATTAAGAACACCAAGTAATCAACTAAATAATACAACTTGGAGGTGTTTGCCCATTTTTTGTGCAAACATTTTTGGTGCTTTCACTGAGAACAGGAGCTCGAAGCTTCAGCTTCTCCCACTCAACCCTTTTCCTATCAACATCGTTCATTACTTGGAAACCATGCCTCCCGGACGGAAGAAAGATGCTAACAAAGGAAAGAACATCGCAACTGGTAGTATCCCAGATCCAGTGATCAAAGACCAAGACAATCGTCCGGTTCTAACAGCAAATTTAAATCAGGCAAATCCGACGGCCTCTGCTACGGAACAACCAATTACAAGGGCGGATCTGGACAGGGTTATGGCTGAAGTAACTAACCGCTTCGCATCTCAACAAGAAGCCTTAGTGGATCAACTCATGTCACGCTTAAGGGATGTCGAAGAAACCAACCGCAACACTGAATCATAGGGTGAGTCCGAGTCCGGAGGATCTAGGAGACGACAAGGGTCTTTCTTCTTCGAAGAAGCTAACAACAGAAACAGCTATGGTAGGAGCCGAGCCCGGACTCAGCCCGAATTCCGACCCGAGGAAACGCTTGGAACCGAACCCAACGGGGGAGGTACCAGGCAAGGGTCGGATGTAGCTGAGCCGGCCATGCTACCTAATCATGGAAACACCAAGGAACGGGGCCGAGCTGGAGTCCAGCCCAAAGTTGGACCCGAGGAAGTGTTGAGAAGAGAACCCAGCAGGGAAAGATCAAGGCAAGGGCCAACTGTTGCTGACCCCAGCATGCCCCCGGAAGACCAGAGGCAGCCATTGGAGAATGTTAGGAGTGATAGACGATACCATCCCTACAGGTCATCTGGACGGAATCAATCCCTCTGGGAAGAACCAAACTCATTTCTATCCGCTCCAAGTTCTGATGAAAGTTTGGCGCGATTGTTCAGAGAGTGCGTCCAACGGGACCAAAGAGATAGAGGGATAGGCGCTAGGGTAACCAGCCCCTTCACCCGTAATATCGAAATTGCTATCACCCCCGGAGAATGGAAAATGCCAACAATGGAACCTTACAAGGGAACCTCTGACCCCGTCGTACACCTACAAAGATACACACAGCATATGCTCATGAGCGGAGCAACAGAGGGAGTATTGTGTAAATGCTTCCCACTATTCTTGGAAGATCTAGCTACCTTCTGGTTCTGCCATCTACCCCAAGGGTCCATCAGCTCGTGGGAAATGTTGAAAGAAAAGTTCATCAGCCAGTTTCGCATTCATGTAGAACAACCCAAGGACGCTTATTCCTTATCTAATATCAAACAAAAGCCTGGAGAGACAGTGCAGCAATATTTAACCCGATTCAATGCCGCAGCGGCTGCAGTTCAAGATGCCAATGAGAAACTTATCCTAATGGCCCTCTGCAGTGTCGTGCACCCGGATACTAAATTTGCTAGAAGACTAACAAAAGAAAAACCAGCTACTTTACTCGATTTCTTCCATGAAGCTGGAAAATATATGAGACTTAAAGACGCTGCCACTGAGAGGCAGTCGGGACAACAGGCTAAGGCAACTCCAGACAAGGTTCCCGCTGCAGCAAAGGATATTCGGAGAAATGACTCTAGAGACAATGCTGCGGGCAAGAAGGGAGAAAAGCGTTTATATCGACCAAGACCGAGATTTGACTCTTACACCCCTTTGAATGAAATAATCGAAAACATCTTCTTGGCCACCCAGGATGAAGTTAGATACAAGCGCCTCCCGCACAAGAAGGAATCAGATAATGCAATTAAGTCTGGAAAGTTCTGCCGATTCCACGAATCTCACGGGCATGACACCAATGAATGCCATCATCTCCGAGACTTGATTGAAGAACACATCAGAAGGAAGAGACTAGAACGCTATGTGAAAGGTCAGAACAGGACTTCAACTCCTGTTAATGAGAACCCGGGGCTGCCCCTCTCGGAAGTAGGCGGAGGAAATCGGAACACCAGCGGCTCCAGTCAAGAGAAGATAGTGGTCCGTACCATATCAGGAGGACCACACATCGCCGACAGAAGCTGGGCAGAGATGGAAAGATACGGTAAGTCACTTAGAAACGATGAAGGCTACGTTAATTCTGTTATGGAAGAACGCCACCCGAAACGGAAAGAGAATGACGACATCACATTCAGTAGGCGTGATCTAGAGGGAAGGCAGTACCCACACATGGACCCTATGGTCATCTCTGCCTGGTTCGGTCCAGCCAAATTTTTCCAAATTTTAGTAGACACTGAAAGCTCAGTAAATATCCTATTCAAGCATGCTTTCGACAAAATGAAGCTGTCATTGAAGGATGTGTCTCCCTGCAACAAACCACTACATGGTTTCACTGGAGATGCGAAGATGCCCCTCGGGCCACTGGACCTCTTTGTTGAAATAGGAAGTCATCCCCGCTCCGTTGTGCGAAAACGAACATTTGTATTAATAGAGAATCATTCGGCCTACAACGCCTTTTTGGGAAGACCAGCCTTGTCTGACTTCCAAATTGTCCTAGCCCCATGGTGCCTGAAGATGAAATTTCCAACAGATAACGGAATAAGAGAAATGGAGGGAGATCAAGACGCTGCCCGAGACTGCTATGTAACTGAACTTCGCAATAACCGCAGAAAAGATAAAGGGAAAAATGCAGAGACTACTCTCTGCATGAAAAGCTTGGAAGCATAGCAACTAAAGAAAGCCCGTCCTCTTCGATATACCAGTGACCCTTTCAATGAATTAGACCCCAGGGACAAAGAGGAGGAGGCCACCGCCGAGCCTGTAGAGGCTATGGAATTCGTAGCTGTAGACAAACAAGACTCAAGTAGACTATTGAAAATCGGATCTCAACTAAAAGAAGAATTAAAGGATCAACTCATTGATTTTCTTCGCCACAATATGGATGTATTTGCATGGACGCACGCTGACATGACAGGAATCTCCCCAGACGTAGCATGCCACATGCTGAACATCGATCCCACCAAGGTGCCAGTAAAGCAGAAAAAGAGAAGCATGGGGGTAGAACGATCAGCAGCCCTCGAGGAAGAAGTAAAGAACCTGCTTGCCAATAACTTCATACGAGAAGCCATCTACCCAGAATGGATCGCCAACCCGGTACTGGTAAAGAAGGATAATGGAAAGTGGCGAACATGCATCGACTTCTCCAACTTAAATGACGTGTGTCTGAAGGACTGCTTCCCACTCCCCCGAATCGATCAGCTCGTGGACAGCACCGCCGGACACGAACTCTTATCTTTTATGGACGCATACTCAGGATATAACTAGATCCTTATGCATGCCCCCGATCAAGACCACACTAGTTTCATCACTGACCAGGGATTGTACTGCTACAGAGTAATGCCTTTTGGACTTAAAAACGCCGGAGCTACTTATCAGCGCCTCGTCAACAAGATGTTTGCGGAACCAATAGGACGAACTATGGAGGTTTGTGTGGATAACATGCTGGTAAAATCGAGGAAAGCCAACGATCATATAAACCACCTGGATGAGATGTTTCAAGTACTTCGCCAATATGGAATGAAGCTGAACCCTCTAAAGTTCTCCTTCGGAGTGTCGTCGGGAAAGTTCTTGGGATTCATCGTCCATGCCAGGGGGATTGAAGAAAACCCTGAACAAGTTCGGGCTTTGCAAGATATCAAGATACCATCCACTCGAAGAGAGATGCAAAGCCTAAACGGGAAAGTGGCCGCCCTAAGCAGGTTCATCTCTAAACCAACCGACAAATGCATCTCTTTCTTTGAAGCTCTAAAGAAAGACAAATGAAAGTTCGAATGGACTGACGAATGCTCAACAGTCTTCCTTAACTTAATCGAACACCTCTAGAGACCACCAGTACTCTCAACTACAAATGAAGGCGAGGAACTATACCTATACCTTGCTGTGTCGTCCCATGCTTTTAAGTGCCGCTTTGGTGAGAGAAGACAATCGCGCGCAGCGGCCCGTATACTTTGTAAGCAAGAGATTTACAGGGGCAGAAGCCAGATAACCTAAACTTGAAAAGCTAGCATACTGTTTTCTAATCACGTCACGGAAACTGCGACGCTACTTCCAATCTCATTCCATCAAAGTTTTAACCGATCAACCGCTAAGGCAGGTACTCCATCGCCCCGACACTTCTGGACGGCTACTTAAGTGGTGCATTAAACTGAGTCAATATGATATCACCTACCATCCTCGCACCGCTATCAAGGGGCAAGCCATAGCTGATTTCATTGCCGAATTCACTACTAACGAAGGTAAGGAGCAATCTGAAATAGCAGAAGATATCAAGTGGAATCTCTTCGTAGATGGAGCATCAAATGAACAAGGCTCGGGGCAGGTGTTATTATAATCACCCCCAAGGGAAGGAAGCTGCACTACGCCCTAAGGTTGGAATTCGCTGCCACCAATAATGATGCAGAACATGAAGCAGTGATAGCCGGATTAGAACTTGCCCTGGAGATTGGAGTCGGTTCTTTATGTCTCCATAGTGATTCTCAACTTATTGTAAATCAAATACTGGGAGAATTCCAGACTCGAGGAGAGTGACTCACAGCATATCTAAAGAAGACCAAGCTGCTGCTCAATCAATTGGATCACTATTTGATCAAACACATTCCTCGAGAAGAGAATCAGAAGGCCGACGAACTGGCAAAACAAGCTAGCATGAAGGACGACACCGCTTCCCGAACAATAACCATCTCAAAGCAACTGGCCCCGAGTTACGAGCCAATGAATATGATAGTTGCAATCGAAGAGGAAACATGGATGACTCCCATCCGGAAGTACTTATAAAGTGGCACACTGCCCGACGGGCGTAACGAAGCTAAGAAAATCTTAACTGCCAATGGGCCGAGGCGGAGCCAAATATGCCATAGTGGCAGTCGACTATTTCACCAAATGGGTGGAAGCGGAGCCTCTGAATAAAATATATTCGGCAAAAGTTATTAACTTCTTGATCAAAAATGTTTTATGCAGGTATGGGGTTCCACTCAAAATCATATCGGACAACGGACTTCAATTTGACAGCGAAGAATTCGCCGACTGGTGCCAAGAGCACGGAATTCACAAAAGCTTCTCATCTGTAGCTTACCCCCAGGAAAACAGACAAGTCGAAGCTGTCAACAAAATTCTCAAAACTCTAATCAAGAAGAAACTTGAAAAATCAAAAGGCGCTTGGGTGGATGAACTTCCTACGGCACTTTGGGCCTACCGACATCTTATAGAACATCAACAGGGGATACTCCTTTCTCTTTGGCATACGGATCGAAGACCACGCTCCCAGTGGAAACTGTAGTGCCTTCCCACCGTAGGATCCATTACAACCCAGAAGAGAATGAAGAACTCCTCCACATGTCTTTGGATCTAATTGAAGAAAGAAGAAATGATGCAGCACTTAAAACGGCAGCTCACAAGCAAAAAGAGGCAGCACAATACAACTCCAAAGTCAAGCACCGCAGCTTACAAGAAGGAGATCTTATCCTCAAGCGGATCTTCCCGCGCCCCGGAGCGCTAGATACAATCTGGGACGGACCCTATGTAATTCATAAAGATCTCCACAACGGAGCTTATATTTTGTCAACAGTGGACAGAGAGATGTTCCAGAGGGCATGGAACATCCAACACCTCCGTCGATACTTTTCTTAACTTGTACTGCCCATATGAAGTGAATTAACAAAGAGAATCAGTGGACGTAGGCATTTTCGTGCCGAACCACTTTAAAAATCCTCTCTCTTTTTAACTTGTTCCTTTATATCTTGGTTGCTTGTTAAGCTTTATCCTTTTCTGTTGAACAAAATCATGTATAACGACATTTCCACTCTGGACACTTCACGGCGCAACCTTACCTGGACAAGACCCAACAGGTACAATGCGAATCTTTGCACTCGCCAATGAGACACTTTTGCTCCAGCATCCCTCTGCTGCGGGTTAACTCATTGCTCGCGACTGCCCTCAAAGCCAACTGTAAGGAGCCGATTATAAGCCATCTAGAAGGCCGACAATAGCCGATGGCAGCTCATTATGGCGTTCGGTTCGCCGGCAACTGTGAACCTAATTTAAGCCCCAACATAAGGTGTGGCCAGCCAGGGGTAGTTCACGATTTACGATCGGCACCCACGCTAGCCGGCCATAGTAAATCGAATAATACCCACGATTACGGGCCATAATGGCTCGGGTAGTCACTGTGCGTGATCTCGGCTCCGATATGTCTTAAGTGCGGCTGTGGTAAAAAAGATAAAACTCCTCGCGGAGGCGTAAGATGGGTGACAAATGTCTCCAAGACCCACAGCTAGGGAAAGTGACTACAAAACCCGTTTGCCACGAACTTAAGCATATCAATGGCCTTCCGTGATTGGAAGTTTTAATGTTTCTCATATTTCCATATCATTTAAAAAAATTTCTCCTATCCTATATAACAGTCCCTAAAGTACAGGTCACAAAATAGGGGAACTCTCACTTGTGGAAATATGAACTCACATCCGGATGACGGAACACTCAGCTACATTCCATACTCAGTCACACAAGACATTCAAAGCATCCCTCTACAACTAAAACACGAAGGGCGGTACTTTCTTCTCTTGTATACAAATATGTAGCTT
Organism: Allium cepa; assembly: GCA_030765085.1. Classification (NCBI taxonomy): domain Eukaryota; kingdom Viridiplantae; phylum Streptophyta; class Magnoliopsida; order Asparagales; family Amaryllidaceae; genus Allium; species Allium cepa. Next base: position 275,788,566 of record CM060943.1, on the reverse strand, counting down.
TAATTTATTCACACATCATATTGACATTGCAAGACATGAAATAATATTTTGAGCAGAAACTTAGCATCAAATACGATTAAATCACATGCATAAACACGCAGCTGTATTTCTTATGCAACATATCAAAATAACAACCACATTCGAACATGACAGAATCTGCTTATGTTATAAAGTTACATAAAGACGTTCGTTGCAATGACATAATTACAGCCTGAAAAGACAATAATGTTTTGGACTAGTATATACAGGAATGTCAAACAGACCAAATAAAAGAGTCAACTACATCACGGCTCCGCCTCTATCCTGCCCGCCATCCGGGATCTACTTGACCGCAGGGTAAGAACTCCCAGCATGCTGGCCAGGGGTCCCACCTGTCTGATTCAGGAAAAGAATCCATCAGATAAATGATATGCAATCAAGTTAAGGAAAGATTGAGAGGGAAGACTTACCAGCATCTGCTCCCTGATCATCATCATCTAGCTGCACGCCTACCTCATCCGCAGCGAGCAGCCGCATGCCCTCCTTAACCGCCACCTTCTCTTCCTTAGTAAATTGGGCCGTAACCACATCCATCCTGAAAGCCGCACCACCTTCCTTATCCGCATCGGCCTTAGTCTCCTCCAAAGCCCGAAGATATATCCTAGCCATGACCCGGGGATAGTCGTCCATCCAAGACAGTTTTCCCTGCTTCCAAGTTCGGAAATACATGTCCTGGAGCATCTCATCCATCATCCCCTCGTTCTCCTCAAACTCTTTCATCCGGGCCTCAGAAGCCGACAGCCGTGCGACGGCAACATCTCTCTCTAATCGGTATCTCGAGCAGTCAGCCTGAAGGGATTTCCGCATCACTTCCATCTCCTCCTTCAGCTTGGCCTGAGCAAGCTCTGCGGTCTCAAGCCTCCCAGATAACTCCTCTACCTGCTCAAGATCCGCTCTCTGAATCTCGTCCACCGTTGCGATGTCCATGTCAATTCGTTCTTTGCAAACAACCTCCATTTTTCGCAACTCAGCCTTGCTAGCCTCTTCCATGGTTTTCTTTAGTCGTCTGGAGGCCGCCTCATGCTGGGATATCTAGATAGCCTGATCGGCAAGCTGTTTGGCCTGATCAGAAACCATTAGCCGCAACCGAATGTTAGCACTTCCGATTCCTCTCCATCCTTGGCCAGTCGAGCGTGATTCTCCATTAGCCTCTTGGTCTTTTCAACCACCCGATCGATGTTTACCTTGGCCTCATCCCCCATGGTCACAATCCGAGTAGTAAGCAAATCGAGGTCTAAGGACTTAGCCTCATCAAGCACCCGTACCATGGGATTGCGGGGAGGAAGATGCTCACCCGTGGCCTCATCAAAAGAAATGTCCTGAAAACTCGGGTCCAGATCCGGGTGGCCGGCAAATGGGTTGCGAACCAAACCAGGGTGGTCTATCGGGGTGACGGTTGGATTTTCGGACGGATGTGGGGAAGGCATAAACTCAGTATCTTCCTCAGTAATATCATGGATAGGCTGGACTGGAGGCTGAGGGCCAGGTGAAGGTTCAAATAAAGATCGACCCCTCTTCCTCTTTCGCATATATTCTTCAATAACTCCGAAAAGAGGGCGATAGTCAACCACATCTCCGGGACGGCTAGTTGAGGGCTTCAGTTTGGCAGAAGCTTTGAGTAGCTTGTACTGTTCAAGGCGGTGCCGAATATCTGATGTCTTGGCCACCTTACCCGTTCCTGGAATAAAAACCAAGTGTTACAAGCATGCATGGAACTATGATCCGAGAAATATGTTAAGTTAAAAGGAGTAGGAAAACGCGTTTATTTTACAAACCCTGAGGGGGAGTAGGATACTGCAATAAGTCCTGAATCTCATTTCAGGACGGGAGCTGGCCATAAAATATTACTAAGTCCTTATCATAAAGGGAGTCTGCGGAAGTTAAGAATTCACCTTGAACCGCCGGAGTTGCTTTAGCTGAAATACTCTCAGAAGATAGACTGGCGCCCGTCCCGGCCTTATTAGACTTCTTCGATTTCTCCACCAAGGCCGGCCCTTCCCCCAACCCCTCGAAGGCTTGACGGAAGGCATCATCCATCCACTCTTGAATCTCACCCGCTTGCCCAGAAATCAAGGCACCAACGCCACTACCATTCAGCCCTTCGCCACCGTTACCACCGTCACCTTATCCATCACCTCTGCTCTCCTCCTCGCCTCTTTCTTCCTCTCCACTTTCCTCCTCCGGAACATCTGGGCATGTGCTGGGAGAGGGTCCATCAGATTTCTTAAGCTTCTTTCCCCCGACGACTGGAGGTACCGAGAAAGATCTCCTCTTGCTACTCTTCGCAGTAGCCCCGTCTTTAGCTTCGGTAGCCCTCTCCTTGGCTATATCTCTCTGCTTAACCACGGATTGACGTGGAAGAATTAAGTTGTACTCCAGGAGAATGGCATTCCTGATCAGGTAAAAAGCCGACCTATCCCGTCCCGAAATGGCCTTTATTTCCGCAGCCATCCGAGCCAAGGAATCGCTTTCCACGACCGCAAAGCACCTGTCGCTAGCAGGAAATAAAACCATATAAGAAGAAGCATTGCGGTCGAGACAAGGAAAATATAAATGAAGTTCAACTTACAGCCGGAAGTGAAAAGACGGAAGGAAATAGAGTCATCCTTGATGAAGAACCATTCTTTCTTGAACATACTAAGTTTCGAATACAAATCCAGGACCGGCTTGAAGGGCACGGCCGCTTCCAAGCTGATGTATGGAGACCCCTTCTTATAGACTCTCAGGTTGTATAGATACCGGATCTCCCGATTGGAAGGGGGACGCCCATATTTCCTCTGAAAAATGATGAACAAGCACACCAGGATAGCATAGGAATTGGGCTGAAGTTGGAATGTAGCCACCTTCAAATAGGTAAGAAAGCTGACTATCCAGGCATTGATTAGGGGAATGGCCCCGCACATACAATGGTATCGGCTGTAAGCAAAATATCCTTCAGGAGGATCATACGGCATCACACCATCTCCCGGCAACAACATACTCGCCCTGTCAATCCCAAAGGAGCGAGCGATGACATCAAGTTGCCCTTCTTTGAGGGAGCTCGGAAAGCAATCGGGAGGAGAGTTCAGAAGCTCCTGAGGGCCATATCCGTCCACTAATGACCTCGGGGCAGGTCCATGTCGCGTTGGTCCCGGCTGGACTGGGGGCACGACGGAAGACTCACTTCTGTCCGTAGATTTTTTCTTTTCTGATCGGTTTCCACTTTGTGAGACATTTATCTGCAAACACAAAAGCAAAAGTATGTTGTTAGAACAAGGAGTATGAAAATATAAAAAAGCAAGTATGTACAATCTAGAGTTTCATTCGTAGGTTGAAACATGAAAAGCTAGAGATTCATTAAGTATTCAGGGTCCCAGAGTTCAATCAATAGTTCAAACATAAGGATCATTCGGCATTCAAACTCTCAAGTTCACTCGGTAAAGCAAATATAAATGTACATTCGGTGCTCGAAGCCTCCGGTTTCATCCGGTAATTCAAGTGCATATGTACATTCAGTTGTTCAAAACCGAAAGTCCGTTCGGCGCTGATGCTTCTCAAACCCATTCGGTGGTCCAAGGCACAAGACCCATTCGGCACTTGAACTCCACGGAGTTCATTCGGCATTTCAAACGTAAAAGTCATTCGGCAAGAGAAGGTTAACTCACATGATTCGGCAGTCGAACGTGATCCGGTAATGAGGATAATTCGGCAGGGAGGAATCTAATTCGGCTATTTCGTTTGGTAGGGAATAACGGTGGCATGAGGCACCTACTTGTAGGCGAGCATGAGGTGACCGGACAGAGCAGTTCGGCGCTTAGGTCCGAATGGAACTATCCAAACAAACAAAGCGCGACATACGTTGGTGTATGCCCCACTTTGGGGGGCAAATGTTGGGTGCATTTCCTACACACCACCGATCCAGGAAGAGGAGACCACCGGTCCAAATTAACTCCATCTTCATCACCACCGAATCAGACCTTAAAGTACCCCTGCCGAGCCATACTCCACCACCGAACCAAACCTCCACCGGTCCAACTCCATCCCCATGCACTGCCGGTCCACTCACAACCGAATCAACCCATGCCGAATCAACCTCCTGCCGAACCAAACCATCTACCATTCACCACCGAACCAACCTCCTGCCGAACCAAACCATCTACCACTCACCACCGAACTAACCTCCTGCCGAACCAAACCATCTACCACCTACCACCGAACCAAGGCGTACCGGACCGACACTACTAGGCCAGATTGCATCAGCCCAGGCCCACTAGCAGCTATATACATTCAGGAACCCTGCCCCCAGCCTCACTCTATAAATAGAGGGGCAGGGGTACAACAATGGCAGACAAGTTTGAGAGCTCAAACACGGATAGAACTTTCAAACAACTTTCAGTTACTTGTAATCAAAGCTTTGTACCTGTAATCTGAATAGAAAAGGAGAATAACATATAAAGTGGACGTAGGCACGTTCTGGCCGAACCACTATAAATCTGTGTGTCTTTTACAGTTTAGTCCATCTATTTCATATATTTGTATAAGTCACCCAAACCATTAAGAACAACAAATAATCAACTAAATAATACAACTTGGAGTTGTTTGCCCATTTTTTGTGCAAACAATGCATATTTAGGATGCTTGCATACATGCTGATATGTCATAATCTTGCATTCACTCTAAGATTGAGCTCACCCATAGTATTTGCATATATAATAACATCGCATTTTTGGTTGAGTAAATGGTTGTGTAGATAACATGAATGTATAAAATGGTTATAGAGTGCACGTTACACTATTTATCCCTTAGGAATTTCAAGGATGAAATCCCTTTTAATGGAGGAGAATGTAACACCCGATAAAAATTAATAAGAAACTAATTAAATAATAGTAAGGCTAAAAATGAGAATTTTGCAAATGCCGGAATTTGATTATGAAAGTTTCACCACTAAGTTCATCGTGGTTTTCTGATCAACTTTCATATATAAAATTTTGCGATCGAAGTTCAACGGAAAAGTTATTGAGTTTGAAGATTTCAAATTTAAAATTATACGAAAGAATTTAAATTTAAAATTAAATAATATTAATATTTGAAATTAAAAAAATTAATAAATATTTTAATGTTGAAGAGAAGCTAAAGTTTTAATCATATGTTAACATAATTAATAAATTCTACATCCGAGGCATATCCTAACCACTAGAAATAAGAAGCTAGCCTAATCACTTTTATTCATAGTAAAAATAGAACGGTAGCGAAACCCTATGAGTCTTCTCCTTCAAGTCTTGGATTTAGAATCAATCGGATTTAAAGGTAACAGATATTATATATTTACATGTTATCTGTCTCTATTCTTCCCAAATCCTTGAATTTTGAATCTAATATACATACAATTAAATTGTTGTATATTCCAAAAAGAAGAAATATGAAGGAGGAATTATGTGACGATCACCCTATACCACCGGCATCGATATTATCAAAATAATGCGATGTTGCCATGGTCGATCAATATTGAATGATCATCGGGATTAAAAATGAAACGAATACAACATATAACACGTCATATATCTTACAACGCATAGATAAAATATAATATCATAGATATAACATGAGAGACAGCAATAATTATGTGAAAAAATAATCAAAACATAGATCCACAGAGTTATATACAAAAGTAGTAGAGTTTATATAATGGAAGTAAACTCGACAACTGTCTCATAATAAGAAAATAAGCAGTCACTGCTAAGGCTCCCTAATGCGGAGCGGAAACAGCGTACAAATGCATATAATTAATGTATACAAGATAGCTCCATCTAGCTCATCTCCACACAACTACTGCATTATCTAGACATGTTATCTAGTCTACTCATTTAAGAGTACCTAAGATAATAAGAAACAAAGCATAAAACCTTGGATCAAACAACAGTCTGGTATGAACGGTAAATGAATCTCAAAATACTTTGCAAGTAAATATGGTAAGGAAGCAAGGTATACGAATTATACCTGACATGTCACTGTAAACAAAGAGTTAGCACATAGCGTCATATTATGCTACTCTGCAAATAACGTAAAGGTAGTCTACACAAAATAAGTATATCAGCTCTCCAGGTATTCCTATCTCTAATACATACTGCAAATGATATCCCTAACTGATAGCCTAGAAAGCAATTGAAGCAACTATAGAAACCATAAAATCCATCAAGCAATCCCCGCTATCACTCAATGTGTCCTGAATATATGATAACTCGTATGGACTCCTTACTACAAGGGACTAATGAAAATCTAAGTTTTCAGTGTACTCTCGTATCATGTAGCCCAAAGCTAGATATGTGTCTTGTAGTCTAAAGCTAGACACGAGACCTAAAGCCACTAGTCAAGGGTATTTAGATCCACTCCATTTATCAATGGGTGTCCCCACTTATATTACCCCTACTTCGAGTACAACAAAAAAACTCTTCGCATATCAATGATTCCTTAGCACATACATTGGAGCATTCTTTTTCCATAAGGATCCGAGTCTTTTCTTTGTTAAATCCAATTTCCATTAATCAAAACCCTTCATGTTCCATGCCTATGGCTCTCTCCTTTATCGAGCTGCTATCTTCGGTGCCTACTCCCTTCACGAGATCAAACCAAAGATACAAAGATTTTATCATGTTGTTACATCGCCATCCAATACTTAAGCGAACAAGCCGACACCTCCAGCAAGATCTATATAGTCCACTGCTTCCTTATTGTGCAAGCCTAACCCCCACACATTCACCAAAATAACTCAGTACTGAATCAAAATGAATCGACACCGAGTGATTTACTTAGAAAATTTTAGCTAAGTAAGTCACTTTGCTTCTGGTACTTCCTTCTCAAGTGCTTTAGACCCCGACCCACTCATCAAAACAACTCGACCCCTAGTCCAAAGCATTCAACTCGAAGTTCTAGAAACAACTCGGTATAATACCCAACGCTTAGCCAATCTCCTATATCATGCCATGGACCATCTTCCCTAGCCAAGCTCTGGAGATCCATGCCATCCAATATCCCTTCTGGCCAACCAAAATGACTCGGTTCTGACCTACCAACTCTGCTCCAAGTTGAACCCTCTAAGCAATTTTGGGGTGTAAATTATTTTGCAAGCTCCTCCACTTCTCCAAAGCCTTCCTGTCAAGTTTTGTCCAATTCCGACCAACTTTACCTCCGATGTTCCAAATTCCCCAATTTATCTTCCTAAGCATCCAAAACACTATCAAACAACATCAAAACACAACATATAAGCATAGAATAATAGGCATATACATCTATTAATACAAGAGATACGCAAGAACATGATAATCAAGCCAATTCTAATCTAAATCTAAATATTACATGCACATATGAATATGAATAAGGAGAATTACTCAATTATTTTCGAAAACTATTTCAAAGATTCACAAATCTTGGTCATATACATATGATAACATGTAATTAAAGTTAGAAAAGGTTTTGAGTCAAAAAATTGTGATAAAGCATGTAATTCTACCATATAAACTTATTCGGATAGTGAGAAGGCATAAACCACTCACAAATGACCCAAATCAATCAATTCTCACCTAGACCCAATGTGGACAGTAATAGAAAGAAATGTAAATCAACCAAATAGATGATCTCTCTCTTCTAATTGATGATATTCTCTCTATTCAATGATTTGGCTGAATTTAGAGAGTAATTTATGTGATATTGGATGAATCTGGGGTTAATGAGGGTTTAAATCTTATATGGGAAAGGGAGAAAAGTTTTAATTTCTCTCCTACGGCCCCGTAGTTCTACTTGTCTCGAATTAGACTAATGGTTCTACTTATGGGCTTAATTAATTACACACTAATATTGACCAGCGACGATCAAAATTTAAACAAGCATAACTTTCTAACCGTAAGTCCTTTTTCCTACTATGACCGCTCTACAGAATGAGAAACCATTATTATGAAGCAATGTAACTAGTTTGAGATCCTAATTCGACTACTATCAAAAGTTATACCCCAAAAATGTTTCCTAGGTCAAAATGGTCATATAGAAATTCGAACAAAATCATAGTTGTGAAAAACGTCCTTAAAAGTCATATTCCAAATATATAGAATCATATAAGCTCATATACATAAAATAAAAATATTTTACGATCCTTCAATACGTAAAATAGGAGTCGTTACAAATTAGGCGAAGGCGTAAATCTAATCTAAAAGGAAGCAGGGAAACTATCTGTGAGAAGAAATCTTTGTTTTTCATATTTTAGTAACTAGTGTAGTGAAAGTTTGGATTTTTTTTATGCCTTGGGGAATTTTTATATGAAAATCCTAAATCCTACAACCTAAAAATTCCCTTAAATAAAATGTCAATTCTTGGATTAATTAGAATTTCAATTGTGTCATGTTAATATAGTAGAATTTAATTTGTTATTGAAATTTTGATTATTTGTGTTCTATTCAACTTCCGCATCTAATTCCTATTGTTACGATAAAGGGTTCAAAAAGGAATTTTTAAATGGTGTACAAAGTATGGATTTTCTTATTTGTAATTTGCATGGCCTATTTCCATAATTTAGAAAAATATGAATCCTTCTTTCCACTTCAAGCACGTATGCGCAAAAGTTGAAATAAAGGGTTTAAATTGTAAAGTTTAGTTTCCTTGAAATAGAGGTGTTGATTCTATTATATTAATGTAAAATAAATTTGGTATTGCGATTCCAATTTTTTATATAAGTCAGTTTTGTCTAGCCAAAGATATTAGTTATTTTGTACATTATTGTGTGGAACTAAGGCTTGTATAAATATGGGAGTTTTGACATTTTAACAATTAGTACAGAAAGCAAAAATCTTGGAATGGAACTATTTCTGCACATGTATAGGGATATTTAGTCTAAAATTTACGTACATATAATATATTAATAGCGTATAAATAGTAACGTATGATTCCTATCGTAAAGAATAAATAGGTTAATTATTAGCATTAAATCATATCAAAAGGAAGTTAAACATAATTATAGAAATTAATCCATAACTAAAGGCGTGAGAAAGAATTTTCCTTATATGTCCTTAATAAGTTAATACAGATGAGGTAGAGAATATATAGTATACATATAGCAATATATTCAGAGAGCAAAAAATGACTAAGTTATAGAGATACAATGTCAGTCAAAAGCACACATAAGTTTGCCCAGCTAATCTGGCTATCAGCAATGTGACTTTTGAAACGATTTGAGACTTCGCTTATAGTATGTACCCAGGGTGGATGTGAGGTTAGTCGTAATTCTGTAGGGTAAGACTACATAGCTAATCTACTACCAACACTTAAAAAGGTCAGACTATTGTGAGACGTCACGGTTAGGTTACAAATCATAAGACGAATATCCCAGTATGGGCCTGCTTCTGGGTTGAAGGTACTAAGTTGCTATTGTAGGGTCCATATCCTACCCATTTAAGAAGTATTAAGTGGTCGGGATTATCTTTTAGGTGATGTAGTGGAAAATCCATGAAATGGGTTCGCTTCGGGGTTAAGGTATTAAGTGACCATTATAGGGTCTGCTTCTTGCCATAAAAGAAGTATTAAGTTGTGTGACGGGATTTCTTACGATGTCAATTAGGAAGTACAGAGAGGGGTCTACCTTGGGTTTAGGTATTAAATAACGAGTATCTTCCCAGGGTGTAGGTATTAAATGCTCGGAGTCTGCCTAACTCCCATTAAGGAGGTACTAAGTGGCTAAGGTGCTTTCTCTCACATTGTTAGGACATGATTTATGGTAGTTGCAAAGATGGATTGGAACGAGCCATTAGCCTATAGTCAAAGATATGTTATGGAGTTTGATCAAAAAAACCTTTGGCTTACATTAGAGATATACATAGAAGGATGAAGAATAAGATGTGTAAGACACATTACTTATCTAAATGATACTGCCCAAATACTAGTATAGTAAAATTTGACATTTTCATTCATCAAACATTGTTGTTCTAATTCCCTCTTCATTACAACCTGTATGTCAGGGGGAATGATGCTAATAGAGGTGGTGGTGAAGATTTATGGCAGTTTAATTATTTATTTATGTTTTTGGTATATCCATATGTACCCTTATTTTAGACTTTTTAATGTATTATTCTAAGATATTGTATTATGGATATTATAGGATATATGATTCTGAGATTTAGTTTTTATGAAATGGGTACTTGTTTCTATTATTATATTTTATCCCTTCCGCCATGAGATTGTAAAAGCATAGATGTATAGCTTTGTATATTATTTATTATATCAATTTTACCAAACAAACGGCCAGTTTTGGAATAGACCTAAGATTTGATGGGCTTTTATTAGGTCGAAAAATTAGGCCCGTTCAGAGAGGGTTGTTAAAATTCCCATTTTGAGACTCGAAAATAGACACTAATGATGCAGTAGTCATCCTTAGTATTATTTTCTACAACAAAATTAGATCAGTTATTGTACCATTAGCATCAATAACACAAGAATTTACTACTTTTAAACACTTTCATTCACTTCAAATTCATTACATGCCAATTATTTAACCCCGTGATTACATCATTCGGATAAAATATGATAAATACAAATATAATTCCAAGAGAAATATGAGGATGCCCATTTTAAATGTTCAATCATGAATACTGACGGTTACGGTAGTCATTTTTACATGCAACGGTCAAAGCATTTATACTACATGATGAAAAATAAACTAGATTAGTAATGGCTTTCCTTTTACACGTCTTCAAAGGTTTCAATTAATCTCAAATCTAGAAAAACCAATTTCAATCTACTCAAATGAATGTCCAAGAGTTTAGGGGAAATCAAAAATTTTGAGTTAGACAAAAGGCCTAATGTGAATATAATTATTCCATCCCAGTCAGTAGTGAGACCACGCCATTGAGCGGAACGAGTTTTCCTTCACTATTAAAATAACATCCATCTACAACCACAATGATTAGAACTTAACATAAGATCATGCAAAATGGGTCAAAATTAATTGTCTGATATTCAATAGCGTCTAAGAGTTGTGTGTTCCCTTATATGCCCACTCTATTAAGTGTTCATACATTAGCATAGTTTTCCAAAGGTCATTATGAACCTATTTTTTTCATAGGCCAACTAAAAACCTATTGGACTGACTTGGGTCATCAGTCTTCCATTCCTATAAGAGTACTAAGGGACTCCCACGATAGAAGAAAAATAACAGTAATGGTCTTTCATTCCCTAAGGATAACAAGATATCATCATGACAAAAGAAGAAAAATAATGGTCAGCATCACTACTACGAGTTCAAGGGTGCATAACCTCAAAATTTTCGCTTCAATATGGACAAAGATTTAAACATTAGAATCGCGGTCCTTGATAGTTGAGGGGCTTACTTGACTACACTAAAGGGTGATACCCTAAGAGTAGTCACCATCCTTAAATTGGGTTCCATAAACATTGAATGAAGCATTTCTTTTGATTAGTTTTGGGCATCACCCTAACACAATTTGAACTTCTAAATCCCTACAATGTAATTCTACTCACATAAGAGCTTGGTCTAACTATACCCACTAATGAAAAAACCCTAATAGGTCATTGTAACACCCATAATTTTAATAGCATTATTCAGGAGATTTAATTAGATTAGCTAAATTAAATAGAATAATGTAGAGACTAGAGTTATAAGGGAATTGAGATTTAAAAACTGATTAAGGTCGCTTCGTAACTAAATGAATCTACCAAAATGGTTTATAAGTTAAATACGCAAGAGAATAAGGTAGACCAATATGGGAATAACCAAACCCTATAACCCCTAAAAACCCTTAACACATTCTCATTCTTATTTACATTCTTATAAAACAAAAACATAAACAAAATAAAAACAAGGCCGGCCATAACCCTTGGAAAAGAGGAGCTCAAAAATCAATTAGAGGCTAAGATTCAAGCTAAGAAGTTGAAAGTATAGAACAAATTTTAAGTTCCTTATCCAAACAAGGTGAATAATGATCTATACCATCTCAAATATGTCATCTTCAATGTTTAAATTCAGGTTTGAGATTCAAAACCGTATCATTGGATGAATGATGATATGATTTGACTTAAATCCCATATTACTAATTAAACAAGAATTTTGTGGAAAGATGTAGTTCGGTTTTAAGGCTAAAATCGTGCAAATGATTTCTAAATGCCATAATTTTTGAATATGTTATGTAAAACATTATTTTGGAGGTGGTTTATAATTTTCATAATATATTGAGCTATGGATAATTTATTATGAACTTTTGAGTGAAGTAAATGTATGCTTCGAGTTTTAATTAATTTAACGAATTAATTAATTACATTCGGGTTGAAACTTTATATGATGAGGATATTATCATTTCGGAATTTATGTGAATTTCTGATATTTTTCTCAAGAGATTTGGATGAGTTTTGAATTAAATTAGAAAGATTGGTATTTAATGATTAATTAAATAAAAGGGGCTAGTTAATAATTTTGATTAAATATTGGAGCATTGGAGGATGACATGCGGTAGAAAATTCTAAAAACAATTAAAAAAGGTTTTGTTATCCAATAGAAAATTTACAACATAAGGAGTTAGGTAAAAATAAATTGCTTTGCTTAGTTAAAAATCAGTTCTTATAATAATTACAACAACGCCACATGCCTTCGAAAGCATTGATGCCTTCGAAAGCATACAACGCCGCTTTTCTTTAAATACTAAGGGGATAGGGGTGTCGTTGTTGTTAAACATATACTAGAATGAACGCGAAATGGTCCTTTCGCACTAATCTATAGTGTTGAAAGGGTCCTTTCGCATACATACACTTTAACAAATATGCACCACCGCATTAATTAATTCATGGAAAGGACCCTTACGCACTAGTAGATAATGTCGAAGGGGTTCCTTCCGCTCTTATATGCTCCGCAAGTATATTAATCAATGAAGGCGGAAGAGGTGTGCCGCACCAATCAATGGTGTTAATTATGTCGATAGGTTATCTTCCACATCTTTATACTTGAGTAAGTCTAGCCATTACGGAAGGTACCTTCCGCACTAGTTAGTGTCAAAAGGGTCCTTCTTCATGCTTGCTTAATTATACAGGTGGAAGGGTTGCGCCACACCCAATCAATGGTGTAAATAGGGTCCTTCCACATGGTTTCAAAGAAGTAGTGGAAGGGGCCTTCTACATTGCTTAAGCAATGATTTCGGAAGGTCCTTCCGCTAGAGTATAGTGTCAAAAGGGGCATAGCCACTTGTTTCGAACCGATTAGTTAAATGGAAGGGGACGAAGGGTTTCTCAGCTCTATGATGTCGAATGGGAAAGTGACGGAGGGTAACACATGATGTCACAATGATCCGAAGGATATATTCGAAATTAGTTTTCAAATTAGAGAATCCAGTCTTATTTTTAAAGCAAATACATGGCAATGTAAAAGAGTGTCGAAATGACATTTAACTTTGAAATTTTATAGCAATCTTTCCTTGCTAAAAATTGTGGGTTAATGGTATTAACATATTTCATTAGAAAATGAGTGGATGTTTTTGTCATTGTGTTATTTGAACAGTTATCATGTATACTTGTCTAATCATATTCAACTCATTGTTACCCCATAATTGCATTTTAGGGTGGTAAGGGCAAAATAACATGCTAGGTAGACCCAATAGTGAATATACATTTAATTACTCTTGTGCGAGTAGAATTACGTCCAGGAGGTCAGACAGACTACAATATAGTATGTCCAAGACTGATCAAAAGATTATTAGTTTAGACAGGTTATTAGTACGCCTATAAAAACTATGTTATGGAAATTGTTATTGACAGGGGCCAATAGGTTCTTAGTGATCCTATGAAAACTATGTCCAGAACAGGTTGTAGAGGGAGATCAATAGGTTCATAGTCAACCCATGAAAACTATGGCATAAGATATGTTATTGGAGAATCCAATAGGTTCATAGTGACCCCATGAAAACTATGATTGGGTGATGTTATTGGTAGACACCAATAGGTTCTTAGTGATCCTATAAAAACTAGGAAACCGAACAGATAGTCCGTAAACTTGGAACAGATTATTTTTTAGCCCATTGAAAACTAATAGGTTAATAGCAATCCTAGAAACTATAACATGAGACAGATAATCGGGTGAATGGGGATGGAAAATCCAGAGCATATTGCATGTTTTTATATCATCATGATATATTTTATTATGTTATGGGTTAACTAATATGGATGCAGGTGCATAGTATATGGTTATTATAAATTGGGTTAAGATACTACTGAGGGAAAACTCATTCCGCTAAGCAGCGTGGTCTCACCAAATATCTATATGGTTCGAGATGTTAGCTTATTGTTCATACCAGCCTTTTTGTATGACTCAAAGTTTATGTTTTCCTCTTACACCCTTGGATGCTCAATTGATTTTGAGTAATTTGAGAGTTAAGGTTTTTAGGTTATCCTTTAGACGAATAAGCTTTTCGAAGATATGCAGGAGCTAAGCCTGCTATTAGGAGTTCTTTCTGTTTGATTCCACCATGTAATTGGATGTAATGGCGAAGTTATTTGGTGCTTAAATTTAGACTCTAATCAACCAAGGAGGCATCTTCATATGTCTCTCATGGCATAATTTGTAATAATTATATTTATCTGAACGTGGTTTATGAATTAGGATTATGTAAATAATATGCAATGCTTGAAATGGAATGAAAAAAATGTTTTAAAATCGAGTTAAAATTTTTATATTCATATGTTTCTGGTATATCAATGTATCTAACATTACCGCATCTGATCACCGAAAAATAATAATTTTAGATGATCGCAGAATCTGTAGCACTTAGTTTTGGTCTCTCAAATGGGGAATGTTACGGTCATTATATAGGGCGATACCATAACTGATATGCATAACATGTCAATAATTTACACAGGTGTTTAGTCGTACTATACTCACACAGGGTGATATCATATAAGTAAGCATGTCAATATTTTACATAAACAATAACATAACTGATCAATGAATATATAAAGACATCAATTATCATACTAACATGTTCTTATGAATGCGTAAATCACGTAATGACATGCGTGCGGTTTATTCCATATAAACTTAGTAAAATTTTGTCCATGGTCTTCTTTTCCTTTTTAAAAATCTTTTGGTTCAAAGTATGTAGTTAACAAAATTCATACTTTGTTACTTAGGGAAACTAGGCCCAACATCATTTATATGCTATCGTGCATATTAAACAAGGCTATTGTAAAAATAAGATTGTTCTAACGCACCTTTAATACCATGGTGCTATCACATTTCAAAGCCATAGTTGTCGTAAATCAAAAATACACATAGCTATTGTTATCCGGCTTTTTAATTGAGCGACTTCCAAACTAATCTAGACGTTGGGATGAAGACAAGATGACCAAGGACTTGAGAACATGCTTGAAAGACCAATAGGAATGATCTTAAGAGATTGGAGAATCATTGGAACCAAGGAAAGAGGTCGGTACCGACCACTTTCTATGGCCCCAATTGGCTCTGGAATTCAAGGCTTATGGAATAATGACTTAAGCGATCATCTCGGTATACGTTTTCGAAGGAGTAGGTTAACATTTACAAGGAAATTTTGAAGGAAAGAAGAGAAGTACTGGAGCTATCAGAACCTCTCGAAATAACGAGATTTCTAAGAAAAAGTGCTCAGAACACATGGCGTCGTAGATAAAATACTAAGAGAAGGAAGTTGGAGCAACCTTCCCTCATAAATCCAGGTTGGTATAGAGATGAATTTTTGGTTCTTTGGAATCCACTTCCTCTTCTATATTTTTGGATCTGAAGTTAGACCTAGTAAATTTAGATCTAGCAATTCTATTAGGTTGTTTCTATACAACACCTATGGCAATTGAAAAAGGACTTTTGGAGCTTACTTTCATTATGTTCTATCTCTACTCATTTATAGTTAGTAAGGAAGTTAATTTTGGTTATTCTAGGTTGTTAGACCAGCCAAACCTTTGTACATATAACTAAAATTCATAATCAATAACAATATAGTGGACTTATGCCTTAAATTTGCTAAATCGCTTTAAAAGTCTTTATTTTATTACCATTTCTTCTAGATCTTTTACTTTTAATTTATTTTTTGGTGTTATGCCATTTTCTGGATCAACATTTTGGTGCTTTCACTAAGAAAAGTGATATTCTCAAGCATAGATTTGGCTTTCTATTATGAATTGAAATATCCAAAGGTTAGATCCAAAAGTTTTTCATCAAAAGATTTGAAGGATTTGCATATTGGAATAAATGGCACCATCAAGGATGTCGGGAATATCTTGAACGTTAGGAGGTGCAAATAAAGAAGCTTCTCATCATACTAAAGTTAGCAATAGCCATACAGTAGATTAGATGGGTCATCTACCCCTCAAAGTATGGTCACAAGAGTGGAATTTGATAAGATGATGGCGGAGCTTAATCAGAAGATGGCTGATAGTCAGAAGGCTCTACCAGAAAAGATGGATGCTAGCATAACATTGTTTACCTAGTAGTCACAAAGGACTAGGAGTGGCAGAGGGAGACTTCACTTGATGGATCTAAAGAAGAGAACTCATATGCTTTTGGTCAGAACAGAAGAGATGGAGAATAGAAGCAGAAGGAAACATGTATTGGAGCAGTAGTGATAGTTGGTGGAGGAAGGAGGAAAGCTGCTTCTAAGGGAATTCAGATTGGCTTAAGGATGTGATGTCCTTGTCGATCTAAGGTTGTGCATCCTTGTCGAGCCATTCTCAAGGACCTAAGAAGTCGTTAAAGGGGTACTTGAACAAGTTTAATACCGCCTCCGTAGAGGTTAATAATCCGAAGGAAGACTTGGTGTTTATGGCCTTCATCTGAGGCATACATCGAGACATGGACCTTGGAAAATGGCTGAAGATGAAGTAGCCGATGATAATAGAGGAATTCCGCTAGAAATTTAATCTGTTCTTGCAATGGCAAGAAGAAAGTGAAGCCATCGAGAAAACTAATGGTGGACAGTCAAATGAGATGGTTCAAGGTAACGTGGTGATCAAGCAAACCATGGGAGTTTCGGGAATGTGGCAGCACATGTTGGTAATTTTAATAATCTAGAAAAGAGAATCAGGGCAGTGGGGGTAGAGGAAAGAAGCCAAGAAGCGCCCGAGGAATATGATGTCGGATGAGTATATGCCTCTGAACAATACATTAGAATATATTGTCTTATTATGCAAGACATAGAAAGGTATAAAAAAAATCACCTAAGAAGGAGACACTGAGGAAGAGCGATGCTCAGGAAAGTACTACCGTTTTCATGAAACTCATGGACACAACACGAATAATGTCATCATCTTAAGGACTTCATCAAGGAGTTAGCAAGAAAGAAAAAATTACAGCAGTATGTGAGAAAGTTGCAAGACAGTGGGCAAAATACAAGACTCCAAGGGCCAAATGACCAAGGAAACCAACTCGGACCTAGTGAAGAGGGGCTCATGCATATAATAGAAGGATAGTCATAAATACTATAACTGGAGGACCTCATCCTATAGAGAAAAGCTAGAGGGAAATGGTGCGGTACGCGAGTTCTTTAAAACACGTACCATAGGAGAGTTGCTTTACCATCGAAGAGCTCCAACGAAGCTCCGATTAAGTAGCGAAGGATGGCAACTAATGATATTGTATTTAGGAATAGGGATTTTGATGGAGTAGAAGCAACAAACTTTGATCCAAGGGTGATTACGACGGTTGTTGGCTTGGCTATGGTACAATTGGTCTTGGTGGATAGTGGAAGTTCAGTAACCTTTTTTTTAAAAGGAATTTAGATCAAATAGGAATTAGAATGATGGATGTTAAATCATATAAATCCATGATTCAGGGATTCACTTGCAAGGCAAAAAAACTAGTTGGGATGATTGATTTATCCAAATTGGGAAATAGAGACTGTAAGATAATGTGGATTCCAAAGTTTGTTATAGTGGATGAATATTCAACATACAATGCCTTTTTGGGCCATCTTGCCCTTGTTGATTTCAGGATAGCAGTGGCTCTTTAATGCTTAATGATGAAGTTCCCCATAGAGAATGAGATCGGATCAGTTAGTGGAGACTAGAGCGCTAGATAGGAATGTTATGTCGCTGAGCTAATAGAAGCAAAGTAACGGGAGAAAAGAGAGAATGTGGAGAAGGCTCTCTACATTAAAAATTTAGAAGCATAGCAATTAAAGCCCAAGCCCTCAGCTCGGGAACCGTAACAGGTTTGATAAGTCTATGGATCCAAGAAAAAAGTCAGAGGAAGTGCGGTTGGTGCCATCTAAGCTGATGGTCAATGTTCTAATCAATATGGACGACCCTACTCGGGCTCTCAAGATCGAATCTCAATTTGATGCTTGATTGAGGAAGGATTTGGCTAAATTTTTATGAGCAAAGTTGGAAGTGTTTGCCTGGACACGATTAGATATGTGTGGGATATTGTTGGAGATAGTGCGCCATGCATTGAATTTGGAACTGAAGTTTCCAACTTTAACGCAAAAAAGATGTAATCTAGGTCCATAGCGATTCACTATGCTGAAGGAGGAAGTAGATAAATTGAAAGCAAATAGTTTTATTCATTATGCTTGTTCCTTAGATGGGTATTGTACCCTGTATTGGTCAAGAAATCAAACAGAAAGTGGAAAACATGCATTGAAAATTTGGAATTGATTAAGGCAATCCTAAAAGATAATTTCACTATGCCCAAGATTGACCAACTGGTAGACGGGACCGTGGCTTGCAAGTTGCTCTATTTTATGGATACTTATTTTGGTTATAACAAAATATCGATGCACATTCCAGATCAGGAGCACACTAGCTTTATAATGGATTTAGGATTGTATTATTTCCAAGTGATGTCGTTTGGTTTGAAGAATGTTGAAGCTGTATACAAGAGATTGATGAATTTTATGTTCAGGAATCAAATCAGATAAATGATGGAAGTACATGTGGATGATATGCTCGTAAAGTCACACTATTAAGGAACCACTTGGATGACCTTTCAGAGATGCTCAAAGTGCTGCCAAAATATAAAATGAAGTTAAATCAATTGAAGTGCTCTTTTGGAGTTGCATCAGAGAAGTTTCTGAGATTTATCGTGAATACGAGGGGCTTTGAAGTCAATCCAGAGTAGATTAATACCTTGAGGAATGCAACTGCCTTAACCATGAAAAAGGAGTTAGAAAGCTTGATCTGGAAGATTGCAACTTTGAGTTGGTTTATCTCAAAGGCAACTGACAAATGTATACCGTTCTTTGATGCCCTGAAGAAGGAAAAGAATAATTTTGAATGGAATAAAGAATGTCGGGATGCCTTCGAAGAATTGCCGTGTTGCATGGCAATGCTACTGGTTCCATCCAAACCATTGGGTGTAGAGGACTTTTTTTCTATCTTTTAGTGTCTTCTCATGCACCAAGCACAACATTGGTACGTGAGGAGGCAAGGATTCAAAGGTCGGTTTATTATACCAACAAGCGATTTACTAGAGCTAAAAAAGTTACCCAAAGTGAGAAAAGGTTTCCTATTACTTACTGATTGCATCGAGGAAGTTGCGTCCATATTTTCAGGCTCATATAATTAAGGTGCTAACAGGTCAACCTCTAAAGCGGGTATTTACAGATACAAGACTCGAGAATGTTACTGAAATGAAACATCGAATCGAGCTAGTATGATATTACTTACCATTCTAGGAGGGCAATAAACGAGTAGGCGTTGGTGGGCTTCATCGTAGAGTTTACCGCACGAAATGGTGAAGAGGAAGACAGTATTTTCATACTTTATCATCGGAAGCTATTTGTGGGAGGAGCTTCAAATTAACATATTTAAGGTGCAGGATTAGTGCTTGTAACACCGAAAGGACGATTGATTTTTTATGCATTAAGTTTGGAATTTTCCGCAACTAACAATGAAGTATAGTATGAGGCATTGGTAGAGGGGCTAAGGATAGCAAAGGAGCGAGGAATAAGGATGTTACATATATTCAATGATTCCCAGTTGGGTATTTGTCATTTGAAGAAGGAATACTAGGCTAAGGGTGAAAGTCTTGCTCCTTACCTGACAAAGGATCTGGAACTATTGGATGATGTAGAGTATTTCACGATTACACACATCCCTAGAGGGGAATACGAAGGTTGATTCATTAGCCAAGCTAGCTAGTTCTGAGGAAGCGCAGATGACGGGTTCGGTTGCAATGAAAGTTTAATGGCTTCGAGTATCGATGGGATGGATGTCGAATAGATTTTGGAGGCTATGGAAGAAGAGGAGTCGTGGATGACTCCAATATAGGATTATTTACTTAAGGGAATTTTCTCGAGAAAGGGAATAAACGGAAGAAACTCCCTTGAAAAGTACCATGATTCATGATGCAAGAAGGAATGCTTTACAGTAGAGGATTTTCTAAATCTTTCTCAGGTGTGCAAGCAAGGATGAACCTAGGAAAATCCTTATGGAAATACATGAGGGTAGCTATGATTTCATAGCGAGGGGAAGATGTTAGAAAAAACGTTACTTCGCCATGGATATTTCTAGTCAATAGTAAATTAAGATGTAGTTTATTACACCAAATGATGCGACTGTTGCCAAAGATTTCCAAAGGTTCTGAGAGACCCATCAATAAAGCTTACATAAATGGTTAGCTCGTGGTCTTTTGTGGTTTAAGGAATTGATATAACTGGTATGCTACCAATGGTGAAAGGGGGAGCCAAGTACGATATAAATGTAATGGATTACTTCGAAAAGTAGCCTGAAGCAGAATAGATTGCCATGTACACAGTGAAAAAGATGATCAAATTTGTGATGAAGAAGATCATCTACAGGTTCTGAGTACCTTAGAAGATTATAATGGTTGATGGAATTCGATTCGAAAGTACCGAGTTTAAGGATTCTGCAACCAGTACAACATTGAGAAAATCTTTTCAATGGTTGCACACCCATAGGCAAACAGACAGGTGAAGGCGGTGAACAAAATCTTCAAGTCCACCTTAAAGAAGCGGTTAACTAAAGCCAAGGGAAACTGGGTCGATGACCTTCCACTGACATTGTGGGCTTATAGGGTGATTCATAAGTCTATGACTGGACATATGCCGTTCGCTTTGGCCTACGGATCAGAGGCCATGATCCCGATAGAATTGGAAGTCCCTTTTCATCATAAAAGGCATTACAATCCAAAGGTAAACGAGGAACTCTTGTTTGAGTCCCTCAATTTGGTTGATGAGAAGAGAGAAGATGCAGAATTAAGGGCAATTGCTCACCAAAAAAGAGTAACCCATTACAATCCCTATGGTTCGATACCGATCCATAAAACTTCACCCAAATCACCCCGTACCTCCTCTACTCTCAAGTCATGGTGATAGTAATCCATTCCATGACTCAATGGATGGGTTGCACGTACCTTGCCTTCGAATGTCTCGAGCACCTGAAATCAGGAACTGCATTCCTCCACCGATCGAACATATTGACCCAGAAACAAGCCTCGGACAGAGCAATCAAGATTGGTAACATGAAGTTAATAGAAAGTTGCATATGAACAAGACAATGGAAGAAGTCCATAAGGCCATCCTATGGATGGGTACCGATCCATCATACTTGCTGATATGGCTATGTTTTCTCACGCATGACCGCTTTTATATGTGGGGAACATGGGTATGATCGTGTTTGAGCAAGTTTTGATGACCTTCAGCTATAAATAGGCATTAAGGGGCATCATTTTGAGGATCTTTTTGCTCTTTTAATAATTTTCTCTATATTCCCTTGTAATCCCAAGGATACATACAGATCCAAAAGAACAGCAGTCGTAAACAACAACGAAATCAACAACAAAGTTAAGTGGACGTAGGCAACAATCAGCCGAACCACTAAAACTTTTGTGCCTTATTATTTCTTGTTTTTGTTTACTTTCTTCACTCTTTCTTCTACTATACTCATTTGGATGTTTGTGTCATATTTTGGTGCAAACATTTTGGTGTTTTTATTTAGTGCACTCGGATTCAGCAACTTTAAGTGTGAAATTGGAATAAATGGCAAGACCATCGACCAAAAGGACTACTAGAGAAAGCCAACAAGGACATGGCGGCAGCTAAGAGTTGTTCCTAGGATCTAACCCCCTTCCATCTACATAACCAGGGATGAGATGGAGATGATGTTGACAGAGATGTAGAATAGAATGGTAGCCACTAGAAAGAGATGATGGAAGCATTCTTTAGGAGAATGAGAAAAAGAAATAGCCAGAGTCATTACAGACCAGAATCGAAGGCTTAAATCCAGAGAAAATGCACATAGGAGTAGAACGAAGCAAACTGGAGCGAACTCGGAAGGAGTCATGTGGATCGATACCAATCCCTAAGCATGGATTGGTATCGAACCTCAAGGACTTAGAGGCATGACCAACTTTGACTTGGGTGGGAACGAAGCATATCCAGGAAATAATGCTGAGCATTTGAACGTGAGTCCAAGTGTAGACGCATGACCAGAGGAATATGTGTTTGAATTCCCTCATAGGAATGGGGACAAGTTGAGAATGAAAACCAGAGAGATCCTTTAGATGATAATGTCAGACTTTACAAGATAGTTAGGTGAGCAATGTGGGGTAGACTTCCTAACCGAGGCTCGAGGATATGGAAAGAAGTCCATTCACTCTGAACATTCGGTATGCTAGAAATTTTCCTAATTTTAAACTACCGATGTTGGAGATGTATGATGGAAAGATTAATCCAATGGTTCATTTGATGATGTATATCCAACATGCATTTAAAGAAGTGATGGGATGATGTTTCCCATTGTATTTAATATACTTAGCAGCATTATGGTTTAGATAGTTGGAACATGGCTCCATCAGCATATGGGCTGAGTTGGTGGACAAAATCATGAAATAGTTCCGAGTCATATTTCAGGACCTAAGAATGTGATGAAGATGTCGAGTGTGAAGTAGTGGTCCTGAGAGACCCTTAGGAGTTTTTTGACAAGGTTTAATGCAACACCTGCTGCGATTGATAGGCCAGACCCATCAATGGTTTTGGTGGCATTAATTTCAGGAGCAACTAGTAAAATAGATTTTAAGGTTGCTTTGAAGCAAGATTCTCTAATGGATCTCACAAAATTTTATCATGAGGTCGAAAGATACCTACGTCAGGAAGATGCTGAAGCTGAAAGAGTGAAAGTTAATGCTGGTGTTAAAAGAGCCGAAAGGTCAGAAAAGATTTGATTAACAATCTAAAGTTATCAACAATTGAATTGGTCATCAAATGCATGGTCCGGATATCTCGAAAACTGGACATTGGTTTCGTACACCTATTGACCTTAAAATAACTCGATGGCAATTATCGAATTGAGCCATTGACTTTAGTACATGTTTATTAACTCCTGGATGTACAAGGGTTGATCCTAGATAGCTTGTACTATACTATACAATAACTCCAGTAGAACATGGAATGATAATCATCTATGACTTATAACCAAGCAAGGACTCGAGTTCTTAGCTATTGTGGTATGGAAATGTCTTTGACTTATAGGTGGGTTCAAAAGAACTAGATGATTCATTACAACTTGGTCAATTGATGGCCAAGAAATTCAACTGCTAATGTTTTATTGGCTTCGATACTTGTTCTTAAGCAAAGCACACCTTCCATTTCCAAGATGTGCTTTGGGAGGTAAGTTTCATCCAGCTTTTGCCCGGACAGTGTTTGGATGAACTTGAAGGGTCGGATTTGAAAGCTATCGAGGCAGGAAGTCCAGAGAGATAGCTGAAAAGCCTAGAAACCAAGTACAACCAAGACTACAAGGAAAAGAAAATCCATCGTTGAAGCTCAACAATTCGAATCCATCAAAGTGATGGATCGGTACCAATCCATCCCCATGAATCGGTAGCGATCCATAAAACTTCACCCAAATCACCATGTACCTCCTTTATGAAATTGAGTGCAGATTAAGGGTCATAAGGATAATTTAACACTAGAAGGGGGGAATAGTGTTTAATCGATTCTAAGACTTATATGGACTAATTTAAAATTATGACACAAATAAATGCAGAACTTAATCACAAAACAATCGTAGAATCAAACATAGATGAGAAAGTAAATAAAAAGTAGTAAAAGGAAAGAAAACGTCGAAATTTTTATTAGTTCGGAGTTATCCTCCATCCAGTCCTGTACCAAGGCAGACCACCTTATACAGATTTTTATTATACCAATGTCGAGATTACAATCCTCAATTTCTAAAGGTCTTGAGGTACCCTCCTGTCTCACGAGTCCGGGGCAAACTCTCTTGATTTACGGGACTCAAGATCACCCAATTGATTTTCAGGCACAACCATACGTTATAGAGAGACTCGATAAACTTTTGATTACAAATTGATCTTATAACTCTGAATAGCGCTTTAATCATCGAGAGAGGGCATAGAATCAAACAAGAATAAAATTCTAATTTGTTTCACTTGAGAAATCGGCAGAATTTCGGCACGAACTTAAAAATATGAAAATTATAGATTATGGATTTATGGAGAAGAAGAAGTGAAGAAATAAGAAATTATTTAGTTAAAAAATTCATTTGTGAAGGCTATTTATAAAGAACCAATGGTCATAATCATTCGTGAAGAGATTTAAATGAATAGACACTTCTTTTGAAAATTGAAACTTTTGATTTCAGCGGCCACCAATTTGACATGGGATATCCCATGATGTCGGCATCCTTAGTTAAAAAACAATGTAAAGTTTATTTTGAAAATGAAGTTTAAAACAAGAGTTTATTTAAAAAAAAAAATTTTAAGGCTAAAACATTTTCTGAAAAATCATTTGAAAAGTTAATTTTAAGGCTAAAATATTTTGAAAAACAGTTTTGAAAATCATTTTGAAGTAGTTTTACAAGCTTCTCCCTACAGAATATCTCATCACATCAGGACTCGATGACTTGTACAAAACCAGGATGTTCGTGGGTTTGTAAGCCACTTGTCGTAGGTTTGTAAGCTACTTGTCGTGGGTTTGTAAGCCACTAAGAAGGCAGAAATGAGTTTCATCCCAAATGAAATTCGAAATGAAGATTTCCATGTTATTATGAAGTTTTAACAAAAAACTAGACAAATATCTTGAAATCTTGATTTTGATACTCATGAGTCTTCAAACTTGATTTCTTCATTCTTGATCTTTATACTGTACGGTCTTCAATAATCAGTATCTGCCTTATGTATACCCTGCATAACAACATTCATATATATCTAGACAATAGTGTTAGTATATAAGTTATAACTAAATAAGTTACAAAGGTTGTTGTCATCAAAACCACTATCTCCAGTTCTTAAAAATCTCCCCCTTTTTGATAATGGTAACCTTATAAAATATACTTACCACTTCGATCATATCATAACTCCCCTTACGCCAACAACTCACCCTTACTCCAATAATTACTCTCCCTTACTCCAAGCCTATTATTTTATATAACTTCTCCCCCTTTGTCATCAACAAAAAATAACTATAAACCTTGAACTTTATAGAAAATGAGATAAATAAACATATGACATAAGAATAATAACATATGAAATATAGCATCCTAACCGGAGTTCATATTTCTATACATCGAAGATTGTTTTTAGAAGAACATTAATTAAGATAACACTTATATACACATCAACAAACTAATATACAATCAAGAAAACGAAAAAGCGCTTAACAAGGTCCCTTAACTCATGGTGATTTATGGACCGAACAATTTGGATAGTGGAGACAAAAGTTTCCACATTGTTCGACCAAGTTCGCATTGGAGTCAAAAAGGACCTTTCCAACGCAAATCACGCCATCATCTTCGTCCATATGAACATCTGGATTCGGCAGAGGTTGTTCTTCTTCTTGATCCTCTTGTGGCTCTTCTAGAGGCTCTTCTTCTTCAGAATCCATGGCTTATGATGATTCTTCGATGACAATGGCATTGGCATGGTTATCCATAAGCAATTTTTGTAAATTCCTAAGGATTCTGCCTTGCCTATCTTGTTCTCTAGCCATTCGCAGTTGACTTACTTTAATATCCATCATCATTTGAAAAAAATCTTTCATCTTCTCTTGCAATTTGATGACATGTACGTGTGTGGAACGTTGAAAAGGACCAAAATGAGAAGAAGTGGGTGAAGAAGGTTCATTAGTAGAAGAGGAAGCCATTAATTTACTGTTTTAGAAGTTTATTACAGAGAATAGAACAGAGAAAAGGAGTAAAAGTCGAAATATATTAATATATGACTTAATAACTAATTTTAGAGGGAAATTTAAATTTGATAATCACGGCTAGTATGTCAATATAGGGGGATGGGTCATGTCGACATGCCTAGTTCAATTTTTTTTAAATTTTTTATATTAATTATTAACTATATTTGCATTATTTATGATTTATATTTCAGTTAATGAACATATACCTAATTCTCTTACAAATTTAGTAAAGTTTTGTTCATTTAATGGTTTGGTTAATATATCAGCAATTTTTTTTTCAGTATTAAT
This sequence comes from Allium cepa, assembly GCA_030765085.1. NCBI lineage: Eukaryota > Viridiplantae > Streptophyta > Magnoliopsida > Asparagales > Amaryllidaceae > Allium > Allium cepa. The sequence goes on along the minus strand of CM060943.1, from coordinate 275,762,092 downwards.
ATCTTTAAGAGTTATGACTTCTTTACTTATATTATCTCTCAAAAAATGATGTCTAATATCAATATGTTTTGTTCTAGCATGATGATTTGGATTCTTAGATAGATTTATTACTTATTACACTTGTTTATCACAATAAATTGGTGATTTAGTTATAGTTAATCCAAAATCTTTTAAAGTTTATTGCATATAAATAACTTGAGAACAAGCCAAAGCAGCAGATATATATTCTGCTTCGGTTGTTGACAAGGATAGAGTGTTTTGCTTCTTACTAAACCAGGAAACCAGAGAATGTCCTAAAAAGTGACAAGTTCCACTTGTACTTTTTCGGTCAGATTTACAACCAGCGTAATCAGCATCACAATATGAAATTAAACAAATATATCATTTTTAGGGTAAAATAAACCATAATATAAAGTATGTTTTTACATATCTTAAAATTCTTTTAACGGCTTTTAAGTGAGTTTCTTTAGGTTGAGATTGGTGTCTTGCAAGAGACAGACACTATGCATGATGTCAGGACGACTTGCCATTATATAAAGCAGTGAACCAATCATTCTCCTACATAATTTTTGATCAACATCTTTTGATTTATCTTCTTTACTTAAAGCTACATTAGTTGTCATTGGAGTTGGTTTCCCACCAGAAGGGGTCAATCCAAATTTTTTAATTAAATCCTTGGCATATTTTTCTTAACTAATGAAAATTCTTTTATCTAATTGTTTGATTTGATGTCCTAAGAAGAAACTTAGTTGTCCCATATGACTCATTTGAAATTCTTTAGTCATTATATAAGAAAATTCTTTATTCATTGTGTTATTAGTTGATCCAAATATTATATCATCTACATATATTTGTACTAGTTGAATATCATTTTTGTTTCTTTTAATAAAAAGAGTTATATCTATTTTACTAATTTCAAAACTAGATTGTAGTAGATAAGATCTTAGTCTTTCATACCAGGCTCTAGGAGTTGTTTCAGACCATATAAAGATTTCTTTAATTTATAAACATGATTTGGAAATTTATTATCTTCAAAAAGTGGAGGTTGTTCAACATAAGCATCTTCTTTTACAAAACCATTAACATCCATTTGATATAACTTCAAATTATTGTAGTTTGTGAAAGAAAGTAGAATTCTGATAGCTTATAATCTTGCTACAGGTGCAAAGGTTTCGTCATAATCAATTCCTTCTTCTTGACAATAACCTTGCGTGAATAAACGAGCCTTATTTCTCACGACCTCACCAAGTTCATTCATTTTATTTTATAGACCGATTTTGTTCCAATTATACTTTTATCCTCAGGTCTAGGAACAAGTTCCCAAACATCATTTCTGGTGAACTGATTCAACTTTTCTTGCATAGCAAGAATCCATGAATCATCAGATGATGCTTCCTTTGGATTTTTAGGTTCAATAGTTGATATAAAAGCTACATTACTCATACTATTTACTTGATTTCTTGCTTTAACTATAGATTCAATGTTTCCTAGTATATTTTCTACAAGATGATCTTCTAATAGCCTAAATCTCTTATTAGGTTGAATGATTTCACAATTAGTTTCATTAGGTTCATTATTTAAAGTTACAAAATCTTCTTCATCTTCTATTTGTACAGTTTCTTTAAAATTTTCGTCAAATGATACATGCATTGTTTCTTTAATAGTGTTATTTCTTAAATTGTAAACTCTAAACGCTTTACTTCTATTGGAATATCCGATGAAGATACCTTTATCGAATTTAGGTTCAAATTTATCTAAATTATCTTTTGTATTAAGAATAAAACACTTACTACCAAAAAATTTAAAATAAGCTACTACGGGTTTCTTATTGTAAAGTAATTCATATGGGTTTTTTATTAGTCAATGGTCTAATTAAAATCCTATTTAATATATAACAAGCTAAGACGAATGCTTCAGCCCAAAAGTTTTTAGGTAAGTTACTCTCAGAAAGCATTGTTCTAGCACACTTTTAAATCATTCTATTCTTACGTTCTACCACTTCGTTTTGTCGTGGAGTTCGTGGAAAAGTGAAATTATGAGTAATTCCTTTTTTATTACAGAAATTCTCAAAATTTTCATTTTTAAATTCTCCACCGTGATCACTACGAATAGTTTTTATTTTTAAAGAAAGTTGATTTTGAATTCTTTTAGCAAATTTTTTAAGTAATTCAAAAGCATCACTTTTAAGTTTAAGAAAAATTTTCCAAGTATATCTAGGGTAATCATCTACAATTACAAAAACATATTTATTGTGATTAATTGATTTAACTTGAGATGGGCCAAATAAATCTAAATGAAGTAATTCTAGAGGTTTAGAAGTAGAAATCATCTTTTAATTTAAATGAACTTTTCTTAAGTTTTCCTAATTGACAAACATCACATATACTATCTACTTTAAAGTTTAACTCGGGAAGACCTCTAACTAAGTCAAGTTTTGATAACCTAGATAATAATTTGAAATTTAAATGACCAAATCTTTCATGCCAAATCCAACGGTCGCTTGTATTACCCCAAAGACATAAGTTATCATTTGAAATTTTCATATTAAGGATGTAAATGTTTTTCTTCCTAATTCCTTCAAAGATAATATTTGACTTATTATCTTCGATGTGACACTTATCTTTTCCAAATTTAATTTTAGATCCTTTATCACATAGTTGACTTATACTAAGAAAATTATGTTTCAAATTCCTAACTAGCAAAATATCATAAATAAGAGGAGTTTTAGAATAACCGACATTGTCGATGCCAATCACATATCCTTTTGATTTGTCTCCAAAGTTGACCAATCCACCATCTTGATATATAATGTCATTGAGTATCTCGGGATTTACAGTCATATGCCCTGAACAACCACCATCAAGTATCCATTTATCTTTCTCAATCTGCATAGTTTGTCCATTGGTTATTGATTCTTCAAAAGCCATGTAGCATGTTTGTTCCTGCATAACAAACCAATTCGGTAGATAACTTGATTTTTCATAAAAACTATATGCATACTTATGATACTTTGATGAAATGCATAAACTCAAACTAGTATTAACAAAATTTCCTTAAAATGCCATTCTTAACTTTTCAAGTTTCAGATTATGAAAACTATGAAAACCTATGCTCTGATACTAATTGAAAGTGAGTGCAGATTAAAGATCTTAAGGATAATTTAACACTAGAGGGGAGTGAATAGTGTTTGATGGATTCTAAGCCGACTAATTTAAAATTATGACATAAATAAATGCAAAACTTAATCACAGAACAATCACAGAATCAAACACAGATGCAGAAAGTAAATAAAAAGCAGTAAAAGGAAAGAACACACCGGATTTTATATTGATCCGAAGTTACCTTACATCCAATCCTGTACCAAGGCAAACCACCTCATACAGATTTTTATTATACCAATGCCGAGATTACAATCCTCGATTTCTAAAGGCCTTGAAGTATCCTCCTGTCTCACGAGTCCCGGGCAAACTCTCTTGATTTACGGGACTCAAGATCACCCAATTGGTTTCATGCACAACCACACCTTATAGAGAGACTCGATAAACTTTTGATTACAAATTGATCCAATAACTCTGAATAGCACTTTGATCTTCGAGAGTGGGCAGAGAATCAAACAAGAATGAGATTCTAATTTGATTCACTTGAGAATTCGATAGAATTTCGGTATGATCATGAAAATATGAAAATTATAGAATATGGATTTATGGAGAAGCGGCAGTGAAGAAAATAAGAAATTAGTTAGTTAAAAAATTCGTTTGTGAAGGCTATTTATAAAGCACCAACGGTCATAACCATTCTGAGGAGATTTAAACGAATAGACACTTCTTTTGAAAATTGAAACTTTTGATTTCAACGGCCACCATGTCGACATGGGGTATCCCATGATGTCGACATCCCTAGTTAAAAAAACAATGTAAAGTTTGTTTTGAAAATGAAGTTTAAAACAAGAGTTTATTTTAAAAAAGAATCAAATAATATTTTAAGGCTAAAACATCTTTTTGAAAAATCGTTTGAAAAGATAATTTTAAGGCTAAAATATTTTGAAAAAAAGTTTTGAAAATCATTTTGAAAAATCATTTCGAAGTAGTTTTGCAAGCTTTTTCCTACAGAATATCTCATCACATCAAGACTCGATGACTTGTACAAAACCAAGACATTCGTGGGTTTGTAAGCCACTTGTCGTAAGTTTGTAAGCAACTTGTCGTGGGTTTGTAAGCCACTAAGAAGATAGAAATGGATTCCATCCCAAATGAAATTCGGAATGAAGATTTCCATGCTATTATGAAGTTTTTACAAAAAACTAGACACATCTTGAAATCTTGATCTTGATACTCATGAGTCTTCAAACATGATTTCTTCATTCTTGATCTTTATATTGTACAGTCTTCAATAATTAGTACCTGCCTTATATATCCGGCATAACTACATGCATATATATAGAGATAATAGTATTAGTATATAATTATAATAAAATAAGTTACAAAGGTTCTTATCATCAAAACCACCATCTCCAGTTCCTAACTATCTACTCCCAAACTTGGTGTTAGCAACCCATTCCAAGCCTCAATGGATGGGTCACATGTACCTTGACTTTAAACATCTCAAGCATTTGAAATCAGGAAATTTATTCATCTATCGATCCAACTTGTTGACCTAGAAACAAGTATATAATAGAGCAATCAAAATGGAGAACATGAAGCTAATGGCAAGTAGCACATGAAAAAGACAATAGAAAAAGTCCATAAGGAAATCCTCTAAATGGGTACCAATCCATGCTTATAGTTTGGTACTGATCCACCATATTTGCTGAGATGGCCACATTTTCACGAGCTTATCCAATATTGAATGTGGAGAACATGGATGTGAACATAGATGACCAAGTTTCAGTGAACTTCAACTATATATAGGCATGGAGGGGCATCATTTTGAGAATCTTTTGTCTTTCTTAACATTTTCCTCTATATTCCCTTGTAATCCCGAGGATCAATCCCAATTCATAAGAATAGAAGTCGTAAATAGCAACCAAATCCATAATAAAGTTAAGTGGACGAAGGCAACGATTAGCCGAACCATAATAAAAATTTTGTGCCTTGTTATTTCTTGTTTTTTTTTACTTTCTTCACTCTTTCTTCTACTATACTCATTTGAGTGTTTGTGCCACATTTTGGCACAAATGCACAATAAAAGTACGGTTTCACCATGGCATAGCAATATTCGCTCTGCACAGGTTAAGTAGGGGAAATCTGCGGATGACATTGATCAGGCCTTTATCGACGAGATCGTAAAGGTCAGGAAATAGACGTTCGAACCATTGTTCTCTGGAGATAGGAAATAACATGGAACTTGGATTATTTACAACTCGTTAGGTTCTATTTAGCCAAGCAGAAACACTTTGGCAACAATACAACAAAACTAAATAATAGAGTATGACTAAAGTAACTGTAGAAATTTTATATATATGCATAGAGTTGCAATAAATTAAAGCGTTGCACGGAAATAGAAATGTATAATATAGATAAATTGTAGCACAAGTTGTTATATTATATATGCAGGCAGTTGTATATAGGCAGGAATAGAATATAAAGTGTGGAAATGTCAACGGAACAAAGATTGAACGGGAAAGGAGTCGTTCATTTCCTTCGAACTTTAGACACGATCAATGCGGGTGCCGGTCCCACTCGAACACGGCCTATGTCAATGAAGTAGAAAAAATTTAGAACCCAAAAGGAGAAAAATAGAAGCTATCTCGTAGTCTTTGGATGATGGTCGAGGAGCTTATTTATTACAACACTTCTTCTTGTTGCCTGCTTTGCTGCTTGAGCCATCTTGATGATTCTACCTGACCCGATGCATTTGGGTCAGTAGGAGCTTCAGTAGCAGCTTTAGTGACAACATCATCCATGGCCAGGATAGCTTTCCCTCTTTAAGTTTTTCTATATGGTCAACATTGAGGTACTTAGCCCTAAGTTCATCCTTGGCGAGGTATTCACTGGCTACTTCTGAACGACATAATATCTCCCCTTAGGCATCAGCGAGGGTAATGGCGCATGTACTTCCTAACCACTCAAGTTCTTGTATTGGATGAGGTTTGCAAAGAACTGTTGAAGGGTGGTGTTTAATTCTTCCATCTCTTTTGCCTTTGCTCCTTCAGCGTATTTAGATCATGCACAACATTGGTAAAGTCAACTCGAGCCTCCAATATTTCTCTCTTTACCAACAGTGGTTCGGATTCAAGTCTCTCCTTTTCAACGTGGAGCTCTCTGATTTTAGCGGTCTGGTCTCCAATGGTTTTATCTTTTTCTAGGATAGTTTCGTCCTTTGCATGGATGGCCATGTTCTTATCAGCAAGCTATGTCTTAAGAGCAGCATTGTCTTCATGAGCGGTCCTTAATAGATCTTTCATCATGAACTCGGCATGTTTATGAGCCTTTGTCATCTCCATAGCTAATTTTTTTGCCTTTCTTTTAGCTCCCATTGTCATAGATCTCTCCTTTTCCACCTTCACCAAATCCCTCTTGTACCCCTCTATAAGGCTGCCATAGGTTCTCTCTTCGTATTCAAATAATTGGATATTCATTTGGTTGATTCGATTGACATTGGAGAAGGCATCGCAAAGCTTCTTCCACTCGTATACTTGGTCGGCAAGCTCTTAGACCTAACCAACATTGCTGTCTACCTTATTTTTATCAATAATTTTGATGTCATGGTCAAACACGATGCTAATTAAGAAAAAGTCAGGGAAGGAAGCCTAAATGCGACTGGGCAGGGCTGGAGGAGCTGGATAAGTGGCGATTCATTTGGATTGAGGGGAAGGAGGAATAGTAGTAGCAAGTGAAAGGAAGGTGACGTTTGTTGTTGCGAAGGGAGCTGAGGTCGAGGTCGATGTGATGGAACGCTAAAGGAGGAACCGTGATGGTTATGTGAATTTTTATGCCTCTTTCCATGACCATAAAGCTGCCACTCTTTGGCTTACCTCTTTTTTTGATCCCTCTTGGCTTGACGATCTTTTTGTTCCACTCATTCTCTATCCTTTCTTTGAGATTTCTTCTCATCTATTTCTCGCTCTCTGCTATAGTTGGAGTGAGGTGAATATAGATCCAGAGTGTGAATCCTTTCCCCAAAAACGTCATATTCGGGATTACTGAATCGATCTATTTCCATGGTGCCTGAAACGAAAGAAAGGATTATATCAGTTTTGGAACATTAGGATATGAGTAAATGCAATGAATGTGTGTTCATGATTCAAGAAGTACATGGAGTGTTGGTGTCCCCCTAAGTTTTCTAAGGACTTGTTTGAAAGGGAGTAACAATGGAGTCTTACCTCCTTTGGCAAGAACACCTTTGGAAGGAAAGCTGAAGCCTAGGGAGCACTCCTTAAGAAGATTAGCAACTAGAATATCAAGGTCGCTTAATGAACCAAAAATGACATTTGTCGCACCACACAAAGGAGTCGCCTCGGTAGTTGGCATTATGCATGAATCTGTGGTTTGCTCTAATGTCCTAATGATTATATGCTTTGGATGCGACGAGTCTAGGAGTTTGGTGCCATTGGGAGAAAACTCTCCATATGATTCATCTTCCTCTTGACTGATGTCGTTATCACTGTCCCCTCCTTCATCGTTTTCTTCTTCTTTCTCTCTTTCTTCTTCCCTACCTCTTTTTTCCTCAACCGTTGCTATCTCAATTCCCTCATCGTCTTCTACTGATAATTCACCGGCAACGTGATCATCTATTGCTCTATATACTAGTTTATCAACGTTAGTCGTGCCAAATTAGCCTTCAACGCCTCCTTGGATGTAATCACCAGAACTATGAGTAGGGGCAAAACACCTGGTTGCAATTCTAGAGCTATTCAGTAGAGTTTCAATAGGAATGACGAATCGATTGTGATGTTGGAGGTTGCACTAATGAAGGTTCTCATTTGTCAGGAGCTAGGTGGCGGAGCGATATAGGATGTGGATGCTCTTAAGGGTCTTAAGAGTAGAAAAATGCTCCATGCTTGTGGCTTAAGCAAGAATATCTGAGAAGAAAGGAGATAACAAGTTAAATGATCGAAAGATGAAAGTCGAAGCATGGAAGAGAATGGAAAGGAAAGGATCTTATTTTAGAAAGCTAGAGTCTGTTGAATCCGTATGGACAACGAATGAGGAAATATTCGTTCTTGATGTACGAAATTTTATTGTGGAGCACTTCAATGAGTTTGTAGCAACACCAGGCTTCGATGATCATATAAGAAGGCTACTCTCTCCGTTGTTTGAAACTCAAGGCATGAGTTAGCTCTTTGAAAGTAGGAGGTCGCTGGAACTGATTCATGAACAGGACATATAAGGAGTTCGGCAAGGCGTATCCATTGGGATGGACTTGATTTGGAGTGAGCACGAGCCTCTAGAGGAACATGCACAAGAATGAATAGAAGGGAGGTATGGTGCTGCCTAAGTACATATACCTATTTCAAGCCGTATTGCACGTTTGAGGATTGTGCGCACGTTAAATTTGTGTTGGAAGCAGGACATCATCCTTAGGAATCCCATGTTGCTAACATATGGTCCGAAGCATCTTAATGGTTAGAATTATTGGCATCTTCTCTAGAGGATCATCCAAAATGAGCCATGTTCCATGATGGAATTATGCAGAAACGGACTGTATATGTATATGTATATCTATGTAGGATCATCCAAAACGAGCCATGCTCCACATGACGAACGGACTGCATATGTATATGTATATCTATGCAGAAACGGACTGTATATGTGTCATGTACATGACGAATGGGCCATTCTGCATAGATAGTCCACTTGTGCTGGAAAACGAGCCATGTTGCATGATGGAATTATGCATTGGGTTTTACCCGTTATCGTCAGATAATCGATAGAGCAACCACTACCTAGGGCAATGCGGAGCATTCTTTTATGGGAATACGAGAAGTGCAATGATTGGAAATGCTATGCAATGTGATTATTTGAATGTCCGAAGTATTGAACAATAACTTGTGATTGACCATTTATTGATAATGTGTGTTCATAATTTTGAAAGGATGGAAATGAAAAAGTTTTGCAAAATTGTGAACATCACAATTTCATCAATATTAACGTAGTATAGGGACATGGATTTGACAAATATTTTAGTTCAAAGATTTGATTAGTTGCAAGTTAAAGAACCTTCTGTCCATTAGCCGTAGATGAACACAATACACGATAGTCTACAACCACATTCACCATCGCAAAATGAAGCGACAGCCAACCTTGATAATCTCGGGTCTGAATTTATCCTAGAGTTCGAGGAGTATTTTGACGAGATTTTTGGAGTGAGCGGTGATGGTTAAGGTAGATGTTAGGTGGCGCCGGTGCTTTCAAGTAGATGGCGACTGTTACGAGAAGGAAGTGGCAATCAGTTTGGATGAAGGGGTTAAAGTCATTGTAGTTCGATGTCAAGGAGAGAGCAAATCGGCTATCAGGAAATGAAAGCGTGGAAGGAAAATAAGTCAAGTGTTCAGCTTATATACACATATTGAATAGGCAAGAAAATTTTGCTCGGTACCGACCAAAACAGGCCAGTACTGAGATAAATTTTTAACCAAAAATAAAAGAAAAATGCAAGAAAAAGAAGGAGGTAGTCCCTACCTGTTTAAAGCATGGAATTGTCTCAAGAGTGTAGATCTCGTCTTTAGCATGTAGAACGGAATTTCGACTATAGAAAGCAGTTGCATGGATATCCATGGAATTGAGACAATGCATCTAAGCAACTCGTGGATAACCAATAGTTGTATATGGATGATGATAAACCTTTGTCTTATTCCAGAGCACGCTTTGTTTCCAGCAGAAGCATACTCTGGGGGAAAATGTTATTTGACATTTTAACTAAGCAGCTTTCAAATGAATCTAGGCGTCAAGATGAAGATGAAACGATTCAGGGACTTGGGAACACGTTTGGAGAACAATAAGATTGATCTCAAGAGGTTGGTGAATCATTGGAATTAAGGAACGAGGTCGGTATCTTGCTGGTACCGAGCACTTTTTTCGGCCCCATTTGGCTTTAGAAGTCAAGCCTTATAGAGTAATAGCTTAAGTGATCATCTCGGGATACCATTTTATAGGAATATGTGAATAGCTACAAGGAAGTTTTGAAGGAAAGAAGGCAAGTACTGAAGATATTAGAACCTTTTGGAGATAACATGATTTCTATGGAAAAGTTCTCAAAATATGAAGGATCGAAGATAGAAGACAAAGAGAAGGAAGATGGAGCAACCTTACCCTGTAATTCAAGTCGGTACCAACCACCGTTGTTCGGTACCGAGATGAATTCTCATCCTTGAGAACTCCATTTTCCTCTCCTACATTTTCAGATCTAAAGTTAGACCTGGTAAATTGAGATCCAGCGATTTTGTTGGATGGTTTCTCTTTAAATATAGTACCTATGGCAAGTGGAAAAGGAGTTTTGGCATTTGCTTTCTTCAGTTTCTATTTCTACTCACCCCTACTCACTAAGGAAGTTACTCTTGGTTATTCTAGACTGTTAGACCAAAACCTTTTTACTTGTGACTGAAATCAATAATCAATAACAATACAACGGATATAGACCTTTGATTTTCCGAACTACTTTAAAAGTCTCTGTATTATTTGCTATTTCTACTAGTTCTTTTACATTCAATTGGTTTTTGGGTATGTGCCATTTTCCAGTCAACAACCATCGTATGTCAAAAATAGCTATCATAAATTTAAAAATAATAATTATCGTAAATCCCAAAATATTAATTATTGTAAATCTCAAATAGCAGCATTTGAAATTTCTCAAAGTGCAGTGAATATCATAAATCCTAAAATAATAGTCAATATAAAACTTTGTGCTATCGCACCTTTAAAATATTTATCATAAATCATAAAATACATAACTATTGTAAATCTAAAATATATATCTATCGCAAGTCACGATATACATAGCTGTTGTAAATCAAAGCTGTCATGAAATATAGCTATCCTAATTTAAAAGCCAATAGTTATCGTAAACAAAATCCAGTAGCCATCATAAATCTCAAATGTCAGCTATCGAATTCTCAAAATACATATAGATACCATAAATCATGAATAATAGCTATCATAAATTTGAAATACATTGTTGTTTCAATTTTAACTTTAGAAGCTATCGTAAGTCTCAATATAGGCTATCGTAAAATAAGACGAGAGCTATTATAGATCAATAAAATGGTGTTATCGTAAATAAAGATGGCACTCTTATGAATAATTTTAAAACTGATTTCTTGTCTTTGAAAGCAAATACTTTTCACCAAATCATACTATATGTCAAATTTCTATTACTTGTTCAAAACCTTTATAGAAATCCTTTTCATGTCGTGTGTCCCTTCACTATTTCCTCTTCTTCGTTTTGAAAGAAAATATAAAGCAAAGTATATCAGTTCATATTTGCTTCGAATACCTGCTTGTCTCTCTCCAGGTTATATTTATTTTTGCTTTGAGAAAACAAATATATAAGTAATTATATATTTTGTATCGGTTGGTCTCATTTTTCTCGAGCTAAACCATGCTCATGCCCGAGTTTACATCCTTCATACCTGAAGCAGACCCAAGCCCACCCATCCTCCTTCCTGAACCACACAGCGCCTCCCACCACCCACTCCATCCGATGCCCACTCCACCACCCTTATAGCGCCTCGCCTTTCCACGCAACTGCCACATGACCACAACCGAACTCAAAACCCCTCCAGCTGAGAACAACCACTGTCGCACCTGACCCGAAGCCTTCCACTACCCCAGCCTGCTTCCTCGAGACTAGCCACCCCAACCAAGTGTTCACGGCCACCAAACCCATCTCCAGCCTTCACACTCCAGCTGACACCTCCACCGCCTACTTCTCTAACCCAGGCTTTACTTTCCCCAACCAAGCAACATCCACAGCCGAGCCAAGTCTCACTCCCCACCACTACCAGCCCTCTCCTCCACTTCGTTGTTACTCCATGCCATAGCCACCTAAACCCAGTCCTACCCCATGCCATGCTCTACCATCTACCTCCACGCAACAAACCTAGCAGCCGATCCAAACCCCATGTCCTTCACACTGCCAAGCTAAACCTCTACCACCCTGATAGCCGCTGCTTACTCCCCTTCCCAGTCACCTCTGCCGTGCTTACACTTCCCCGACTGCGTAGCAGCCACTTCTATTTGCTGAGCAACCATTCCCTGATACAGCCGAGCAGTAACTTTGAATTTCCTTTCTCCCACCTTTTAAAAAAAATTATATATATAGACATACATATACATATATATACATATATATATATATATATATATATATTGTATATGTATATATATGCTTTTCTTCAATCTAAGCTTATATATATAAGTATACTTATATATATTTTGATTTTTGAATCCAGTCGCTTAGATTTGCTTTTGTGCTTATCGCCGCTCTTTGACATGTCGTGTGTGTATCCATGTGTGTGTCCATGTCATATTTCGTTGCCATCATTATTTCCATAGCCTCGAAAGGTGAGCAATCACTCACGATTAACATTCATATGCTAGTAAATTTATACTCACATGAAATGGCAATTGAAATATGATGTTATGAATTGTTAGTTATTTTATTGTTCAATATGATATGTTATTATTTAAAATTGTCAACATATGTTAATTGACACATGACACCATAACCTGTTAGTATATATATAAAATTTAAATTGCTAATGATTATATATGCTGGTAATTGATATGTTATGCTACTTTATTTTATTTTTCTCACTCTGCAAGTTCCCTATTAGTTTAGGAATCCCCTATGGGTTGAAATTATATATACCCGAACGATATCATAGATTAGAGAAAATCGTTATGGGTTGAAATGATAAAACCAAGCGATTTTATTGACTTTGAAATTTTAGGATTGTGGGTTGAAATGATATATACCCGTAAATATTAAATTATTGCGCATTGAAACGATAAATATCCATATCACTTGACCATAGGTTAGAAAACTATATACGGACACCGTTGGTCTATTTTTAAATGATTTCCATATTTTTTTTGAAAAGAAAATATACATATGTTTTGATTTTAAAATATATAATATAAATACTTTTACTTTTATTTTAATATATGTGTAAATTTTAGATTTTTAAAGGTATATATTTAGAAATTTTAAACTTATAAGTTAAGTTTTGAAAATGTAAATTTTAAGATTTTACTTATAATTTTATTATTTTCAAGATATAAAATAACATTTAATATAAAATAAATTTAATAATAAGATATAATTTAATAATATTTAATATACTAAAACTTAATACAATTTAACTTAATCAGTATATATATAATATGTTTAAGTATTTATTTAAAATTATATTAATATTTTAAAAATAGATTTTGTAATAACTTTAATAAATTAAGGTTGGAAAGATAAATTGAAATTGATTCGAAAATTTATTTTTTAAGAATTGTATTCAAATAAAAATTGATTCTAAACTTATTAATTTTGAGATTTTAGAGACATGATTTTTTATAATTTGGTAACTTGATTTTGATTCAAAATGATTCGATGAATATTTTTAGATTTAAATAAAATTAATGTTGAATTTTGGAATATGTGTGAAATTTATCGAGTTGAGTTATTGTAAATGTTTGAATATTTAAACTTTGAAACCTATTGAATTTAAAGTGATTTATATTTGTAGTTCGAACTTGGATTTGAAATCGATAAATTAAAATGGTTTTAATGAGAATTTGAACTGAACCTTTAATCTTTTTAATTGAAATTGTCGAATTGAGATTGATTTAAATTGAATTTTGGAACTAAATTTGATTTGAATTGATTTGTGAAATTGAAAGTAACAATTCTATTTTGAAACTATTTTCATATAAACTCTTTTAAAATCTATAAACTATTATATATATATATATATTATTTTAAATTTATAGACAATTTTAAATATAAATATTTAATATACAAACTATATATACACACACACACTATTTTAATCTATAACCTATTTTTAAATATAAACTATTTTAATGTATAACTATTCCAATATATATACTACTTTTAATATTCATACTGTTTAAGTTGGAACTATTATGATTTAGATTTAATGGATTCAAGTGGGATATTTGATATGATGGTTTAAACTATTTTAGGGTTATGATCTTGGAAATGAAAACGATTACGAAAGTGAATACTATTTTGAAATGATTATACTTTGGAACTTAATAGGATTTTGAAGTAAATAATGGTTTCAAAAGTGATATGATTTTGAAATCAATATGATATTTTGATATGAAGTATGAACTATTTGAAATATAAAATGACCAGGGTGTGAAATAAGCACTTGGTTTTTATAGAGACCGGGATCTGATATTGCCATACTCTTTGCCAATACCAAAAACCATTTTAACAACTGTGTACGTGGTGGAGAATCCAAAATGAAGTATGATGGTTTGGCGACGTCTATATGAGGTATGAACATAGCCCTGACTCCCGCGAATTAGCTTGTAGTGACTAAAACAGGAGCTATACCTGAGCCAAGTGAGGCCGCACCTCCGATCAAGCATGTTTCTTCGATATAATATCTATTACTTTGTGATTTGATTGGGTGCACCTTTGACTATGGGAGTGTATCTCAAGATGGGCGGTAGTAGCTGCTATACCTCATCACTAGCCTGGTTTTGCAAAACGATAGTATCATACCCTAGGCATTGCCTCGCGTGCCTTGTCACATGCCTTATCAAGCCAATTATGAGTTTGGTTTGTATCATACCTATGGAGTGCTCACTAAGTATCACACCGGTTTGTCGGAGCTTACAGTATCAGTACAGACTATGATATTTATATAAAAACATATTAATGGGGATATAGGTAATGCCTTAATGCTATTTTAGTAGTTTACTTTACTGTAGACATTATCTTTATAGCATATTGCACTATGTATGTGGATAGTTTAACGAATCCTCAAGGGATGGAACCCCAACCTCCTTTATGTTATATTACATTTCACTTGGACATTTCACTTGAGCTAATTTACTTGCATAAGAATGTTAATCCTGACTCGAGTGTTTTGTGTTTTGCTTTATGCTCGGGTCAGCTTGAGTGTCACAACATTTGAGACTCGCCTTTAGAGCTTGGAGATTTTCTTGGAGTTATCTATTCAGCTTTTCAGTAATTTCAGTTATTTCCATTTGTTTATGTTAAGACTTGTCAGTTTCTTTTGTATTATCTATATACCTGGGATTTTTTGTTGTATTTTACTTTAGACTCCGATGTTCTATAGTAGCTTCATGAAATACTATTTATCTATTTCACTACTTATTGTTGTAAAACTCTGTGTTTGTGATTTTGTAATTGATTTATTTACTGTATATGCTAATTTTTTGCTAAATATAAATTTATAATCTATTGTTTTGAGCGATTCAAGTCTGACATGTTTGGATTATTATCGATTTGAATGGTTCGAAATAGCGGGTTGTTATAGGATATGCAGCGAGAGAGGAGAGAGGGAGAGAGGTCGATGTTGAGTGGTGAAGGAGCGTGGCATATTTTTACTTTCCCTCCTTTTTCACGTTGACCTAGGAGCTGCGTTTTGGAGATTGTTTTTCTATTTTTTTGAATAATCCATGCACGTGATCGCAACATTTTCATTAAAACACTACTGTAACGACCCATAAATTTTCGATAATTAAAATGGCTAATTTAATAAGATTTCGTGATTTAGTGTTAGAAAAAAATTTGTAAGTCGTTAGGAATAATAATAAATGTTGAATCCATTGGGTATAATAAAGTAATTGTTTGATAAGTAAAATCTATTTAAATCAAATATTGAATATTGAACAGGTAAATTGTTTAAATTAAATATTTAAAACTTATTGAATAATTGAATAATGGGAATTGCATAAACGTATAATGGAAATGGTTGTTCTATAATTTTAATTCGTTTCAAAAGTTAAATTTTTAAGTTCGTTTTGAATATCTCAAAAGATAGTGATTCAAGAATAATAAAATTTGTTTAAATTTAATATTACAAATGTTGAATAATTAAATTCCGAATTTGATATGATTAATTTGATATTGAAATTTAATATATGAAAATAGAGTGGATAATTGAAATTTGATTTAATATGATTCAGATTGGTTTCCAAAGTGAATATAAGTTATACTGGGATTATAATAGAGTTAATAAGATTTTAAAATTGGAAATTATTGGATAATTGAATAACGGGTTTAATATGATTAAAAATGTTTTGTAAAATTTTATTTTATCATATTAAAGTAAGAATGATGTTGTAGAACTTTTAAAATTGAATTAAAAGTAAATTTGTGAAAATGGAATATTTTAATATTTAATTATCGACTGAAAAATAGCCAATTTTCGAACAGTCTCAGAATTGGACGAAACTAGTTCCATTGGATCCGTAATGGTTCGTTATTATCGGATTTCAATTTTCGTAGCAATCGGAGTTTTCGTTTGACCGTGGCAGCTCGAAACGCATCGAAATTGTTTTAATATTTAATTGACGAGTTAAAATAGTCATTTTTTAAACAGTCTCGGATTTCGACGAAACTAGTTTCATCGGATCCGTAATGTGATATTATTGTAAGATTTGAAATTTCATATCAATCGGATTTACCGTTTGTCCGGGGCAAGCCAAAACGCCTAGAAATTAGTTTAAATCGATTTAACTTAAATTGATCGTTTATCGTTGTAACTCACAAATACGATCAAATTAGCTTCCGAAACCTATTCCATTGTGTCCAGAACGCGGGATAAACCCTAGAAACGTCGGTTACCGCGCATAAATCGGAGTTCGGAAAACCCGGGATGAATAGTGTTCGTAGTTTTTCTATAAAAGCACGATATTGTTTCATTTTGCAAAAGAAAATAAAAACCCTAGGGTTTGTACAGCCACCACCTCTTATATCCATCAATCGCCAATATGCATTCATCTTCTCCCCTCGAATTCTCCAAATCCATCAGCTTTTACAACAAACTCCCAACTAACAATTCGTAGAGCATTGTGAGACCTTCAATCTGAACGGTCAAGATCGTAAAATTCGAAGTGGATCAACGGGAAAAGGAGCTTGAAGGCCAGCAGTTCATCCTCATTTTGCGTGCTCAATAGGGAGCCGAGCTCCATGTTTTTGCAGCCGAGTGAAGAGGAGGGGATGGGCTTTGGAATGGAAGCTTCTGATCGTTGTCGAAGTCGTCGTGGAGGCTCGAAAAATTAAACCCTCGTTTTCTTGATGGGTTCGGCTTCTCCTGTAGAAGATCGCGCGTGAGAAGGATGGGGCAATGGCCTTGATGGATGCAGGGGAATGAAAGGCCATGATGGTGTGGGTTTGAAATTGAAAATAAAATTGTAATTTATATACATAAAAATCGTTCAAACTTCAAATATTGATATCCTTTTGATACGAGGTCGAAAACACACGAAACAAGTTGCGTTGTCTTCATTTCGTCGAGCACTACGCGATGGAGCTGAATTGGAATCGTTTGGAACTAGAGAAAATTTTGGGTTAAATCGAACGTCGTTCGATTTGATTTAAAACCGTAAAAATCAAGGTGAGTGTTTTATAACTCTCACAACGTACTAAATATCTTTATGCTAGTTAAATTGGATATTATGAAGTGTTATGATTTTTATTTGTCGTTGTTTGATAAATTTAATTGCCATATAGAATGTCATTCGAATTAATCGTTGAAAATTAAATTGACAGTTAAATTGAAATTGAAATTGAATTGCGATTAAATTACCTGACATTGATAACTATGAAATTGCCATGAATTGTATTGTCTATTGGATGATTTATTTCGATGGATGCTATTGGTTGATATTTAAATGTTTGGATGTTTATTGCTTATATATAACCTGTTATGCATACATATGAAATTGTGATTTGATTTAAGTGATATATATTCATCCCTGACATTTAATTGAAATAAATAATTACTTGGCCATAGGATAGAAAATTATATACGGACACCGAATTGGCGAAATTTATAATTTTTAAAATCGTCGATTTGAAATTTATTTAAATGTTTCGATTTAAAATTTATAAATAGAAATCAATTTATAGAAATCGAATTCATCGAAAATTGAGTTTAGAATGTTGAAATAAATTTTGGTTAAAAGAAATTGTTAAATAATTAAAGTGGAGACTTTAGAATTTAAAAATCGGGATATGATTGAATTTCGAAAATTGATTTGTTTAAAGATTTAACCTTAATTCAAGCTTTGAATATTACTAAGTAAAAGCGATATAAAATGATATTTTGAAATTGAGCTTGAAGTTGAATCATATTTGTAACTGGGATTTAAATTTGAATATCGATGGAAAATTTTGTTAAGTGTTATAAATGGATATTTTGAAAATCAAGCTCCAAATCGATATAAATTGAAATTAAATTAATTGAAAGTGAATATAAAATTTAATAAATTGAAGTCAAAGTTGACATTGATGGAATCGAAATCGAAATCGAATCGGTAGAAGGGAAATTGAAATTGTTTTGAATTGGGAAGTTATAATTGAAATGGTTCGGTTTTGAAGCTGTTTTATTTGTTTTCCAAATTACTCAGTTATATAAACCATTTTTGAATACTTAAATTATTTTAATCTATTTTAAATCTACTTAACCCAATTTAAATCATTTTAAACTAATTGATCTATTTTAAATCCATTTTTAGATTTTAAGTATCTTTTACTATTTTAATTATTTAAAACTACTTTTAAACTACTTAAACTATTTCCTAAAAATTTCAAGCTGGTTAATAAGGTGAAATGTTTATGTTTAAATCTTGAATTTAAATACGAATTGGGTTAAATGAAGTTGCAACCTAAATTGAAATTCGAAACGATTTTGAAATCAAAATGAGATATTGAGGCGAAAAATGATTTTTGAAACGGAACCTTACATTTTAAATAGATACGATGATATTTGAAATGGATTTGATTTTTGAAGCGAATATGATATTTTGATATCAATTATGAATCGATTTGAAATATAAAAGAGCCAACGGTGTAATAATACGTGGTTATTAAAGAGACCGGGATCAGATATGGACATACTCTCTGTCGATACCGAAAACCATTTTAATAACTATTATACACGGAGTGTTGATCCAGAATGAAGTGGATGGTTTGGTGAACGCGTTGACTGAAGAAAGAAAACGATATTGGATGACCCCTGACATGACTAACACAGGAGTCGCGTCGGGCCATTGAGGTTCGCCATCTCTAGCAGACACACTTCTTCGATACCATATCTATTACATTTGTGATGCGATTTGGGTGCACCCCTTGATTTTGGAGGGTTGTTTCGCGGTGTTGGGGTAGCTGCTGGCTATGCTCAACATCAGTCCGGATCACGCAACTACTAGTATCCTTGTTGGTATCGCCTCATGTACCTTTTCATACTGATTATCCTATTTGCGACCACTACGTTTTTTTTGTGTTATACCTATGGGGTACCCTCTGATAACCACCAGTTTACGGTGGGGCTTACGGTGCTGTATAGACTATGGCATTATAAAAATGTGTTAAGGGGGATTATGGTAACGCCTTAACGCTATTTTGATACTTTATATTACTGATAGGTGTTTGCACAAAAAATGGGTAAACACCTCCAAGTCGTATGAATTAGTTGATTTTATGTTGTTTCTAGTCATTCGGGTGATTTACGCAAATATATAAAAAGCAGGGACTAAACTGTAAAAGACACACAGATTTATAGTGGTTCGGCCAGAACGTGCCTACGTCCACTTTATATGTTATTCCCCTTTTCTCTTCAGATTACAAGTACAAAGCTTTGAGTACAAGTAATTGAAAGTTGTTTGAAAGTTCTATCCGTGCTTGAGCTCTCAAACTTGTCTGCCATTGTTGTACCCCTGCCCCTCTATTTATAGAGTAAAGCTGGGAGCAGGGGTCCTGGATGTATATAACTGCTGGTGGGCCTGGGCTGATGCAATCTGGCCTAGTAGTGTCGGTCCGGTACGCCTTGGTTCGGTGGTAGGTGGTAGATGGTTTGGTTCGGCAGGAGGTTGGTTCGGTGGTGAGTGGACCGGCAATGCATGGGGATGGAGTTGGATCGGTGGAAGTTGGTCCGGCCAAGGTTGATTCGGTGGTTAGTGGAGAGGGGATTGGTCCGGTAGGTGTGGGAAGTGTGTTGGTTCGGCAGGGAGTTGGTTCGGCAGGTAATGGAACAGGGTTTGGTTTGGTTATGCAGGGGAAGCGAAGTGGTTCGGCTACGCAGGGGAAGTGTAGGATGGACCGGTAGCACCTTGGTCCGGTGGAGGGTGGAAACGTACACAATATTTGCCCCCC
Source organism: Allium cepa (assembly GCA_030765085.1). Classification (NCBI taxonomy): domain Eukaryota; kingdom Viridiplantae; phylum Streptophyta; class Magnoliopsida; order Asparagales; family Amaryllidaceae; genus Allium; species Allium cepa. The sequence goes on along the minus strand of CM060943.1, from coordinate 275,741,779 downwards.
AAAGTGGGGCATATGCCCGCATATGTCGCGCTTTGTTTTAGCTTGGTCATCCACATCCGGTCCTGTGTGCCGGACCAATTCGTCCCGTTGTTTATATTTTCCTATAAGTATGGGCTTCAGGCCTTCGTTCAACCTCCATCATTTGAGACAGCCGAATCACCTAGTGCCGAATCATCTTAGTGCCGAATCATCTAGTGCCGAATCAGGTGTGTTTCTTTTGCCGAATGAGGTTTCTTCGTTTCACCGAATGAGCATAAAGATTTAATACCGGATGGACCTTATACTGAGAATGCCGAATGAACCCTGGTATTAGGAATGCCGAATGAACCATGGGGAGTTTGATTTGTCGGATGAATTCTCAGGCCTTTCGTACTTTTTAAATCACAAACGAAAACCCCAGACTGTACGCACTTGCTTGTTTGTATCTCTGCACCTCCTTGTTCTAATAATGTGCTTTTCTTTTGTGTTTGCAGGCAAATGTCTCGCAAAGTGGAAACCCGATCAGAAAAACAGAGGAAATCTATGGATAGAAGAGAGTCTCCCGCTGTGCCCCCAGTCCAGCCGGAACCAGCGCGACATGGATCTGCCCCGAGGTCGTTAGTGGACGGATATGGCCCTCAAGGGCTTCTGAACTCTCCTCCCGATTGCTTTCCGAGCTCCCTCAAAGTGGGACTACTTGATGTCATCGTTCGCTCCTTCGGGATTGACAGAGCGAGCATGCTGCTGCCGGGAGATGGTGTGATGCCATATGATCCTCCTGAAGGATATTTTGCCTATAGCTGATACCATTTCATGTTCGGGGCCATTCCTCCGATCAATGCATGGATAGTCAGCTTCATTACCTACCTGAAGGTGGCTCCATTCCAGCTTCAGCCCAACTCCTACGCCATCCCAGTGTGTCTATTCGTTATCTTCCATGGGAGGTATGGGTGCCCCCCTTCTAACCGGGAAATCCGATATTTGTATAATCTGAGGGGCTACAAGAAGGGGTCTCCGTACATTAGTTTAGAGTCAGTCGTGTCCTTCAAGCCAGTCTTGGACTTATACACGAAGTTCACCATGTTTAAGAAGGAATGGTTCTTCGTCAAGGACGACTCCGTTTCTTTTCGCCTTTTCACTTCTGGCTGTAAGTTGAATTCCATTTATAATTTCTTTGTCCCGACTGCAATGCTTCTTCTTATATGCTTTTATTTTTTGCTAGCGACAGGTGGCTTTGCGGTCGTGGAGAATGATCGCCTGGTACATATGGCTGCGGAGATAGAGGCTATCTCGGGAAGGGATAGGTCGGCTTCTTACTTGATCAGGAATGCCACTCTCCTGGAGCACAACTTGGTTCTGCCACGTCAATCTGTGGTTAAGCAGAGAGATACAGCCGAGGAGAGGGCTGCCAAAGCTAAAGACGGGGCCATGACGAAGAGCAGCAAGAGGAGACCCTTCTCGGTACCTCCAGTCATCGGGGGGAAGAAGCTCAAGAAATCTGATGGACTCTCTCCCAGCACATGCCCAGATGCTCCGGAGGAGGAAAGTGGAGAGGAGGAAAGAGGCGAGGAGAGTGGAGGTGATGGAGAAGGTGATGGTGGTAACGGTGGCAAAGGTCAGGATGGTAGTGGCTTTGGTGCCCTGACCTCTGGGCAAGCGGGTGAGATTCAAGAGTGGACGGATGATGCCTTCCGCCAAGCCTTTGAGGGGTTGGAGGAAGGGCCGGCCTTGGTGGAGAAATCGAAGAAGTCTGATAAGGCCGGGACTGGTGCAAGTCTATCTTCTGAGGGTCTTTCAGCTAAAGCAACTCCGGCGGTTCAAGGTGAACTCTTAACTCCTTTTTTAACTTTATATGTTTCTTGAATCATAGTCTCATGCATTCTTGTAACACTGGGTTTTTATTTCAGGATCGGTTGAGGCAGCCAAGACATCAAACATTCGGCACCGCCTTGAGCAATTCAAACTCTTCAAGGCTTCTGCTAAACCGAAGCCCTCGACTGACCATTCCGGGAGCGTAGTCAGTTACCGCCCTCTTCTCGGAGTTATCGAAGAGGATATTGAGAAGAGAAAGAGGGGACATTCCATGTTCGAACCTTCACTTGGACCTCAGCCCCCAACCCAGCCTATTCATGACATCACGGAGGAAGATACTGAGTCCATACCATCTCCGCATCCATCAGAGAATCCTTCCGTTACTCATATTGATCGTCCCGGTTTGGCTCGTAACCCATTTGCGGGTCATCCAGATCTGGACCCAAGTTCTCATGATATTTCCTTCGATGAGGTTACCGGTGTGTACCTCCTACCTCGCAATCCTATGGTAAGGGTACTTGATGAGGCAAAGGCTTTGGATCTCGACTTGTTGACTACTAGGATTGTGACTATGGGGGATGAGGCCAAGGCAAACATCGATCGGGTGGCTGAAGAGACCAGGAAGTTAATGGAGCATCACGCCCGACTGGTCAAGGCTGGAGAGGAAATCGGAAGTGCTAACATTCGGCTGCGGCTAATGGTTTCCGATCAGGCCAAACAGCTTGCCGATCAGGCCATTCAGATCTCCCAGCATGAGGCGGCCTCCAAACGGCTAAAGGAAACTATGGAGGAGGCTAGTAGAGCCGAGTTGCGAAAAATGGAGGCCACCTGCAAGGAAGGAATCGATATGGCCATTGCCACTGTGGATGAGGTTCGGAGAGCGGATCTTGAGCAGATAGAGGAGTTATCTAGGAAGCTTGAGGCCGCAGAGCTTGCTCAGGCTAAGCTGAAGGAGGAGATGGAGGCGATGCGGAAATCCCTTCAGGCTAATTGCTCGAAATACCGATTGGAGAGAGACGCTGCCATTGCAAGGCTGTCGGCTTCCGAGGCCCGGATGAGGGAGTTTGAGGAGAACGAGGGGATGATGGATGAGATACTCCAGGACATGTACTTCCGTACTTGGAGGCAGCGCAACTTGTCTTGGATGGACGATTATCCCCGGGTTATGGCTAGGATATATCTCCGGGCTTTGGAGGAAGCCAAGGCTGAAGAGGATAAAGAGGGTGGCGCAGCTTTCAGAATGGATGTGGTTACCGCACAGTTCACCAAGGAGGAGAAGGCGGCGGTGAAGGAAGGCATGCGGCTGCTTGCCGCCGAGGAAGTGGGTGTGCAATTGGAGGACGATGATCAGGGAGCGGACGCTGGTAAGTATTCCCTTTTTAATCTTTTCTCAACTTGATTGCTTATCGTTGGTCTAATAGATTCTTCTCCTGAATTGGACAGGTGGAACCTCTGTTCAGCATGCTGGGAGTTCTGATCCTGCGATCAAATAGATCTTGGGGGGTTGGAAGGATAGAGATGAAGTTCTGATGCTGCCGACTATTTGGACTTGATCTGGGCATTTTTGATTTTACTTGACATTCCTGTATACATTAGTTCTAAAACATTAATGTACTTTCAGGTTGTAATTATGTCATTGCAACGAACGGCTTTATTTTTGACCTGTAATTTCATAACATAAACTGGTTCTGCTATATTTGAATGCTTTTGTTACTTTGATGTGTTGCATAAGAAATATAGCTGTGCATGTGCTCGTGATTCAATTGTGTTTAATGCTAAGTTCTTGCTTAAACTATAACTTATGTTTGGTAACGTTAGTGTGATGTACGCATAAATTATAGTTACGTATTTATATACAAGAGAAGAAAGTACCGCCCTTCAAGTTTTAGCTGTATATGGTAGCTTTGAATGTCTTGTGTAGCTGAGTATGGAATTCAGCCGAGTGTCATGTCATCTAGTTGTGAGTTCCTATTTCCATCGACGGGCATCTCCTATTCTGTGTCCTGTACTTTAGGGATCGTTATAGAGGATAGGAGGAAAGTTTTTATAAATAAAATGGAAATATAAGAAATAGTAAAACTTCCAATCACGGAAGGCCGTCGATATGCTTAAGTTCGTGGCAAACGGGTTTTGTAGTCACTTTCCCTAGCTGTGGGTCTTGGAGACATTTGTCACCCATCTTACGCCTCCGCGGGGAGTTTATCTTTTTTTTACCACAGCCGCACTTAAGACATATCGGAGCCAAGATCGCGCATAGTAACTACCCGAGCCATTATGGCCCGTAATCATGTGTATTATTCGATTTACTGTGGCCGGCCAGCGTGGATGTCGATCGTCAACTGTGAACTACCCCTGGCTAGACACACCTTATGTTGGGGCTTAAAGTAGGTTTACAGTTGCCGACAAGCCGAACGCCGTAATGAGCTGCCATTGGCTATAGTCGGCCTTCTTGATGGCTTATAATCGGCTCATTACAGTTGGCTTTGAGGGCAGTCGCGAGCAATGAGTTAACTCGCAGCAGAGGGATGCTGGAGCAAAAGTGTCTCATTGGCGAGTGCATAGATTCGCATAATACCTGTCGGGACTTGTCCAGGTGAGGTTGTGCCATGAAGTGTCCAGAATGGAAATGTCGTTGTACAGGATTTTGTTCAACAGAAAAGGATAAAGCTTAACAAGCAGCCAAGATATAAAGGAACAAGTTAAAAAGAGACAAGATTTTTAAAGTGGTTCGGCACGAAAATGCCTACGTCCACTGATTCTCTTTGTTAATTCACTTCATATGGGCAGTACAAGTTAAGAAAAGTATCGACGGAGGTGTTGGATGTTCCATGCCCTCTGGAACACCTCTCCGTCCACTGTTGACAAAATATAAGCTCCGTTGTGGAGATCTTTATGAATTACATAGGGTCCGTCCTAGATTGGATCTAGCTCTCCGGGGCGTGGAAAGATCCGCTTGAGGACAAGATCTCCTTCTTTAAGTTGCGGTGCTTGACTTTGGAGTTGTATTGTGCTGCCACTTTTTGCTTGTGAGCTGCTGCTTTGAGTGCTGCATCGTTTCTTCTCTCCTCAATTAGATCCAAAGTCACGTGGAGGAGTTCTTCGTTCTCTTCTGTGTTGTAGTGGATCTTATGGTGTGAAGGCACTACAGTTTCAACTGGGAGCATGGCCTCCGATCCGTATGCCAAAGAGAAAGGAGTATGCCCCGTTGATGTTTTGTAAGATGTGCGGTAGGCCCAAAGTGCCGTAGGAAGTTCATCCACCCAAGCGCCTTTTTACTTTTCAAGTTTATTCTTGATTAAAGTTTTGAGGATTTTGCTGACAGCTTCGACTTGTCTGTTTGCCTGGGGACAAGCCACAGATGAGAAGCTTTTGTGAATTCCGTGCTCTTGGCACCAGTCGGTGAATTCCTTGCTGTCAAATTGAAGTCCATTGTCCGATATGATTTTGAGTGGAACCCCGTACCTGCATAAAACATTTTTGATCAAAAAGTTAATAACTTTTGCCGAAGATATTTTATTTAAAGGCTCCGCTTCCACCCATTTGGTGAAATAGTCAACTGGCACTATGGCATATTTGGCTCCGCCTCGGCCCACTGGCAGTTCGCCAATCAAATCAATTTCCCATATTGCAAAGGGCCAAGGGCTGGTCATTTGAGTAATCTCATTTGTGGGTAGTCGAGGAATCTTAGCAAATTTCTGACATCTGTCGCACTTTTTGACGAAGTCCAAGGCGTCATTGTTTAAGGTGGGCCAGTAATACCCGTATCGGAGTATTTTCTTTGCTAGAGTCTGCCCTCCGGTGTGATCTCCGCAACTCCCTTGATGGATGTTGGACAAGACTTCCTTGGCTTCCCTTCCAGCGATACACCTTAATAACGGATTAGAGAAGCCGCGCCGATAGAGGATGCCTTCTTGTAATGTATAGCGGGAAGCTTTCCTTGAGATTTTCTTGGCTTCGTTACGCCCGTCGGGCAGTGTGCCACTTTGTAAGTATTTCCGGATGGGAGTCATCCAAGTTTCCTCTTCGATTGCAGCTATCATATTTATTGGCTCGTAACTCGGGGCCAGTTGCTTTGAGATAGTTATTGTTCGGGAAGCGGTGTCGCCCTTCATGCTAGCTTGCTTTGCCAGTTCATCGGCCTCCTGATTCTCTTCTCGAGGAATGTGTTTGATTAAATAGTGATCCAGTTGATTGAGCAGCAGCTTGGTCTTCTTCAGATATGCTGTGACTCGTTCTCCCCGAGTCTAGAATTCTCCCAGTACTTGATTTACAATAAGTTGAGAATCACTATGGAGACATAAAGAACCGACTCCATTCTCCAGGGCAAGTTCTAATCCGGCTATCACTGCTTCGTATTCTGCGTCATTGTTGGCTGCAGCGAATTCCAACCTTAGCGCGTAGTGCAGCTTCCTTCCCCTGGGGGTGATTATCACAACACCTGCCCTCGAGCCTTGTTCATTTGATGCTCCATCTATGAAGAGATTCCACTTGATATCTTCTGCTATTTCAGATTGCTCCTTACCTTCGTTAGTAGTGAATTCGGCAATGAAATCAGCTATGGCTTGCCCCTTGATAACGGTGTGAGGATGGTAGGTGATATCATATTGACTCAGTTCAATGCACCACTTATGAAGTCGCCCAGAAGTGTCGGGGCGATGGAGTACCTACCTTAGCGGTTGATCGGTCAAAACTATGATGGAATGAGATTGGAAATAGTGTCGCAGTTTCCGTGACGTGATTAGCAAATAGTATGCTAGCTTTTCAAGTTTAGGGTACTAGCTTCTGCCCCTGTAAATCTCTTGCTTACAAAGTATACGGGCCGCTGCGCGCGGTTGTCTTCTCTCACCAAAGTGGCGCTTAAAGCATGGGACGATACAGCGAGGTATAGGTATAGTTCCTCGCCTTCATTTGGAGTTGAGAGTACTGGTAGTCTCTGGAGGTGCTCGATTAAGTTAAGGAAGGCTGTCGAGCATTCGTCGATCCATTCGAACTTTTCTTTGTCTTTCTTTAGAGCTTCAAAGAAAGGGATGCATTTATCGGTTGCTTTAGAGATGAACCTGCTTAGGGCGGTCACCTTCCCGTTTAGGCTTTGCATCTCTCTTCGAGTGGATGGTATCTTGATATCTTGCAAAGCCCGAACTTGTTCGAGGTTTGCTTCAATCGCCCTGGCATGGACGACGAATCCCAAGAACTTTCCCGACGATACTCCGAAGGAGCACTTTAGAGGGTTCAGCTTCATTCCATATTGGCGAAGTACTTGAAACATCTCATCTAGGTGGTTTATATGATCGTTGGCTTTCCTCGATTTTACCAGCATGTCATCCACATAAATTTCCATAGTTCGTCCTATTAGTTCCGCAAACATCTTGTTGATGAGGCGCTGATAAGTAGCTCCGGCGTTTTTAAGTCCAAAAGGCATTACTCTGTAGCAGTACAATCCCCGATCAGTGATGAAACTAGTGCGGTCTTGATCGGGGGCGTGCATAGGGATCTGGTTATATCCTAAGTATGCGTCCATAAATGATAAGAGTTCGTGTCCGGCGGTGCTGTCCACGAGCTGATCGATTCGGGGGAGTGGGAAGCAGTCCTTCAGACAAGCGTCATTTAAGTTGGAGAAGTCGATGCATGTTCGCCACTTCCCATTAGCCTTCTTTACCAGTACCGGGTTGGCGATCCATTCTGGATAGATGGCTTCTCGTATGAAGTTATTGGCAAGTAGGTTTTTTACTTCTTCTTCTAGGGCTGCTGATCGTTCTGCCCCCATGCTTCTCTTTTTCTGCTTTACTGGCACCTTGGTGGGATCGATGTTTAGTACGTGGCATGCTACGTCTGGGGAGATTCCTGTCATGTCAGCGTGCGTCCATGCAAATACATCCATGTTGTGGCAAAGAAAATCAATGAGTTGATTCTTTAATTCTTCTTTTAGTCGAGATCCAATTTTCAATAGTCTACTTGAGTCATGTTTGTCTACAGCTACGAATTTCATAGCCTCTGCAGGCTCGGTGGTGGCCTCCTCCTCTTTGTCCCTGGGGTCTAATTCATTGAAAGGGTCACTGGTATATCGAAGTGGAGGGGCTTTTTTTAGTTGCTATGCTTCCAAGCTTTTCATGAAGAGAGTAGTCTTTGCATTTTTCCATTTATCTCTTCTGCGGTTATTGCGAAGTTCAGTTACATAGCAGTCTCGAGCAGCGTCTTGATCTCCCTCTATTTCTCCTATTCCGTTATCTGTTGGAAATTTCATCTTCAGGCACCATGGGGCTAGGACAATTTGGAAGTCAGACAAGGCTGGTCTTCCCAAAAAGGCGTTGTAGGCCGAGTGGTTCTCTATTAGTACAAATGTTTGTTTTCGCACAACGGAGCGGGGATGACTTCCTATTTCAACAAAAAGGTCCAGTTGCCCGAGAGGCATCTTCGCATCTCTAGTGAAACCATGTAGTGGTTTGTTGCAGGAAGACACATCCTTCATTGACAGCTTCATTTTGTCGAAAGCATGCTTGAATAGGATATTTACCGAGCTTCCAGTGTCTACTAAAATTCGCAAAACTTTGGCTGGACCGAACCAGGCAGAGATGACCATAGGATCCATGTGTGGGCACTGTCTTCCCTCTAGATCACGCCTACTGAATGTGATATCGTCAGTCTCTTTCCGTTTCGGGTGGCGTTCTTCCATAACAGAATTAACGTAGCCTTCATCGTTCCTAAGTGACTTACCATATCTTTCCATCTCTGCCCAGCTTCTGTCGGCGATGTGTGGTCCTCCCGATATGGTATGGACCACTATCTTCTCTTGACTAGAGCCGCTGGTGTTGTGATTTCCTCTGCCTACCTCCGGGAGGGGTAGCCCTGGGTTTTCATTGGCGGGAGCTGGAGTCCTGTTATGGCTTTTTACATAGCGTTCCAGTCTCTTCCTTCTGATGTGTTCTTCAAATAAGTCTTGGAGATGGTGGCATTCATTGGTGTCATGTCCATGGGATTCGTGGAAGCCGCAGAACTTTCCAGACTTGAGTGCGTTATCTGACTCCTTCTTGTGCGGGGGGCGCTTGTGTTATCCCGCTTTTTGGAAAAGCCGTGATACCAAAAGATCGGTCAAAAACAAAAGACAGTTCATCTCAAAGATTGGTTGTACTTCACTTCGCTATGGATATCGACGAATTTTGTCCGAATCCGGATCAGGCTACAATTGATAGGACATGGCTAGCAAATCCACGAGAGCCAACGTTTCAAGTCAATCCGAGTTCGTGTGCTTAAGATATGATCGATTCAAGATGGAGGAGACAGCCCTTGTTCGAATCCATAAGATGTACCTAGTTCGAATCCATGGCCAGAAATCATGTTCGCATCCATCGGTTCGCACCCATCTACTTCGAATCCATCAAGTTTGGAAGTCCTTCGAATCCATAAGCCCAACCTTCCTTCGAATCCATCAGGTGGCCAGGCTTCGTATCCATCCCATTACCTTCCTTCGAATCCATCGTTGTAACACATGATGGAATCCATCATGTTCCCCCAGCTTCGAATCCATAGATGTTGCTGACCTTCGAATCCATGAAGACACCTCTCTTCGAATCCAACCAGTGCTGTTGTTTCGTATCGATCAGCTGAAGTGAGATATGATCGATACGAACGAGTCCCGGTTCGAATCCATGCATAAGTAAAGCCTTCGAATCGATTAAGTCAAAGCGGCGAAATTCAAGCGACGACTCTATCAACTCGGCGAAAAATGTGGGTCGACTCAAAGAATGCGCACCACGTCAACCAACTAGCGTGCGCTTGGATCGATTCGAATCAATCGATTCGAATTGATCGATTCGAACGGAGCAAAAAGTCCAGGAAACGCTAATTCGAATCGATGATATCTCGCGATCTACAAGTCCAAATGCTATGAAATTTTCACAGGAGCTTGTATACATGTTGAAGAATGTTCTTACCAAATTTCAGCTTCATTGGATAATTTCTTGATCGATTCGAATGGAGTTTGAATCGATCCCGGAACGGGCCCCAACTTCCTGAGGCCGGGCCTATGGGCCCCCTCACATGCCAGAAGTGGTCTCCCTAAATTTAGGCGAAATATCAGCCTCCTACACCTATAAATAGAGCCTCAGGTCATTCAGAAATGGGGAGAGGAATTCTGAAACGCCAAGACTCTACCGGATTCAATTCTATACCTTATCATCGCTATTGCATTCAAGTTTGAGAGCTATAATCCATTGTAACTTGCTGTAACCAACTGTAATCATCAAGAGAACATCAATAAAAGAAAAACCTTTGAAGTGGACGTAGGCTGGAGACTGCCGAACCACTATAAATCCTACGTTGTTTATTGTTATTTGTGATTTGCTGCATTTACTATCTCTTAGATCTGAGTTCTGTGTTGATTATTACTGATCTGTGTTGACAAACGGGTGCTTTCACGATATTGGGTGTTTGTGACCATTTTTGGCGCAAACATTTTGGTGCTTTCACCGAGAATTGAACTCGGGATAAGTTGAATTTGGAGACTTAAGAATTTAGATCTAAGAGCCATGACGAGACAAACCAGTAAGAGACAAAGGCCAGAGAGAAGTGAACAGCAAGGAAGTCAAGAGGCTTCTTCAGGAGCGAACCAACCGTCGATCTTCATCACTAGGGACGAGATGGAGACAATGATGAAGAAACAAGAGGAGCTAATCCAGAGTTTATTTCAACAGATAGGACAACTTGGAGCACTGAATAGAGAAGCGGATGGAGTCCAGAACGGAGCAGGACCATCCGGCATAGCACCCGGATTAGGAGGCAGACCCATGGAGAACGTTGATCCGATTTCGGAGAGAGAGAGAGGAGCATCTGCGCAACCCGGGAGTAGCAGAGGAGTGAATGCTCAGTCATGGGGGCAGATCCCATAATTCCCTCGTGGACTCATGGGGCAGGTTTAAAGTAATGAACGAAGATTGCATCTCGGAGACAATAACAGGCTGGCGGAGATGGTTAGAAGAGCTATGAGAGGCGGTTTGGTAAACAAAGATTTGGAGGATGTTAATAGGAGTCCTTTAACTCCAGCTATCAGACGAGCTAGGAACCCACCGGATTTCAAGTTACCATCGTTGGACATGTATGACGGGAGAACGGACCCAATGGTTCATCTAACGAAGTATATGAGGCATATGGAAGTGCTGGGGGCATCAGAGGAGGTTATAGCCTGGTGCTTTCCATTGTACTTGGCGGATATTGCAGCATTGTGGCTTAGACAATTGGAGAATGGATCCATCAGAACATGGAATGATTTAATTAAGAAATTTATGAGGCAATTCAGGGTTCACATTACAAGACCCAAGAATGTGATGACTTTGGCAACTTTAAAGCAGAAAATCGGAGAAACTTGAGGAGTTATCTAACGCGATTCAATGCAGCAGCAGCTTCAGTGGATCGACCAGATCCATCCATGGTTATGATGGCGGCTGTGTCCGGAATAGCTGACGGAACAGAATTCAAAAATTCATTAACTAAGGATCCACCCGTGGATCTAGGGGAATTCTATCATGAGGCGGAAAATTTTTTACGGTTGGAGGATGCGAATACAGAAAGAGAAGAAGGAGAGGGAATAGAAGTTTATGTGCTTAAAGACAAAAAGCCTTTCGAAAAGGACTCAGGCAAGGATAAAGAAAAACGAAAGGCTGAGGATTATAACGATAGGACAAAGCGGCAACAGAGGGAGTCGCGATTCACCACTAACACCGAGCTGAATGAGAGTCTGGAACGAATTTATCAGGATACCAAGGAGCAGGTCCCGTATCGTAGACCAATGCGAAGGGATCCAACTTCCGACGAAAGAAGATCAGATAAGTTTTTTGTATTTCATGAATTAAACGGTCATAACACTAATGATTGTAGGCATCTGAAGGACGAGGTAGAAGGACATATCAGGAATGGTATGCTGCTTCAGTATGTGAGGAGACGAGCCCCAGCGGTAGAGCCAGAGCGGCCACCGTCCACATCAGCTAGGGGCGACCCTGAATCAAGACATCGTTTGGTTATCAATTAATTAAAATAACGATGAACAAGTCGTAAGCTTCCACTAACACAATTAAATCATTTACACATGTACGAGATCGCGAACGTTCTCCAGGCATGCTCTGAATTATCATTGACTGTTTTGTAGTGGGAACTTACACTTTGACATCTTTGCTTTGCTTTTGTTTCGTATTGATTTGGACATTTGAACTTGGTTTGTTTGGACATTTCTGTTTTAAGATTCATCTGTTGAATAGATATTTGATTCTGATAATTCTGAAATGGCTAAGCTACTTACACATGTACGGGGTCGCGAACGGTCCTTAGGCACGCTCTGAGATGGCGATAAATCGCCCTGACAAACGATCCAGGGACCCACGCGAACGTGAGCCTAGTGTCGATAATACCAAGCCCTCCCGGGCACAATTTCTCGCCACGAACGGCACCCGACTTCGAACAATCACAACTCGCCACGAACGGCACCCGACTTCGAACAGTCGCAACTCGCCACGAACGGCACCCGACCTCGAATGGTCACCAAATCGTCTCGAACGGCACACGATCGCAAATGGTCACAATTCGCCTCGAACGGCACGACTCGCCCCGAACGGCACAACTCATCTCACCTCAAATAGTTCGATCGCGAACGGTCGTCATTTGAGGTCCGCCACTTGACCGCGCACGGTCGCACTTCACCTCAAATGGCTCGATCGCGGACAGTCATCATTTGAAGTCAGGCGCTTGACCGCGCACGGTCGCACTTCATCTCAAATGGCTCGATCGCGAACGGTCGTCATTTGAGGTCCGACACTTGACCGCACACGGTCACACTTCACCTCAAATGGCTCGATCCCGAACGATCGTCATTTGAAGTCAGGCGCTTGACCATGAATGGTCGCACTTCATCTCAAATATCCTGATCCCGAACGGTCGTTATTTGAGGTCGCATAGAACTGTAAATTCCTTTGCAGGACATCAACAGGATATGAACATCCAGATCACGGCATTACAAAACACGCCTTCCTATCGCAAGGCATATTTTAGGGGGCAAATGTTATCCCGCTTTTTGGAAAAGCCGTGATACCAAAAGATTGGTCAAAAACAAAAGACAGTTCGTCTCAAAGATTGGTTGTACTTCACTTCGCTATGGATATCGACGAATTTTGTCTGAACCCGGATCAGGCTACAATTGATAGGACATGGCTAGCAAATCCACGAGAGCCAATGTTTCAAGTTTCAAGTCAATCCGAGTTCGTATGCTCAAGATATGATCGATTCAAGATTGAGGAGATAGCCCTTGTTCGAATCCATAAGATGTACCCTAGTTCGAATCCATGGCCAGAAATCATGTTCGAACCCATCGGTTCGTACCCATCTACTTCGAATCCATCAAGTTTGGAAGTCCTTCAAATCCATAAGCCCAACCTTCCTTCGAATCCATCAGGTGGCCAGGCTTCGTATCCATCCCATTACCTACCTTCGAATCCATCAGGTGGCCAGGCTTCGTATCCATCCCATTACCTTCCTTCGAATCCATCGTTGTAACACATGATGGAATCCATCGTGTTCCCCCTGCTTCGAATCCATAGATGTTGCCGACCTTCGAATCCATGAAGACACCTCTCTTCGAATCCAACCAGTGCTGTTGTTTCGTATCGATCAGCTGAAGTGAGATATGATCGATACGAATGAGTCCCAGTTCGAATCCATGCATAAGTAAAGCCTTCGAATCGATTAAGTCAAAGCGGCGAAATTCAAGCGACGACTCTAACAACTCGGCGAAAAATGTGGATCGACTCGAAGAATGCGCGCCACGTCAACCAACTAGCGCGCGCTTGGATCGATTCGAATCAATCGATTCGAATTGATCGATTCAAACGGAGCGAAAAGTCCAGGAAACGCTAATTCGAATCGATGATATCTCGCGAGCTACAAGTCCAAATGCTATGAAATTTTCACAGGAGCTTGTATACATGTTGAAGAATGTTTACCAAATTTCAGCTTCATTGGATAATTTCTTGATTGATTCGAATGGAGTTCGAATCGATCCCGGAACGGGCCCCAACTTCCTGAGGCCGGGTCTGTGGGCCCCCTCACATGCCAGAAGTGGTCTCCCTAAATTTAGGCGAAATATCATCCTCCTACACCTATAAATAAAGCCTCAGGTCATTCAGAAAAGGAGAGAGGAATTCTGAAACGCCAAGACTCTACCGGATTCAATTCTATACCTTATCATCGCCATTGCATTCAAGTTTGAGAGCTATAATCCATTGTAACTTGCTGTAACCAACTGTAATCATCAAGAGAACATCAATAAATAGAAAAACATTTGAAGTGGACGTAGGCCAGAGACTGCCGAAGAACTATAAATCCTGCGTTGTTTATTGTTATTTGTGATTTGCTATATTTACTATCTCTTAGATCTGAGTTCTGTGTTGATTATTACTGATCTGTGTTGACAAACGGGTGCTTTCACGATATTGGGTTTTGTGACCATTTTTGGCGCAAACAGCTTGTATCTAACTTCGTCTTGAGTGGCTAGGAAGATGTTTTATATTGTTTCATTCAAAGGAGTGTAGGAGTCAAATATTGGTCTTGGTCGATATAAGCGCTTTTCTCTCTTCTTGCCCCCAGCATTGTCTCTAGAGTCACTTCTCCGAACATCCTTTGCTGCAGCGGGAACCTTGTCTGGAGCTGTCTTAGCCTGTTGCCCTGACTGCCTCTTAGGGGCAGCGTCTTCAAGTCTCATATACTTTCCAGCTTCATGGAAGAAATCGGGCAGAGTAGCTGGTTTTTTCTTTTGTTAGTCTTCTAGCAAATTTAGTATCCGGGTGCACGCCACTGCGGAGGGCCATTAGGATAAGTTTCTCATCGGCATCTTGAACTGTTGCCGCTACGGCATTGAATCGGGTTAAATATTGTTGCACTGTCTCTACAGGCTTTTGTTTGATATTAGATAAGGAATAAGCGTCTTTGGGCTGTTCCACATGAATGCGAAACTGGCTGATGAACTTTTCTTTCAACATTTCCCACGAGCTGATGGACCCTTGGGGTAGATGGCAGAACCAGGAGGTAGCTAGATCTTCCAAGAATAGTGGGAAGCATTTACACAACACTCCCTCTGTTGCTCCGCTCATGAGCATATGCTGGGTGTATCTCTATAAGTGTACGATGGGGTCAGAGGTTCCCTTGTAAGGCTCCATTGTTGGCATTCTCCATTCCCGGGGGGTGATGGCAGTTTCGACATTGTGGGTGAAGGGGCTGGTTACCCTAGCACCTATCCCCCGATCCCTTTGCTCCCGTTGGACGCACTCTCTGAACAATCACGTCATCCTTTCATCAGAACTTGGAGCGGATAGAAATGAGTTTGGTTCTTCCCTGCGGGATTGATTCCGTCCAGATGACCTGTAAGGATGGTACCGTCTATCACTCCTGACATTCTCCAATGGCTGCCGCTGGTCTTCCGGGGGCATGCTGGGGTCAGCCACAGTTGGCCCTTGCCTTGATCTTCCCTTGCTGGGTTCTGTTCTTAGCACTTCCTCGGGTCCAACTTCGGGCTGGACTCCAGCTCGGCCTCGTCTACTAGTGTTTCCATGGTTAGGTAGCATGACAGGCTCAGCTACATCCGACCCCTGTCTGGTACCTCCCCTGTTGGGTCCGGCTCCAAGAGTTTTCTCGGGTCGGAATTCAGGCTGAGTCTGGGCTCGGCTCCTACCATTGTTGTTTTTGTTATTAGCCTCTTCGAAGAAGAAAGACCTTTGTCGTCTCCCAGATCCTCCAGACCGGGATTCACCCCATGATTCAGTGTTGCGATTGTATTCTTCAGCATCCCTTAAGCGTGACATGAGATGGTCCACCAAGGCTTCTTGTTGAGATGCGAAGCGGTTAGTTAATTCAGCCACAACCCTGTCCAGGTCCGTCCTTGTAATTGGTTGCTCCGAAGCAGGGGCTGTTGGATTTGCCTGATTTCCATTTGCTGTTGGAAATGGACGATTGTCTTGATCTCTGATTACTGGATCTGGGATACTGCTAGTTGCAATGTTCTTTCCTTTGTTAGTATCTTTCTTCCGCCCGGGAGGCATGTTTTCCAAATGAACGATGCTGATAGGAAAATGGTTAAGTGGGAGAAGCTGAAGCTTCGAGCTCCTGTTCTCGGTGAAAGCACCAAAAATGTTTGCACAAAAAATGGGCAAACACCTCCAAGTCGTATGAATTAGTTGATTTTATGTTGTTTCTAGTGATTTGGGTGATTTACGCAAATAAATAAAAAGCAGGGACTAAACTGTAAAAGGCACACAGATTTATAGTGGTTCGGCCAGAACGTGCCTACGTCCACTTTATACGTTATTCCCCTTTTCTCTTCAGATTATAAGTACAAAGCTTTGATTACAAGTAATTGAAAGTTGTTTGAAATTTCTATCCATGCTTGAGCTCTCAAACTTGTCTGCCATTGTTGTACCCCTGCCCCTCTATTTATAGAGTGAGGCTGGGGGCAGTAGTCCTGGATGTATACAGCTGCTGGTGGGCCTGGGCTGATGTAATCTGGCCTAGTAGTGTCGGTCCGGTACGCCTTGGTTCGGTGGTAGGTGGTAGATGTTTTGGTTCGGCAGGAGGTTGGTTCGGTGGTGAGTGGACCGGTAGTGCATGGGGATGGAGTTGGACCGGTGGAAGTTGGTCCGGCCAAGGTTGATTCGGTGGTTAGTGGAGAGGGGATTGGTCCGGTAGGTGTGGGAAGTGTGTTGGTTCGGCAGGGAGTTGGTTCGGCAGGTAATGGAATAGGGTTTGGTTTGGTTATGCAAGGGAAGCGAAGTGGTTCGGCTACGCAGGGGAAGTGTAGGTTGGACCGGTAGCACCTTGGTCCGATGGAGGGTAGAAACGTACACAACAATAGGCATTATCTACTTAGCATACATTACTACATAGTAGATAGTTTAACGGATCCTTAAGGGATGGAAAATCCCGTAACATCTCTTGAGTTATTGCACGCACGTTGACACTGGATATGAGATGTCAAACCCCGTAAACATCTCTGACGCCGTTACACTCATATTTATTTATGATTGATTTAACTTTCATAAGGATATTTTAGTCCTGACTCGAGTGTTTTGTCTTTTCATTATGCTCGGGTCAATCCTTAGTTTTCAGACTTTAAAAGATCTATTCTGGAGGACGAAGAAAGATCTATTCTGGAGGACGAAGACGAAGATTTGGTATACTCTTACTATTATTACCCTTTCATCATGCTATCTGCTGCATTGTTTTAATTGTTTTGTTGTATATGTATAACTTTGATAAATGTTGTATAAATAATTGTCAAAGTATAGTAAACAGCTTCATGAAATGTTTATTTGACTATTATATTTTATCGTTCCGCTGCGAGATTATGTGTTGTTTCTTTTCCTTTATTTCTCTTTCTTTTCTTTTCTTATTTACCCCAATAACCATCTGCCCTTTTGAATGGTTTGGAATCGACATGTGTATTTGATCGTCAGTTTAAACTGTCCAAAAAGGCGGGTCGTTACAGTTGGTATCAGAGATTTGGTTTAGCGATAACCTTAGCTTCGTGGGGTCTGACTCTTTATAAATAGGGTAGTAATACCCTATGATGAGTCGTTGAGTGTATACATATGAGAGAGCGTATTTGTTAGTGATATAAAATGTTTTATACTGTGTCGGTTGATTAGTTGAGTGGCTTATGGATTATGGTCAATACGAGTAATTAACGTCATTGATGGGGATCTCTAAACACTTAAACAGAATAATTCGACATAGTTTTGTTTTAAATTGGGTAAATGAAATAATTTTGCTCTAATTATATTTTGCATATAAGGAAAAAAAATTCAGAAATTATTGTGACTTATCTAGCTTACCTGGTTGTTAGGAATGAAAATATTGGTTATTATCATTAATTGGATATTGTAATTTAATAAATAAGCCGAACTACAAAATAAACAATGATAAAACACTTGTGGAATGTTTTAAGAAAGAAAATCCTATAAGAATATTTTATAAAGGTGACTTATAAATTAAAATAGATTTAAATTGGAAAATATTGAATTTAAGACCCGGAGATTTGAAAAATGGTTCTCAAAGTTTTGAAGAAATATATAGTAATATTAGTTGGAAATTGTTTATGGAAAAATTTTGAAAGGATTTTTAAGAAGGAATGAATTCAGCACCCCTCTCTTATGCCGCTGGAAAATAATTTCGGTGATGACTGCGCAGCATCATCGACGTTCATTTTCGAGTCTCAAAGTGGGAAGACTTCTAAGAAGCTTTGCTTTTCTTCGAAATTATTTTGGGAAAATGGGTTTTGGTTTAAAATCCAAAGGTATGATTTAATATATTAAAGATATAAGTGTATATATTTATTTCAAACAATTTGGAAAGAACCGGGCATTTAAATTTCTAAGTTATGTTAATTAGTAATTTTCAAATGAAATGTGAATAACCAGAATTTATAAAATAAGAGGATTAAGATATCTAAGCTATTGTTTGGGAAAACTTTAAAGTTGAAAGGTAAAGAGGATTTTAACAAATTAAATTTGTGAACATTCTAATTAAGTAAAATGAAATTCTATAAATTTGTATAATACCAAAAATTACATTCTGATAACATATAGCATGACTTACCAAATGTTAAAAGTTAAAATGATGTTTTGGATATGTAAGGAGATATTGTATAGATAAATAGAACATGAAAGTAATTGAAATATACAAGTAAGGAAAACTCAAAGGGAATTAAATGTATATAAATGAAAATTTGGTTGTGATAAAAATGTTATATACTTAAATATAGCATGAAATGATGAATGGATAACTGGAACAAGTAAGTGAACTTAAGAAAGAAGATAAATGAATCGTATTATATCTTTGTAAATTGGTTATAGAAAATAAATATAAATTACAAAGGGACTGAAAAAATTTTGTAACCTTTAAGATAACTGTAAACTAAGAAAAGTCATTTATGAGAGGTTAGACTTTTGTAGGATGATTAATAAACTAAAGTGCTGGGTAATAAAATGTTCTATAAATAAATTTGTTATTAACTAAAATAATGAAATTGAATTTAATTAAATTTTATAGAATGTTTAAATGAACTTGAGTAAGCAAATTCTATGATATGATGTTTAAGAAAAGATAATGTTAAAGAATATGTTATGTATAGAAATGAATATACTAACTGAATAATGGATTGTGAGTAATTAAGTAAAAAAAAAATAGAAGTCAATAAAATAATTTAGTATAGATAAATTGGATAGAAACCCATTGGAAGGTAATACGTGAGATTGTACGTATATTATTTTATTCGCATAACGATTTGATCCAAATTCGAGAACAAAATTTTGAGATGATTTAGATCGATCCAAGTTAGGATTTTTCACTCCATTTTCGACGGCGAACGCTAGATATGGATTTTTAATTCGATTCTAGAATTCTCTATCATAGTATATGGCTATGCAAGGAGAGTAACAGCTTCCAATCAAGGAACCAAATCCGAGTCCGCACTAGAGAGTCGTGTGAACGATACTAGTTTGGAAGTGAAATAGTGTGATCGAATAAGCGATTAGATTGATATTGCTCATGGATTATATATGTACGGCTTATGGACTTAATAAAAAGTTAATATTGGAAATTTAAGATGCCAATTATGTGAAGATAAATTTGTAACTTTTGAGATAACTATAAACTAAGAAAAGTCATATATAAGAAGTTAGACTTTTATGGAATGATTATAAATTAAAGTGAAGATTAATAAAATGTTCCGCAAATAAATTTGTTATTAACCGAAATTTTGAAATTGAAGTAAATGTAAACAAAAGAATTTAGTTTGGCTAAGAATCAATTGGAATTGAATGAGAGAAAACTAAATGGAATGTACAATTAAAAATTTGGTTATGTTAGGTATGATTTGGCTGTTATATGATTGTTAGTTGGTTGTATATAATTCATTAAGTGTTAATGAAATTGAAAGCTATAAAGCATTGAAATCAAATTGGAAGTTAAATGAATTTAAATAGAATTTAATTTGATTCAAATTGGAAGTAAACTAATGTAAATATAAATTAGTGAATGTTAACTAATTGAATTGAGAATGAATGTTAGTAAAATCCAATGTTAATGAATCAATTATGATTAAAATTGAAACCCAAGTCAATAAATATTAATGAGAAGTGAATTTATATTGATTTGTTATGGATTCGTTGGATGATAGTTGGATGATAATTGATTTGTTGGATGCATTTGTTGTTTGTTGCATTTGCTATGTTGGCACATGTAGTTGTTATGTTGCTATATTGTGCATATTGATATTATTTTCATATATGCATGTTTCTCATGGTTTGTTGAGTGTTAAGTAGGTGCGGATTGCGCTTGCTTCGCATTTGGAGCTCGCTTTTGCGCTATATTAGCCGTATATGCTCGCTAACAATATATAAGGTACATATCTCGGATTACATACCGTACTTTTACACTTTTTCCCTACGGGATGTCTCATCACTTGATGAGATGTATATTTGTGATATATATACTGTCATTTTTTTTCCGATCGAGCCGCGCAAAGGAGACTCTGGCGAAATTTTTCGTAAATCCGGGTGTTTGAAAAATTTTCAAGTTTTAAAATTTTATAACTTGTTTGATAACTAACTTTTAAAGTTAGAAAGTCGTTCGGAGTAGCTTAGTGGAAGCGTAGTTATGACTTTATAAATGGAATTTCATTGTTTATAAGTTGGTAACTTTGAATAAAATATATCTAATGTTGAATTCTATGCTTAGTTCCTATTCCTTTCTTTTTCCTTTTCGGGGACGAAAAGTTTTGAGTGGGGGAGAGTGTAACGACCCGTAAATTTTTGATAATTAAAATGGCTAATTTGATAATATTTCATGATTTAGTGTTAGAAAAAAATTTGTAAGTCACTAGGAATAATAATAAATGTTGAATCCATTAGGTATAATAAAGTAATTGATTGATAGGTAAAATATATTTAAATCAAATATTGAAATATTGAACAGGTAAATTGTTTAAATTAAATATTTAAAACTTATTGAATAATTGAATAATGGGAATTGAATAACCGTATAATGGAAATGATTGTTCTATAATTTTAATTCGTTTCAAAAGTTAAATTTTTAAGTTCGTTTTGAATATCTCAAAAGATAGTGATTCAAGAATAATAAAATTTGTTTAAATTTAATATTACAAATGTTGAATAATTAAATTCCGAATTTGATATGATTAATTTGATATTGAAATTTAATATATGAAAATAGAGTGGATAATTGAAATTTGATTTAATATGATTCAGATTGGTTTCCAAAGTGAATATAAGTTCTATTGGGATTATAATAGAGTTAATAAGATTTTAAAATTGGAAATTATTGGATAATTGAATAACGGGTTTAATATGATTAAAACTGATTTGTAAAATTTTATTTTATCATATTAAAGTAAGAATGATGTTGTAGAACTTTTAAAGTTGAATTAAAAGTAAATTTTTGAAAATTGAATATTTCAATATTTAATTATCGACTGAAAAATAGCCAATTTTCGAACAGTCTCAGAATTGGACAAAACTAGTTCCATTGGATCTGTAATAGTTTGTTATTATCGGACTTCAATTTTCGTAGCAATCAGAGTTTTCGTTCGACCGTGGCAGCTCGAAACGCATCGAAATTGTTTTAATATTTAATTGACGAGTTAAAATAGTCATTTTTCAAACAATCTCGGATTTCGACGAAACTAGTTTCATCGGATCCGTAATGTGATATTATTTTAAGATTTTAAATTTCATGTCAATCGGATTTAACGTTTTTCCGGGGCAAGCCTAAATGCCTAGAAATTAGTTTAAATCGATTTAATTTAAATTGATCGTTTATCGCTGTAACTCACACATACGATCGAATTAGCTTTCGAAACCTGTTCCATTGTGTCCGGAACGCGGGATAAACCCTAGAAACGCCGGTTACCACGCGTAAATCGGAGTTCGGAAAACACGGGATGAATAGTGTTCGTAGTTTTTCTATAAAAGCATGATATTGTTTCATTTTGCAAAAGAAAATAAAAACCCTAGGGTTTGTACAGCCGCGCCTCTTATATCCATCAATGGCCGAAATGCATTCATCTTCTCCCCTGGAATTCTCCAAATCCATCAGCTTTTACAACAAACTCCCAACTAACAATTCGTAGAGCAATGTGAGACCTTCAATCTGAACGGTCAAGATCGTAAAATTCGAAGTGGATCAACGGGAAAAGGAGCTTAAAGGCCTGCAGTTCGGCCTCGTTTCGCGTGCTCAATAGGGGGCCGAACTCCATGGCTTTGCAGCCGAGTGAAGAGGAGGGGATGGGCTTTGGAATGGAAGCTTCTGATCGTTGTCGAAGTCGTCGTGGAGGCTCGAAAAATTAAACCCTCGTTTTCTTGATGGGTTTGGCTTCTCCTGTAGAAGATCGCGCGTCAGAAGGATGGGGCAACGGCCCTGATGGATGCACGGGAATGAAAGGCTATGATGGTGTGGGTTTGAAATTGAAAATAAAATTGTAATTTATATATATATAAATCGTTCAAACTTTAAATATTGATATCTTTTTGATACGAGGTCGAAAACGAACGTAACAGGTTGCGTTGTCTTCGTTTCATCTATCACTACGCGTAGGAGCTGGATTGGAATCGTTTGGAGCTAGAGAAAATTTTGGGTTAGATCGAACGTCGTTCGATTTGATTTAAAACCGTGAAAATCAAGATGAGTGTTTTATAACGCTCACAACGTACTAAATATCTTTATGCTAGTTAAATTGGATATTATGAAGTGTTATGATTTTTATTTGTCGTTGTTTGATAAATTTAATTGCCATATAGATTGTCATTCGAATTAATTGTTGAAAATTAAATTGACAGTTAAATTGAAATTGAAATTGAATTGCGATTAAATTACCTGACATTGATAACTATGAAATTGCCATGAATTGTATTGTCTGTTGGATGATTTATTTCGATGGATGCTATTGGTTGATATTTAAATGTTTGGATGTTTATTGCTTATATATAACCTGTTATGCATACATATGAAATTGTGATTTGATTTAAGTGATATATATTCATCCCTGACATTTAATTGAAATAAATAATTACTTGGCCATAGGATAGAAAATTATATACGGACACCGAATTGGCTAAATTTATAATTTTTAAAATCGTCGATTTGAAATTTATTTAAATGTTTTGATTTAAAAGTTATAAATAGAAATCAATTTATAGAAATCGAATTCATCGAAAATTGAGTTTGGAATGTTGAAATAAATTTTGGTTAAAAGAAATTGTTAAATAATTAAAGTGGAGACTTTGGAATTTAAAAATGGGGATATGATTGAATTTCGAAAATTGATTTGTTTAAATATTTAACCTTAATTCGAGCTTCGAATATTACTAAGTAAAAGCGATATAAAATGATATTTTGAAATTGAGCTTGAAGTTGAATCATATTTGTTATTGGGATTTAAATTTGAATATCGATGGAAAATTTTGTTAAGTGTTATAAATGGATATTTTGAAAATCAAGCTCCAAATCGATATAAATTGAAATTTAATTAATTGAAAGTGAATATAAAATTTAATAAATTGAAGTCAAAGTTGACATTGATGGAATCGAAATCGAAATCGAATCGGTAGAAGGGAAATTGAAATTGTTTTGAATTGGGAAGTTATATTTGAAATGGTTCGGTTTTGAAGCTGTTTTATTCGTTTTCCAAATTACTCAGTTATATAAACAATTTTTGAATACTTAAATTATTTTAATCTAATTTAAATCTACTTAACCCAATTTAAATTATTTTAAACTAATTTATCTATTTTAAATCCATTTTTAGATTTTAAGTATCTTTTACTATTTTAATTATTTAAAACTACTTTTAAACTACTTAAACTATTTTCTAAAAATTTCAAGCTGGTTAATAAGGTGAAATGTTTATGTTTAAATCTTGTTTTAAATACGAGTTGGGTTAAATGAAGTTGCAACCTAAATTGAAATTCGAAACGATTTTGAAATCGAAATGAGATATTGAGGCGAAAATTGATTTTTGAAACGGAACCTTACATTTTAAATAGATACGATGATATTTGAAATGGATTTGATTTTTGAAGCGAATATGATATTTTGATATCAATTATGAATCGATTTGAAATGTAAAAGAGCCAACGGTGTTATAATACATAGTTATTAAAGAGACCGGGATCGGATATGGACATACTCTCTGTCGATACCGAAAACCACTTTAATAACTATTATACGTGGAGTGTTGATCCAGAATGAAGTGGATGGTTTGGTGAACGCGTTGACTGAAGAAAGAGAAAGATATTGGATGACCCCTGACATGACTAAAACAGGAGCCGCGCCGGGCAATTGAGGTTCGCTATCTCTAGCGGACACACTTCTTCGATACCATATCTATTACATTTGTGATGCGATTTGGGTGCACCCCTTGATTTGGGAGTGTTGTTTTGCGGTGTTGGGGTAGCTGCTGGCTATGCTCAACATCGGTCCGGATCACGCAACTACTGGTATCCTAGTTGGTATTGCCTCATGTACCTTGTCATACTGATTATCCTATTCGCGACCACTACGTATTGTTTTGTGTTATACCTATGGGGTACCCTCTGATAACCACCAGTTTACGGTGGGGCTTACGGTGCTGTATATACTATGGCATTATAAAAATGTGTTAAGGGGGATTATGGTAACGTCTTAACGCTATTTTGATACTTTATATTACTGATAGGCATTATCTACTTAGCGTATATTACTACATAGTAGATAGTTTAACGGATCATTAAGAGATGGAAAATCCCGTAACATCTCTTGAGTTATTGCACGCACGTTGACACTGGATATGAGATGTCAAACCCCGTAAACATCTCTGACGCCGTTACACTCATATTTATTTACGATTGATTTAACTTTCATAAGGATATTTTAGTCCTGACTCGAGTGTTTTATCTTTTCATTACGCTCGGGTCAGTCCTGAGTTTTCAGATTTTAGAAGATCTATTCTGGAGGACGAAGACGAAGATTTGGCATACTCTTACTATTATTACCCTTGCATCATGCTATCTGCTGCATTGTTTTAATTGTTCTGTTGTATATGTATAACTCTGATAAATGTTGTATAAATAATTGTCAAAGTATAGTAAACAACTTCACGAACCGTTTATTTGACTATTATATTTTATCGTTCCGCTGCGAGATTCTGTGTTGTTTCTTTTCCTTTATTTATCTTTCTTTTCTTTTCTTATTTACCCCAATAACCATCTGCCCTTTTGAATGATTTGGAATCGGCATGTGTATTTGATCGTCGGTTTAAACTGTCCAAAAAGGCGGGTCGTTACCACTACTTCCTCGTGCTGCGAAAAATAGATTTTGTTGTAGTGGTTATTTGATTTAGAAGTAATTTCTTCATCTTCAATTTTATGATTAAATTTTAAATTTTCATCAAATTACACATGTAGTGTTTCTTTGATAATTTTAGTTCTTTTATTATAAATTGTGTAAGCTTTACTTTGTTCCGAATATCTAATGAATATTCCTTCATCGGATTTTGGATTAAATTTACCAAGTTTATCTTTTGTATTTAATAGAAAACATTTTGAACCAAAAACTTTAAAATATAATATGTTGGATTTTCTTCCATTAAAAGCTCATATGAGGTATGTTTTGTTAATGGTCTAATGGAAACTCTATATAAACATAACAAGCGGTTGCTACAACTTTTGCCCAAAAATGTTTTTGTAAAGTACTTCCATTTAATAAAGTTCTAGCACATTCTTGAAGTGTTATATTTTTCCTTTCTACAACTCAATTTTGTTATGGAGTTCTAGGAAATGTAAAATTATGAACAATTCCTTTCTTATTACAATAATTTTCAAAAGATTCATTTTCGAATTCACCACAATGATCGCTCCGAATGTTTTTAATTTTTTATATTTTGGATTCTTTTAGCAAATATTTTAAAATTTTCAAAAGTACGACTTTAATTTTTCAGACATAATGTCCAAGTAAATCTTGAAAAATCATCTACTATTAAAAACCATATCTATTATGATTTATAGAGTGAACTTGAGTTGGTCCAAAAAGATCCAAATGTAATAACTCAAGTGGTCGTAGTGTAGGAATTATTTTCTTTGATTTAAAAGAAGATTTAGTTAATTTTCTTAATTGACAAGCATCAAAAATACTCTTTACTTTAAAATTCAATTTTTGGTAAACCTTTAACTAAATTATTCTTAGATAATTTGCTTATTGCTTTAAAATTTATATGGCAAAATTTTTTGTGCCATAACCAAGGATCATTCTCTTTGGCTACTAGACACATATTTGTATTATGATTAACTTTCATATTTAATATGTTAATGTTTCTTTCTCTAGTTCCTTCAAATATAAGATTATTATTTTGATCAAATATGTTCCATTTATTTCCTAAAAAAGTTATATTAAAACCTTTATCACATAGTTGACTTATACTAAGCAAATTATGTTTTAAATTATTAACAAGTAAAACATTTGTAATAAGAGGTAAGTTAGATGTACCATCATTGCTCACATCGCCTTTGCCAATGATATAGCCTATGGAATTATCTCCAAATGTGACAGATCCTCCATCTGAGTGGATAATGTTAGCCAGCGTATCTTTTTTTTATGTCATATGTTCTAAGAAACCACTATTAAGTATCCACTTTCCTCCTTTCTTAGTTGGTACCTACAATAAATACAAGAATCACGTTGGTACCGACTTTTTATTAGGGTCCTTAGTGTTAGATCTTAGGAAGCCAAACCCAAGAAGGCTTAGAAATTGCATTTATAAGTAAAATCTTTATTTTTATAAACTAAATTTATAAAAGATTTAATATACTTATTTCTGATTAAATTATTAGTAGTTTTTGGTGCCCAAATTTTTATAATATTTGTGTTGCAAATTTCTTTCTTTCGAGTGAAAATGTTTGGTTTTGGTTTTTGTTTTGCTTTTACAAAATTCTTATGTGAACTAAAAAATTTATATGATGAGTTGTTCCATTTTGAACTAGTTTTTGAAGAATTTGTGCATCTTAACCCCTTTTTATTAGAAGTAGTTTGAGAATTACTGATAATTTTAGAAAGATTTTCTCTTCCTTTATTCAAATTTGATACATTTTTAGTGATCAGTTTTGGGACTGGTATTTTTTAGTTCAAGAATTAAGACATTTGATTTTAAATCATGATTTTCTGAAAACTAATGTTACATTCTTTTTTTTGCATTTCTATTTCATTTGATGACATAGTGAGTTGAGAAGAAATGTTAAAACAAGATTCTTGTGTTTTAACAAGTTCTTCTTCCAAGATTTTCTTTTCATCTCTTAACATATCAACTTCTATTTCATTTCTGTTTAATTTTTCTAGAACATCTTTATACTTTCTTTTCACTTCTTTTAGTTTATCCAATAGCTCTGAGTTTATTTCTATTAAACCATCAAAAGTAAGATCACTTACATTGTTAGTCAAAGTCATAAAATAAATATTAACTTTTTTAGAATCGCTGTCTGTGTCACTATCTAATGTTGAAGACGATTCCAAATCATCCCATGTAATAGAGAATGCTTGCTTCTTTTTGTACTTCTCCTTCTTATTCTTGAATCAGTATTTCTTTCTATCAGGACAGTCTTTCTTCATGCGTCCTTTCTTATAACATTCATAACATTCGAGATTTGAAACTCGCGGTTCATTGGAATTGTCTCTCCCATTGTTTCCAAATTTCTTGTTCTTTCTAAATTTTAATTTTTTTTGAAGTTCTTTGCTATTAGTGCCATGTCATCTTCATCTGAATCCGAATCTTCTTATTCGGCTCGAAAACCAATATTCTTCTTATCTTGGGCATGATCTTGCTTTGTCTGCAAATTAACTTCATATGACATGAGATTTCCTATTAACTTCTCAGGTTAGATGGTAGAAATATCATTAGCTTCTTCAGTAGCTAAGACTTTTCGTTCCCATTCATCTGCTAAAGAGTTCAGAATTTTTGAGACACTTTCACAATCTGAATATTTTTCTCTTAGTGCTAGTAGTGAATGATATATGTCTTGGAATCTAGAATACATTTCATTTATAGTTTCATCTGGTCTCATTCTGAAATTTTGGAACTGATTTTTGAGCATAAAATTCTTACTTTACTTAACTTCTTCAGTTCCTTCACGAATGACTTTAAGAGTTCTTCAAATTTCATAAGCAGTTGTAAACATGCTAACTCTATTAAATTCATTTTTATCTAAGACACAAAATAGCATATTCATGGCTTTTACATTCGATATAGCATCTAACTTTTGTGTATTTGATCATTCTACATATGGTGTAGTAGGTATAGTGTATTCGTTTTGAATGATATTCCAGGTGTCATATCCATTTGCTTGCATAAATATTCTCATTCGAGTTGACCAATAATTGTAATTTAAACCATTAAATAGTGGTGGTCGTGCAGTGGATTGACCTTGAACAAAACTTGTGTTAGTGTTATTTTCCATATTAACGGAATATCAAATAACTGTGTTATGGTTATATGATGGCCTTGCTCTGATACCAAATGAAAAAGCAAACAAGGATCATAATATGGAATATTATCTAAGTTATCTACTGGTGCGAAATATAAATGTAAAAAGTAAATAGTAAAGTAAATGGCAGTGGAGATTTTTGTACTGGTCCGAACTTTCCGTTCTACGTCCAGTCCCAGACCCCTTCTGGATTTTAACTACCAACCCTCTCTTAACCCGGAGGAATATGTATTACACCACCTAAGAAACTAAATAGGACTTCTACCGCCTAGACAACTTAAGAAGACTTCTACCACCTGAGCAACCGAACAGGACTTCAATAATACAGAAAATTTTCTTGACTGATTGTGCTCTTTTAATAGCACAGATAAGTCTTTAGAGTACACCCTTCCTATAATCTTTTCTTTTGTGGTATATAGTGCAATTCGTGAAGATTGGAAGTTAATTTAATCACAAATGAATTTGTGCTTCAATGTGCAAGTGATTACAACGAGAATTTGAGTACAAATGGTAGAATGATTAGATAATAAGTATAAGAGAATAGAATCAGAAATTAAGTGACTTAAAACAAATGAATGACTTAAAACAAATGAATGGAAGGCTATTTAAAGTGTTTAAGTGTTGCAACCCATCGTGAAAAGTTATGATCAAAAGATATGGAAACGACTCTTGAATCAAGAGTATTTTCTGTTCATTGAATGGAAGTGGTCGTCAGAAAATAGCCTTTATGCATTTTCAGTCGACTGAACAAAAGATTTCAGTCTAATAAAATTTAAAAACTTTCGAAATAAAAAGTGATATATCAAAAATATTTACAATCCAGTCGATTGAATAGGGCAGCTCAGTCGACTGAATATTTATATGCACTATGCATGTGCATAGATATTCAATCGACTGAACTGCCTGTTTCGGTCGGTTGAATACCTTGTTTTCTGCCATTGTGAGGTTCTTGAGAAACTTTCTGTATGTGAACTCTGTGCAATCAATACTTGGTATATGTAGTATGATTTGAAAACAATTTTAAGTGCTTGTGCGTGCATATCCACCTTCGAGAGATTTTAACAAAAATTAAAAAATTAACTTCTAGACTAGACTATAGATAAGCCATAATAATATTGAAGCTTCTATTTGAATTCTTGGTCTGCAAACATTTGTCGAGTAGAATAGCATCTTCTCCTGTAAATATGTTTAATTTACATAATATTTACTTATATAGTTATCACGATCAAAGCATCATAATAAAAGATTCTAACAACATATTTCTTTCCCATTATAAACATTACTTTGTTTTAAATTTTAAAACCAAACCTAACATTTTCACATCTTACCCATATTATTCATTTATTTACCAATTAATTAAATTTTCATAATAATATGCTATAATATAGGGGCTTTACACTTCGCTACCAATATATAACTTCCTAAGAAAATTTCATGGTAGCTATGAGTAAAGGTATATTTCTCTATACTTATACCTTCTGAGCCATCTTTCCATTTCATCAGCTAGGTAAAATGGAAATAACACGAACTAGGCTAATCTTTCAATTTTTAGAATTTATATGATATTCAAATGTGCTTAGAAGGTCTTCCAGGTTTGAAGAGTCATCATACTTATTTATGGTTGGAGCTCCAAAACTATCAAGGAAGTCTGAATTGGCGATTTTTGAACTGAAAGATGAGTCAATCTACACTCTTCTCCCTTTATCTCATCAACCTTGCTTTATGCTTTGACCGACTCTTTTTTGGAGATAAAGCTAGTATCAACTTCTCATTGCACAATGCTCTTCATACGCTTTTCAAGTAGTAGGGGTTAATATTTGGTTTCTTAGACTTAATTTTAGGAATGGCTTTGGGTTTTCCTCCTAGGTTTTCTCCCATGCTATTAGGGCCAGTTTAATCATTCTCGTTGTTGAGATTGTTGTTTTTTATCAATCAATCCTCTAGTTTGTTTGATCGGTGAGACATGGTAGTTAGATTTGGATCTGCTGTGAGAGCAAGAGTGGCTTTGGGATGGACCTTGGGCTACAATCCTTTCCAACCCAATTATCCTCTAGATGATTAAGGGTGAGTTAATTAACGGCTTCGAGGATTGATTTTCAAAGATGTTGGGTGAAGGATCCATAGGTTATTTTGTAGTAGTTATATTTTGCTTTGGCGACTTAGTGTACCACCACAATTAAGGGAGTTGTGCAAAAGTTTGAGAGGATTGGTAAGAAGTTAGGGGTTAGAATTATGGCTATAGTGTATAGAGTAAAACAATTGGCGAGGGTTTTCCCTAATTCTAGTGCAAAAATAATAGCAATTCACAATACAAGTATGAAGTAGAAGTATTGCTGAATGTGTATACAACAATGAGGTAGCAAGCTAATTGTTTGTTAAAACGCTTAGTTATGTAGTGATTATAGTTTTGAATGCTTATACAATTAAGAGGTTGCATATCAACAGTTTGTAGAAAAACATGTAAATTACGTAATATAAAATAAAAAGCAAATTTACATGGTTCGAATGTTAAAAAGTCCACCGTCCATGAGTCAATAAAAATTTCTCTTTTCTCTATTTTGGAAGTATAAGCATAGAATTCCCTAAAGATCCTGACATCATTTTATAGTTTTTTCAATATAAGTTCTCCAAGTTCTACAAAAGTTCGAACCTCTTCTATTATAGTGATCGCTATACAGGGAAATAACATCATATGGACTGATGATGTCATTTGCGTACTCAACGATCATTATCATATATTGTCATGTGTCCTTTATCGGCTTGTTGTTGGTTCAGCGCAAAGGATTTCTGTTTTGATTAGGTGGGATAATTTAGTTTTAAAATGCTGAAATTGACACGATGTTGTTAGATGTTTACCATATATTTAAGAACTATGACGTGCATTGATGTGTTTTGACCTGACCTTATTTCAATGGAGTGACCATTGATGCAATTCCACATTTGACCATGATTTGCTGCTTTGGAATGATTTAATGGAGTGATCTCTGATGCAGTTCTGCTTCTTGTTGTGATTTGTTGCTTTGAAGTGCTTCAAGGATTTTTGTCCACAATTGTGTTGCGCTGCGCAGTTGAGTGTTGTACTGCATCGGTAGTTGGTTTAAAGCCTTTTTCTGTATGATAGCATAATATAAGTTTCATGGTGTATTGTACGTTGTATGTGGAATATTTACGTTTCTTGTTTGATGTAACTTACGATCGCATCTTTTTTAACTGGGTTGACTCCACACAAACAAACTAGGCTATCACATTTGAATTATACAAACCACGAATTACCCAAACTGCACAAATTGCGCAACCATCTCAAGGTTCTTTAGTTCTATATTTTTATTTGTACAACATTTTTTGATAGGAAAATAAGTGTAATAACTTCCACTCAAATCTCTCCATATATTTATATGAAAAAAAAAATATTTGGAACAAACTAAAAGTTTGTAGCTATGTGATATTATGTTATATTGTTAGCAAGATCATCTATGCAAAATTTGAAAACGTTTCGGAATTATCAACCACTTCAAAGGTGCAAGACAAGATGACCTACCAAAAAACTTATTTTAATCATTGGTTAGAAATTTAATTTTGAAGGAGTAGAAATTTAAAAATGATTTCAAGTTTTATATTGAATTTCTTGGTAATGTACATAACGTATCAACTAGAATTCATTTTCAATACAAAATTATTTTGCACAAAAAGACAAAAGATGGAATTTAGTGTGATATATATACTATAATTTTTTGTAGATTCAATACCTTTTTCTCCTTTAAAGTTATAAGTAAATATTCTGTAAAACTCTACCCCGGAGGGAAGAGCTTCCACCTATAGAGTCCGTCATACCCTAGGTAGGCTTAAGCTAGCCCCAGCATAAAGGTTTGTTGTTCCCAACCAGTTTAATTTAGGGCTTACGGAAATCCACCTGCGCGCCTTGAGGGGAGTAGGGCAGACGGTTATTTAATTCGTGACCTCGT
Organism: Allium cepa; assembly: GCA_030765085.1. Classification (NCBI taxonomy): domain Eukaryota; kingdom Viridiplantae; phylum Streptophyta; class Magnoliopsida; order Asparagales; family Amaryllidaceae; genus Allium; species Allium cepa. Next base: position 275,709,477 of record CM060943.1, on the reverse strand, counting down.
TAACAGAAGGCAAGTGTCTCAACCACTGCACCACTACCAATGTGAGTCCAAATTTTGTCAAGATGTTTTGAGTATGGTATGAATAAAATCGGCAAATGTTATAATATTTGGGTTACTATAACTCAAAATATGATCGATATGTAAAAGATGTAATAAAAGAGGTGTATTACGTACAACACACATATACAATTAAAGCGCATAGTGGTATAATTGTGGTGGTGATGCAAAAAATTATACCTGAAATATATCGGAAAACAACACAGGTAAAAATCTTTATTGAAGATAAAATCAAATCTTCAAAGTTGATTTATTCTCATTTCCACACCATTTTCGTAGAAAAACGAAGTAAATATCTTGATCCATGTAGTTTAGATTTGGTAAATAAAATAGATTTATAATTTATGTTGAACGTTTATGACTTGAACTTAGACGTATGCATTAAACTTGTCGATTTGGTTTATAAGAGAACCGATCAAATTAACCCTTTTATACTAAAGTTGCTAAAGCAGATATTAAAAAGCTCTGATTTCATAGACATAATGAAAAATAGTGGAGCATTAAACGCATCTACCATTTAATAGCGTTAAATTGAAAAAGCGCAGTGGTCGAAGTGCACTACACGTTTTAGCGTGAATTGGCGAGGCTTTAGCAGGGCTTTATCCACCTGTTTTTTATATCCGTGTTTGTAAGAACTAAATAATTTTTTGCGAACAATCTACGTCTGTTAGCCACTGAAGATTAGGCTAACATATAGGAATGAGGCATTTTTTTTCCTTTCCCTGAGACGATATTAATCATAAGTAGAAAATACATGAGACCATGACAGTTGTGTTACACAGTTTAAGAATAAACAATAACAAAATATGTGATGCATTAATCCGAAGCCAACTACTATCATCCAATTCTGTACTTATCCAGCCCACACGGTGGATGTCATTTAATCCAATACCAACTACCACAAAACAAAGTCCACAACCACCAAACAACACACAAATAAGCGGTGGTTGCATGAATCATAGCCACACCTTCAACCAAACTTTTCACATATAGAAACCCTCCCACACAGCTCTCTTACTTAGAAAGAAGCAAGAAATATAATCTACAGAATAACTAAAAAACAATGGAGGAAGAAGTGAAGCTTCTAGGATCATGGATGAGTCCATTTGTGATCCGAGCAAAGATCGCATTGCATCTTAAGGGCATCAAATATGAGTTTCTCCAAGAAGTTTTCGGAGCAAAGAGTGAGTTGCTTCTGAAGTCTAATCCCGTGTATAAAAAGATACCAGTTTTGATTCACAACGGGAAGCCTGTTTGTGAGTCCATGATCATAGTGCAATATATCGAAGATGTTTGGGCTACTAAAGGCGCAAGTCTACTTCCATCTGACCCTTATGACAGGGCAACTGCAAGGTTTTGGGCAGTGTACATTGACGACAAGGTACAAATATTAATCATTTGATAAAGTTATCCATAGCGACATTTTTATCTAAATTTTAAGTTTTTATTTCTTAGATGTTCCCTTCCATAAAAGGAATTGGAATGGCGCAAACAGAAGAGGCGAAGGTGGAAGCAACGTCACAGCTTAATGAAGGGTTGCAGCTCTTGGAAGAAGCTTACGTAAAAAGCAGCAAAGGGAAAAAATTCTTCAACGGTGAAAACATTGGATACCTGGACATTGCATTTGGTTGTTATATAGCCTTAATTAAGGCAACTGAGAAAATGAGTGAAATTAAGTTATTGGATGAGGAGAAAATACCGCATTTAGTATCATGGGTGGAGCGGTTCTGTGCAGGTGAGGCGGTGAAGGAGGCTTTGCCTGAAACAGAAAGAGTGGTGGAGTTTGTTAAGACGATTCAGGCTAAGTTCAAGAATGCAACACCACCTACTAAGTAAATTTGTTCTAGCCAAGTTATAAGGAAACATAAAAATAAAAGGTCTTGGTTTCTTATGGATGTATGATATTTGTTTTCAAATATTTATTGCTGAGTTCTAAATGAATGTCACTGGATATGAAATTCGACTGTCTTTAATGTATGCTGCATTTTGTTTTAGAACTCAATCGGTGATCTTTACAAATGTTACTGACTACATAGCGGATTCCTTTACTGATATCTATTGGAAGCAATCAAAAGACGAAGCATCTAACAATCAAAGTTTGGTTGGTTTGGTTGGTCTAATGATAAAAATTGCTAAACCGAATTAAAACCAATAAAAATAGAAATAAAATCAAACCAACCGAATTAAGTTTGGTTGGTTTGATTGATTATCTAGTTATTTTACATTTAGAATATTCACTGTACTTTAAAATACAATATAAGTATATGATAAAAATATTCCTATTTAGTATTCATATAAGATTCTTAATAGTAATTTTGATACATATTTGATAAATTAAATTTATTTAGTAAACTAATGTAAAAAAATCATTACAACTAGGTATTTCGATAGTGTAATGAAATTGCGGTTAAATTGATAATCAAACTAATTATTTTCACGGAACGATTATAAATCAAACTAATTTCAAAACCAAACCAAACCGATCGAAATAAACTGGTATGGTTGGTTTATTTGGCTTAACCAAATATTGCTCACTCCTATGAGTATGAATGTAGCATAATAGGGGTTCCAATGATAATAAAAAAAAATCTATTTTCTACAAAGAAAGTTGAATTATACGGCTCTTTGTGATATTTATTAATTATTAGCAAGTAAAACAAAATGACATATTGAAAGTGTATAGGATCGTGTTTGGCTAAGCTAAGTACTAATATGTCTGCAGTAATATAAACAGATAAAAGATAGAATAAAGTAATGTAAAGAACAAGAACACCAAACTTCCTATACTGGTTTGGACCACCGTCCTACATCCAGTTCCAGAATCTCTTATTCTTGCTTTAACTTAGTAAAACCCTTGCTTTGCCTGAATAATAGACCTCAACATTTTCCTGAGCCCTTGAACGGGTCTTTTTACACTATCTTAGTAGAAAATAAACTTCGGAATAAGTGTGTCTTTGATACATTGATTGGCCAAGTTACGGTACAAGCTCCTATAACTCACAAGAACGTTTTTACTTGAATGAACGAGAGTTTAAGATGTGAAATATTTTGAGAATTGAATTTAATAAGAGTAGATTAGAATAATCTAGTGTTACCCCGCCTTTTTGGTCAAGGCCTTAATATCAACAAATTGGTTAGAAAGGATGAATATCAGGATTGGAGATCAATTGGAAACAAGGCTGTGATTGATATCATTAAAATTTGACCGAGCTCCAACCAAGACGGGATCGATTGGGAATGATGAACATAGCTAGGAAAGGCTACGTTTCAAATTTCAGGTCAATCGGAGTTTGTACGCTCGAGAAATGGATGGATCAATATTATTAAGAAATGGTTGGTATCGATACCTTCGTATCGATACGGTTCGTATCGATCGGCATGGGTCACTTTGGGTTGATAGAAGTTGTTCGTATCGATACGGTTCATATCGATTGGCATGGATTACTTTGGGTTGATGGATGTTGTTCGTATCGATATGGTTCATATCTGTGACGACCGCCCATGACTCCTGCACCAAAACAAGGAAATAGTGCGCTGAAAGACGTGCCAGATAGCCATGGACGATAGTCAAGGTAAAATAAAACAGCAAACTCTATCGTACAACTCACAGCGCATGGATAAAATACAATAGAGAAATATATAGTGAAGCTCCATAACAGGAAAATCATCATATAAGCATCGTAGTAGTTTTATACAAACATGAATCATCCATACATCAAAGCCTCACTACAAACACTCAATCAGATATAACAGCGGAACACCCAGTACATATAGTAAGAAAACTAGTATGCGAAGCCTCCTGCTCGTCTTCGTCATCATCAGCGTAGATCTCTAAGAACAGCACCTGTCACCTGCTACCTAGTCTGCCCATCCCAACATGGATGAACAGCCCAAGGTAATAAGAGGAGACATAAAACCTTGAGTCAGACAAAGTCTTAGTGAGCAGTAAATCAACTATCAAACATACCAAAAGAGCATAAAGGATAAAAGGAATAGGAACCAAACCATCCCACTCCACCTCTTTCTACAGTGATAGCCCCCAGACACACACCAAGGAGAAGTAAGCATAACACAGCAGACAATTAAGGTAAAGCAATACTCACTCGAGTCAAGGGCGATGTTTTCCAAATACAAACCCCCAAGGCCTAAACCAAGATCAGATAAGCACCTAGAAAATACCGCTCTTGAGACCGAATGATGATACAGCCAAACATCCAAACATCCATGACTCTGGCTATCACTGTTATCCTTGCTTCGATTTCACCGTTAATTGGATGACCATCCGTCAAGGGCTAATGGTAACCCCGGTTCCAGACATAACTCCGCACACTGCCTTGTGCCTAGGACTTATCTACTTTGCCCAGAGTACTCGACTACCTACCTGTAGTCTTTTGGTTGTCCCGACTACCTACCTGTAGTCGTTATGGGCACCCCATGTACTCTTGCTTTTGAGCATGCTAGAACCTTCAACAACGATGAAATCCAAGCCTCCTAGTCATCCTCCTTGACGACTATCCTCATAATAGCTCAAGCTACCTCTCGAGCGATCCATTATCAACCAACTCGAACCATCCCTCGAGTTATCAACATGCTTGGAATGATCCCTGCCTGGATTACGCCAAGTCTACATCACATCATACTTTGCTTTATTACACCATAGCAAAGTCTCAACTCAACAACATGGTTTGCCTCATCGCATCATGGCAAAGTTCCATCTCAACATCATTCAATCCATACATATGAGCTTCCATATTCGCCACATATGCTTTTAGCAGCTTTCACCATTCAAGAGCCTCTTCTGTAGCTTTTGAATCATCTTTGACCATACTTGTCCAAATCTATCAACTAGATAGCTCATTCACAACAATCAATCAAGGCAAACATTAAACCAAACAAATAAGTATTCAATCAAGATCTAATTAGGCATTCATAACTACAATGGCAATTTCGTAAATAAATGAGCATAGAACTAACATACATGAATCATGGGTTTTTAGCATAGATCTAGCAAATATAAAACATGGGTTTTGTTTCTATAACTTAATAAATGAACTTGCATAGGTAAACATCTTCACAAACAATGGATCTACACTTGGATCTAAGAAAAATGCACGAAAATCACTATTTACAACACTCCAACAAACCACCAATCCAATATACTCCTTTGGGTCCGCGTGAGAGATAACTACCACTCACCAAATCACCTAAACACCTCAAAAACTAAACACTTCAGATCTGGACAGCGAAGATCAAGGCTTGATCCGGCGAAATCTCGCTTAAAACGATGAAATCTAGCTTCGTTGGATGAAGATCTTCAACTTTGTCTCTTGGATCTTCAATCTTGGATGGATGTTAGAATTAGATTGGAATGGAGAAAAGAAGATGAAGAAATGTTGTAGTCGAGTTCCCAAAATGGCAGCACTTCGTTGCTTCAAAAACCGGTGCCAAAAAGTGAGCCGAACCCCTCTATTTATAGGCTGGAAAAACCCTTATCTCGGCCGTCCCTAAGTCGCCGCCGACCTAACCTCGCCGACCTAACCTTGCCGACCCAACACTCTGCCGACCTAATACATAAACCACTCTAAGACTCAACAGGTACACGACCTAACGACCTAACTCTAAGTCGTTCTGCGACAAAAGACACGAGGCCACACGACCTAGTTATAACACGGCCTAACCGACCCAACGCCTCAACATACACTGCCGACCCAACTATCTAACACACCTTGCCGACTTATCAACTAAACCAGATGCCGACCTAACTCTTAGCACAGAACCAACTTAGGTCGCATACGACCTTATCCCTCGACCTATCAATATAACTCGTAGCTCCTTAAGCCAGTATCTCCCCTTAACGTGTTATCCCGGTGACTTTGTTAGCTCGGTATCTCCACTAAGCCGATCACCACTAAGTCGGTCAACCCCTTAACTCGGCTATATCTCTAAACCATTAGCTCTTAGGTCGGTCACTCCCCTTAGGTCGGTCCAACCCTTAACCTGTTAACTCTTATAGCTCGGCCACTTCCTTAGGTTGGTCATACGAGCTAACCCTTAATTCGTTCACAACTCATCCCATGGCTCGAACAAGACTCAGGCTAGAGACAGTATAACCAATCCTTCGACCTGTAAATTCTACAATATCAACACGTAAAATACGGGTCGTTACAATATCGATACGATAGATGAAGCAATTCGATGGATACGAAGAGCATACGCAGAGGATGGATACGATGAGCATCTATCGAAGTGGGTCCGATAGACGCGAGAAGTAAGTAAGGGATCGATACGAACAGTACAGCAGGTGTATGTTGATCGATACGATGGGGGAGTGATGGATGGATACGAAAAGGCCATCGAATCATCGATGAGAAATTGGCATCTCAGATCGATACGAAGGGAACGTGCTCGAATGAGGAAGCAGTCAACTTGGCATCAGAAATGGATCTACCCTGGGTTTCCAAGCCACATCATCAGTGCGAATGGAATGGACACGAAGGGTAGATGGATATGATGGGATAAAAACGGATTCATGGATACGAACGCTTCAGCCTTCATACAAACTACAACTTGAATCGATCACATCTAGCAATCTACAAATCCAAATGCTACCAAATTTTCACAGGTGCTTATGCACAACCAAAAGAATCTTCTTGATCGATCCCGACTTGATTGGGAAAGATTTTGATCGATATGAATCTCGTTCGTATCGATCATGAATCGAGTCAAAATCACTCAGGGTCGATCACGTGGGCCCACCCACGTGAGAGAATGAGCTCTTCGAGATCTGGGCAGGATATTTGCATCCTACACCTATAAATAGCAGTCCAAGAGCTTCAGAAATGGGATCTTCTGGTTCCTCTTCGCTGCTACTCTGCCGAACTCCATTGTAACTCGATCATTATCAACTATATTCTTGTAACCAGCGAGTGATTATCGATAAAATATCAACTCTTCAAAGTGAACATAGACCGAAGATAGCCGAACTACTATAAACCTTATGTCTTTACTGCATTCCTTTAAAATTTTGAGTGTTCTTCACATTTATTTTCTCTACATATTTTCTATCTATGATCTGTAATTGTATATGGGTGCTTTCATCGGCAATTGGGTGTTTGTGACCAATTTTAGCGCAAACATTTTGGTGCTTTCACTGAGAACGCTACCACTCAGGGATTCCAAGTCTTGGATTTCGGATTTGAAAGCTTAAGGATTTGGATTTGGGTAGATATGGTAAGGCAATCGACAAGAAGACAAAGGACTTAAAGGAGTCAGTATGAAAGGAGTCAGGAAGCTTCCTCGGGAGCGAATCAGGCGTCGATCTTCATCACCAGAGATGAGATGGAAACGATGCTCAAGAGACAAAAGGAGATGATGTAGAGCCTAATCCGACAGGTTGGACAAGTTGGAGTGCAGAATCAGTGGAACGCAACTGCAGGAGAAGCTGGAGATAGGAATCGGGAGCAGGAGCTACCAGAATTCAGATGGAGCAGGACCATCCGCTGCAGCACCAGAATTAGGGGGCACTCACCAAGAGCATGTTGATCCAATCCCAGAAAGAGTACCAAGTGGAGCTGAGCAACACGGCGTTGACGAAGGAATGGATGCTCGTCCAGGAGAGCAAATTCCAGGATTCACTCGTGAGCTCAGTGGGCAGATCGAAGGCAACGGACAAGGACTACGACTTGGAGATAGTGACGTGTTGGCGGAGATGGTTAGGCGAGCCATGAGGGTAGGATTAGTGGTAAATACTTGGAGGATATGAATAGGAGTCCCTTTGCTCCAATGATCAGGCAAGCCAAAAACCGACTAGATTTCAAACTACCAACTCTGGAGATGTAAGACGGGATAACGGATCCTCTTATTCACTTGACAAGTTACATGAGGCATATAGAGGTACTGGGGGCTTCAGAAGAGGTCATGGCGCGATGCTTCCTTTTGTATTTGATGAGTATAACAACATTATGGTTCAGATAGTTAGAGAGTGGCTCTATTGGCGCATGCATGGAACTGTTTGGAAGATTTATGAGGCAGTTTCGGGTCCACATAGTCTGACCTAAGAATGTGATGACTTTGACATAGATAAAACAATGGAAAGGGGAATCGCTTAGGGATTTTTTAACTAGATTCAACGCGGTATAGGCTTCGGTGGATCGACCTAATCCTTCGATGGTTTTGATGGCGGCAGTTTCGGGAATTGCAGATAATTCGGATTTCAATATAACGTTCGAATGGGACCCATCGAGGCATCTTGGGTAGTTCTACCATGTTGAAAGGTTCCCGAGGCAGGAAAATGCGCAGGCTGAGAGAAAAGGGAAAGAGGCTGAAGCTTATGCAGTAAGGGGTGAAGGTCCACCTAGGGAGGATCCAAATAAAGATGATAAAGGAAAAAAGAAAATGAATGACAACGGTAGCACTTCGAAAAGGCCTCGGAATGAGTCAAAATTTCTTCTTGCACAGATTTAACTTAGACTCTAGAAAGGATTTACTTGGATACTCGAGTGCGCCTCCAGTATCGAAGGCCGGCAAGGAGGGAACCTTCTGAATATGAGGGGTCATCGGGAAAGTGTTGCCTATTCCATATGCTAGATAGGTACAAAAGATTGCGGGTATTTGCAAGATATAGTTGAGGAGCATGTACGGAATGGTTATTTACAACAATATGTAAGGAATCGAGCTGCTGGAGTGCAACAGGAGCGACCACCGCCCACCTTGAACGAAGATGACATTGGACCTAAGCAACATCATCTTGTTATCAAGTGGCTTTGAATAAGTAACAGAACTTGATGTAATACGACTAAATCATTCACACATGTACGAGATCGAGGACGGTCCCTAGGCATGCTCTAAGACAATGATAAATCGTGTTGCTCGAGTCTATGAAATCTTGTTTTTCTTTTTGCTTTCCTAAAAACTTTGGTTTCTTCCTTGGATGTATAGACATTTATTTGGTTTTCCCTTGCTGCAAAAAAAAAATCTTATTTTGAATGATTGAATTTGGATCAATGTAATAAATAATATAGGTCTCGCGATCATGGTCCACACCGAAGAGATGGGGTAGTGATCGCAAGTTACGAGTCCCTTCGTTGGAAAGCGATGGAATGGACTCGAACACAATATAAAAAGTCCTTAGCCAAAGAGCCGAGGCTGGAGAATATTAAAAAAATCTTTGGCCGAAGAGCCGAGGCTGGAGAATATAAAATGTCCTTGGCCGGAGAGCCGAGGCCGGAGAATATTAAAAAAGTCCTTGGACGGAGAGCTGGGGGCAGAGAATATAAAAAGTCCTTAGCTGGAGAGCCGAGGCCGGAGAATATTAAAAATCCTTGGCCTGAGAATATAAAAAGTCCTTGGTGGGAGAGCCGAGGCCGGAGAATATTAAAAAAGTCCTTGGCCGGAGAGCCGAGGACGGAGAATAAAAAGACTCCTTGGCCGGAGAACTGAGGCTGGAGAATATTAAAATATCCTTGGTCGGAGAGCCGAGGCCGGAGAATCTAAAATTCCTTGTCCAGAAAGCCAAGGTCGGAGAAAATAAAGGCCCTTTAATCGAGAGTCGGGGTCGGAACAGGATATTGGCCTGGAGTGGTCATGGATTAGGTTATCGGTTATTGGATATGAATGGCTTAAAGCTCGGTTATGGATTTGGATAGCAAGGGAGTTGGCTAAGGCTGTGGTTACAGGACTTTGAATTGGACATCGACTCAGAGCAGTCGTAGACTTGGATATGGCTATGGCACTTAGATAGGATAGCTTGGTAATGGATTGGATTGTGAATCAGATGGTATGGCTATGGATGGAACATGGATTTCGGATATCGGATTCAGAGCTATTCAAAACACGCCTTCTTACCACAAGGCACGTTTTGGAGGGCAAATATTACCCCGCCTTTTTGGTCAAGGCAGGGATATCAACAAATTGGCTAGAAATGACGAATATCAGGATCGGAAATCGATTGGAAACATGAATGTGATCGATATCATTAAAATTTTACCAAGCTCCAATCGAGACAGGATCGATTGGGAATGATGAACTAGGCTAGGAAAGGCTACTTTTCAAATTTCAGGTCAATCGAAGTTCGTATGCTCGAGATATGGATGAATTAATATTAGTGATAAATGGTTGGTAGTGATACCTTCGTATCGATACGGTTCGTATTGATCAGCATGGGTCACTTTGGGTCGATAGAATTTTTTCAAATCGATACAGTTCGTATTGATCGGCATGGATCAAATTGGCTCGATGGATGTTGTTCGTATCGATATGGTTATCGATACGATAGATGAAGCAATTCAATGGATACGAAGAGCATATGCAGAGGATGGATACGAAGAGCATGCATTGAAGTTAGTCTGATGGACATGAAAATAAAGCAGGAGATCTATACGAACAGAACAGCAGGTGTATGTTGATCGACACGAAGGGGGAGTGATGGATGGATATGAAAAGGCCATCGAATCATCGAATCGAAAGAGGCATCTCAGATTGATACGAAGGGAGTGTGTTAAAATGAGGAATCCGTCAACTCATCATTAAAAATGGATCTACCCTGGGTTTCCAAGCCATGTCACTGATGCGAATGGGATGGACATGATAGGCAGATGGATACGAAGGGATGGAAATGGATTCACGGATACGAACGCTTCAGCCTTCATACAAACTACAATATGAATCGATCATATCTCAAAATCTACAAGTCCAAATGCTAACAAATTTTCACAAAAGCATACGCACAACCACAAGAATGTTCATAATCGATCCTGACTCGATTGGAAAAGATTTTGGTCAATATGAATCTCGTTCGTATCGATCATGGATCAAGTCGAAATCACTCGGGATCGATCAAGTAGGCCCACTCACGTGAGAGAAGGAGTCTTCAAAAATCTGGTGGGATATTTGCGGCCTACACCTATAAATAGCAGTCCAAGAGCTTCAGAAAAGGGATCTTCTGGTTCTTCTACGCTGCTACTCTGCCAAGCTCCATTACAACTAAATTATTATCAACTATATTCTTGTAACCAGCGAGTGATTATCAACAAAATATCAACTCTTCAAACTGGTCATAGGCCGGAGATAGCACAACCACTATAAACCTTGTGTCTTTACTGCATTCCTTTTAAATTTTGAGTGTTCTTCAAATTTATTTTCTCTACATATTTGATATCTGTGATCTGTGGTTGTAAACGGGTGCTTTCATCGGCAATTGGGTGTTTGTGACCAATTTTGGCACAAACATTTTGGTGCTTTCACTGAGAACGCTAGCACTCAGGAATTCCAAGGCTTGGATTTTGGAGTTGAAAGCTTAAGGATGTGGGAAGCTATGGCAAGGCAATCAATAAGAAGACAACGGAAATAAATATGTCAGCATGAAGTGAGTTAGTAGCTTCCTCTGGAGCGAGTCAGCCGTCGAACTTCATCATTAGAGATGAGATGGAAGTGATGCTCAAGAATAGAGCAACCGGAATTCAGAATGGAGCAGGACCATCCGCTGCAGCACCAGAACTTGGAGGCACTCACCAAGAGCATGTTGATCCAATCCCGGGCAGAGTACCAAGTGGATATTTGCAAAACGGCGTTAACAGAGAATGGATGCTCGTCCCGGAGAGCAAATTCCAGGATTCACTCGTGAACTCAGGGTGTAGATCGGAGGCAACGGACGAGGACTACGACATAGAGATAGTGACGGGTGGGCGGAGACGGTCAGGCGAGCCATGAGGGGAGGACTAGTGAATAAAGACTTGGAGGATGTGAATAGCAGTCCCTTTGCTCCAATGATCAGGCAAGCCGGGAACCCGCTAGATTTCAAACTACCAACTCTATAGATGCATGATGGGAGAACATATCATATTGTGCACTGGACAAGGTACATGAGGCATACGGAGCTATTGGGGGCATCATAAGATGTCATGGCGCGAAGCTTCCCTTTGTATTTGACGGATATAACATCATTATGGTTCAAACAATTGGAGAATGGCTCTATTGGCGCATAGATGGAGCTGATTGAAAGATTTATGAGGCAGTTTCGGGTCCACATAGTCCGACCAACGAATGTGATGACTTTGACATCGATAAAACAATGGAAAGGAGAATCGCTCAGGAATTTCTTAACCAAATTCAATGAGCCAATGACTTCGGTGGATCGAGCCGGTCCATCGATGGTTTTGATGGCGGCAGATTCAGGAATTGCAGATAATTCGGATTTCAAGATATCGTTGGAACGGGACCCGTCGAGGGATCTTGGGGAGTTCTACCATGATGCGAAAAGGTTCCTAAGGCAGGAAGATGTGCAGGCTGAGAGAGAAAGGAGAGAGGTTGAAGCTTATGCAGTAAGGGGTGGAGGTCCGCCCTGGGGGATCCAAATAAAGATGATAAAGGAAAAAGGAAAATGAATGACAATGGTAGTACTTCGAAAAGGCCTCAGAGAGAGTCAAAGTTTTCTTCTTACACAGATTTAACTGAGACTTTAGAAATGATTTACTTGGATACTCAAGGGAGGCTCCAGTATCGAAGGCCGACAAGGAGGGAACCTTCTGAATATGAGCGGGCATCGATAAAGCATTGCCTGTTCCATGAGCTGGATGGGCACAACACAAACGATTGCGGGAATTTGAAAAATATCGTTGAGGAGCATGTAAGGAATGGTTATCTTCAACAATATGTAAGGAATCGAGCCGTAGCAGTGGAATAGGAGCGACCACCGCCCACATCGAATGAAGATGGCACTGAACCTAGGCAACGTCAGCTCGTTATCAACTAAATAGATTTATGGCTTTGAATAAGTAACAGAACTCAAAGTAATACGACTAAATCACTCACACATGTACGAGATTGAGGATGGTCCCTAGGCATGCTCTAAGACGATGATAAATCATGTTGCTCGTGTCTATGAAATCTTATTTTTCTTTTCGCTTTCCTAAAAACTTTGGTTTCTTCCTTGGATGCACAAACATTTATTTGGTTTTCCCTGGCTAAAAAAACTCTTATTTTGAATGATTAGATTTGGATCAACGTTATAAATAATACAGGTCTCGCGATCGAGGTCCTGACCGGAGAGATGGGGCAGTGATCACAAGTTACGAGTTCTTTCGTCGGAAAGCGATGGAATGCACTCGAACATAATATAAAAAGTCCTTAGCCGAAGAGCCGCGCGAGGCCGGAGAATATAAAAAAAATCCTTGGCTGGAGAGCCGAGGCCAGAGAATATTAAAAAGGCCTTGGCCGGAGATCCGAGGCCGTATAATATAAAAAGTCCTAGGCCAGGAGCCGAGGCTGGAGAATATTAAAAAAGCCCTTGGTCGGAGAGCAAAGACCGAAGAATATAAAAAGTCATTGGATGGAGAGCTGAGGCTAGAGAATGTTAAAAAAGTCCTTGGCCAGAGAGCCGAGGCCGAAGAATATAAAAAATCCTTGGCCGGAGAGCCCAGGCCAGAGAATATTAAAAAATCCCTAGCCGGAGAGCCGAGGCCGAAGAATCTAAAATTCCTTGGCCGGAGAGCTGAGGTCGGAGAACATAAAGGCCTTTGAGCGGAAAGTCGAGGTCGGAACAGGATATCGGCCCAGAGTGGTCATGAATTTGGTTATCGGTTATTGGATATGAATGGATTAAAGCTCGGCTGACGGATTTCGATAGTTAGGGAGTTGGCTAAGGCTGTGGTTACAGGACTTTGAATTGGACATCGACTCGGAGCAGCCGTAGACTTGGATATGGCTATGGCACTTAGATAGGATACCTTATAATGGATTGGATTGTGAATCGGATGGCATGGCTATGGATGGAATATGGATTTCAGATATCGGATTCAGAGCTATTCAGAACACGCCTTCTTGCCACTAGGCACGTTTTGGGGGGCAAATATTACCCCGCTTTTTTGGTCAAGGCAGGGATATCAACAAATTGGCTAGAAAGGACGAATATCAGGATTGGAGATCGATTGGAAACAAGGCTGTGATCGATATCATTAAAAATTTACCGAGCTCCAATCAAGACAGGATCGATTGGGAATGATGAACAAGGCTAGGAAAGGCTACTTTTCAAATTTCAGGTCAATCGAAGTTCGTATGCTCGAGATATGGATGGATCAATGTTAGTGAGAAATGGTTGGTAGCGATACCTTCGTATCGATATAGTTCGTATTGATCAGCATGGGTCACTTTGTGTCGATGGAATTTTTTCAAATCAATACGGTTCGTATCGATCGGCATGGATCACTTTGAGTCCATGGATGTTATTCGTATCGATATGGTTTGTATCGATATGGTTCATATCGATACAATAGATGAAGCAATTCGATGGATATGAAGAGCATACGAAGAGGATGGATACAAAGAGCATGCATTGAAGGTGGGTCAGATGGACATGAGAAGCAAGCAGGAGATCTATACGAACAGAATAGCAGGTGTATGTTGATCGATACGAAGGGGGAGTGATGGAGGGATATGAAAAGGCCATCGAATCATCGAATCGAAATAGGCATCTCATATTAGAATGGTCTGAGAGGACCGAGACCGCAAGCTACCATCACTCATGCTTCAGGCTCTCTAGTTAATCTTCCAGCAATGGCCAGATAGCACGAAGGGTTTACCAAATCTAACCCAACTACTCCTTCGGGCTATCATGATTCTCCTTGATGTCCAACTCTTTCACATTGGTATCGCTCTATGACTTCTATTTGCATTAGTTTGTATTATGGCATTTTACTATGGTGTTTGCATTATGTCCATTGCATTTATATTGTTAGTTTTCACTTTAAAAAACATTTGGCACTTTAAAAAACATTTGGCACTTACCTACTTGAACATTGTGGATGTTTGTATTATGTTCATATTATGTGTGTTTGTGCTTTGTTATTGTATTATTTGTGCTCTTGTTAGTGTTCTTGTCTATGTCTTCTATTTTTATGTTTTGTTAATGTATTATTTGTGTTTGAGGATTATTGTGTACATATAATATCATATAGCATTATCTCCTTTTTAATGTGACAAAGGGGGAGAAATGGTCATATGCATACATTCAGGGGAGGGTTAAAATATATTTATACTAAAGAGTAGTATTGCACTTTGGCATTGTGTTATTCAATTTAAAATATTTTATGAAAAATGCATATATAAGTTGTCATTATAAAAAAGAGGGAGAATTTTAGAACTATAATTCTTCGTTTTGATGATGAGAACTTCATAATAGTAGATTTCAACTGCACTAGTTGGAAAAAGTGTTGTTACAGCCTTGAAAAGAAGAAATGGAATTATATTCAAGCTTCAAAGGACGTCGATTAGCTATTAGGGTGTGCTGCAAGCTATTTTAATCATATTGTCTTGGACTATGATGTTAAAACTCAAAAGAATGTTTCATAAATTTTCATATTTTAAATATACACGAATAAAAGGCTTTATATTTTTAAATAAATGAAAGCCTATGGAAACTTGGATTTAAACGCTCGCTGGTGGACTAGTGGAAGCCCACCTGTGCCCACTTCAATTTGAATTTCCAAGAGATGCATCTAAAAATCCTTTCGCCTCAGATGGGCATGTCTCTTCTTCCTCCATCAGCCATAACCCCTTGCAACGAAGGTTTATTATGTCTCTTAATCAAAACCATTCGTGCCTATAAATGACTGTTTTTCAACAATTTGTTTAACTAACACTCTCATTCTAATTTTTGTTTTCTTATTTTATGATAATCCTGGATGTTTGGGCCAAAATAGGTCACAATCACCCAATTGCTAATTAAGGCACCCGTTTACAATCACAGATCACAGATAGCAAATATGTAGAGAAAATAAATGTGAAGAACACTAAAAATTTAAAAGAAATGCAGTAAAAACACAAGGTTTATAGTGGTTTGGCTATCTCCGGTCTACGTCCACTTTGAAGAGTTGATATTTTATTGATAATCACTCACTGGTTACAAGAATATAGTTTTAACTAATCGAGTTACAATGGAGTTCGGTAGAGTAGCAGCGTGGAAGAACTAGAAGATCCCTTTTCTGAAGCTCTTGGACTGCTATTTATAGGTGTAGGCTGTAAACATCCCGCCCAGATCTCGAAAGGCTCCTTCTCTCATATGGGTGGGCCTACGTAATCAATCCCGAGTGATTTCGAACAGATCCATGATCGATACGAATGAGATACTTATCGATCAAAATCTTGCCCAATCGAGTCAGGATCGATCATGAACATTTTTGTGGTTGTGTGTATGCTCTTGCGAAAATATAGTAGCATTTGGACTTGTAGATTGTGAGACATGATCGATTTCAAGTTGTAGTTTGCATGAAGGCTAAAGCATTCGTATCCATGAATATGTTTCCATCCCTTCATATCCATCCGCCCTTCGTGTCCATCCCATTCACACCGATGACGTGGCTCGAAAACCCAGGGCAGATCCATTTCTGATACCGAGTTGACTGCTTTCTCATTCAAACACGTTCCCTTCGTATCGATCTGAGATGCTTATTTCGCATCGATGATTCGATGGCCTTTTCGTATCCATCCATTACTCCCCCTTCGTATCGATCAATATACACCTGTTGTCCTATTCGTATCGATTCCCTGCTTGCCTCTCATGTCCATCGAAGCTGTTAGGAACTGAGTTGATGATGTTTTGATGACAACAACCTTATATAGTTATTATATTTACTTTATAAAATATATACTAACATTTCCATATATATATATATATATATATATATATGTATATGTATATAGGAAGTATATGCAGGTATCATTGAAGACTGATCAGTATAAAGACTCAAGCATCAAGATGAAGATTAGAGATTCAAGATTCAAGACTCTAGAGAATCAAGATTTCAAGATCTCAAGATAAGTGTCTAGTATTTTGTTAAAACTTCATAATAGCACTCTCATCTTTCTTCCAACTTTCTTTTGGGATCGAACCCAATTTCTATCGAAACCAGTGGCTTACAAACCCACGACAAGTAGCTTGCAAACCTACGACAAGTGGCTTACAAACCCACAAAAATCAAAATCATTTAAACTACTTTGTACAAGTTCTCGAGTCCTATGGAGGAGCTCTGTAGGAAGGTTCTTGCAATTTCAGTTTGAATAGATTTTTCAAAATGTTTTTAAATCTATTTTCAAAATGTTTTAGCTTTCAAAATCATGTTTTCAAAAATGTTTTCAAACTTTGTTTTAGCCTTGAAATATTCCTCTATTTTGATTTTAAAAACTTCTATTTTTAAAACATCAAAACTTATTTTGATTTTAAATATTACTTATATAATTGACGGTCTATATCAATTATATATATATATATATATATATATATATTTAAAATAATGTTTTATATTCATTCTCTATCTCAAAATATTGTTTAAACACTTTACTTTGCTTCAAAGAAGTTTCAACTTGTTTTAAATTCAATTGTCTCTACAAAACAACATCTCTATAATTTTGAACTAAGGAATGTCGACATAAGGGGATACCCCATGTCGACATGGTGACAGTTTTTCAAAAGAAGTGTCCAATCGTTTGAAAACCTTTCGCCAATGGTTATGACTGTTGTGCATCTATATAAAGGCTTCCAAAACGAATTTTTTTAACAACTACTTTCTTATTTTCTTCACTCTTTCTTCTCCACCATTCCATATCCATAAAACTTCATATTTTCAAGATCGTGCCATCATTCTGCCAAATTCTCAATAGGAAATCATTTAGATACTCTCTCTATTTGATTCTCCATCATTCTACTAAAGATCAAAGTGCTATTCAGAGTTATAGGATTAATTTGTATTCAAAAAGTCCATAGAGTCTATCCATTCAAAAGGATTGTTATTAAGAAGTATTAGGGTGATCTTGTGTCCCGTAAATCAAGAGAGTTTACCCCAGACTCGGAGATAGGAGGGTTCCTCAAGGCCTTAGAAATTGAGGGTTGTAATTTGGATATTGGATTATAAAAATATGTACGAGGATATTGCCTTGGTGTAGGACTGGATGTAGGAGGATTCCGAACCAGTATAAAATCCGGTGTGTTCTTTCCTTTTACTTGCTTTACTTTACTATTTGCATTTGTTATATGTTCTGTGATCATTCTGTGTTAGAATTCTGTTTAGATTTGTGTTGAAAGTTTTAATTTAGTCATACAGTTCATATATTCTTTAAAACACTATTCCCCCCCCCCCCTCTAGTGTTATTTCCGCCTTAAGATCCTTAATCCGCATCCCTAACAATTGGTATCAGAGCATTGGTTTTCATTGTTTTCATAATCTGAAACTTGAAAAAAATAAAATGGCATTTTTGGAAAATTGTGTTAAAACTGTTTTGAATCTATGCATTTCATCAAAGTATCATAAGTCTGCATATAGTTATTTTGAAAAATCAAGTTATCTACCAAATTGGTGTGTTTGCAGGGACAGATATGTTATATGGCTTTTGACGAATCAACACCCAATGGACAAATTGTGCAAATTGAGAAAGATAAATGGATACTTGATAGTGGCTGTTCGAGGAACGTGACTGGAAATCCCGAGATACTCAAGGACATTACTTATCAAGATGGTGGATTAGTCAATTTTGGTGACAACTCTAAAGGATATGTGGTTGGCATCGGCAATGCCGGTAACTCTAAAACTTAACTTATTTCTGATGTTTTATTAGTTAGGAACTTAAAACATAATCTGCTTAGTGTAAGTCAACTTTGCGATAAAGATTTTAAAATTAAATTTGGAAAAGATAAATGTCACATTGAAGATGATAAGTCTAATATAATTTTTGAAGGTATTAGGAAGAAAAATATTTATATCCTTAGTATGAAAATTTCAAATGATAATCTATGTCTTTTGGCTAATACAAGTGACCCTTGGATTTGGCATAAAAGATTTGGCCATTTGAATTTCAAATTATTATCTACGATATCAAAACTTGACTTAGTTAGAGGTCTACCCAAGTTAAACTTTAAATTAGATAGTATTTGTGATGCTTGTCAATTAGGAAAACTTAAGAAAAGTTCATTTAAATCAAAAGATGCTATTTCTACCTCTAGTCCTCTAGAATTACTTCATTTAGATTTATTTGGTCCATCTCAAGTTCAATCAATTAACCATAGTAAATATGTTTTTGTTATAGTAGATGATTATTCAAGATATACTTGGACAATCTTTTTAAGACATAAAAGTGATTCTTTTGAAATATTTAAAAACTTTTCTAAAAGAATTCAAAAACAACAATCTTTCAAAATTAAAACTATTCGAAGTGATCAAGGTGGTGAATTTGAAAATGAAAATTTTGAGAATTTCTGTACTCAAAAGGGAATTACTCACAACTTTTCATTTCCAAGAACTCCACAACAAAACATAGTAGTAGAACATAAGAATAGAACGATTCAAGAGTGTGCTCGTACAATGCTTTCTGATAGTAATTTACCTAAACATTTTTAGGCTGAAGCAGTTGCTACAGCATGTTATATATTAAATAGAATTTTAATTAGACCATTAACAAATAAAACTCCATATGAATTACTTTATAATAAGAAACCTATAGTAGATTACTTTAAAGTCTTTGGGAGTAAATGTTTTATACTTAATACAAAAGATAATTTAGATAAATTTGAACCAAAAGCTGATAAAGGATTCTTTATTGGTTATTCTAATAGAAGCAAAGCATTTAGAGTTTTTAATTTAAAAACTTATACTATTGAAGAAACTATGCATGTATCTTTTGATGAAAATCTTAAAGATATTGTACAAATAGATGATGAAGAAGATTTTATAAATTTAAATCAATCTAACTATTAGTGAAATAAATCAACCTAATAAGAGATTTAAAATATCAAAAGATCATCCTATAGAAAATATTTTAGGAAATATTGAATTTGTAGTAAGAACTAGAAATCAATTAAGCAGTATTAGTAATGTAGCCTTTATATCAACAATTGAACCTAAAAATCCAAAGGAAGCATCGTCTGATGATTCATGGATTCTTGCTATGCAAGAAGAATTGAATCAATTTACCAGAAATGATGCATGGGAACTTGTTCCTAAACCTGAGGATAAAAGTATAATTGGAACTAAATGGGTTTATAAAAATAAAATGAATGAACTCGGTGAGGTCGTAAGAAATAAAGCTCGTTTAGTCGCGCAAGGTTATTGTCAAGAAGAAGGAATTGACTATGATGAAACCTTTGCCCCCGCAGCAAGATTCGAAGCTATAAGAATTCTACTTGCTTTCGCTAATTATAATAATTCAAATTATATCAAATGGATGTTAAAAGTGCTTTTCTAAATGGTTTTGTAAAAGAAGATGTTTATGTTGAACAACCTCCAGTTTTTGAAGATAATAAATTTCCAAACCATGTATACAAGTTAAAGAAAGCTCTATATGGTCTAAAGCAAGCTCCTAGAGCCTGGTATGAAAGACTAAGATCTTATTTACTTCAATTTGGTTTTGAAATTGGTAAAGTAGATACAACACTCTTTATTAAAAGAAATAATCAAGATATTCAATTGGTTCAAATATATGTAGATGATATAATCTTTGGATCAACTAATAACATAATGAATAAAGAATTTTCAGATATAATGACTAAAGAATTTGAAATGAGTCACATGGGAGAATTAAGTTTCTTCTTAGGGCTTCAAATGAAACAACTAGAAAATGGAATCTTCATAAGTCAAGAAAAATATGCTAATGACTTAATCAATAAATTTGGTTTAAGCACCTCTAGTGGGAAATCAACTCCAATGTCAACAAATGTAGGTTTAAGTAAAGAAGATAAATCAAAAGATATTGATCAAACTTTATATAGGGGAATGATTGGTTCGCTACTCTATATAACAGCAAGTCGTCCTGATATTATGCATAGTGTTTGTCTCTGTGCAAGATACCAATCACAACCTAAAGAAACTCACTTAAAAGCTGTTAAAAGAATTTTAATATATGTAAAATACACTTTATATTATGGTTTATTTTATTCTAAAAATAATACTTTTGATTTAATATCATATTGTGATGCTGATTATGCTGGTTGTAAATCAGACCGAAAGAGTACAAGTGGAACTTGTCACCTTCTAGGACATTCACTGGTTTCCTGGTTCAGCAAGAAACAAAATACTGTTTCCTTGTCAACAACTGAAGCAGAGTATATATCTGCTGCTCTGGCCTGTTCACAAGTCATATATATGAAACAAACTTTAAAAGATTTTGGAATTAACATAAGTAAATCACCAATATATTGTGATAATACTAGTGCAATAAATCTATCTAAAAATCCAACTCATCATGCTAGAACTAAACATATTGATATAAGACATCATTTTCTTAGAGATAATATAACTAAAGAAATAATAACTCTAGATTATATAAATACTGAAAAACAAATTGCTGATATATTAACTAAACCTTTAACCGAACAGAATTTTACTAAATTTAGAAGAGAATTAGGTATTTGTTCAAAATCTGAAATATAAAATAATATAATATAATAATCAATAAAAATTCAAAATAAAAATTACATTTTTTTATGAACATGTCGACATGCCCCATCTCATGATGTCGACATACCCAACAAAAATTTGAAAATTGAATTTCCCTCCAAAGTTAGTTATTTGGTTATTTATCTATTCATTTCGTTTTCTCTCCTCTTTCTTCACTATATTCTCTGTAAATAACTTTTGAAACAATAAAATAACGGCCTTCTCTTCTACTAATGAACCCACTTCACCCACATCTCCTCATTATGGTCCATTTCAACGAACTACGCACGCTCGAGTGATCAAATTGCAAGAGAAGATGAAAGATATCCTTCAATTGATGACTGAAATTCAAGTAAGTCAACTTAGGATGGCTAGAGAACAACAAAGGAAAGGGAATATTATTAGGAATGTACAAAAATTCCTTATGGATAACCGTACAAATCCTATTCATATTGAAGACTCTTCACAAGCCATGGAATCCGAGGAAGAAGAATCTATGGAAGAACCACAAGAAGACCAAGAGGAAGATCAACCTTTCCCTCAACCTGAAGTCCCTATGAATACGGACGAGAGCGTTATTTGCGTTGGTGAGATCCTTGTTGATACTAATGGAAACATAATTGAACAACGTGGAAACTTTTTCTCCACTACCCCAATTGTTCGATTCATAAGTCTCCTATAATTAAGGATCGCCATTAAAGCGTACTTTCATTTTTATTCTTTGTTTTAAATTGTTTTGTTTGTTCGTGTTTATGTATGTTCTTATATATGTTGTAATAATTAAAATGTGTTCACTTATACTCATTGTTTCATGCTTGTTCTTTACATATTATTTGTTCATACTAATCGTTCTTGAATTTTTAAGTAGTTAATAGTTTTTGTTGATGACAAAGGGGGAGAATGTTATAAAAATATATGTGCTTGGTGTAAGGGGGAGTCATGGAATAAAGGGGAGTTGTAGTTTTAAGAAGAAGTCAAGGAGTAAGGGGGAGTTATGGAGAGTTATGGTATGGTAAGAATATTTTATAAATAAAGGCTGTCATCATCAAAAAAGGGGAGATTGTTAGGAACTGAGTTGATGATGTTTTGATGACAACAACCTTATATAGTTATTATACTTTACTTTATAAAATATATACTAACATTCCCATATAGATATATATATATATATGTATATGTATATGTATATGTATATGTATATAGGAAGTATATGTAGGTATCATCGAAGACTGATCAGTATAAAGACTCAAGCATCAAGATGAAGATTAGAGATTCAAGATTCAAGACTTTAGAGAATCAAGATTTCAAGATCTCAAGATAAGTGTCTAGTATTTTGTTAAAACTTCATAATAGCACTCTCATCTTTCTTTCAATTTTCTTTTGGGATGGAACCCAATTTCTATCGAAACAAGTGGCTTACAAACCCACGACAAGTAGCTTACAAACCTACGACAAGTGGCTTACAAACCCACAAAAATCAAAATCATTTAAACTACTTTGTACAAGTTCTCGAGTCCTATGGAGGAGCTCTGTAGGAAGGTTCTTGCAATTTCAGTTTGAATAGATTTTTCAAAATGTTTTTAAATCTGTTTCAAAATGTTTTAGCTTTCAAAATCATGTTTTCAAAAATGTTTTCAAACTTTGTTTTAGCCTTGAAATATTCCTCTATTCTGATTTTAAAAACTTCTATTTTTAAAACATCAAAACTTATTCTGATTTTAAATATTACTTACATAATTGACGGTCTATATCAATTATATATATATATATATATATGTATATGTATATATATATATTTAAAATAATGTTTTATATTCATTCTCTATCTCATAATATTGTTTAAACACTTTACTTTGCTTCAGAGAAGTTTCAACTTGTTTTGAATTCAATTGTCTTTACAAAACAACATCTCTATAATTTTGAACTAAGGGATGTCGACATAAGGGGATACCCCATGTCGACATGGTGACAGTTGGATTCAAAATTCAATTTTCAAAAGAAGTTTCCATTCGTTCGAAAACCTTTCGCCAATGGTTATGACTGTTGTGCATCTATATAAAGGCTTCCAAAACGAATTTTTTTAACAACTACTTTCTTATTTTCTTCACTCTTTCTTCTCTACCATTCCATATCCATAAAACTTCATATTTTCAAGATCGTGCCATCATTCTGCCAAATTCTCAATAGGAAATCATTTAGATACTCTCTCTATTTGATTCTCCATCATACTACTAAATATCAAAGTGCTATTCAGAGTTATAGGATTAATTTGTATTCGAAAAGTCCACAGATTCTATCCATTCAAAATGATTGTTATTAAGAAGTATTAGGGTGATCTTGTGTCCCGTAAATCAAGAGAGTTTACCCCAGACTCGGAGATAGGAGGGTTCCTCAAGGCCTTAGAAATTGAGGGTTGTAATTTGGATATTGGCTTATAAAAATATATATAAGGATATTGCCTTGGTGCAGGACTGGATGTAGGAGGATTTCGAACCAGTATAAAATCCGGTGTGTTCTTTCCTTTTACTTGCTTTACTTTACTATTTGCATTTGTTATATGTTCTGTGATCATTCTGTGTTAGAATTCTGTTTAGATTTGTGTTGAAAGTTTTAATTTAGTCATATAGTTCATATTCTTTAAAACACTATTCACCCCCCCTAGTGTTATTTCCGCCTTAAGATCCTTAATCCGCATCCCTAACAGAACCCACTTCGATGCATGCTCTTCGTATCCATTCTCTGCGTATGCTCTTCGTATCCATCAAATTGCTTCATCTATCGTATCGATATGAACCATATCGATACGAACAACATCCATCGACCCAAAGTGATCCATGCCAATCCATAAGAACCGTATCGATATGAACAACTTCTATCGATCCAAAGTGACCCGTGCCGATCGATACGAACTGTATCGATACAAAGGTATCGATACCAACCATTTCTTACTAATATTGATCCATCTATATCTCGAGTATACGAAATACGATTGACTTGAAATTTGAAACATAGCCTTTTCTAGCCTTGTTTATCATTCCCAATCGATCCTGTCTTAATTGGAGCTTGGTCAAATTTTGATGATATCGATCACAGCCTTGTTTCCAATCGATCTCCAATCCTGATATTTATCCTTTCTGGCCAATTTTTTGATATCACGGCTTTGACCAAAAAGGCGGGGTAACATTGCCCCCCAAAACGTGCCTTGTGGTAAGAAGGCGTGTTTTGAATAGCTTTGAATCCGATACCCGAAGTCCATATTCCATCTATAACCATACCATCCGGTTCATAATCCAATCCACTATCAAGCCATCCTATATAAGTGCCATAGCCATATCCAAGTCCATGACTGCTCCGAGTCGATGGCTAATTCAAAATCCTGTAACCACAGGCTTAGCCGACTCCGTAGCTATTCAAATCCATCAACCGAACTTTAATCCTTTCATATCCAATTGGAGTGGTCATGGATTTGGTTATCGGTTATTGGATATGAATGGATTAAAGCTCGGCTGATGGATTTGGATAGCTAGGGAGTTGGCTAAGGCTGTGGTTATAGGACTTTGAATTAGACATCGACTTGGAGCAGTCGCTGACTTGGATATGGCTATGGCACTTAGATAGGATGGCTTGATAGTGGATTGGATTGTGAAGCGGATGGTATGGTTATAGATGGAATATGGACTTCGGGTATCGGATTCAAAGCTATTCAAAACATGCCTTCATACCACAATACACGTTTTGGGGGGCAAATGTTGCCCCGCTTTTTTGGTCAAAGCCGTGATATTAACAAATTGGCTAGAAAGGATGAATATCAGGATTGGAGATCGATTCGAAACTAGGCCGTGATCGATATCATCAAAATTTGACCAAGCTCCAATTAAGACGGGATCGAATGGGAATGATAAACAAGGCTAGGAAAGGCTATGTTTCAAATTTCAGGCCAATCGTAGTTCGTATGCTCCTAATATGGATGGATCAATATTAGTAAGAAATGGTTGGTATCGATACCTTCGTATCGATACAGTTCGTATCGATCGGAGCGGGCCACTTTGGATCGATAGAAGTTGTTCGTATCGATACAGTTCTTATCGATCGACATGGATCACTTTGCGTCGATGGATGTTGTTCATATCGATATGGTTCGTACCGATACGATAGATGAAGCAATTTGATGGATACGAAGAGCATATGCAGAGGATGGATACGAAGAGCATGCATCGAAGTGGGTTCTATGGACACGAGAGGCAAGCAGGGAATCGATACGAATAGGACAGCAGGTGTATATTGATCGATACGAAGGGGGAGTGATGGATGGATACGAAAAGGACATCGAATCATCGATGTGAAATAAGCATCTCAGATCGATACGAAGGGAACGTGTTCGAATGAGAAAGCAGTCAACTCGGCATCAGAAATGGATCTGCCCTGGGTTTTCGAGCCACGTCATCGGTGTGAATGGGATGGACACGAAGGACGGATGGATACGAAGAGATGGAAATGGATTCATGGATACGAATGCTTTAGCCTTCATACAAACTACAACTTGAAATCGATCATGTCTCACAATCTATAAGTCAAATGCTACCAAATTTTCGCAAGAGCATACACACAACCACAAAAATGTTCATGATCGATCCCGACTCGATTGGGCAATATTTTGATCGATAAGAGTCCCGTTCGTATTGATCATGGATCTGGTCAAAATCCCTCGGGATCGATTACATGGGCCCACCCACATAAGAGAAGGAGTCTTTCGAGATCTGGGTGGGATATTTACAGCCTACACCTATAAATAGCAGTCCAAGAGCTTCAGAAAAGGGATCTTCTAATTCTTCCACGCTGCTACTCTGCCGAAATCCATTGTAACTCGATTATTTAAAACTATATTCTTGTAACCAGTGAGTGATTATCAATAAAATATCAACTCTTCAAAGTGGACGTAGGCCGGAGATAGAAAAACCACTATAAACCTTATGTCTTTACTGCATTTCTTTTAAATTTTAGTGTTCTTTACATTTATTTTCTCTACATATTTGCTATCTGTGATCTGTGATTGTAAACGTGTGCTTTCATTAGCAATTGGGTGTTTGTGATCAATTTTGGCGCAAACATCCAGGATTATCATAAAATAAGAAAACACAAATTAGAATCAGAGTGTTAGTTAAACAAATTGTTGAAAAACAGTCATTTATAGACATGAATGGTTTTGATTAAGAGATATAATAACCCTTCGTTGCAAAGGGTTATGGCTAAAGGAGGAAGAAGAGACATGCCCGCCTGAAGCGAAAGGATTTTTAGATGCATCTCTTGGAAACTCAAATGAAGTGGGCATAGGTGGGCTTCCACTAGTCTACCAGCGAGCATTTAAATCCAAGTTTCCTTAGGCTTTCATTTATTTAAAAATATAAAGCCTTGTATTCGTGTATATTTAAAATATGAAAATTTATGAAACATTATTTTGAGTTTTAACATCATAGTCCAAGACAATATGATTAAAATAAGCTTGAAGCACACCTTAATAGCTAATCGACATCCTTTGAAGCTTGAATATAATTCCATTTCTTCTTTTCAAGGCTGTAAGAACACTTTTTCCAACTAGTGCAGTTGAAATCTACTATATGAGGTTCTCATAATCAAAACGAAGAACTATAGTTCGAAAGTTCTCCCTCTTTTTTACAACGACAGCTTATATATGCATTTTTCATAAAATATTTTAAATTGAATAACACCAATGCCAAAATGCAATACTCCTCTTTAGTATAAAAAATATTTTAACCCTCCCCTGAATGTATGCATATGACCGTTTCTCCACCTTTGTCACATTAAAAAGGAGATAATGCTATATGATATTATATGTACACAATAATCCACAAACACAAATAATACATTAACAAAACATAAACATAGAAGACATAGACAAGAACACTAACAAGAGCACGAATAATACAATAACAAAGCACAAACACACATAATATGAACATAATACAAACGTCAAAAATGTTTTGGTAGATAAGTGCCCAATGTTTTTAAAGTGCAAACTAACTAGCTAACAACAACAAAAATGCAAAGGAAATAATGCAAACATCATAGTAAAATGCCATAATACAAACTAATGCAAATAGAAGTCATAGAGCGATACCAATGTGAAAAGAGTTGGACATCAAGGAGAATCATGATTGCCCGAAGGAGTAGTAGGGTTAGATTTGGTAACCCTGTGTGCTGTCTGGCCATTGCTGGAAGATTAACTGGAGAGCCCGAAGCATGAGTGATGGTAGCTTGTGGATTCGGTCCTCTCCCTATCGATCCCATTCTGGTTGACCAGGTTCCTGAAATGTCGGACACGGAAGTCATGAACAGAAGGCTGAAATATCAACGGGGTTCGGGAAGCGACATTGGCTTCACTACTAGTTCCTACACCACTCTCTCTAGTATGTACGTAACCATACAATTGTGTCAGCAATAATCTAATAATCCCAATCTCTTTCTTCTTCTCTAACCGCTCTTCTCATACTCGTTGACTCATTTTTTTTCTTATCTTTCAAGGATAATGAGTATACGAGCTTTCAAAGGAGATATCTGCTATTACCCCACCTTTTGTTCAAGGCCGAGATATCAACAAATTAGCTGGAAAGGATGGATATCAAGATTGGAGATCGAGTGGAAACAAGGCTATTATCGCTGCCGTCAAAATTGGACCAAACCCTACTCAAGGTGGCACCGATTGGGAATGATGAACAATGCTAGTAGAGGTTCTGTTTCATATTTCAGGTCAATCGGAGTTCATATGCTCGAGATATGGATGGATCAATATTGGTGAGAAATGGTTCTAAGATCGATACCTTCGTATCGATCATAGTGGTAATTGGTTTGGATCGATTGGACCAATGGATCTCGTTTCCATCAATATTGATTGATACGAAAGATCTGTCTGGAAGAAAGTGTGATGGATACAAAGGCAAATGTTTCTAGGGTGCTCAATGATGGATCGAACAAGGCGACAGGAAGCATTTCGTACCAATCTATAAGTGATTGATATGAATGGATGAAGCTTGGATCGATACGAAGGGTATGGATGCGAACATGACTTAGATCTATACAAAGTGATGGACATAAGGCAATGTAATATGATGTACATGAATAACATGGACTTGAATGTGGCTTGGATCGATACAAAGAAGGGATGAATATGAAAAAGGGTCAGTCGATGGATACGAAGAAGCATATGCCGATGGATGCGAAGCATGGATACGAGATAGTGGAGTTGGTCAAGCGATGAAGCGTTCAACATTGATGTAGGCATGGAACTTGGATCAATGCGAAAGCCATGACCATAGATATGGGGATATAATGGATACGAAAGGGATCGTGGCGAGCTGATCGATACGAATCATTCGGCCTTCATGTAAACTCTAGTTTTGATCGATCATAACTCTCATTCTATAACTCCAAATGCTATGAAATTTTTACATGAACTTGCTGATGCCCCAAAGAGTGTTCGTGATCAATCCTAGCTTGATTGGACCATTTGGGGATCGATACGAATTTCACTTGGATCGATCCCAAATCACAGTGGATCGATCATATGGGCCCACCTGCGCACGAGAAGAGGTATTCCAGGTTTTGGGGAGGATATTTTTGGATCTATACCTATAAATAGCAGTCCAATGGCTACTAAAATGGGGCCTTTCCTTCTCATTATACAAAAACTCAGCCACTTTTGTTATTTGATTCTAAAGGCTTGTAACTGTAACTACAGTATAAAGAGGAATAAAAGGATTGATTCTAAGTGTACGTAGGCCGAAGATAGCCAAACCACTATAAACCTTGTGATTTTTCTTGCTTTCTTCCATTTTAATTTTTCTGCTTCTTCATTCTTATTCTCTACTTTATCTGGATCTGAGATCTATGTGTGAATATTGTGGATCTATGTGTAAACACTAGTGCTTTCATGAATTTTGGAGTTTATGACCAATTTTGGCACAAATATTTTGTTTCTTTCATTGAGAAGGGATTAGCGCCCGCTACATCAGATTTGGAGTTCAGATTTGAAAAGCTAGAGGATCGGATCTGGTAGGGACCATGATTAGGCAATCAGCTAGAAGGATATTACCAAAAAGAAGCCATCAAGAGGGGAGTCAAGAGACTTCCTCATGAGCGAATCAAACCTCAGTTTTCATCACCAGAGAAGAGATGGAGAAGATGATGGGAGCTATGCAGGAAGAATTGTTAAAAGGAAAGAGGCAGAACCTTCTCAGACAGTTTGGTTAGGAAGAAATAGCTGGAGCTTCAGGAGTTCAGATCCACAGAGCAGGAACAGAAGGATCCAATAAGCAATCGGATGGAGTAGCTCAACAGGGCGCAACCCCCAATCAGCACACATTTACAATTTGGATGGATGCAGATTCATGGGTGCACCACTATTCAATGATAGACCAATTCATGGAGGGATTCCAGGTGACACCACACAATAGGATGCCGATAGGAGCACAAGAGAAAGTGATGAAGAGTATGTACCAGAATTCCCTAAGGGACTCGTAGGGTAATCCTTGGTGGACAACACTGGATTAGCTGAGTTTATTAG
Source organism: Allium cepa (assembly GCA_030765085.1). Classification (NCBI taxonomy): domain Eukaryota; kingdom Viridiplantae; phylum Streptophyta; class Magnoliopsida; order Asparagales; family Amaryllidaceae; genus Allium; species Allium cepa. Next base: position 275,679,429 of record CM060943.1, on the reverse strand, counting down.
CAGACTGTGCGTGGAGGTCTGACAAATAGAAATTTGGAAGGGGTGAACAGGAGTCTGTTTACCCGTGATATCAGAATAGCCAGGAATCTACTTGATTTCAAGAAACTTACCCTAGAGGTATACAATGGCAAGGTCAATCCGACCGTTCATCTGATGAGATACACAAGACACATGGAAGTGCTAGGGCATTAGAGGAAATTATGGCATGGTGTTTCCCTTTGTATTTGATGAATATAGTTGTTATGTGGTTTAGGCAGTTGGAAGATGGATCTATCAGGACATGGATGGAATTGGTGGACAGGTTTTTGAAGCAGTTTCGGGTTTATATCAAAAGGCCAAAAAATGTGATGACACTAACTCAGTGATGTAGAGGATATGAGAATCGCTTAAGGCTTTCCTAAATTGGTTCAATGCAGTTGTTACTTCGGTGGATCGGTTGAACCATCGATGGTTTTAATGGCGGCAGTGTGAGGAGTCAGGGATAACTCAGATTTCAAAGTATCATTGATACAGGATCTACCAACGGATCTCATGGAATTCTTTTACGAGGCTGAAAGATTTCTTCAATAGGAGGACGTGAGTATGGATTTGAAACTAAAGAAAGTAAATGTGGTCAAGGATGGAGAACCATCCAGTGAAAGCTCGGGTAAGGATAAGGATAAAGGAAAGAGGAAGTCGGATGACAACTTTGGCAGGGCAAGGAAACGTTGGGAAGAGCCAAAATTCTCCACTTACGTAGGATTGAATGAAACATTGGAGCGGATATTCATAGAGACTCGGGATTGCCTTCCTTACCAAAATTCGGCAAGGAGGGAACGCTCAGAACACGAGAGGGAATCCAAAAGGCACTGTCTCTTTCATGATTTGGACGGGCATGATAACAACAGCTGCAGGCATCTAAAGGATATAATCGAGAAGCATGTAAGGAGTGGTCAGTTGCAGCAATATGTCGAAACTCGAAATGCGGTGGTAGAATAGGAGCAGCCACCATGTACCTTAAACGATGATGACACGAGGCCCAAGAATGATGGTCGATTGGTTATCGACTGATAGGGATGATATAGAATAAGTAGCAAACTCAGGGCAAATGGAAAAGTCACATACTCATGTATGGGGAAAAGATAGCCCCTGGGCATGCTACGAGATGATGATAAACTGCAATGCTCAAGTTTGTGAAATCTACATTTTCTTTTTTGGTTTGGACATTTTCTTTTTTCTGGTTTAGTTTCAAGGTTTGGTTTGAACTCTTGGTTTTGTTTGCTTTTTGGTTTGGACTTTTGATCGGATGCTTGTTTTCCGGTTTGTATATTAGTTTGGATTTCTGGTATGGATTTTTGGTCTACGGATTTAATCTGGATTTCGGATTGGATTTTGATTGGATTATTATATGGATTTTAGTTAAAAGGTCGCCGGGTATGGATTATGCCCGAAAAAGGAAAGGTCGCTCCATCCAAATATGGCGGATCGACTTGTTCAGGTCGTCGAGTATAGACTATGCTCGACAAGGGTCCGGAGAGACCAGGATTCGGCTATGGAATTAGGCCATATATTATCTGTCATTTGGCATTTCAGGTCGTCTAGTGTGGATTATGCTCGACGAAGGTCCGGAGCGACCAAGATTTGGCTTAGGACTTAAGCCATGGCATTACACTGCGTTTAGGGACGCTGAACCAGGAACACCAAGGCATTATTTAACACAAGTCATCAAATATGGATTATGCTTGGCAAGAACCCTGAGAGGTTATAGATTCGGATATTGGCTATGAACAACTAAGGATTTGGCTAAGGGCCTAAAGCTGTCGTGGATTTGGATATCGACCCAAGAGGTCATAGATTTGGTTATTAGTCACTGGACATGAATGAATTAGAACCCGGTTGTCGCGATCGGATGGATATGGAATTGGCTAAGGATTTGGTTGCTGGATTCGGAATCAGATATCGACTCAGTGCAGTCGTAGATTTAGATAAGGATATGGAACTCGAATAGAATGGAAATGGATGGAATATGGACTTTGGATGTCGTATTTAAAGCTATTTAAAATGTGCCTTCCTACTGCAAGGCATGTTTTGGGGGACAAATGTTACCCCGTCTTTTGGTCAAGGCCGGGATACCAATAAATTGGCTGGAAAGGATGGATATCAGGATTAGAGATCGATTGGAAACAAGGCTATGATCTCTACCGTTAAAATTGTACTGAGCTCCAATCAAGGTGGGATCGGCTACGGATGATGAAAAAGGAAAGGAGAAGCTACGTTAAAATTTTAGGTCAATCGGAGTTTATATGCTCGAGATATAGATGGATCAATATTGGTGGGAAATGGTTCTAGGATCGATACCTTCGTATCGATCATAGTGGTAATTGGTTTGGATCGACCGGACCGATGCATCTCATATCCATCAATATTGATTGATACAAAAGTTCTGCATGGAAGCGGGTCTGATAGATACGAAGGAAAGTGTTTCTGTGGCACTCAATGGTGGATACAAACAAGGCGATGTGAAGCAATTCATACCGATCTATAAGTGATCGATGCGAAGGGATGAAGCTTGGATCGATACGAATGGTATGGATACGAACAAGACTTAGATTGATACAAAGCGATGGACATAAGGCAATGTAATATGATGGATATGAATAGAATGGACTTGAATGTGGCTTGGATCGATACAAAGAAGGGATGGATACGAAAAAGGGTCGGTCGATGGATACGAAGAAGCACATGCCGATGGATGCGAAGCATGGATACGAGATAGTGGAGTTGGTCAAGCGATGAAGTGCTCAACATGGATGTAGGCGTGGAACTCGGATCGATGCAAAAGCCACGGTCATGGATATGGGGATAGAATGGATATGAAAGGCATCGAGGCGAGCTGATCAATACGAATCATTCGGCCTTCATGTAAACTCAAGTTTTGATCGATCATAACTCTCATTCTACAACTCCAAATGCTATGAAATTTTTATAGGAGCTTCCTGATGCACCAAAGAGTGTTCTCTATCGATCCTAGCTTGATTGGACCATTTTTGGATCAAACGAATTTCACTTGGATCGATTCCAAATCACATTGGATCGATCATATGGGCCCACCTGCACACGAGAAGAGGTATTCTAGGTTTTGGGGAGGATACTTTCTTATCTACGCCTATAAATAGCTGTCCGATGGCTACTAAAAGGTACTTTCCTTCTCTTTACATGGAAACTCTGCCATTTTTGTTATTTGATTCTAATGGCTTTTAACTATAACTACAGTATAAAAATGTTTAAAAGGATTGATTCTGAATGGATGTAGGCCGGAGATAGCCGAACCGCTATAAACCTTATGTTCTTTCTTGCTTTCTTTCATTGTAATTTTGCTATTTCTTCATTCTTATTTTCTACTTTATCTGTATTTGAGATCTGTGTGTGAATATTGTGAATCTATGTGTAAACACTGGTCCATTCATGGTTTTTTGGGTTTGTGAACAATTTTGGCACAAACATCTACATAGGAGAGTCTCGTGGTAGAGAAGTGGGTCCAAGAATGTCTTCTTGAAATGTCTCGTGTACTGGGGTCTCAATAGTTAGTAGACGGAATTTTCTTAGCTTTTAATACTTTGCTATCAATTACACTCTAGTATGTACGTCTGTAAAAAGTCTCATCATCTAAAATAACACTAAACGTCAAAGAATCCTGATAATAATATTTCCCTAGGGGTTATATCTTTTCCTTTCACCTGACCTATTCTCAACCATGTTATTCATAATAGCATTAACCCAATTAACCTGAACAGTTTTTCCACTTAAACGTATTTTAGAATATTATTGCCAATAATATCGGTGAATTTTCCTTATTTTATTTTTCACCTTTTCATTGATGATAAAGGGGGAGAAAATTGTGCTTAACTATATACAACTAAGGGAAGTTCTTTGAAATAAGGGGAACATTAATTAAGAGAGATATAAGCAACTATTTATTTTAAGTTGTGTAGTTGTCATCATCAAAAGGGGGAAGAATGTTAAAACCATGATTATTGGTCTTTTGATAATTTTGACGATAACAACTATACAGTAATACTACTAATGAGTTTCTCAAGCTATTATAGATCAATAGAAGCTACAACATAAAGAGATGAAATATAGAGCCTTTAGATGCACAAATGTTCATATATCTACTAAAAGACACGTATAAATATACGAACGAATATAAAAACTGGAGCAGACAAGGTTATGGAGTAGAGTATAAGCATTCAAGAACATATAATGGAGTCAACAAATCTAGTAGGGAAATAAAAACAAACAGTCGAATGGAAGAAGAACTAAAAATAAAGTATGTTATTTTATTAAGTGCTTATCGAGTCTCTATAACTTAGATTTGTTAAAACTACATAAATGATCTTTAAATCACTCCAAACTTCTTCACAACGTATGAAATACCATCTTACATCTCAGTAATTTATATGGAATTTTCTAGAATTTTTAAATACTTTTTCAAAGCACTTTTAAATAAAAACCCAAGCAGTTTTTGTAAAATATATTTAAAAATGTTAAACATAATCTTTTTGGCCTGACTTTTTTGTGCATATTCCTTACAACTTCTAGTCTACTACCAATATTTTCTTTTTATATCCTAACGTTCTAGTAAAAAGTTATAACCATTTTTGCAGACTTGACTGATAATGGGTTGTCAATTCAAAAACACTGAAAGGGTATTTCAGATTCATCTAAAAGGTAGGAAAGTTTTTCAGACTAACATGTCCATTCAGATTTTGAATGTTGCGAATTTTCAATGGTTGCATATTCTCCAAATAGATTTTTTGTGGGGTTTTACTCCTTTTCATAGCATCCTATCACCACTATATATTAGCATACCCTCTCCATTGACAGGAAAACAACACTTACTTTGATCAAATCTGTTAATTTAGCCCTAAAATTGCTCTTTAACTATTATTCTCTGAGATTCAGCTAATAGATCGATTATTTTCAATCACATCTTTTATAATTGATATAATATTAATTTTAGCCTCTACACATCCACTAAAATATCATTCGTGAGGTTATATGAGTATCGTACTATACTGCAACAAGTCAGTGTATTGCGACATAAAATATTGTTGAAGAAGTTTGTATTTTACTTTGTTGCAAAAGTCCGAGAAGTCGATAAAAGGAAAGTTCTGTTGTGGAATTCTCAGGCTTTCTATGTTGAAATCTTGATCGACTCTTTTGACGGTGTATGTAAACATGTCCCTCCGGGTGTGTGAGGATATTGGTAGTGAAATTCCTTATAGGTGCTTAGGGGCCGAATGTAGGAGTGGTGCTCTTAATTAGTATAAATCGATTGTGTGATCTATTTTACTATTTCCTTTGTATTTAGACTTTTTATTACTATTGGTCAACTTTGATTCCGTGCATAGTGACTAACACATCTTAGATTGGAAGTACATCTAAAATGCTTCCAGATTTTTTCAATATATATAATAGCTTAGGGACAAAAACCAGTTCAACTTATTCCATTGCTTCCATTTTAGATGACCAATTGTGTAAAAAGTTGCTCACGTTTGCATGATTTCTATTATTTAGTATAGTTGCCTGTCTAACTACAATAAATTGGACTGGTTAAAACCGACTTTCCCAGCATATAAAGTCGAAGCAAACCCAACAATAACCTACTATGTGCATTATAACAAAAGCTATGAAAGAAAAAGGTGAAACAACTATACAAACTTCAAAAGCAAAGCAAAAAAGAAGAAGAATAAGGACACTAAGAGAAACTCCAATGGCTAAAGGAAATATTTAGTGTTTGGCCAGTCAGACGCCTATTTAATAACCACTTAAAAATAGATGCTTACTGAATAAGCATTTGATGTTCAGATGTGTATTCAATAGACACATGAACGTCAGACGTTTTTTAATAGATGTCTGAGCCTCAGACACCTATTAAATAAATATCCTAGTTCTCCTCTATTTAATATAGGTGAGGTATAATTATATATATTAGGATGAATAACAGACGTCAAAAGGCATGGGCCAATTAAACAAGCATTCAATGTCGCGTGCCTATTAATAGGCATTTGGCATTACGTGTGATGAAGATCTAACCTTATACCGGAGCACCCCCAAATCGCCTTGCCGACCCAACTCGCCTTGCCGACCCAACTCCAGCCGACCCAACAAACCCAAATCCACCGAGCTAAATTTCCTCCGACCTAATCCCCTCAACCCCACCGAGATACGAGATAAACCTCCTCAACTTCACCGAGACACGACCTCCGACCTAATCCCCTCAATTCCACCTCGTCCACGACCTAACTCCTCCATCCTGAGTCGCGACCGACTCATCTATTTCTTCCCGACCCAAAACCCTAATTCACGATTCAACGTTGAGTCGCGAACGACTTAATCTTCCCCTCCGCCTCTTCATAAGTCGCGCGCGCCTTATTTCCCTCCCCAGTAGATCGTTCGTGAAGGAAGAGACGAATTTAAGTCGCGGCCGATCCATTGTTAAGTCGCGAGAGTTTCATTTCCATGTTTCTGTCGAGTCTTTAAGTCGCTGATGAATTTCATAAGTCGCGAGCGACTTATTACTGAGTCCTTAAGTCGTTTTAGCTGAGTCGGAGCCGAGTCAATGTATTTTTGCTTATTTTCTTAAGTCGTGTAATGTTTGTGTTGAAATTTTAAGTCATGTTGTAAGCCTATAAATAGGCTAGTGTTGTCATTGTAACAGGTTGTTGATTTTTGAATAAAATTCTCTTTGATTGCTTTGTGCTTTCTTTAATTGGTAGTTGAGTGTGATCTCCTATCTCCTCGTTCGGATAATCGAGTGCGCTCGATTCAACGTTCGTAGAAGCCGATTCACGGAATCTAGTGCGCTAGATCAACGTCCGAAGAATCGTAGATCTTTGTTTCTCGGTATCGTGCACGATCAACGAGACGAAGATAGCTAGAATCCAGTATCTTTGGATCAACGGATTTGGGCCATTCAGTATTCATCAATTCACCAATTGCTACATTCATCGATTGAAGTTTGTTTTCGAATTATCCGCTGCGTCAGTTTGGTATCAGAGCTAGATTGCAAGGAGTTTGCATCATTTGGAGACTTGGGTTTCGAGAAATTGAAGTTTGAAGATCGGATTTGCCATTGTGAAGAATTTGGTGTTCATCGTGTTCATCGTGAAATTGCGACAAGTTGGAAGTTTCGATCTATTTTACTTTGGATCAGAGTTCGAAAGGTGTTTGAAAATTTATTTTTTGAAGTTTGTTTGAAGTTTAATCATGCCTCCGAGACGAGCTCAACGACATCGCAATATTAATGCCTTGTATGGAAGAGAAGAGGCTGACGAAATGGAGCAACGAATTAACGAGAGTTTCACTGAAAAGTTGAATGATGGAATTGGTCGATTAGAGAGAATGATGCTTGAAATGAATCAAAATCGAAGAAGAGTTTCGCCAGAATCAGACCATGGGGGAAGTAGAGCTTCGATCCATTCAGATCGAGAGAGAAGAGAAGAGCAAGATCATCGAAGTGTTGACAACCGTAATAGAAATGTTGAACGACGGAATGGTAGTAGAGATGTTGGAGGACGAGATCGACAACGTTATACATCAGACTTTGATGAGGAGTTTGATGGTGAGAGAGGAAGTGTTCATTTCAGAGATAGAGTTCAGGGACAACGTCAATATCGGGTTATTGATGATGATCGACGATGGGAATCGGGAATGAAGATGGAGATTCCAGAATTTAAAGGCGGAATGGTTGCAGAAGAATTCTTGGATTGGTTATCTAATGTTGAAGAAATCTTTGATTTCAAGGAAGTGCCGGAGAATCGTCGAGTAAAGTTGGTTGCTACTAGGTTGAGAGGGAGAGCTTTGGCGTGGTGGCAGCAAACCAAACTTACACGAGAACGGATGGGGAAGTCAAAGATTGAGTCTTGGGAGAAGATGAAGAAATTGATGAGAGCTACATTTTTACCATACAACTATCAATCTCTTATGTACCAAAGGTTGCAGAATCTACGGCAGGGGACGAAATCAGTAAATGACTATGCTGATGAATTCTATCAACTGATTGCTCGAAATGACATTATGGAGACAGATGAACAGTTGACTGCTAGGTTTGTTGGAGGATTGCGAATGCAGATCCAGGATATGGTTAATATGTTTGATCCGAGATCTGTGGCTGAAGCGCACCAGAAAGCGTTGGCTTGGGAGAAGCAGGGAAGACGAGGAGGTGGTGTGTTTACAAATTCCAATATTCAAAGCAGAGGTGTTAATGGGAGTTCCAGTGTTTCTAAAGCTGTCAGTAAACCAGTTGTGAAGGAGAATGAAAAGGCGAAGGTCAACAGCAGTTTCAAATGTTACAATTGCCAGGAAGTGGGCCACAAGAGCAACGAATGTCCAAAACCAAAGAAGCGAACTATGATTGCTGAGATTGAAGATTAGGATGTGGGTGAAGATGATTCTAGTCCAGTTGAGGAGAATGAACAGGATATCGCATCGGGAGACGAAGGCTGTAATCTAATGATGAGGAGGTCTTGTTTAACACCAAAGCAAGAGGATGAAGCTAGTTGGTTGAGAAGTAACATTTTTCAGTCGACATGCACTATATTGGGGAAAGTATGTAAGTTTGTGATAGATGCAGGAAGCTGTGACAATATTATTTCAACTGAAGCAGTGAGGAAACTGAAATTGAAGACGGAGAGACACCCTAATCCTTATAAATTAGCGTGGCTGAGAAAAGGAGGAGAAGTGAAGGTTGATAAACGAGTTCGAGTACCCTTTTCTATTGGGAAGAAATATAAAGACGAGATTTGGTGTGATGTAGTTGAGATGGATGTTTGTCATTTGCTTTTGGGTAGACCGTGGCAGTATGATCGAGCAGTGCAGCATGACGGTCGGACCAATAGTTACAGTTTTATGTTCGAAGGTGTTAAAATCATTTTAGTGCCAAAGAAGAGACAGCACGGAGAAAACAAATCTGAGGAGATTGAGGAGTTGAAAACGTTATTGACATTGAAAGAATTCGTTGAAGAAGTAGAAGAGAGTCCTGAAGTGTTTTTGTTAATTGGACATGAAACTACTGAATCCGTGGAAATTCCAGAAGAAGTGAAGCCGTTATTGGAAGAATTCAGTGATGTGTTTCCTGAAGAGCTACCGAAGGAATTGCCACCGTTGAGAGACATACAACATCAAATTGATCTAGTGCCAGGTGCTGTTTTACCGCATAGGCCACATTATCGTATGAGTCCGAAAGAACACGAGGAGTTGAGAAGGCAAGTGGAAGAGTTGTTAGAGCAAGGACGTGTACAGGAAAGTTTAAGTCCATGTGCTGTGCCAGCATTGTTAGTACCAAAGAAGGACGGGACGTGGAGGATGTGCACTGATAGTCGAGCCTTGAATAAGATTACTGTAAGATATAGATTTCCTATGCCAAGGTTTGATGATTTGATTGACCAGTTGAGCGGAGCTGTTGTGTTTTCCAAGATTGACCTGAAGAGTGGATACCATCAGATTCGTATTAGACCGGGTGATGAGTGGAAAACTGCTTTTAAAACCAGGGAAGGTTTATACGAATGGTTGGTTATGCCGTTTGGCTTGTCAAACGCTCCTAGTACGTTTATGAGAGTGATGAACCAGATTTTTAGACCATTTGTTGGGAAGTTCGTGGTTGTTTATTTTGATGATATTCTGATTTATAGTGGGAATATGGAAGAGCACATCCAGCATTTGCGAGAAGTGTTGATAATTCTACGACGAGAGCAGTTTTATGCAGCAACAAAGAAGTGTTTGTTTATGACGAGCAGTGTTTTGTTCTTGGGGTATGTTCTGTCAAAGGAAGGTATTCAAGTGGATGAGAATAAAATAGAAGCTGTCAGAAGTTGGCCACAACCGAAGACAATTACTGAAGTTCGAAGTTTTCATGGATTGGTTTCGTTTTATCGAAGATTCATTCCACATTTTAGCAGTGTTATGGCACCAGTAACCGATTGTATGAAAGGAAAGAAGTTTATATGGTCAGAGGAAGCAGGAGTTGCTTTTGAGAAGATTAAGACACTCTTGACGACAGCACCGATTCTAGTACTGCCGAATTTTCAGTTGTTATTTGAATTGCATACTGATGCTTCGAAAGTGGGAATTGGTGGAGTATTGAGCCAGAGTGGGAGACCAGTCGCTTATTTCAGTGAGAAGTTATCAGGAGCAAAGTTGAGATACAGTACATATGACGTTGAATTCTATGCTGTTGTACAAGCTGTTAAACATTGGAGACACTATCTATTTCAGAAAGAATTTGTTCTATACACTGATCATGAGGCGTTGAAGCATTTACAAGGACAAGACAAGATTTCAGCGAGACATGCATCTTGGATTGCTTATTTACAGCAGTTTACTTTTGTTGTCAAACATAAGTCAGGGGTGACGAATCGGGTAGCTGATGCTTTGAGTAGGAGGAGTCACTTATTGACGACTATGAAGGTTGAAGTGACAGGGTTTGAATTATTACCAGAACTGATTGAGGAAGATCCTTACTTTAAGAAATTTGTTGAACAAGTTAAGGAAGGGAGTGCTGATGAATTCATGTTGATAGATGGTTTTCTGTTTAAGGGAAATCGTTTATGTATTCTAGATTGTAGTCTGAGGTTGAAGATTATTAAAGAGTTGCACGAGGAAGGTCATGTGGGCCGTGATCGTACTTTGCAGTTGATTTCACATTCTTACTTTTGGCCGTCAATGAGGAAAGAGGTCGAGAGATTTGTGGAGAGATGTCATACTTGTCAAGTTTCGAAAGGAACAGCGACCAATGCGGGGTTGTATATGCCATTACCTGTACCGACTAAGCCTTGGGTTGATTTGAGTATGGATTTTGTTTTGGGGTTACCTAGAACTCAAAGGGGAAACGATTCCATTTATGTAGTGGTTGATCGATTTTCAAAAATGGCACACTTTATAGCTTGTAAGAAGACAGCGGATGCAGTTCGAGTTGCTCAGTTATTTTTCAAAGAAATCTATCGACTTCATGGGTTACCAGAGTCTATTGTGTCGGATAGAGATACTCGATTTCTGAGTCACTTTTGGCTGAGTCTGTGGAAAATGGTCGGAACAAAGCTGAATTTTAGTAGCGCGTACCACCCGCAGTCAGATGGACAGACGGAAGTGGTTAACCGATCATTCGGAAACTTACTGAGATGTCTTGTGAAAGATAATCTGAAGAGTTGGGATATGAAGTTGAGCCAAGCTGAATTTGCTCACAACCATGCAAATAACCGAAGTACAGGGTTCAGTCCATTCCAGATTGTATATTCAAGTTTACCAAAGGGACCGTTGGACTTGGTAGTAGTACCATGTCAGAAAGGAGTTATTAAACGGGCTGTTGATTTTGTCGATGGGTTGACAGAATGCCATAGAATCGTTCAGGAACGATTGAAGAAGTCAAATGAAAGGTACAAACATATGGCGGATAAGAAACGGAGAAATGTTGTTTTCAAAGAAGGTGATTTTGTTTATGCAGTGTTGACGAAAGATCGTTTTCCAGTGGGAACTTACAACAAGTTGAAAGCACGAAAAATTGGTCCAGTAGAAATTTTGAAAAGGATCAATGATAATGCGTATCGATTAAGATTACCGGAAAATATTCATACTTCTGATGTTTTCAATATCAAACACTTAGTTCCGTATTATGGAGGGGAACTTGATGAAGTTGACGAGAGTGTGAATCCGAGGTCGAATTCCTTCCAACAAGGGGAGGATGATGAAGATCTAACCTTATACCGGAGCACCCCCAAATCGCCTTGCCGACCCAACTCGCCTTGCCGACCCAACTCCAGCCGACCCAACAAACCCAAATCCACCGAGCTAAATTTCCTCCGACCTAATCCCCTCAACCCCACCGAGATACGAGATAAACCTCCTCAACTTCACCGAGACACGACCTCCGACCTAATCCCCTCAATTCCACCTCGTCCACGACCTAACTCCTCCATCCTGAGTCGCGACCGACTCATCTATTTCTTCCCGACCCAAAACCCTAATTCACGATTCAACGTTGAGTCGCGAACGACTTAATCTTCCCCTCCGCCTCTTCATAAGTCGCGCGCGCCATATTTCCCTCCCCAGTAGATCGTTCGTGAAGGAAGAGACGAATTTAAGTCGCGGCCGATCCATTGTTAAGTCGCGAGAGTTTCATTTCCATGTTTCTGTCGAGTCTTTAAGTCGCTGATGAATTTCATAAGTCGCGAGCGACTTATTACTGAGTCCTTAAGTCGTTTTAGCTGAGTCGGAGCCGAGTCAATGTATTTTTGCTTATTTTCTTAAGTCGTGTAATGTTTGTGTTGAAATTTTAAGTCATGTTGTAAGCCTATAAATAGGCTAGTGGTGTCATTGTAACAGGTTGTTGATTTTTGAATAAAATTCTCTTTGATTGCTTTGTGCTTTCTTTAATTGGTAGTTGAGTGTGATCTCCTATCTCCTCGTTCGGATAATCGAGTGCGCTCGATTCAACGTTCGTAGAAGCCGATTCACGGAATCTAGTGCGCTAGATCAACGTCCGAAGAATCGTAGATCTTTGTTTCTCGGTATCGTGCGCGATCAACGAGACGAAGATAGCTAGAATCCAGTATCTTTGGATCAACGGATTTGGGCCATTCAGTATTCATCAATTCACCAATTGCTACATTCACCGATTGAAGTTTGTTTTCGAATTATCCGCTGCGTCAACGTGCCTATTAAATAGGCGTTAGGGACTAATTCAAAATTTTGAATTGATCGTGAATATTACATTTATCTATAACAAAGTTTCCATCCATTGGAGAGCCAAGCTACCATCATTGCTTAATATTAAGGTTGAAACTTCCACCATTGGAGTTGCTCCAATAGAAGCATATGGTGAATATAAACAAATATTGGATATTATCATAGGAAAAAGATATTTTGAAAAGGCATTAAAACATTTATTGTATTCTTCCTAAAAACATAAAATTGTTCCCAACTGAAGCGTAACAAGAGATGTGCTATAGACTGTCACTCAAGAGCAACGGTCCTTTCTACTTGCCATCTAGTTTAATGGTATGAAGTTCCCTTAAAATATAGTTATGAAAATGCCAAAAAATGTTAATCCCATTCAAACAAAAAGTCTAAAAATCTTATGTTTATCGCATTCTCTTGGTTATTACAAATGTTTTCAGACACCATTGCAACTTTCATTTTAAGAAAAAAATAAAGATGACAAATTGGTGATTTTTCTTGATTAGGGAGACATGGCTTTCCCTTAATTAGAAGACCTTGACTTTTATTTTAATGATTTGATAACTTTACATGTTCTCCACAACATAGAACGTCCTCTTCATCAACTTAGCGGTCACCCACTACAAAACATATTATCCTAATATACATAATGGTCTGATGCTTAGAATGGGTGCGATTAGTGCCACGGTTGTTTTATTTGTTGATAGTCAAATTTACAAATTTCTTTTACCTTATCGCGTTTTTTTTCTACTTTGTTATACATCACTTATGCACAATTTTAAAAAGACATTAAAAATATCTATATTTAATTTTGTTGTTTGTAAGAAATAATGAATGAACTTTCATAATCTTTATAGTGTGATATATTATTAAACTAAATGATCCATGAACATGTTATATACGAAAATATGGATCATGTACTTTTAGCTTGTTATAGACTTTCTCCTTCTCGGTTGTCATAAACTTGCCTCTTATGAAATATAGGGTAGAAGAATATGATTTATACTTGCTATATTTTCTTGCATAGTCCAATCCTTAATACGCTCTTGACGAAGAAGAGAACTATTTGTGATTGACATTAATTTATTAAATAACTTACTTTATGTAGGCAAGGGACTTGTGTATATAACTCCAACCATCATGGAGCCATCACATAATAACCTACATGCTTGTTAAAATGATAGTCATCACACATTTATCATATGCCATGTACATGTCTTTCCTTTTAAGGACAATTGTCACAATATTTATTTTCCAAGTGACAAACATACAATCAACCCTTATGTGTCCAGTGGCACACATGAAGCAAAGTAGTTTTTTTTAATAAACATTTATGTTAGTCTTTAATAATAGTTGTAATACTTGGCGTCACACTTTTTGTATCAGTTAGAACTATCAAAAATGTATCTCTACATATATTATCAAATATGAGCTAATAAATAACCATTCTTAATAAATTCAAAACCTCATCTACAAGTATTACTAAATTTTAATATCACTTAAAAAAAAAGGATCTAACAATTAAACTTATTTTACAAATTTGATCTTTATTAATTTATAATATAAATAAAATTCAATTAACAAAAAAATTAAATGTTGCAGCACTGAATTAAAATTCAAACTAATTACACATGATTTCAACGTAAATATGACTAAATATATGGATACATCATCCATCTTGATGTGATAAACTTATATAAGGAAAATAATTCATGTTCAAAGTGCGCGCCTTAACACTCGTATTAATACATATGATATTATTCTTATATGATAAGAATATTTAAAATTCTAACAATCTGTGACTTAAATCAAAATACCATCATAACATAAACTTTTGCATATTGTACCCTATGATAAATAAAATAATCGCACTTTATTGAGGATTAATACATCTATCATTGTGAAGCATCAAATATTTGAATTTGCAAACCTTATGAATAGTGATACTCTTCCATTCAACTTCAGTTTACTTTAATAAATTACTACATGACTTCAAATCTCAAAGTGCACAACTTATAAATCATGCTTGAATACTAATTATAGTTGTACTTGTATAAACAATTTCTTTCAAATGGCAAAAAATACTTATTTGTCATAATGATTTACATTCTTTATATGCTTCAAAATATCATTATGTGATCACTTTACTTTAGTCTTATATACTTATTGTTGAAGTACATAATTCAACTTTCTTCACATTGTTGTTAGACTATTGCATCCGTAAGGTATTGTCACCACATATACAGTTTTTCATATAATATTAAATGTCCATTATTTTGTGATAATTAGTAATGCCTAATACATATTTTATAGCCCTTTTTTGCTTTTCTCCGTCATCAACATGATTCAATCTTGATACCTAACATAAGAAATGTTGGACTACTTTATATAGGTGAATCTTCTTTATAACGATCTTAGTCACTTCATGGTCGACTACTACAGCATATGTAATGATATCACTGCTCCCACTATTACCATATTTCTTCATGTTTGGCTCATATAACAATAATGAATTAACAATATGTTATAAATTTTCAAAATAATTTGGGCAATACGGCTTGTTTTCAAAGAAGAAAATTAGAAGGGAAGTTAATTCCACATCTTGAAATATATGGAACTATATTTATCTAAATATAGGTTACTCAAGAGAAAGTTGGGTTTTTTAGGAACCCAATAGTTTGCTTTATTATGAGGAAGGAAGCCAGGCTTAACAATCACATACGCGCACCATCACCGTCTGTCCGACCGAACGAACCTAGTCGATTTTGGTTTAGGTCCAAATAATATTCTTAGACGGAATTATTTTGTTAAAACGGGCCAGATTCAAATTCAAATTGACATATTTGGCGGAAAAGCGACCATTTGAGAGACTGGATGTTTTGTATTCAAATGAATAGACATGGACGTGACTGTTGCAAATGAATGGAAACGTCTTCTCAAAACGAAAAGGCACCTGTGTGCAACTATAAGTAACAACACCCATAAACTGTTGCGAATTAATTTTCTTCTTTCAGAAATTTGTAATGCCTGAAAAATATTTCTGAGCACTTTTGCAATCCAGAAAATTACTAGTCTTAAAGATGTTGCAAATCAAAAACGCCTGAAAGGGTGTGGCAAATGTTCTCGTTTCTACTTTTTCTCCTCTCTCTTTTTTAGTTTTTCATGATCAGTGAATATCAAAAGAGTATTCATGGCCGGATGAAAGTCGTACAAACTTTGAATTTGATTACGCTGTTACAAGGCTTCATTGAATCCTAAATATGATAGTTCTACAGTCCATTTGTGCCTGTTGGATTGAACTATTGTCTAAAAGAATCTACACAATAGATCCTTGAAGTTAGAAGTACAACAATCTCCTAATTATAGTGCCAGAATCATCAACAAAGCTCCAACAAATTTTAGATCCAAGTATTAAGTTAGTGATGAATACTGGACGTACAATATCTCAACTTGAATATTCTAGTATTATTGGTATTCTAATGTATGCTATGCGTTGTACTAGACCGTACATAGCACATGCTATAAGCATGTTGTGTCCACTTACAAGTAATCCAGGTTATGAACATTGGAAACGTGTCTCTAGTGTTCTAGCTTATTAAAGGGCACTATAGACTATGGTCTGTCTTATAAAGGATATCCTGCTATATTGGAAGGATATTGTGATGCAACCTGGAATAATGTAGAACCCAAATCCAAGTCTATGAATATGTGGGTTTTTCACATTAGGAGGTAGATCTATGTCTTGATGCTCTAAGAAACAGACTTATATTTCTGACTCAACAATGTTGTCAGAATTGATTGCATTTGCAGATGCAAGCAAGGAGGCAGAATGGCTTTGGAATTTATTAATGAAAATTCATTTATGGAAGAAGCCATCACCAGCAATCTAGATTAACTTTGATAATCGGATTAAAATATATAATGTTTCTAATAAAATATATAATGGAAAGTCTAAACATGTAGGTCTTAGACATCAGATGATAACACAATTACTCAAAAGAGGAGCAGTCCATGTCAATTACGTAGAAACAAAGAAAAACTTGGCCAACCCATTTATTAAGAGTCTTGCAGAGGTTATGGTTTCTATAAAAACGAAAGAAATAGGGCTAAGGTCTATCAATGAAGATTGATCATCCATACCACAAACCCATCTATGTCTTGAAAAGGATAGGAAAAGTTCAATGGGTACTAACAAGTTGAGAAAATGATTATCGAATAGTAAAACCAATTGCCCATCATTAGTGTTGGATTATGCATAAAGGAGGATAAATAAAGATCCTTAATAAATCCAGTTAACATCACAAGGTGTATCCAGAAACATCGTCAAGGGACTTACCTATATGAATATGGAAATCAAGCCGTTTCCTAAGAAAGTATGAACACTTTCTGAAGTAGACTCATGAGCTCAGAATTTGAGCAATGACCATTAATGTGCAGCACATATAGAATACTCTATATACGAAAATCAGTATGTGTGACTATTCCAGTACTATCATAAGGAGTACTTGGTTCATGATATGTTCACTATAGACTTTGATAGAACTTTGAACGTTTATACCGAGTGAAGGTTCAAATCCAAAAGATACCTATCATATATGTATTGGTTTCCACGATGATGCAATACTTGATCTTGGAATTATGTTGGTTTGATCCCACATGGGTACGTAGGCAGTCGCCCAAGTGATACAAACATCTGCTTTATTTATTTTACTTATTTCATAAATGGGGGAAAATTATAGTAAATTTTCAAAATAATTTGGGCATTCGATTTTTTTTAAGAAGAAGAAGATGAAGGAAAGTTTAGTCCCACTCTTGGAATATATGGAACTACATTTATTTAAATATAGGTTCCTCAAGAGAAGATTGCGCCCTTCAAACACCCAAATGTTTGCTCTATTATGAGGAAGGAAGCCATGCATAATGTAACGACTTAGAATTTAATTGCCTTGACTTGCAAATATTTAATTAATTTTAAGTATTCAAATAAAAAATTTGATAAGTAAAATGAAACTCTTTTAAATAATAAATAACGATGGTGAAATATTTTTCTAAATTTGTTTGCAAAAATATTTAGTTTGAAGAAAAATCAACAATGTATTCGGAATTCATTTTTTGAATTTTCGACTTTTCCTCGGCTAAAAGTTATCAAAAACATTGTGCACTCTATTGTATAATTATACACATAAAAATATAATAAGTTAGGGTTATGTAATATACATATGTATGTGTGTGTTTGCTCAAACGTATGCTTATAAAAGAGATGTGACCATTTTATGAAAATATAAAATAATATTTAGTGAAAAAGTGAAGTGAAACATAAGAAAACATTAAGTACAAGAGAATTAATTGCATGTTGGCTCAAGATGGATAAGGGGGACATGATTTTCTTGTGGAAACATGGAGGAGGCAAGCATGGTGACGAGGTGGTGGGGCATGAATGGAGGGTAGTGTTTAAAGGGGTATTTTAGTAATTCATTTATACCATTTTATATAAAAGCATTTCATTTTTTCCATGCTCATTTCATTTTCATTTCTAAACATTTGTTTTTACTTCAACAAGCTCCATGTCCACTTTAATGGCTTCTCCTTTCATTATCTAAAGTTTAAAGATTAAAACAATATTCCTTTAAATCCATAAAACATTGTTTTAAAACCTCCTCCTTCCTTTCTTACTTCACCTATTTCCATAACAAGCCCAAACTCCACCTCCACCATCTAGGCCGAACCCTATTTTCTCTCGTATGCCACTAAACTTCATTCTTCCTAGGTTCAAAGCAAAGATCTAGGTTGAATTCAAAGTTTAAGGAAAGCTCGGGTTGTTTTGTTTAGCTTTTGGTGACTAAAGCTCACACATTTAAACTAAGTTTTTAAACCTATATTATTGCTTGACTTGGTTTTTAAATGTGATGCTTGTTGGGTGTAAATAAATGTTGATTTATATGCATGTATAAGTGTTTGGATGTGATGATGTAAAGATTTGAATTAAAGGTAAAAAGTCAAGTTAGTTTACAAGTTATGATCTTTGCTTGTTTATGTTGACTATGACATGTATATATGGTTGTGATCTTGCTTATGTTAGTGGTGGTGGCATGTATGTTGATGTTATGGTATGTACTTGTGTTGTATATGCTAAAAGTTAGCACCTTTGTATGGTTTGGCGACATGGAATCTTTTGTATAAAAATTAAGATGTTTTGATTTCAAATCAAAATAAATTTCAAGTTTCAAACATTGCTTAATTTTACAAATTCTTACTTTATGCTTTGTAAAAGTAAGTGAGTTTTTAAAAATGATTAAGTGAGTTTTTACAAAAACATTTTTAGTTATGATATTCATAATGATAGTCGCTATGGATGCAGTTTCGATAAATATTCACTTTTTGCAAGATTAAGTTTTTATACTTAAAAATCTTTAAAATTATTTATAAACTTATTAATGATGATTAAGGAAAGTTAATTAAGGATTTATTAATTGATTATTAACTAATTAAGTTTTGGTAATTAATTAAATATTAAATGAGATTTATTAATTAAAATTAAGTGGAGAATAGTTATTAATTATTTTTCTTTTAAAGTGAGATTGATTTTAATTAATTATTGATTAAATAAGATTAATTTTTTAATAATTATGATTTAAGTACAAGATATTTTTAATTAATTTTTAATTAAGTATGGAGTTAATTATAGATTAATTATTAAGTAAGTGTTTAATTATTTTTAATTATCAAATAATTATGGGCTTTAATATATAAATAAATAATCTATTTAAAGTTTAGTTACTTCTTAATTAGTAATTGAGTTAAGTTAAGACTTAACTATGATTAATTTATGATTTGATATAGGGTTTAACTTGAAATTAATTATTTAAAAAGAGGTTTTTAAATTTTAGTTTCTTTGTTTTCCAAGGATCAATTTGTTTAAAAGGCAATTTTCTGTTACAAAGAATTGTTTTGAACACAAGGGATTTCTTTGCCGACTGCCCTTAAGTAACCACAACTGAGTATGAAACTCAATAAGATTTGTTTAGCAGAATAAAACACCATTCTGCTAATTAAGTTATAATGGACATTTTTTGGTAGATTAAGCCATAATTCACCAAGTAGATTATTTGGACATCTATTTAAGCTGATAAAAACCCAATTATGCTATTAAGGTAACTTGAACATTTACCTATATACTAATTGTTATTGATTGACTCCCTTTTACACATCCGCTTGTTATGTAAATACCCCAATTGTAAATTGGACAAGTTAAACTCAAATAAATGAATCATTGTGGTCATTAAGCATTTTCCTGATTTTTAGTGGAGTCAAATTTTTCATTTTATCATTTTTGATAATAGTTTAAACTTTATTTCATTTTAAAATATTTAAGGGATAATTAAGTAATTATTTTATTAAAGGTGTTTTGAAGTAATTTAACACTTCTTGGATGATTTTTGAAATCATTATTTTAGTAAGATGGTTTAAACATTTTGGTGGTGTGAACAATTGTTCCATGCTTAACACCAAGGGAATAAAGTTTAGGTTTGTCCTTATATCCGTTTCTTTTTAGATAACTTTTATTTGATCTTTTATTATGATTTGGAGTAAGAAATTTGTCAAAAATGTTTTGTGAATATATTTATGCCAGTAAGATAAGTATATGAATATTTTGATAAATATTTTGGAAAGATTTTTAAATAAATGAAAGATAAGGCTTAGGGTGACTATAGGTAATTAAATCTTTGAATTGTTGGTGTTTGTTTATTTGATAGTTAGATAACCGGCTATCAAAATTGGGCAGTTTTTACTTAGAAAGTATGATTTTATATTCGAGTTCCCCGATGAGGACTCAAATACTCGTTGCATGCTTCCAAAAGAACCGGGAATGAGTCCATCGGAAATTATCGTTGTTGGTTTGGAGAGACCAAGATTGGATATATTATTCGAAAAAACACTTCTAACCAACATATGCGTTCGAATGGTAAACAACTTGATGATGATTGAAGACAGTGCTCCTTGAATTGCCTTTGTTTCATTCAGACCCAAAACGAACTTGTATGGATGAATGGTGGCATTGCATTTCTTCTTAGAGGGCAGCGTTAGCATTCCAAGATGGTTTTCTATGAAGAAATGGTAAGAGTGTAACCTCTTAAACCTCATAATCTTGGAATGGGTAAAACAGAATACGCTGCAATGATATATGGGTCACTCCTACTGAGGTATGATCATCCTTTATGTAGTTTCGATATCTCTATGTATGCTTCGTGACCCATTTTTGGTTATTGATCATTACCTAGGGTGGTCATATTCGGTACTATCCAACTAAGGGTAGGCCAGTCTTGTCATGGTGTGGTCATAAGGTTTTTGATCTCATACTGCATTTTATCTTGAGGTGTATTTCTTTCGGAAGATAGTCCCTTATATTTCCATTATTGGAAATCCATTTTCCAATATGCACCTTTGGTTTTTTTAATTGTATACTTATTATTGCTGTCATGTACACACATTATAGCTACTTAATTATTAGTATTTTAAACCCATAGACATTATTATAATATCATTAGAGTTGATGATGTAAAATGTTCTGGTTATCGTAAGGTAAAAACCCGTTCCTTATTATATGTGGCATGGTCTATGAGATACCTTTTATGTTGAAAGGGTTTTCAAATGTAGAAATCAATATAATTTCATTGAGCTTTCTCACGTTGGTTAACATACTGATCCGGGCGTTCTTTTCTTATACTAGCGCAAGAATATTTTTGCAAATTTTGCTGGATGCTTTGAACCTCCAAGAGGCGAGCTGGATTTTCCAGGATGTATTCTTGTATTTGCCTTTATCTTCCGCTGTCTTTTTTGTTTGGTTCTTGTCTTTATTCATCAGCAAATTATAAGGACGGGTTGTTATAATTGTCCAAGATGACAATAGGATGGTGTACATTGATATTATGTATAATAAAGATGATTTTTTATCGTAAAGATCTTACGTATAGTATATGTTACTCGCCATGTTTGTGAGCTTTTGTTCTATCTTTTCTTTCTTTAACCCTAAATGACTTGTCTTTTTGACACTTAAATGAGCATCACACGAATATCGAGGATGAATTAAGTGTAATTTTTAGGTGAAAGAAAGGCCCGTCATTACACAAAATAATCACACACCCCTTCCGTCCGAGCGAACCAAACCGGGTCAGGTTTGGGTTTGGGTCCAAATAATATTCTAAAATAGATTTTTTTTAAACAAGCTAGATTCAAATTCAAATTTTAGTGGACATATTTGGAGGGAAATGCGACCATTTGAGAGGCGGGGAATTTTGTATTCAAATGAATAGATGTAGACATGACTATTACAAATGAATTGATGCGTCTTCTCACAACGAAAAAGCACCTCCCTACAACAATAATTAGAAACACCTAAAAATCATTGCAAATTAATTTCTTCCTCCAGAAATTTGTATCACCTGAAACTATTTCAGAGTGCTTCTACAATCCTGAAAATCGGTAACACCTAAAAGGTGTTACAAATCAGATACGCCTGAAATGTTTCGCAAATCTTCTATTCTCTTATTCTTTTCCTCTTTCTTCTCTAATTTTGCATCATTAGTGAATATCAAAAGAGTGTTATTGGCAAAATCAAAGTCATACAAACTTCGAATCTGGTTATCCTGTTTCAAGGCTTCATTGAATCCTGAAGTTGATAATTCTACAATCTGTTTGCACCCGTTGGGTTAAACTATTGTCTAAAAGAATCTACACAGCAGATCTTTGATGTCATAAGTATAGCAATCTCCTTATCGTAATACTCGAATCATCGACAAAGTTCCAACACAACATACTCAAAACTGAACATTAAAACAATAATTAAAAATATCAAACTCAAGGAAAAATATATTATTTCATCACCCAACACTATTAGTTCCTTTAACCTTTATATAGATAGATTTTTTTTAAATAGCATAGTTTTGTTAACCTTTAGTTAAGATTGATTTTTTTAACTTTACTTTTAATATCTTTGTACCAGCGGGCATAAGATTATTTGCATTAAGTCCAAATATGTCTTAATGCACTTAACTTACATAAAATAATTAATTCCTAGTGGAGCAAAGTAAAAATACTATGTAGTTAATTACAAAATTAGTTGTTTGTAATTTATCATAAGGACGAAATCCTAGATATAGGCTTCTAAAAAAATATTGTGAAAGTAAGCATCGTTCAAAATTTATTGTAAAAATAAGGATAATTTTCACCAAATCAGCTTTATATACATGCGCATTTTAAAGGTGAGCATGCACAGTTTTTCACAAAAAAAGTATGTGTATGCTCAATTTAAAAGGTGACATGCACAAAATATAAATTTTTACATGCACATTTTAAAATTGAGCATGATAAATGTTGACTTGTGCAAAACCTTTTTTTAGTTGGATACTTAAATGTTTGAACAAAGTTGTCTACAAGTCTTGGTTAGTATATAATATACTACATGTCAATGCATATCTAGTGGTTCAAATCACACATCATGAAAGGTTCGAACTCGTGACCTCATGGACCAAAGCCAGAGCGTCTAACCACTGGAACAATGGTATTGGAATATTGTATAAAGTTATAATAAGTTTTTAACATCTATTTTTGCACTAAGTTTTTTTAAGAAGCTTATATGTATGTGTGTGTGTGTGTGTGTGTGTGTGTGTGTGATTTGTCCATATCTTAATAGATCATATAAGCCACCGTTTACTTTTACAAATGTTGTGGTAATTCCATAAACATAAATATAGTTACATGTAGATTGTGCTAATCTCATCCTCTAATATTACTGTACATACTACTTATGATTGACCAAAAAACATAAAATTTTCATATTTATTAATTAAGCCTCAAACAATGTATTTATATGTCTTTATGTTTTCATTAACATGGTAAGAAAATACTATATACAAAATGTTTAGTATTAGATCATCTTCACAAACATTATTACAATAATAGTTAATGTTAATAAATACATAAAATTGCATGGTACATAATGCTCCTACTTATTTCTACTTTCTTGATGCAAGTATTATTGTTGACGCCATTATTCTTGGACCTTGTAGACATGCAAGTTATTGTATATGAGCTCGTATAAAAATTGTTGTTATAACCAATACTCAAACTATACTAAAATTAGTCAATATTTAACGATATTTACATATTAATATCCTTATGTGCGAATAGATCTTTAGCACAATGAATTTATTACTTTCTTTATAACAAGATTGATGCATAAAATGTCAAAATAGAAAATTCTTTTCCTAATGGTATAAGAATAGTTTATATTAACATTTACTTTATGTCATCGTATCCCCATTTATCAAACGGATAATTGATTCATAATTAATACCTTGTGGGGTGAATCAATTTTCCGTATAAATTAATTTTAAATTTCAAATACCAATATTTTATAACTTTTGGTGATAATGTTAGAAATTTATGCAATGCAAAAAATTTATTCCTGCAATTACTGGTGTTATATATATTTATATATATAAACTTAAATAGATTTCTATCATAATATATAACTAAATTTTCATGTATTTTGGCTAAGTAAATTAAACCACAAACCTTGCAATAATGTGAAATAATGAATTATCATTCTCATTCTTTATGGTATGATTATCATTAACTTAAATAACTCATGCACATACTACACACGAATATATGAATCATGTACCATTTACTTGTCAAAAACATTCTTCTTCTCAATTATCAAAGGTAAGAAGAATATGATTTATACTTTTATAATTTTTTGTTTGCATCAATCCATAATGACACTGTTGATGGAGAACAACATTGTTTGTAAGCCATCAATTTATTTAGTCATTAATTTTTTATATGATAGAGACTCATATATATTACTTCAACCATCATGGAGTTATTAAAACTACCACAAACACATATCATTATTGTAATGACCCACCATTCTGACCCTCAAATGTCAACACTAATACATCCACGGTATTCACGTGCCGAGCATTCAAGTGCCGAAAAGATGAATTGTTAAGGTAAAAGAAAAGGAAAAAGAAATAGAGCAAGGGAAAAGGAACATAATATTAGAATCTTACAACGGAATGATCATACATAAAATCAGAAGATAGTATAAACTGTCATCTTAAGATACAAAGTTTTACATAGTTACAGCAATCAGCCCTGACAGTTACAATAGCTTGTCCTAACAAAGGCTGATGATACACACAAAGTATTGCAACGGAAATAAATACTATGATAGGTAGAACTCCAACTCTTATCCAGAGCTCCAAAGCACCCAAAGCTTAAATCCGGAAACATACACGGGATTGATCCATGAGAAACACATATCAAATAGATTTTTAACACTATAAAAACAATTCAAAATAACGGTATCTCGTAAGGCCATGCGGCACATAAGCACAAACGGATTTTTACCTTACGATAACTAAACCCTTTATAGAGAATCCAGCAATAATATAATAATGTTAAAAGTTCAAAATAAATATTAATCATAACTAAAATAGTTACATTGTTTACATTCCAGCATAATTGGGTATAACCAAAATCGATAAGGAATGTTTGCATAATGGATTTTCCGTAAAGATCTCTTCAAAGAAGCCGAATCCAATCTCTTGCTCAACGGTCCGAAAGTACCTTTCGAGCGTCGTATATTTCTATATGAAATATACCATTAAAGTAAACACAAGAGGTCATTGTCCGAACATAAACATGAACAACATGAACCAAATATCATCAACTCCTGTTGGAAAACAATCGCTAAGTATCTCTAGAAATGGAGTTGATATCATCCAAACGTTGGTCGCTAAAACCCAAGTTATGTATCCTACTTTGTTTTTTTCCATTTTCGATGTCGAGGTTACGTTTGACATCTTTCATACAAGTCTTCATCATTTGAACAGAACATGAACCTCAAATGGATTTCATCATCTTGACCAGATCATGAACCCCTAAATGAATTCCCATATCTCGAACAAATCACGAATCAATATAAGGATTTGAGCATCTTGAGAAGATCTTGAATCTCCATATAGGTTCCCATGCATAAGTCCTCCGATGAATGCCTCCAACGAATGCTAACAATGTCCGCTCCTTTGGAGTACTCCTCACGATAGCCCATATGATAGCATCAATCGAAATGTTAACGCTGACAATTCACTTGGACTTAACCTAACGATAGAGAGTTCAACTCTATAACATTCCACTTCACAACCACTTCAGAACATAGATCATATACTAGTTTTGTAGTGGTATTCGAACACTTACCGATCCTGGTCTCTTCAAAACCAATCGATGAATTTTCCTGTTATCTTAATTCGATTGTCTCATAAATAAGTGAATACTAGATATGTTTCATACCAATACTACTTTCCGAGGGTTGTTGTTGGTATGAAATCACAAAGCCTTTCGATAACTTCTTAAGTCATATTTTGGTCAATTCGGTAGTCGACTAATCGACTATCTAGTACAAGATAGATGTTTCTAAATCAAAACCAAATTTAGGTTACTTTCCATAGAAAAATAAACATACAAAACACTATCATTATCCAAAAGACAATCAAGCATTATAAAGTTTGATTATGTCACTTAAGTAACTCCTAATCCCTTTCATTTAATTAATCCTTTTATCAATTAAGAACTCCTTTATTAGTAAACTCCTTTTACCTAATAAACTTCTATCTTTCTCCAAAAGATTCCATACTTATAATTTCCTTCAAAATATCCATGTTAAGTATCTAAGTTCTTTCGCAAATCCGTTCAAAAGGTCTAAGAATAATGTTAATCAAAAATTGTCACTATAAGCCTAAATCCATTTTTCTTTTGCTTGTCATTAGATCATTCTTTTAAAGATTTATTTACATCCCTGGGTGTAATCAGAAAGGGTTAAGATGGACGCGATAACACATTGTGACAACAAACCCAAATCATTTTCCTACTTGTTAGTATCTTTACAAACTTGGTTTTAAAGATCTAAATTTGTATTTGGTAAAGTTTACTATGATCTGGTTAACTATCAAATTCTAAAGACGATTGCTTATACAAATCACGATTCATATGCTTAACTCATTTTCGACGTTCCAACTTAACTATTCCTCGCCTAAGAGTGGAACCATTAAGTTTGGGCACCGGTTGGTCCAAGCCATGCCTAGAAAATTCAGTTTTAGTTCTCACAAATAGATAAGTATGCCTTGTCGACTTTTAGTTTTAAGTATAGTACTAAAGATTTCAATAAACAACAAGAAATCGACTCGAGTAACACATTTTCGACATTTTCCACTTAACTACTCCTCGTCTAAGAGGGAAGATTGGTGGTTAGAGCTCTATTGCTCTGTCCCTACTCGACATCAATCTTAACTCTCTTAAATAGGTAAAATTACTTCGTTGGCTCATTGGTGTTATGCACAGTTAATTGCTTTTCTAATGAGTAACTAAAGATTTAACCATTTGGCCATTAAGCAATTACCAACCCTTTTTCTAAACCTTTTGTTTTATAATCTAAAAGAGGATATTTATATAAGATATTTTTCAAGATATTAATATAAGACATTTGTACTCCTTATAATTATGTTTTAAAACATTCCTCTAAAATATCACTTGAAAATAACAAGTTTGAAAAATCATTAGAAACTTGAAAACGACACGTTTTAACAAAATTTCTCTCCTTTGAAAATTCACAACTAGTTCTTCTAATAGCATAAATATCTCAAACCACCTTTAAAATACTCTAAAAATAGTTAGTAATCACTTGTAAAGAGAATGAAACAAAATACTTAAATATATTTTCAAACCTTTTAAGTGCAAAAACCAAGTCTAAAAGGGGCAGTTTTGCACTAGTGATGTTTTGATGTTTTCGAGATGTTACTTAAATTTTTTACTATACAATCTTTTAATAGAAAAAACATACATATAAAAATTTACAAATATGGGGAGAAACCCCAAAGGATCACTTTACGAAGTTCCATAACAATTGCAAAAATAAGGCAATTCCAAACTATTGTATAGTGACTATCACTATAAGTGCACTTCTAAATTCAGGTACAAACTAAACCAAAGTCCGTCTACAATATATGTACTTTGTTCAATGTCAGTTCACATGTCATATAAGTCCATTCAATTCCAGTCCAAATTTGTTTAAGTCTATGTACATGGATCATATATGTTACTTACTTTTGAAAGTAAGAAGTTGCAACTATTATTTTGAGCATAAGCTAACAAAATTTCAAACAACATCAACACAATCAAACATATCATATATATATTATGTTTTTCATCCAGAGTTAGGTGTTAACTCATCTTTAACCTTACAAACAACCAAGATCCATGAACCAAATTCAAGCCTCCACTTTGCAAAAATTTCTTCCTCCTCCTCTTTCCCTTTACCT
Source organism: Allium cepa (assembly GCA_030765085.1). Classification (NCBI taxonomy): domain Eukaryota; kingdom Viridiplantae; phylum Streptophyta; class Magnoliopsida; order Asparagales; family Amaryllidaceae; genus Allium; species Allium cepa. The sequence continues at coordinate 275,651,335 of CM060943.1, read as the reverse complement.
TGCTCGATGTCCTCCCCTTTCTCACAATTGCTCATGGCCATCCCCTCCATGGGGAGCACGGCTCCACTTCTTTGACTTCTAATATGGTAGATGGTTATCTAATATTATACTAAGCCTTGTGAAAATATTTGAAGTGATTTTCAGTTGATTTATAACTCTTTCTATTTAGAACATAACAGAGGAAGAAGATATGAAGATGCCATTAGAAAAGCTTCGTTTTGCTGAGAAATTTTTGTGATTATTTCCTAAGCATATGCCCTCTCTTATATAGGCATAGAAATATGATAGGAAAAGATCAAAAGCCCCTAAAACCCTTACTAGCATTAATTACTTCTATCATGACTACTTTATGTCACAATTGCTTAAGTATTAAGGAGTTTCCATTTATGCTCATTTTCCTTTTCACACCAACTAGATAAGCTTAGGAAGCTTCATAAGGTTATTCCCATAAATTAAAATTATTTTTATTTCATTAATTTTATTTCCTAAGTAAATAAATGTATGTAAAAAAATCTGGATAACTTTCGATGGTTAAAGAGCTGTTTATTGCTAAAATGGTTTTCAGTTACATTATCGATATTTTTTCAAAGTATTTATTTTTTTAAACATTTTACCAAAACAAGTTTACCATCATCAGTTACGATTTAAAAGAGGGTTAAAAAGCATATTAATTCATTATAATAACATTTGATCCAATATACAAATAATTAAATAATTTAGGTATTTAAATACGAAGTGTTTGAAATTTCAGGTCGTTACATTCTCCATACTTAAAATATTTCATCCTCGAAATTACAACCATACATTGATACTCAGTAGTATCCTAAACATTAGAACCAAAGCTCATAGTTTACTCAAGTCCAAACACTTTCATCGCGCAAGGATGAAAATCAATCAATTAAGCGTTCGCTCAACGGTCTCAGGTTAATACTTAGATGATTATTCGTGCCACCCTAGAAAAAATTGAAGAGTCATTCCTTAAACTCTCCCTAAGCCAATAAATAAAGTATACAAGCATACTAAAGCCTGTACAATATACATGGACCATCTGTATGCAATATCAATTCCGATCACTTGCTCGAACACATGGAATTCCCTTCACAACTAGTATAGATCACTTGACCTCTCTAATGCGGACTCCGATCTGGTTCCTTACTTAGAAACCTTCTTTCTTCTTACGTAGGTATATAATATGATAGAAAACTTCAAGATCCAAAGAATCTGTATCAAATGTTCGTCGATGAGAATCAATTGAAAAATCCTTGGTTGGACTGTTGTAAACCACCTGGAAAACATGTACTCGAATACTGGGTCAAGAATAGTTATGCGAATAGAATGATCTATGTACAACTTACATATTTATTCCTATCGATTTCTTAACTACACCAATAACTTTTTAATCCTATTCATTTATCCAAATAGTATGTCATTAATACTAAGATCATTTATGAATCATCTTATAAATCATAACTTCAAGTTTATAGTATAAATTAAGTTCATACTCATATAATACTCCATTACATCTTAAGAGTATATACCAGCATCAAATTTGTAACAACCTTGGTTTTAGTGATTACCTGCAAATATTTATAATTTAATATTTACAGGTAATCTCTAAAACCAGGGTTGTTACAATATTTGTTCTACTTAACAAGCATGTTTAACAAATTTAAACTTGTTTTAACTTGTTATCTTCTCAATTAAAGTGTTATATATAAACTTAACTTTATATCTTTAACACATTTAATTACAAATTCTATAACCATTTGGAAGTTCCGACTATCCAAAACATCTGAAAATTCCATTTCATTTCAACACATGAAAACTGCCAAACAACATGTTATATCATGAATCACTTTCATACTTTCCTAATGCATAAGCTATATGTGTCCAAGAAATAACTTAACAAAATAACTATAGAGTTAAACACCAGTTTTTATTTCAAATCATTTTGAAATTATATACACATATAACTTTTGTATATCAAATCATACTTTGGGATTAAATCAAAATCTGCTTTACTAAAACAACTTTATAGCATCCCATACTTAGAAACCCAAAAATGATTGCCGATGATGTTGAAGTCATCATAATAATTATTTTCAAGCAATAGGAATGAGTTCAATACATCCAATGATGCCTTTCGGACTTAACCAAAATCATTTCAAAATGGTATCAAATACTTCGTAAATGGTACAACGTACTATGATCTCAATTACCTAAACCAATTTTCCAAATTCTTACATTCAAATAATACTACCATTATTTTCTCCAAAAGTATGAAAAGATACAAGGATTTAAGTCCTCAAATTCTCTTCTTAGATCCTCTTCATTTATAAACTATCTTTTATAAACCCTACTTATATAAAATCACTTTCTTATATAAAGTTGCTTCTTTATCTAAATCATTTCACAAATGTATATATATTTTTAGATTATAATAAACAAATCTTGTTAAAATTCAATTTTAATCTAAAATTATCATTGAATACCTTATGGTTAAATCATGAAACTTAATTCACAAGGTGTTCATATTTAATGTTCCTATAAATTATCATCTAGTAAACCCTTATTGTAGGAAGGTAAATTTCATATAAATCAACAACTAAAGTAACTGGCCATGCATAACTAATCAACCAATAAATAATAATAATTGAATATTATTATTTCCCAATAAACAACCGTATCATAAATAACTATACCAATTTTATATTTTTATATAGAATATAATCATAGGTAAAATTATTTCATTTACGAATTTTGAAAATAATACCGGTTTGCCTTTTTCAAGTGTTTACAAACCCCTATCGATAACGTTGATCAGACACATCGACCAGAATTCATAAACTACTCGATGGACTAAATTAGTACAATATAAAACATTTTCATAATACTAATATATATGCTCTCATAAGTATAATACTCTCCACTCATGCTAGGGCATTCTATTACCCCATCTCTTAATGAGTCATACCCAAAAAAGCCAAGGTTCTAGCTTAACCTTTAGCTCTAATACCAGCTATAACGACTCACCTTATCGACCCCTAAATGTCAACACTAGTACATCTACGGTATTCATGTTTGGAGCATCTAAGTGCCGAAAAGACGAATTGTTAAGGAAAAAGATAACGAAAAAGAAATAGAGCAAGGAAGAAGGAATAAATATCAGAATCTCACAACGGAACTATCATATATAACAACAAAAGACAGTATAAATTGTCATCCTAAGTTATAAAGTTTTTTAGAGTTATAGTAATCATTCCTAACAATTATAACAACTTGTCCTAATAAATGTTGATGATACACACAAAGTAATGTAGCAGAAATAATTACTGCGATAGGTAGAACTTTAACTCTTCTCCGGAAGCTCTAAAGTGTTCAAAGCTTAAATCACGAAACACACACGGCGTTGACTCGAGCATTATAAGAAAATAACATCTGGATCAATCTGGTAAGCCAGCGTGAGAAACACATATCAAATAAATTTTTAACGTCATATAAACTTTCCAAAAAAAGGTATCTCATAAGACCATGTCACACAAAAACCTAGAAGTGTTTTTATCTTACGATAACCAAACTGTTTATAGAGAGTCTAGTGATATTATAATAATGTCTAAAATTAAAAATAAATATTAGTCATAACCAAAATTGTTACATTGATTACATTCCAGCGTAGTATGGGTACAACCAAAATTGATACGGAATGTTCGCATAATGGATTTTCTATGGAGATCTTTTCGGAGAAGCCGAATCCAATCTCCTGTACAAGGGTTTGAAAGTACCTTCTAAGCGCCGCATATCACAAGATAAAATATACCATTAAGGTAAACACAACAGGCTACTGACCAAACATAAACATAGGCAACGTGAACCAAATATCATCAACTCCTACCAGCCAATAATTGACATCTCCAGAAATGGAGTTGAGAATATATTGAAGCTGATCGCAAAACCCCAGGTTGTGCGTCCTACTCTATTTTTAGCCATTTTCAATGTCAAGGTTGCGTTCGTTATCTTTCACACAAGTCTTCATCACTTGAATAGACATGAATCCCCAAATGGATTCCATCATCTCAAACAGATCACGAATTCCCAAATGAATTCCTACATCTCAAACAGATCACGAATCACTGCATGTATTTGAGCATCTTGAATAGATCTCGAACCTCCACATAGCCTCCCTGCATAAGTCCTTTAACAAATGCCACCGATGAATGCTAATGTTGTCCTCTCTCTTGGAGCCCTCCTCAAGATAGATAGTCCTACACGATAACATCGTTCAAAATGTTAACGCTGACCTTTCCCTTGGACTTAACCTTCGAATAGACAGTTCAACTCTATAACATTCCACAATATAACTGCTTCAAGAACATAAATCGTGCATTAGTTTTGAAGTGGTATTTGATAAGTAGAGCACTTGCCAATCCCGATCCATTCAAAACCAATCAATGAGTTTTCTGGTTAACTCAATTCCGGTTCTCTCAGAAGTAAGCGAAAGCTAGAGATGTTTTGTACCAATACATCTCCAGGGGGTTCTTATTGGTATGAAATCGCGAAGCCTTTGATAATTTCTTAAGTCATATTTTGGTCAATTTGACAGTCAACTAATCGATTATCTGGTACAAGATAGATGTTTCTAAATGGAAATCAAGTTTAGGTTACTTCCCATAAATAAATAAACAAACAAAACACTATCATCCTCCGAAACACAATCAAGCCACGCAAAGTATGATTAAATGATTAAGTAACTCCTAATGCCTTGCATTTAATTAATCCTTTTATTAATTAAGAGCTCCCTTATTAGTAAACTCTTTTTACCTAATAAACTTGTATCTTTTTCCAAAAGATTCCACACTTAAAATTTCCTTCAAAATTCCTTTTTAGGGATCTAAGTACTTTCACAAATCCATTCAAAAGGTATGTTGATTAAACATTGTCACTACAAGCCTAAATCCATCACATTTGCTTATTTTTAAATCAATCTTTTTAAAGATCTATTTACATCCCTAGGTGTGATAAAAAAAGGCCTAAAGACAATTGCGATTAACAAATTATCACAACAAACCCAAATCATTTTCCTACTTGTTGCTATATTTACAAACCACTGTTTTAAAGAATTAGATCTATATTTAGTTAAATTTGGTGTGGATTAATTAACTATAAAATTCTAAAGAAGATTGCTTATATGAATCATTATTCGTACGATTTACTCGATTCCGACATTCCAACTTAATCATTCCTTCTCCAAGAGTGAAGCTAAGTATGTTTGGGCACTGGTTGCTCCAAGCCTTGCCTAGACACCTCAATCTTGAATCTCAGAAATAGATAAGTCTATCTCGTTGGCTTTTAGTGTTAAGTATAGTATTAATGATTTCAATATAGAGAATAAGAAATCAACTCGATTAACATGTTTTTTACATTTTCCACTTAACTATTCCTAGGTTAAGAGGGAAGCCCAGTAAGTTAGAGCTTTATTTCTCCATCGTAACTCGACATCAATCTTAACTCTCACAAGTAGATAAGATTACTTCATTGGCTTATTAGTGTTAAGCATGGTTAAATTACTTTTCAAATAAGTAATTAAACAATTTAACCATTTGACCATTAAGCAATTACTAACCATTTTCTAAACCTTTTGTTTTATAATCTAAAATAAGTTATTTATATAAGATTTTTTCCAAGAAATTTATGTAAGATATTTATACTCAAAAATACTTATAACATGTTTTGAAACATTCCATTTAAATATCACTTGAAAATAATAAGTTTGAAAAATCATTAGAAACTTGAAAAGACATATTCAAACAAAATATCTCTCCTTTGGAAATTTGCAATTAATTCTTATAAATTTATAAAGATCTCAAACCACTTTTAAAATACTCTAAAAATAGTTACTAACCACTTATAAAAAGAATGAAACAACATACTCAAATCTGAATATGTTTTCAAACCTTTAAGTCCAAAAATCAAGTCTAAACGAGGTAGTTTTGCACTAGCGATGTTTTGGCCATTTTTGAGATGTTACTTAACCTTTTACCATTCAAACTTTTAATAGCAAAAAACATACATATAAAACATTTATAAATATGGCGAGAAACCACTATGGATCTCACTACAAAGTTCCATAACAATTGCAAAAACAAAGCAATTCCAAACTGCTTTTATAGCGACTATTGCTATAAATGCACTTCGAAATCCGAGTGCAAACTAAATTAAAGTCCATCTAAAACCTATATGCTTTGTTCAAGGTCAAGTCACATGTCATATAAGTCCACAAATGTCCATTTCAAGTTTTTTCAAGTCCATGTACATGGATCACATATGTCATTCACTTTTAAAGTAAGAACTTACGACTATTGCTTTCAACATAAGTTAACAACAATTCAAACAACGTTAACACAATTAAACTCATCATATATTTGTTATAATTTTCATCCAAAGTTAGGTGTTAACTCACCTTTAGTGTTAGAAACCACCAAGATCCATAAACCAAAGTCAAGCCACCACCTTGCAACACCTTTCCTCCTTGTCCTTGCCTCACCTTGCTCAAAGTCCTCCCCTTCATCACAATTGCTCATGGCCATCCCCTCCATAGGGAGCATGGCTCCACTTCTTCGACTACTAACATGGTAAAGGTTATCTAATATTATGCTAATCCTTATGGAAGAGTTTGAAGTGATTTGGAGTTGATTTGCAACTCTTTGTTTTTAGAACATAAGAGAGGAAGAAGATGAAGATGCCATTAGAAAAGCTTGGTTTTCCTTAGGAATTGTTGTGATTATTTCCTATGAGTGTGCCCTCTCTTATATAGGCTTAGGAATGTGATGAGGAAAGATCAAAACCCATTAAAACCTTACTAGGGCTAATTACTTCTAACATGACTACTTTATGTCACAATTTCTTAAGTGTTAAGGAGTTTCCATTTATGCTCATTTTCCTTTTCACACCAACTAGATAAGATTAGGAATCCTCTTAAGGTTATTTCCATAAATGGAAAAATATTTTTATTTCAGTAAATTGATTTTCTAAGCAAATAAGTGTGTTTGAAAAAAATGAACAATTTCTTACGATTAAAAAGCCGTCGACAAAATAATTTTCAGTCACATTATCGTTAATTTTTCAATGCATTTATTTTTGTGAACATTTTTTCAAAATTTATTTATTATCAATAGTTATGATTTAAAGGGGGTTAAAAAGTTTATTAAATCGTTATAAAAACATTTAATCCAATATTGAAATATTTAAATAATTTAGATATCTAAATATAAAGTGTCTGAAATTCTAGATCATTGCAATTATGCATGTGTGTGTTGCCTAATATCAAAATGAGAAGTGTTATACACTTATCGTATGGCATGTATATGTCCTTTAATTTGTTGATAATCGTTATAATATTTATTTATTAAGTGTTAAAAATGCAACCAACTCTTATATGCTAAGTGTCATAGATGCAATAAAATAATTTATTTTTATATAAAAACAATTTTCTTAGTAATATTAATTCATAGAATGTTATTCCTATATGATAAGGTAAAGTCGCATATAGTGGAATATTTTAAATTCTAACAATTGTTTTATAAGAAAATGTTCTATTTTGTTTAAGTTGATTACATATAGAAGAAAATTGATAAATACACTACCAAAGTTATTGAAAAAATGATACTAACACTACAAGGAGCAACAGGAACTCCGATGGATCCTTCCGATGATATCTGATGGCTTCGTCATATTGTTTTCGATGGTTTCAGATGGTTCCTATTTTAATTAATTTAGTTTATCATATTATTTTAACTTATTGTTTATAGAGCTTTAAAATTTGCTTAAAAATTCTAATTTAATTCCTAAAAATTAAATAAGAAATTTTTATTCAATTATGCAATTTTGTGATGGTTTGTGGTTAGTTCAATTAGTGTTTTCAATAATCTTTTGTTATTTATTTGGTATTTAACTTTATTGAAAATCCGACTCAAATGATATATCCATGCAACTTTCATGCCGTCCATTATATATGTTTGCAACCAAATTGGTCACAAACACCCAAGAATAGATTTATGTAGTGAAATAAATGAAGAAAGTAAAATTAGAACATAGGAATAGGATAAAGTAATAAGAAAATCAAAGCAATAATTAAGAACACAAGGATTTATAGTGCTTTGGCGTTGTATGCATACGTCTACTTTGAAGGTTCTCTTCATTGATTAATGAATAGTTTGATCACAACAGCAAAAAGAAAGAAATTAGGAGAAAACTTGATCACAATAAAGACTAACGTAACCAGCAGCGTAAAGATCCTTGGAATGAACCCCTAGGCTAGTATTTATTGGTGAATGCGGCCATCAATCTCTCTAAAACTTTAGCTACAGAACCTTCTAATCCAAAATGGCCCACCATAGGAGTCACTCGGCCCAAATCCCAATGAACGGGGATGGTAGTGATCCGTTTATTGGTTGACTCTTGGGCACTAATCCCTGTGGTGGATTATTCATGTTTAGATGTGTTGGCTTTTCAAATTTCGTGTTGATTGGACCAGTGTAGCTCATGCTTTTGATTGATCTTTGATTCGACTCCGCTTATAAATTACTACTGAACCCTCCAAATGGATTATGCCAATCTATTGCTAACTATCAATGTTTGCTGACCCCTCCTATGCTTTGCCGATCCCTAGCTTACGAGATGAAACATAGCTTTACAAATCAATAAAATATGCCGACCCATGCACCAACATCTATGTCGAACCCTCCATTTCTTCTTCCATGTCAAACCTTCCTCTAACTAACCATGTTGATCCATACACCTTCATTGATGCTAACCCCTTGAGTCTCAATATGTCATGCTGACCCCTTGAGTTTCGCTATGTCATGCCGGTCCCTTGAGTTTCGCTATGTAAGAGCGATCCCACTGATTCTACTTAGCTATCCTGATCCCTTACTCGTCCAATCTAATTTCCATATTTCTAGCATCTTGAATCGTCTATCCACCAACCTCATTCAATCTTGGCTTTACATAACCATTTGAACTCTACTTCTGATCTTACATTCATTTCTCCATTGTCATCCTTCTTGATAACAGTCGAATCTCTCTTGCGAAATCAGCCTAATATAGTTGGGTCAGGATACCGGGTAACACTTGCCCCCCAAATTATGTCTTGTGAGTAACATGATGTGCTTTGAATCGAAACAAGCCTAAACTATCGAACGAAGTCCATCTAACATCCTGATTGATTGATTTTCCATTATTAAATCGTTTTCCAAGGGATTGAATCCTCCATTGATTGCTATGACACTTGGTCGATCCAATAATATAAGTCTAATGCTATATCCCATCAGCATATACAAATCTGGTCATGCGAGACTTATAAACTTTTTATTATCTTGTCCATCCTCAATCTTGAGGGTTTCAGGTTTGATTTTAGTTTCTAGCGATTTGAAAAAGGTTGAACTTCTAAATCACTCATGTGTATATTTATATACACGTTTCTATCGTTAGCTCTTGGACATGTTTGAATGTTCACGGGTCGTTGCCAATTTTTATAGTATTTTGTATGTTCACGTTTACAGTCAAACATTCATGATCACTATCATCATTCATTTTTCACTTATTCATTATATATATAGGGACCGACATTCATTATGTTGATCCATCAATGGAGCTACGCAAATAGGGATCGGCAAGTTTCTATGCCGACCATTTTTCCTTATGACTCGCTTAACATTCTCATGTCCAAACCCTCTCTCATTTACCTAAATATGAGCTATCTCCTTTCCGTTCTTCACTTTTTATCTTGTTTTCCTTAGCACAAAAACTCACAACCCATGCTCTTCCACTAGCGCTTTAACCTTCGACCCTTTATAGATCCATCTACCTTTCCAAACTTAGATCCTCTTGCTTCCATTCTCCCCATCAACTCATCTCGCCTCGCCTATCAACTTTACGCGTAACTAGATACTCACTTTCATTCCAGCTTGACTATTCATATCCCACATAGGTAAGGTTCGATAGCACTTTCCTTTAATCATGCGTTAGGGTTCTTAACCCTGAATTGTTAGCGAGTGTTTGAGGTAGTGATGGCGAATGATCTTGGAAAGGTGAACGATTGTTGGAGTAACGTTTTAATGGGTTGAATTGGGTGTAGAAATAAGAGAGGAAGAAGAGAGATGAGGGTTCAGTGAAGGCTTTTGGGTGCAGAAAGAGGCAGGAGTAGAGAAATATAGGGTTTAGTTTACGCTGAAATGGCAGTGGTAGGGATCGGCAAGTGAGAGTTCGATTGTTTAGTGATTTTGGCTAAGGAGATGATGAAATGAAGGTTTAGGAAAGGAAAATTTTAGAGACGGATCAGCGTAGGATAGGGATCGATGTAGAAGGGGCGGTATAGGTTAGGGATTAGTGCAAAGGGCTTTTGATAGAGGGATTGGTAGTTGTGGTCAAGTAGAGGGATCGGTAGGGAGCACTTGGGGAAGGGACCAGCAATGAACACCAGGATCGACATATGCTCTATAAACTAATACAACTCAACTCATTTGAACAATCAATGCTAGTTTGCCATGCTGACCTTGAACATAAGGTGAAAATGAACAATAGAACATGCATACTTGAACTGTTGAACTTGAAATCATAAACCAAACTTCCGAAATTTCCAGTATGGGCTAAGTGATGACTCGCTAATGAACTTAAGTAACTGACTTCATAATTCGATGTGCTGAGAGTCGATCCCAAAGCTTTCATTGTCGATTAATCTTCTTGCCAATTGACATGGTCGGTGATGATGGTCTCTTTGGACAAAAATCATAAGTTTCATAGTTAAATTTCGCTTTTCTAATTTCAAACTGTTTATGTCTATTACATACTGCACTACAGTAGTTCACACTTAGCATGAAGGGAACATGTTAATTTTCTAATCTCAGTTATCTATTAAATATAGCTGATATAGATCCCCGATGCTCGTAGCATTTAGTTAACATGTCTTCTGATTCGCCGACATGACACATTGGTTCTGTAGCGAAATCAAGTTCCGTAACTGTATCCCAATACCTTCTCCAAGCCATCATGCGAAGCAAGCAGAAGTGTAACGACCCGCCTTTTTGGACAGTTTAAACCGACGATCAAATACACATGCCGGTTCCAAACCATTAAAAAAAGGCAGATGGTTATTGGGGTAATTAAGAAAAGAAAAGAAATAAAGGAAATGAAACAACACAGAATCTCGCAGCGGAACGATAAAATATAATAGTCAAATAAACAGTTCATGAAGCTGTTTGCTATACTTAGACAATTATTTATACAACATTTATCAGAGTTATACATATACAACAGAACAAATAAATAATGCAGCAGACAACATGATGCACAGATAATAATAGTAATAGTATACCAAATCTTCGTCTTCGTCCTCCAGAATAGATCTTCAAAAATCTGAAAACTCAGGACTGACCCGAGCGTAATGAAAAGACAAAACACTCGAGTCAGGACTAAAATATCCATATGAAAGTTAAATCAATCGTAAATAAATATGAGTGTGACGGCGTCAGAGATGTTTACGGGGTTTGATATCTCATATCCAGTGTCAACGTGCGTGCAATAACTTAAGAGATGTTACGGGATTTTCCACCTTTCAAGGATCCGTTAAACTATCTACTAAGTAGTAATGTACGCTAAGTAGATAATGTCTATCAGTAATATAAAATATCAAAATAGCGTTAAGGCGTTACCATAATCCCCCTTAACACATTTTATATTCCCAAAAGCATATACAAGACCGTAGTTTCCCCAAAACCGAAAGTCACCAGAGGGCAATCCATATACTCAAGGTACAAACCAAAACGTAGTGGTCGCGAGTAGGATAATGAGTATGACAAGGTACATGAGGCGATACCAACTAGGATACTAGTAGTTGCGTGATCCGGACTGATGTTGAGCATAGCAGCTACTACCTCAACACCGCGAAACAACACTCTCAAATCAAGGGGTGCACCCAAATCAAATCACAAATGTAATAGATATGGTATCGAAGAAGTGTGTCCGCTAGAGGTGGCAAACCTCAATGGCCCGGCGCGGCTCCTGTTTTAGTCATGTCAGGGGTCATCCAATATCGTTCTCTTTCTTCAGTCAACGCGTTCACCAAACCATCCACTTCATTCTGGATCAATACTCCGCGTATAATACTTATTAAAGTGGTTTTGGGTATCGACAGAGAGTATGTCCATATCCGATCCCGGTCTCTTTAATAACTACGTATTATTACACTGATGGCTCTTTTATATTTCAAATTGATTCATGATTGATGACAAAATATCATATTCGCTTTAAAATCAAATCCATTTCAAAATCATCATATATTCAAAATTATCAATTTTGTCCGATAAATCAATTTCACTTCAAAATTTGATTCGAATTCAATTTAGGTTATAATCTCTACTTTAACCTAGTTCGTATTTAAACCAAAGGTTTAAATACAAACATTTCCGTCTCTTTAACCAGTTTGAATTTAAGAAAATAGTTTAAATAGTTTAAAATAGTTAAATAATTCAAAATAGTTTAATAGAAAATATTTAAATAGTTTAATCGAAAATAATTTGAATATAAAATGGTTTATATATAAAATAGTTTGGAAAAAATCAAAAATTATTTGATAAATAATTCCAAAGTCAAACCGGTCAACTTCCCAAATTTCCTATCCAAATCAAATCCAAATTCCATTTCGATTTAATCGATTTATTCCAATTTCAACTTGAATAAATTTCTATTCCACGTAAATTTGATTTCAATTCACAAATTTCTTTAAATTTCAATTCAATTCCAAATTAATTTAAATCTAAATTTCAAATAAAATTTCAATTCCAAACTCAAACTTGAAATATCATTTCATATCAATTTTCTTAGAAATATTCAGAGTTCGATTAAAAGTCCAATCTTTTAAAACAAATCAACTTTCAAAAATTTACACCGTATTTCAATTTTCAATTTAAATCTAAACTTCGATTTTATTTAATAATTTCGTTTACCAAGTTTAAATTCTAACATTTCGAGCTCCAATTCAAAATAATTCAATTTCCATAAATTGGATTTTATTCTTAAAATCAATTCATTTAAATAATTTCAAAACAACTTTTAAAATCATTTAATTTATCCAACTCGGTGTCCGTATATAATTTTCTAACCTATGGCCAAGTGATTAGTTATTACAATTAAATGTCAGGGATGAATATATCATTTAAATCAATCACAGTGTCATATGTATGCATAGCAGGATATATATAAACAAATAAACATCCAAACATTTAAATATCAACCAAACATCCATCGAAATACATCATCCAATAGGCAATACAATTCACGGCAATTTCATATTTATCAATGTTAGGTAATTTAATCGCAATTCAATTTTAATTTAAATTTAACTGTCAATTTAATTTTTTTAACGGTGAATTCAAATGACAATCAATATGATAATTAAATTTTATCAAACAACAACAAATAAAAATCATAACTATGCATAATGTCAAATTTAACTAGCATAAAGATATTCAGAACGTTGTGAGCGTTATAAAACACTCACCTTGATTTTACGATTTTAAATCAAATCGAACGACGTTCGATTTAACATAAAATTTTAATGAGCTCCAAACACTTTCGGATCTGCACTGCAGCGCAGCTCTCATCTCCGCGATTCCGGCGCTTATTCCCCAACGTGAAATTCACGTATGCAAACCCATTAGCCGCCGATCTTCAAGCAATTTTCATGACCACCTCGTCGACTTCCAGAACGATCAGCTAGCGGCACCACGAAGCCCTTCACCAGAGCCACCTACGCGCCAAGTTTCATCCCGTCATTCGTCGTCGTTTGCACGCAATCCAAGGAAATACGTACACACTTCCAAGTCAGATCTGGACGAATCCATGAAAAATTAGCATACATCAACCGTATGGATTTGAAGAGCTCGTCGAGATTTACACTTTTGCTTTTGGAATTTTTCGATTTCGTCGAACGGATTGAGAGATATTAAGGAAAGAAGATCGGCAATTTCTGGCCATGGAATAGGTAGCGGCCATGATTTAGAATTAGGGTTTTTGGATTAAAATAATAATAAAACTGTCTCGGTTTGCGTGAGTATTTATATAGGTAGGTCCAAAATCATCCGAACTCCAATCGAGACGTGCCGCCAGGCGTTTATAAGGTTTTACCCCCATTCCGGACGCAATGGAACTAGTTTCAAGGCCTAATTCGATCATATCTGGAAGATAGCTTTTCGAAGTCGATTATTTTAATTAAATTCGAAATTAAATTTCTACGCGTTTCAAGCTCGCACGGCCAAACGATAAGTCCAATTGCTACGAAAATTGAAATCCTACCATAATTTACTATTACGGATCCGATGAAACAAGTTTCGTCGAAATCCGAGACTGTTTGAAAAATGGTTATTTTAACTCGTCAATTAAATATTAAAATATTCAATTTTCACAAATTTACTTTTAATTCGATTTTAAAAGTTCTACAACATCATTCTAACTTTAATATGATAAAATAGAATTTTACAAATCATTTTTAATCATATTAAACCCGTTATCCAATTATTCAAATAATTTCAAATATTAAATTATTCAACAAATTACATTAATAATCATTTTCCTTCAATAATCACCTTAAATTTTCTAATTAAAATAGCTAAAAATACGGGTCGTTACACTCTCCCCTACTCAAAACTTTTCGTCCCCGAGAAGGAAAAGAATGGAAAAGGAACTAAGTATAGAATTCAACATTAGATATATTTTATTCAAAGTTACCAACTTATAAAACAATGAAATTCCATTTATAAAGTCATAACTACGCTTCCACAATGTTACTCCGAACGGCTTCCTAAATTTAAAAGTTAGTTATCAAAACAAGTTATAAAATTTAAAAACTTGAAAAATTTTCTAACACCCGGATTCACGGAAAATTTCGGCAGGGTCTCCTTTGCGCGGCTCGATCGAAAATTTTTACAATTCAATATATAACACAAATATAACCAATATATATCAAATATACATCTCATCTCAATGATGAGGCATCCCATATCTGGGGAAACAACAAATATATATCACCAATACCATATAAAACCATAAGCGTACCTTTTATTTAGCATTTATTAGCAGTTTACTTACATTTTGTATTTAGCACAGAAGCGAGCTCTATAACGAAGCGCAACCCCTTTGCTACCTACTAAAATGCTCAATAACTAAGTTAGAACCATGCATATAAAGATAGATCGATATATTTAGCTTACACAACATATATATAACCTATTTAGCTTCAAAACTGAGATTCCAATTTCAGGACAGCAAACAAATCTCGGTTTTAGGTCACCTAAACTATAAAATTTGGCAACAGAATCTAAACAAAAGTTGTTTTATTCATTTCAAGCTTTTCGGAATGTCTAAAATCATCGAATTCGGACCATACATTCAAAAGTTACGGCCGTTTTACTTAGAGGATACGTCTCAGCCTGGGCAATGAATTGCGCAGGTCAGCGACGTTCACCCACGTTTTCGACCTTCTAAACGATATCAAAACACAAAACACTTAAAATAAAAGTTTTATCTTAAGTTCTTAGCTTTCCATAAAGTGCAAGATCATCAAAATACGATAAACCAGTCAAAAGATATGGCGAAAATACTAAGGGTGTATACTACTGATTTTACTTATTTTTACACAGGACAGCGAGTAACATTCAAGTTTTTAACCAAGCAGACGAAGGAATTTTCTCAAGTTATCTAAACAAAAGTTGTGCTATAGTTTCTAAGATTTCCGAAAAGTCTAAAATCGTCGAATTCCGTTCAGCCATTTAAAAGTTATGGTTGTTTTCGTTTCAGCATATATTGGACAATGTTGGATTTTTTTTTTGTTTCCAAAAATTTGCTTTTATTATTTCAAAGTACAAAACATCAAAACTTCAAATTTTCTAAAGAACAATCATAAACACAAAGTCATCTATTTTTTTATTCATCCATGCAATGGGTTTACATTCAATTTGTTTCCAATTTATTCAAGTTTGTTTCATTCACATTTTTAATTCAAGTCAATTTGCTCCCAATTTGAATTTAATTATTTAAAATTTTATTCCGTTTATTCAATTCCATTAACACTAATGAATTCTACTTAATCAATTATCATCCATCTAACAACCAATGCATATCAAACATTAACATCCATCCAAAATCTACACTAAATCAATTATACATTTCCAAGTCAATTTTAATTTCATACACTTCCAAGTTTATTGACATTTAGTTATATTCAAATTTAATTAGTTTCCATTTACCAATTTTATATTTCATTAAGTTTAAATTTTATTCATTCACTTATACATGTATCATTCATTTTACAGCTTAAATTTCTTTTATATTTACAACTATCAATAGATCTTTACATTTTATTTTTCACTCTCACACTGGTAAATTATTTCTCTACTTATCCTTATTAGCATTTTAAACCCTTTAAGTATTTGGTAAGTTATAGTTATGCAAATAGAATGTAGTTAAACAACATACAACTTCTTTTCATTTAAAGTTGAATTTTCAATTTATCAATTCTTAAGTCATTACTTAAGTTTCACTATAATTTAATTTCACATTTACATTCACATATAGTATTTTCATTTTATATTAACATAATTGTGAATCACCTTTAAATGTTAATTTAAATTCCAATTATTTACTAACAATTTTATTTATATTTGCAAACCATTAATTAAATGCATATTTCATTATTCAAACTTATACTTGTATATTATCCAATTAACAATTCAAATAACATTTTTGAACTTCTTAAGTATTTTGGTAAGTTATATCTAAGCTATAGAATGAAATTTAATACTATGCGAGTTTTACAGTTTCAATTTTATTTTAAGTTCATAATTTCCTAATTCTAAGGATTTCTACTTCAATTGATATTTTCACTTAGCTCTTAGGTTCATTTCTCATTTCACAATTCAGAAGTTCCTTAATGATTCAAGTCTAAATTCATTTCAATCATAAAAAAAATCATTAATTATTAAAGAACTTAAGAATTCCAATCCCGGTTTCATTTCAAATCAAGGTTTGAAATAATATATACTTATATAATTTATATATCAAATCATACTATAAAGAATGCAAAACAAAATAAAATTTGAGTCAAAACAAGGTTTAGACAAGCTATTAAGTGGTCTCCCCCACTCGGACTCTCGAAAATAAATGCCAATGATGCGTGCACACTTCATCGAAATCATTTTCTAGCGTCAAGAGAAGGGAGTATAACACTTATCATTAAAAAAATCCTTCGAAAACAATTTCAACTCAATTATACTGTCATATAATGCTCATATTATATTTTTCAAATTCTTTTAAGTCAATCTCAAACACCGGAATTTAAATTCCCAAATCCAAGTTAAAATTCATTTATATTCATTATCAATAGTGTTTACAAGATTTCATTTTCCTAAATCCATTGTTTTTTAATCAATTGTTGTAAATATTGACTGATCAAACCATAACGATAATAATCTAATATTATCATCTCCTAACAATCAATTCAATCAAAATGAATAAATATTCAAATAATTCTTTTATATAAAATATATTCCAAAATGATATTGTGTTGGTTTGTCCAATTCGAGTGTTTAGAAATTCCTATCGACGCCTTGGCGTCCCAAGTATCGATCAGAATTCATAAATACTCAACGGAACAAATTAACACAATATAAAACCATTTTATATCAAATAACAAGTACGCTCTCTCATATACACTCAACTCATTCATATAGTTTACCTCTATTTCAATGAGTTATTCCCCACTAGAGCCAAGGTTTATCGCTAAACCAAAGCTCTGATACCAACTGTAACGACCCGCCTTTTTGGATAGTTTAAACCGACGATCAAATACACATGCCGGTTCCAAACCATTAAAAAAAGGCAGATGGTTATTGGGGTAATTAAGAAAAGAAAAGAAATAAAGGAAATGAAACAACACAGAATCTCGCAGCGGAACGATAAAATATAATAGTCAAATAAACAGTTCATGAAGCTGTTTACCATACTTAGACAATTATTTATACAACATTTATCAAAGTTATACATATACAACAGAAAAAATAAATAATGCAGCAGACAACATGATGCACAAATAATAATAGTAATAGTATACCAAATCTTCGTCTTCGTCCTTCAGAATAGATCTTCAAAAATCTGAAAACTCAGGACTGACCCGAGCGTAATGGAAAGACAAAACACTCGAGTCAGGACTAAAATATCCATATGAAAGTTAAATCAATCGTAAATAAATATGAGTGTGACGGCATCAGAGATGTTTACGGGGTTTGACATCTCATATCCAGTGTCAACGTGCGTGCAATAACTTAAGAGATGTTACGGGATTTTCCACCTTTCAAGGATCCGTTAAACTATCTACTAGGTAGTAATGTACGCTAAGTAATAATGTCTATCAGTAATATAAAATATCAAAATAGCGTTAAGGCGTTACCATAATCCCCCTTAACACATTTTATATTCCCAAAAGCATATACAAGACCGTAGTTTCCCCAAAACCGGAAGTCACCAGAGGGGAATCCATATACTCAAGGTACAAACCAAAACGTAGTGGTCGCGAATAGGATAATCAGTATGACAAGGTACATGAGGCGATACCAACTAGGATACTAGTAGTTGCGTGATCCGGACTGATGTTGAGCATAGCAGCTACTACCTCAACACCGCGAAACAACACTCTCAAATCAAGGGGTGTACCCAAATCAAATCACAAATGTAATAGATATGGTATCGAAGAAGTGTGTCCGCTAGAGGTGGCGAACCTCAATGGCCCGGCGCGGCTCCTGTTTTAGTCATGTCAGGGGTCATCCAATATCGTTCTCTTTCTTCAGTCAACGCGTTCACCAAACCATCCACTTCATTCTGGATCAACACTCCGCGTATAATACTTATTAAAGTGGTTTTCGGTATCGACAGAGAGTATGTCCATATCCGATCCCGGTCTCTTTAATAACTACGTATTATTACACTGATGGCTCTTTTATATTTCAAATTGATTCATGATTGATAACAAAATATCATATTCGCTTTAAAATCAAATCCATTTCAAAATCATCATATATTCAAAATTATCAATTTTGTCCGATAAATCAATTTCACTTCAAAATTTGATTCGAATTCAATTTAGGTTATAATCTCTACTTTAACCTAGTTCATATTTAAACCAAAGGTTTAAATATAAGCATTTCCGTCTCTTTAACCAGTTTGAATTTAAGAAAATAGTTTAAATAGTTTAAAATAGTTAAATAATTCAAAATAGTTTAATAGAAAATATTTAAATAGTTTAATCGAAAATAATTTGAATATAAAATGGTTTATATATAAAATAGTTTGGAAAAAATCAAAAATTATTTGATAAATAATTCCAAAGTCAAACCGGTCAACTTCCCAAATTTCCTATCCAAATCAAATCCAAATTCCATTTCGATTTAATCGATTTATTCCAATTTCAACTTGAATAAATTTCTATTCCACGTAAATTTCGATTTCAATTCACAAATTTCTTTAAATTTCAATTCAATTCCAAATTAATTTAAATCTAAATTTCAAATAAATTTTCAATTCCAAACTCAAACTTGAAATATCATTTCATATCAATTTTCTTAGAAATATTCAGAGTTCGATTAAAAGTCCAATCTTTTAAAACAAATCAACTTTCAAAAATTTACACCGTATTTCAATTTTCAATTTAAATCTAAACTTCGATTTTATTTAATAATTTCGTTTACCAAGTTTAAATTCTAACATTTCGAGTTCCAATTCAAAATAATTCAATTTCCATAAATTGGATTTTATTCTTAAAATCAATTCATTTAAATAATTTCAAAACAACTTTTAAAATCATTTAATTTATCCAACTCGGTGTCCGTATATAATTTTCTAACCTATGGCCAAGTGATTAGTTATTACAATTAAATGTCAGGGATGAATATATCATTTAAATCAATCACAGTGTCATATGTATGCATAGCAGGATATATATAAACAAATAAACATCCAAACATTTAAATATCAACCAATAACATCCATCGAAATACATCATCCAATAGGCAATACAATTCACGGCAATTTCATATTTATCAATGTCAGGTAATTTAATCGCAATTCAATTTTAATTTAAATTTAACTGTCAATTTAATTTTTTTAACGGTGAATTCAAATGACAATAAATATGATAATTAAATTTTATCAAACAACAACAAATAAAAATCATAACTATGCATAATGTCAAATTTAACTAGCATAAAGATATTCAGTACGTTGTGAGCGTTATAAAACACTCACCTTGATTTTACGATTTTAAATCAAATCGAACGACGTTCGATTTAACATAAAATTTTAATGAGCTCCAAACACTTTCGGATCTGCACTGCAGCAAATCTCTCATCTCCGCGATTCCGGCGCTTCTTCCCCAACGTGAAATTCACGTATGCAAACCCATTAGCCGCCGATCTTCAAGCAATTTTCATGACCACCTCGTCGACTTCCAGAACGATCAGCTAGCGCCACCACGAAGCCCTTCACCAGAGCCACCTACGCGCCAAGTTTCATCCCGTCATTCGCCGTCGTTTGCACGCAATCCAAGGAAATGCGTACACACTTCCAAGTCAGATCTGGACGAATCCATGAAAAATTAGCATATATCAACCGTATGAATTTGAAGAGCTCGTCGAGATTTACACTTTTGCTTTTGGAATTTTTCGATTTCGTCGAACGGATTGAGAGAAATTAAGGAAAGAAGATCGGCAATTTCTGGCCATGGAATAGGTGGCGGCCATTATTTAGAATTAGGGTTTCTGGATTAAAATAATAATAAAACTGTCTCGGTTTGCGTGCGTATTTATATAGGTAGGTCCAAAATCATCCGAACTCCAATCGAGACGTGCCGCCAGGCGTTTATAAGGTTTTACCCCCATTTCGGACGCAATGGAACTAGTTTCAAGGCCTAATTCGATCATATCTGGAAGATAGCTTTTCGAAGTCGATTATTTTAATTAAATTCGAAATTAAATTTCTACGCGTTTCAAGCTCGCACGGCCAAACGATAAGTCCAATTGCTACGAAAATTGAAATCCTACCATAATTTACTATTACGGATCCGATGAAACAAGTTTCGTCGAAATCCGAGACTGTTTGAAAAATGGTTATTTTAACTCGTCAATTAAATATTAAAATATTCAATTTTCACAAATTTACTTTTAATTCGATTTTAAAAGTTCTACAACATCATTCTAACTTTAATATGATAAAATAGAATTTTACAAATCATTTTTAATCATATTAAACCCGTTATCCAATTATTCAAATAATTTCAAATATTAAATTATTCAACAAATTACATTAATAATCATTTTCCTTCAATAATCACCTTAAATTTTCTAATTAAAATAGCTAAAAATACGGGTCGTTACAAGAAGTTTCTAATACACAAGCCGATCTTTTCTCCATTGTTCCAGTCCTTCCAATTGAGGACATAAGCCATGCCCCTAATGGTGTATCAGACGCTATTCTTCTTGACAATCTAGTGGATTTAAAGGCCTCTCGAATTGGCAAAGCTGCTCTTCGTCAGTTATGCTATATGCATGGAATTCTGTTTGGGGACGTCTTAGTTCCCTCAAGATAAGATAGACCTCACTTGCCCCTAGCAGGGTATACATCTTGCAATAAGTTTATGTGTTGGACTGGATGCGTACCACCCTTCAATTCGTTTGTCTGAGAGATGTTGAGATATCTTGAGATTGCCCCTACACAACTTCATCCCACCAGTTACGCTTTTATTCATGGAACCTTCTTATTGTTCGTGAATGTTCTATTCCGTCAGCCTACTCCTGAAGACATAAGATTCATCTATAACTTCAATTGACAATCAGGAAGCCCCTCTTACGCCTTTGTTGAGCCTTCACCAAATTGTCAAGTTCAGATAGGCGCTTGGAAAAAAATCTCACTATTTAAGCATGAATGATTCTATGTGCGTTGCTCTCATGGGTTTACAAGACGATGGTTAGAAGGATATAAGTACTACTTTCACTTTTCTCCCAAGTTCACTAATCTAAGTCATAACTTTTCCTATGAATTGACTAACATCTGGAGTTCTCTCAGGCGTTCGCCCATATTCTGAAGGCACTGGTTTCTTAGAGTCGTTTCCATTATCCGCGCTACTCCCTTTTAAGATAAGGACATCAAACTTCTCGTAATCGAAGAAATGTTATTATTGTTTGGGCTATGGAAGATGGCCATAGTATTGGAATTCCTGGGAGTGCGACATTATCAAAGAATGTTGCAGAACAAAAGAGGGACACTGCCAACACTGTCATACCCAGGGGCTGAGGGAACTCGGGATGATATTAACGTGAGAAAGATTAAGGATTATCAAGCCGAGAAGCCGCGGGATGTCGATGCAGGCATTAGAAAAGTACCAATGGTTGAACCTTCGCAAGCTGGACAATCCAAACACCTACAAAGAAATAATAGGTTGGCATACAAACTTTGCATAAGAATAACTACCTTGGACTCGGAGTTTTTATTACTCCGGTTGAGGAGGAATCATCCACTTAGCGCTTGGAAAGTTTGTTAAAGTGGTTTTCTAATCTTCAAATTTCGGACAGCATAATGTCCTCTAACTTTCCAAACATCAATATAGGACTCGACTCTCCCACCAAAGGTGGCAAAGGCATCCAACCATCGAACGAAAGAGAGAAAATGTCGATGAGCGAAGCTACCATGTCCAGTCGCCTGATCGCCATGAACAACTCCCACACCATTATTCGTTCGAAACTTCAAAACACCATGAGGTAAGAGTTGATCAGAATTCAGCCAGGGCTAATCGGCCTAGATAAACATTGTGTGGATAGTCAACGTCCAAAACAATAAACGGTAAGATTCACGCTCTCCTTCATTCACCTTCTCCCAATTCGACAGGTAATTAAATATATCCTATAGCCTCACATGCAACTCCATTAAAACCATGAATACAAGATTTAGATGATTTAAAGTCTTTGACCTCCATCCTCATCTGATCACATGACTTTTTAAAGATTATATTCACTGAACTTCCACAATCAATCAAAATCCTTCTTACCAAGGCAGGACAAATCATAGTTGAAATCACCATCAGGTTAATTGTTGGAGCCTCTACTTTATCTGCATCGTTGCTTCTAAACATAATATCATTCGCCATGAGGCACTGTTGTTTTGCTAGAGTTCCATCTTTCATATTCGAACAGCATTCAAAATCTACATGTCTTATCGCGCTAGCATAACGCTCCATCTCTTGTCAATTCCTATCTCGAGGGTGTGGTCCCTCAACTATCATATTAATCACCAGCCTTCTACTGGTCCATGCAGGCTCCTTAGGCCTACGTGGAGCTTGTCGTCGAGTAGGGTTGGATGTCCCTTATCCGCCATCCTGTGGAGTTTTCACAAACTATTGCAACTTCTTTTCCCGAATCAATTTTTCTGTGACATCCTGGAGGTGCCTACATTCATTCGTATTGTGCCCATAACGTTTGCAAAAAATTTCATCAACTGTTTATTATTTATTAATTAATTTCTATCTATATTAGTTACCGTAAAAATCATGGGATGTTACAAACACCGCCCTCTTGGCTACTAACCATGGAAGCACCACCACTAGGCTGTTGGAGTTTCCACTAATATCACCATCATTAGGCTATTGGGAAGCTGATTTTCCCATAACTATGACTACCCATTTCTCATTACGCCTGGTGAGGAAGAACCTAAAATGCCAACTCGCAGGTATGTCTCACTGTCTACACTCACTTCCAACTCTTGATTATAGTGTTGGCTTCTAATTGCACACACCGGAATCCTCCATCTGAACTGTCTCGCGTCGTGTCATAAATCTTGCATATTAGGATTCCCGTTATGTTGGTCCCACTTAATCTGGTATCCTCGTTAGTGTTGCACGTCCACCATAGAACCTCTTATGAGAGCCATTTGCGAAAATACATCGCCCTTAATCGAATACTCGATCCCAAATTAGGAAAAGAACATTCACCCGACACTGCAATTACCTAATGTCCTCCCATAGGGAACTAGCTTCCCTACTACTTCTAATATACTTCCAAACGCCTTTAAATAGGCCCACAAACAATTATCATTTATATTAATTTTATTATTAAATTTAGGCCTTAGGCCGAGGTTTAGATTCTATAATTTACACGCCTACTGTGGACCGCTAACCCTAACCGTTCGACCGCTATCGATCGATCGCCAAGGATCAGGGGTTGACCGTTCATAGGCTAAATTTTGGGGTTTTTCTGTTCTTAAGTCTCGATTGCTAAGTTCTTTTTAATTCTTGTCGATGTTTTTTGTCAGGATGCTAGTTACTAATTCGACCGTGTTCTAAATTTTAATATCAACTTGTTAAACCTAGGGTTTGCAGATTTAAGGATTGCATATTTTAGGGTCTATAGTTTAAATAGAAAAGCACATATTAACATTGGTATCAGGTTTAACCATTTATAGTGATTTCAATTCTACCATACATTTTAAGTTCCAAATTAGGATTTTACAATTTTCAATTTCAATTTGCTGACAACTAAATCATGTAGAATAAATTAAACCTAACTGTAATAACTGTCTAATCAAAATTCTTCCCAATCACCTAAGCCTAAGCTCTTCCTATTTGTTGTACTTGCAATTTGCCCCTCTATAGGCTAGCTCCGCTTGCTCCACCCAGCTCCAATTGCTTGTGTTCTTCTAGGTTTATTTTTTTTAATATGGTAACTGTTTATGTGAATTTTAGAATCAGGTAGGCTTGCATTTACAGAGGTTGTCAAACAGTTTAAGCTGTTGAATTTGGGTTGGTGAATCTTCAGAGTAATCGCGCACTCTAGTCTAATACTTCGGAACCAACCAACGCATCGTAGTAGTTCGAACACGTCATAGAAAATGCCTGATTTAACATGGCACGGTCGACCACCTAGCACCCTAGGTCGACCTCTACCAGTCGATCTTCGATCGCCATAGATCGACCGGTCCCTTTGTAAATTTATGAAATTTTATTTTAAAGTTGTTTTTTTATTTCCAGTTATTCTAACTCCCGTAACTTCCATGTACTAACTACGATTACAAAGTTTATTTATGAAAATCGTCCAGAAAATCGCTACAAATGCAACTGTGCAAGTTTTTATGCCAAATTTATACGTATGTGCAAATTTTCTTTTTAGCCCTTGTTTTATTAAATTTAATTTTTGAAATTTTTATTTCGGGTGTTACATTAGTCACACATTCTTGGCATTAATCCCTAAGAAGATATTTCCCGAATCCATGAATGATCACAAACCTATTGCTTCTTGCAATTTCCTATATACAAGGCTTTCCAAGATGCTTTCTTACAGAATTAAACCCGCCTTTCAACTGCTCATTTCAGAAAATCAACAAGCATATATTCCAAAGATAAATATTACTGAAGATAATATGTTAGCTCATGAGCATATCGAAAGTTTTAACTCATCAATTGCTAGTAATATGTGCATCAAAGTTGATATAAAAAAGGCATTTGATTCGGTGAATAAAGATTTCATATTACACATGATGCATCAAATGGAATTTCCTGTTAAGTGGACAAAAATTATTATGGAATTGATGATTACAGTTCCTTTTTCATTTTGTATAAAGGCATCCCAAAAGATTAATTCTGAAGTAACAATTGTATTAAATAAGGGGACCCTCAATCCCCTTATCTATTTACTATTATTATAGAATATTTTTCCATTCTTATGAATTTAAAAGTGAGTAGTGGAAAGGTCAAACTCATACATAAAGTAGAATATTATCTTATCATCCCATATATGAACGACCTTCTCATTTTTTGTAAGGTAGACTGTCAAGCAGCTACTTCAATTAAAAAATATTTGAGAAACTGCAACCTTTGCTGCTCTAAAAATGAATGGTACGAAGACAAAAATATTCTTTAACAAAGGTTGTACTCAAAAAGATGACGTATGTGATATTTTCGGATTACAAGAAGGTGAATTGTCAGTTAAACACATAAGTCTGGCATTAACCAGTCAATATCTAAAGATTGAAGTATGCAGCAGTTTAGTTTATAAATTTTGGACTAAAGTTAAAAGCTGGGAAGTAAATACTTAAGTATGCAGAAGGGTGATCAATCCCTCATAGCGTAAAAACCTAATTATAGGATCCTATAATAGTGTTGTAAAACAAACAGATCGATCATTTTTCCTATCAGATCACGGCTATTCCAAAAGCAATAGTAAATCACTATAAAGGGAAAATGGAACATAAGAGATTTATAGTGGTTCCACTATCGTCATGATAGCATATGTCCACTTTGGAAA
This sequence comes from Allium cepa, assembly GCA_030765085.1. Lineage (NCBI taxonomy): Eukaryota > Viridiplantae > Streptophyta > Magnoliopsida > Asparagales > Amaryllidaceae > Allium > Allium cepa. The sequence goes on along the minus strand of CM060943.1, from coordinate 275,624,951 downwards.
AGATGGGCTTTATTACTTTCAATCAACAGGAGAGATTACAGAAGATTGATAAAAATCCCTAATTTGATTAATTAGGGTTACAATTTATTTTTATTGACTCATATTATTTCTTTCTGAGTTGTGTGGATTATATGTGTCAACCCCTTATTTATATTATTCTACAAGTGGAGATATGGAAAGTTTTAAACAAGGTAAAATTGTAATCAAGGAAAGTTTCCATAAATTCCAAATTCTCATTACAAAAGTTTCCATATATTCCAAATTGCAAATTAAGAAAGTTTCCGTATACTCCAAATTGCAAATTAGGAAAGTTTCTATATATTCCAAAATCAAATTAGGAAAGTTTCCGTAAATTCCAAATTTGCAAATTATGAAAGTTCCATATATTCCAAATTGCAACTTAGGAAAGTTTCCGTATATTCTAAGTTGCAAATTAGGAAAGTTTCTATATATTCCAAATTGCAAATTAGGAAACTTCCATATATTTGAATCACACAAAAATTGAACACTCAAGCTTGATTCAAATTATCCCAACTAACTCATATTGCATGCTCCACGTTAATACGAATACCTTCTTGATAGGTTCCGGCTCGACCATCCCCCATTATACTTTGTCAATAAGTTCTGACAAGGACACCCTCGCCAATAAAGTGTTAAAAGCACTCAAAACAAAGGTAGAGTCAAAACAATCTCCTAATAAGAAGTATACAACAAATTCTATCTCAAGCAAGAAGAATACAACATCCTCCTCTAGCTTCAACTAAGCTACTCCACTCTTCCCCATAGTGTCACCATGTGGCACTAGCACTTCAATAAGCGAATCAAGTTCGAGCAATGCTCAAACTTAGCAATCGGTAATGCCTTAGTAAACATGTTAGTCACGTTGTCCTTTGTGTTGATCTTCTCAAGACGAATCACTCTTCCTTCTTTCATGACAACAAGGAATGACTCTCTGGCTTTTATGTGCTTTGTTCTCGAACTTAACGCCAAGTTCTTGGCCAAATGAATTACACTCTGACTGTCACAATTCACCACCACATTATCGTGCACAAAGTCTAGATCACACAATAGACATTGCAAGTAAAGTGCCTTCTAAGCTACTTCGACGATAGCTATCCACTCTACTTCTACAGTAGATAATGAAAACACAAACTGCAATCTCACTCTCCAACTAATAGTCGTACCTCCAAGAGTGAACACGTAACCCGGTGTTGACTTTCTTCTATCTCTACCTTTCGCATAATCCAAATCATAGTAACCAACCAAGTTGCAACTCTTTCTTGTTTTAAAACAAGTGCATGATTTGGTGTTCCCTTCAAGTCTCTCAAAATAGCTTTAACAGCTTCCCAATGAGTCTTCACTGGATTAATCATTTAGCGACTAACCTTATTGACAGCATGAGCAATATCTAGCCTTATGTAGACCATGGCATACATCAAGCTCTCAAATGAACTTTCCCAGGGCACCTTCTCTATATATGTCTTATCCTCAACTGAAATGAGAGATCCTTTTTTAAAATGCTTTACGTAAAAAGGCATGGGTATCAAAATAGACTTTGCAGTATCCATGCTAAAGCGAATAAGCACCTTCCGTATATTTTCCTTTTGACTCAGTCTCACATGTCCAATCTTTCTATATCTAATGATTTCCATGCCTAAAATCTTCTTTACTTTTCTAAGGTCCTTCATTTCGAATTCCGCTTTCAAACGCATCTTCAATCGATTGATTTTTTCTATATCCTTAGAAGCAATAAGCATATCATCCACGTACACGAGTAAGTACACTCAATCATCGCTTTCCAATTATTTATAATAAACATAAGTGTCTTTTATGCTCTAATCAAAGCAATGCTTGATATGAAATAATCAAACCTCTTGTTCCATTGTCTCAACGACTGCTTTAGACCACACAGTGACTTCTTCAGTTTACAAACCCAATCTGACTTATCATCCCCTACAAACCCATCAGCTTTTTCACGTAGATTGTCTCTTCCAAATATCCATGTAGAAAAGTTGTTTTCACATCTAGCTGCTCCAATTCCATATCGTGAGTGGCAACTATAGCTATCAAAATCCTAATAAATGTATGTCGCATAGCAGGAGAAAAGATTTCATCGTACTCTTTCCCCTTTCTCTGTGAAAACCCATTTGCTACCAATTTAGCCTTATGCCTTCCATCTTCCTTTAACTTGAATATCCATCTACAACCTATGGCTCTATTTTCCTGAGGTAATGTGACCAAATCCTATGTCTTGTTCTTCTGCAACGACTGCATTTCCTCCTTCATGGCACAAATCCACTTCAAATTGTCCATTGACTTCAAAACATCTTCAAGGTCAAATGGCTCCTGGAGAACCACCTAAAAAGCATAATCAAACTGATCATTGAGGCTGAGGTTGCAAACTGCAAATCTTTGTATCTGTCAAGTGCCTTTCTAATTCACCGACTAACACAGACGACTCCATCATCATCAACCACTCTTTCAGCTCCACCTTAAACTGAATCTTCTCCAACTTCATGAACATCACCATTATTATTAGAGGAACTATATGGACTATTATATGATGGTTCTTCGATTGCATTTTCTTTGTCATCAACTCTACTCTTTGGCTAAAATGTAGGGACAATCTCTGTCTCCTTAGGCTTGCCTCCTTCCAAACCTGAGCTATCTGATGTCCCTTCCAGTGATCTGAACATAGCTAACACATCAAAGGTAGAATGTCTAAAGTGTATCACCTTATTCAATGTTAGATTCCATACATGATATCCTTTTATTCGATCTATATAACCTACCAAAACACACTTGGTAGCTCTTGGCTCCAACTTATCAAATCATGTGTTATGCAGGGCAACCAAAAATACAAAAGTAACTAAGTATAGTAGACTTCCCTCTCTATAGCTCTTCTGGAATCTTCCTATCAGTGGTTGAACACGGAATTTGATTAATGATGTGATATAGCTTCAACCAAAAGCCTTTAGATAAGATCATAGTCAATCTCAAGCCACGAGCCTTCCCAAGTAGAGTTTTATTCATCCTCTCAGCAAACCCATTGGATTATGGATAACCGAGTGTAGTAAAATGTCTCATAATACAATGTTGTCTGCAGTATCCAAGGAACTCCTTTGAGACATTTCCATTACAATTGTCAGATTGAATAATCTTCAATTTCCATCTAGTTTTATTTTCGACGAGAGCTAACAATTTTTTAAACATTTCGAACACTTCGACTTAGCCTTTATTATATACACCCAAACCTTGCGCAAGTAGTCATCAATGAAAGATACAAAGTAGTGAGCTCCCCTAATGGAATCGGTAGATAATGGTCCCCAAACATCTGAATGCATATAGTCAAGTACATTCCTAGAATTATGTTTGCCGGCACCAAATGATAATTTGGTTTGCTTACTCAGACTACACTCCTTGTAGAAATTCAATTTGCTGAAGCTTTCTCCTCTAATCTTCTTCTTCCTATAAAGCAATTGTAAGTTCTTCTTTGAAGTATGACCAAATCTTAAGTGCCAAGGTTTATAGTATCCAAACTTTTAGCACTATAAACTCTAACACATGATTCCCTTTGAACAATTGTACCCTTTAGAAAATAAAGATTTCAGACAACTATACCCTTTATTACTATAAGTGCCCCTCTACAAACTGTAAACCATCTCTATCGATGGTAACCTTGCATCCTAGTGATGCTAACTGCCCTAACGGCATCTAAAACTTTCGAAGACCTAGTACATAATGAATATCTGCAAAGTGCGAACAATCCCATCGAACAAGCAAATGCAGATTGAACTAACTCCAATGGACCTACATATAGCTTCATTAGCCATAAGGATAGAACTTCCTTCATTAGTGACAAAGGAAGAAAAATAGTCCTTAATGGTGTCATATGGAATGAAGCTCCTAAATCAAGGACCCAATGGTCTGCAACATCTGATACTACAGCTGCTGACACATCTCTATCTTGATTCTTTACTGCAATAAATGAAGTACCCTCGGTCCCCTTCATCAAATCTAGACAACCTCTTCTCCAAATAACCTTATTTCTTACAATAATGACACTATCCATCTTTAGACTTACTGCACCAGTGCGTCTTCTTCGAATTAGAATAACCCATAAAATTCTTTTACTTCGTCTCCATTCTTCCTCTCTCAACAAACAAGCCTGAACTACTGTCACTTCCTCCACTTCCGTCTCCTAAACCTAAACCCTTCATCTGATCTCTAAACTTCTCACTAAGAAAACATGTCTTTACATCATCCAACGTCAATGTTTCTCTATCGTAGATGAGGCTATTAACGAAAATGGTGAACCACTCTGGAAGCGAACACAATAGAACCATGGCTTTATGTTCTTCGCAATCTTCAAATCAACCAACTTCATATTCATCAATAAGTCATCAAATATACTCAGACTTTTTTTAATGGGTGAACCTTCCTTCATATTATAGGTGAAGAACGCCTTCAGCAAGATCAGTCGATTAGTTAAAGATTTCTTCATGTAGAGGTCTTCCAACTTCTTCAAATTCCTCATGCTGTAGTTTCCTAACAAATTTCAAAAACAATATTCTTACTCATAGCAAATTGGAACATAGTAAAGGCCCATTCTTGCATCTCCTTTTTCTCTATAGTGGATATAGCTGGATCTAAATCCTCTAAGTCATACACCACGTTGTGAATGCGATTTCTTCTTAGTACTACCTTCATCATACACTGTCACTTCTCAAAATATCCTTCTCCGTTCCACTTCTCTATCAATAACTATAAACCTGAAGCCACGTAGGAACCCCTAATATACGGAGCAACTGTTGATGTTGAACTAACTTCTTGTATATTATCTTCACCTGACATTCTACCCAACACATTCTATGCAACGACAAACCTGAAAGCTCTTACACAAGTTGTAGAGCGGTGATCAATCCCTCACAGTAGAAAACCCAATTATTGGGTCGTGCTATGATGCGTAAAGCAAATAGATCGATCAATTCTTTAAATCAGATCACAGCTATTCCAAAAGCAATAGTAAATAATTATATAAGAGAAAACGGAACATAAAAGATTATAGTAGTTACATTATTGTCATAATAGTCTATGTTCACTGTGACGATCCTGACTCACCTCGAATCAAAATCGTGCTACTCAGTAAAACTGGAAATCAAATCAGTCGCTAACAAAACCCTTCGTCTCCCTCACTTCGACCACTGTTTGCAAAGCGATTCCGGCTTCGCCTCGCCATCATCTCCCTCTAACATCTTCTCAAAACTCGTACGGCTCGATCCATCCACTGCGACGAAATCATCGAGTTACAGAACACAAACTCAACTCGAGCCAAACCCTACTTTCGACCCAACCAACTAATCCTTACATTCGAAATTTTCTTTAGCATTATTCCTATACTCAAGGATCATTAAGCTATCCATACAACAAGTTGCAGCATTTAAGATTTGTTGAATCTCTAGAAATTTACAAAAAAACATTTTTGTTCATTTTTTAAACTACACCTTAAACACATAACTAAAAATTATCATATTCATTTTAAAAATCATATTTTGGTATTTGTATTTGATTCATAAACCTGAATTTATAGATCATGAAAAATTATTTTTTTGATTAAATTTAAGTTTACACTGTATTTTACATTTCCAGAAGCAATACTAATTTCTTTAACTTAAACAAATTTTTAAGCTTAAAACTATGATAAAACAAACATATTTGTTTGAAATTTAAATACGAACATGGATAAAACCATGTGAAAATGGGTTTGAACAATTCTTGAACCTGGAACTAAAGACAGTGCAATACAGAGGCAACATACACACCTATATCTGCTCATATACTCACAGCAGAATTTCACTTATACATTGCATATTTATCACCAAGAATAACATGCTAACATATCAATACTTAAGTTATAAAAAAAAAAGAAGTTACTCACTTGTTTCCTGAAAGAACAAAGAAGAACAGAGCCTCATTGGTTTGAAACAGGCTTTGAAATTTTTGCAAGCTGAAGCCTCTCTTAATCTCTGATTTGATTCGATTTGGGTTGTAGTTTTAAACTGATGTTTGTTTAAGTTTTAAATGGTGCTTATTTCAGAGTTTTACACTGCCCTGAAGATGGACCAAATGAGATAATGGATTGATGTATATAAGAAGAAGTTTACATGTTGATAATTATTATGTTTTGTACAAATATGATCAGAGATTTTTTTTCTTTTGCTTTTGTTGACCATGCATATTTTCATTCGGCTGATAGTTTATTTTGGTGGCTATAAATCTTGTTTGGTATGCTTGCATTAATTGTATTGTACAAAATACATATTTATTTGTTTCTTCCTTTGCAAGCTTCACTCATGTGTATATATTCTTGTTTTATATATATTTTCTTTTGTTTCATTATCTTCTTTAGTAAGCTTCACAGATATATATTTGTTTTGAAGTTCAACTATCAAACATTAATTTACATTAACATGTTTTACAATTAGATTTTATACTTGTATTTTGTATTGATAAAATTTACCCCATTTTATTTAAAAGAAAACTGCTATTAAAACTAACCATCAATTTACTAATATACATAAGCAATAATTCTTAAATCCAAATTATTTTTCTAAGTCATTAGTTCGAATTTTAAATACAAATTAAATATTTCAAAAACAAATTCTAAGGTCAAATTCAGATTTTACTTATATATACATATACGTATATATTTCAAATTCAAATTTATTCCAAAATTTATTCAAATTTTACATTAACTATTAATTTAAATTTAATTCAAAATTGGGATCGTTATAGACTTCCCCCCTTAAAATGAATTTCGTCCTCGAAATTCGTCAGAGAGAGATAACGAAGATAGATGAAAGAGAAATATCTTTCCAGATCAACTAGATATAAGTTCTGCATTTGGCTTACCAAATCAGAATATCAACAATATGAGAACAAACTCATTCAATACTACACAGGATACTCGGGTCATAAATTTTACGAAGTATGCAAAGCACTGGTTAATTCGAAGGGATAACTTACCGTCCGTAGAATATATCCGGACTTAAATTGTATTCACATATCTGTCCACTTTTGGGTATAATTTCAAAAATTTTAGTTTAGAAACCAAAGTATATCTATCAACCATAGCAACCAAAGCAAACAAAGCAACCAATACATCTAAACAAACAATTTTGGCCTATTTGGAGTTTATGTCCCATATAAATATATCAAATCTTCTTCTTGTATTTACCAGGAATCATCGAAGAATTGACAAGAGATGTTGAACAAAAGAAATAGATTCAATCTTCTACCATTGGATTCCAAATTCAAGTCGGAATACCTCAAAATATATCAATTTGTCCCTCTTCGGACTTCGATCAACCCAAGAAATTATAATAGAATTTCAAATTTGGTTTTACACGAAATCGATTTATCGATACAATTCAAATTATCCTTCATATTCTATTAATCAATTTAACTCAATTTAAAATTTCCAATTTATTTAAATTTTCAATTTCAAATTTCCAATTCATATTCATTAAGGTTTAAAATCAAAAACTGATAAGAAACCAATAAAGATACGAAGTAAGAATTTCTTATAGCGATTCGTAGAGCATCATCATACTGAAACTTCTTCTGGAGCTGTCACGAAGCAATCAAAAGAATTTGGAAAGACGAATCAAAGAAGATCGATAGAGAAAGATTGTTTCCGCTGTCGCAGGGCATCGACCATTTATAGTCGTATTCCCCTGTCCCCTATCTCGTTTTCTTCTTGCACTCATACTCACTATCACTGGATAGTAAGAGAATTTACTGAGGCATTCGAACGGCTATCTTAGGGATATACTCATTCTAGGGTATACTTTACCCTATCTCCAATGAGCTACTTAATGTGTTATACTCCTGAGCTAAAGTTCAACCTTAGCTCTGATACCATATGTGACGATCCTGACTCACCTCGAATCAAAATCATGCTACTCAGTAAAACTGGAAATCAAATCAGTCGCTAACAAAACCCTTCGTCTCCCTCACTTCGACCACCGTTTGCTAAGCGATTCCGACTTCGCCTCGCCATCATCTCCCTCTACCATCTTCTCAAAACTCGTATGGCTCGATCCATCCACTGCGACGAAATCATCGAGTTACAGAACACAAACTACAACTCGAGCCAAACCCTACTTTTGACCCAACCAACTAATCCTTGCATTCGAAATTTTCTTTAGCATTTTTCCTATACTCGAGGATCATTAAGCTAGCCATACAACAAGTTGCAGCATTTAAGATTTGTTGAATCTCCAGAAATTTACAAAAAAACATTTTTGTTCATTTTTTAAACTACACCTTAAACACATTACTTAAAATTATCATATTCATTTTAAAAATCATATTTTGGTATTTGTATTTGATTCATAAACCTGAATTTATAGATCATGACAAATTATTTTTTTGATAAATTTAAGTTTACACTGTATTTTACATTTCCAGAAGCAATACTAATTTCTTTAACTTAAACAAATTTTTAAGCTTAAAACTATGATACAACAAACATATTTGTATGAAATTTAAATACGAACATGGATAAAACCATGTGAAAATGGGTTTGAACAATTCTTGAACCTGGAACTAAAGACAGTGCAATACAGAGGCAACATACACACCTATATCTGCTCATATACTCACAGCAGAATTTCACTTATACATTGCATATTTATCACCAAGAATAACATGCTAACATATCAATACTTAAGTTATAAAAAAAAAAGAAGTTACTCACTTGTTTCCTGAAAGAACAAAGAAGAACAGAGCCTCATTGGTTTGAAACAGGCTTTGAAATTTTTGCAAGCTGAAGCCTCTCTTAATCTCTGATTTGATTCGATTTGGGTTGTAGCTTTAAACTGATGTTTGTTTAAGTTTTAAATGGTGCTTATTTCAGAGTTTTACACTGCCCTGAAGATGGACCAAATGAGATAATGGATTGATGTATATAAGAAGAAGTTTACATGTTGATAATTATTATGTTTTGTACAAATATGATCAGAGATTTTTTTTCTTTTGCTTTTGTTGACCATGCATATTTTCATTCGGCTGATAGTTTATTTTGGTGGCTATAAATCTTGTTTGGTATGCTTGCATTAATTGTATAGTACAAAATACATATTTATTTGTTTCTTCCTTTGCAAGCTTCACTCATGTGTATATATTCTTGTTTTATATATATTTTCTTTTGTTTCATTATCTTCTTTAGTAAGCTTCACAGATATATATTTGTTTTGAAGTTCAACTATCAAACATTAATTTACATTAACATGTTTTACAATTAGATTTTATACTTGTATTTTGTATTGATAAAATTTACCCCATTTTATTTAAAAGAAAACTGCTATTAAAACTAACCATCAATTTACTAATATACATAAGCAATAATTCTTAAATCCAAATTATTTTTCTAAGTCATTAGTTCGAATTTTAAATACAAATTAAATATTTCAAAAACAAATTCTAAGGTCAAATTCAGATTTTACTTATATATACATATACGTATATATTTCAAATTCAAATTTATTCCAAAATTTATTCAAATTTTACATTAACTATTAATTTAAATTTAATTCAAAATTGGAATCGTTATAGACTTCCCCCCTTAAAATGAATTTCGTCCTCGAAATTCGTCAGAGAGAGATAACGAAGATAGATGAAAGAGAAATATCTTTCCAGATCAACTAGATATAAGTTCTGCATTTGGCTTACCAAATCAGAATATCAACAATATGAGAACAAACTCATTCAATACTACACAGGATACTCGGGTCATAAATTTTACGAAGTATGCAAAGCACTGGTTAATTCGAAGGGATAACTTACCGTCCGTAGAATATATCCGGACTTAAATTGTATTCACATATCTGTCCACTTTTGGGTATAATTTCAAAAATTTTAGTTTAGAAACCAAAGTATATCTATCAACCATAGCAACCAAAGCAAACAAAGCAACCAATACATCTAAACAAACAATTTTGGCCTATTTGGAGTTTATGTCCCATATAAATATATCAAATCTTCTTCTTGTATTTACCAGGAATCATCGAAGAATTGACAAGAGATGTTGAACAAAAGAAATAGATTCAATCTTCTACCATTGGATTCCAAATTCAAGTCGGAATACCTCAAAATATATCAATTTGTCCCTCTTCGGACTTCGATCAACCCAAGAAATTATAATAGAATTTCAAATTTGGTTTTACACGAAATCGATTTATCGATACAATTCAAATTATCCTTCATATTCTATTAATCAATTTAACTCAATTTAAAATTTCCAATTTATTTAAATTTTCAATTTCAAATTTCCAATTCATATTCATTAAGGTTTAAAATCAAAAACTGATAAGAAACCAATAAAGATACGAAGTAAGAATTTCTTATAGCGATTCGTAGAGCATCATCATACTGAAACTTCTTCTGGAGCTGTCACGAAGCAATCAAAAGAATTTGGAAAGACGAATCAAAGAAGATCGATAGAGAAAGATTGTTTCCGCTGTCGCAGGGCATCGACCATTTATAGTCGTATTCCCCTGTCCCCTATCTCGTTTTCTTCTTGCACTCATACTCACTATCACTGGATAGTAAGAGAATTTACTGAGGCATTCGAACGGCTATCTTAGGGATATACTCATTCTAGGGTATACTTTACCCTATCTCCAATGAGCTACTTAATGTGTTATACTCCTGAGCTAAAGTTCAACCTTAGCTCTGATACCATATGTGACGATCCTGACTCACCTCGAATCAAAATCATGCTACTCAGTAAAACTGGAAATCAAATCAGTCGCTAACAAAACCCTTCGTCTCCCTCACTTCGACCACCGTTTGCTAAGCGATTCCGACTTCGCCTCGCCATCATCTCCCTCTACCATCTTCTCAAAACTCGTATGGCTCGATCCATCCACTGCGACGAAATCATCGAGTTACAGAACACAAACTACAACTCGAGCCAAACCCTACTTTTGACCCAACCAACTAATCCTTGCATTCGAAATTTTCTTTAGCATTTTTCCTATACTCGAGGATCATTAAGCTAGCCATACAACAAGTTGCAGCATTTAAGATTTGTTGAATCTCCAGAAATTTACAAAAAAACATTTTTGTACATTTTTTAAACTACACCTTAAACACATTACTTAAAATTATCATATTCATTTTAAAAATCATATTTTGGTATTTGTATTTGATTCATAAACCTGAATTTATAGATCATGACAAATTATTTTTTTGATAAATTTAAGTTTACACTGTATTTTACATTTCCAGAAGCAATACTAATTTCTTTAACTTAAACAAATTTTTAAGCTTAAAACTATGATACAACAAACATATTTGTATGAAATTTAAATACGAACATGGATAAAACCATGTGAAAATGGGTTTGAACAATTCTTGAACCTGGAACTAAAGACAGTGCAATACAGAGGCAACATACACACCTATATCTGCTCATATACTCACAGCAGAATTTCACTTATACATTGCATATTTATCACCAAGAATAACATGCTAACATATCAATACTTAAGTTATAAAAAAAAAGAAGTTACTCACTTGTTTCCTGAAAGAACAAAGAAGAACAGAGCCTCATTGGTTTGAAACAGGCTTTGAAATTTTTGCAAGCTGAAGCCTCTCTTAATCTCTGATTTGATTCGATTTGGGTTGTAGTTTTAAACTGAAGTTTGTTTAAGTTTTAAATGGTGCTTATTTCAGAGTTTTACACTGCCCTGAAGATGGACCAAATGAGATAATGGATTGATGTATATAAGAAGAAGTTTACAGGTTGATAATTATTATGTTTTGTACAAATATGATCAGAGATTTTTTTTCTTTTGCTTTTGTTGACCATGCATATTTTCATTCGGCTGATAGTTTATTTTGGTGGCTATAAATCTTGTTTGGTATGCTTGCATTAATTGTATAGTACAAAATACATATTTATTTGTTTCTTCCTTTGCAAGCTTCACTCATGTGTATATATTCTTGTTTTATATATATTTTCTTTTGTTTCATTATCTTCTTTAGTAAGCTTCACAGATATATATTTGTTTTGAAGTTCAACTATCAAACATTAATTTACATTAACATGTTTTACAATTAGATTTTATACTTGTATTTTGTATTGATAAAATTTATCCCATTTTATTTAAAAGAAAACTGCTATTAAAACTAACCATCAATTTACTAATATACATAAGCAATAATTCTCAAATCCAAATTATTTTTCTAAGTCATTAGTTCGAATTTTAAATACAAATTAAATATTTCAAAAACAAATTCTAAGGTCAAATTCAGATTTTACTCATATATACATATACGTATATATTTCAAATTCAAATTTATTCCAAAATTTATTCAAATTTTACATTAACTATTAATTTAAATTTAATTCAAAATTGGGATCGTTACATTCACTTTGGGGGAAGAGGAGCTTTACTACTTTCAATGAACAAGAGAGATTACAGAAGAATAATAAAAATCCCTAATTCGATTAATTAGGTTTACAATTTGCTCTTCTTTATTGACTCGTATTATTTCTTTTTGAGTCGTGTGGATTTCATGTGTCTACCCCTTTATTTATAATCTTCTCCAAGTGAGGATATGTAAAATTCTAAATAAGATAAGGTTGTAATTAATGAAAGTTTTCATATATTCCAAATTTTCAATTTAGAAAAGTCTCCATATATTTCAAATTGCAAATTATTAAGTTTCCATATATTCCACATTAGGAAAGTTCCCATATATTTGAATTACACAAAAAATTCAACAAAGTATTGCTAGCAGAATTGGAGTCATCCATTCAACCATTTAACCACTAATTATGTTTTGATGTCAATATTTTGAAGTTCCAATGACTGTGCTCAATAAAATAAAATAAAAAATATGCCTAGATTTCCTATAGAAATTTTAAATTCAACAAAATTTCTTAGGACATAATGTATCAAAGAAAACCAGAAGGAGGCATGGGGCTCTATAATTTTCAATAAATCAATGAGGCATGTGGAATAAATTCGGTATGGAATTTTTTAAATAAAACTTCTATATGGTCCATATGGATGAGAAATAAATACTAGCAACAAAAATCCTTTTGGGACTACACTATTAATGCATTGAGACTGGAAAAGAACGCTTACTCTAAAACAAATGGCTCTTAAAGGTATGGAAAGGAGAATAGTAGATGGTCAGTCCACTAGTTTCTGGTCTGACCCTAGCTCAATAGGTTTAAACTATTAGACAGGCTGGATTCTGATACACTGGAATTGCTTGGTGGAACCGATTTAGAAGTTAGCAGCATACTCGGCAACAATCAATGGCAACTAGGTAACAAAATTCAAACTATTTCTTTAACTGATGAGATAAAGAAAATCACCATCTACCAAGGTAATAGTGATCATTGGTATTGGTTTAATGATGCAAAAGGCAATTATTCTTTTAAATCAGCAACTGATTTCATCAAACCACATTCTATTGCAGTAAACTAGCATAAATTTATTTGGGATAAAATTCACTGCCTCAAAATAAAAATGTGTTTATTCAAAACAATCACCAACGGACTTTCAACAAAAAAGGCTCATTCAAAGGCATGTCATCTTTGATAATGATAAATGTGTGATGTGCGATCAGGAATTAGAGTGTAAGAAGCATTTGTTTTTTGACTGTAACTACATGATATATTTATGGAGTTGGGGCACACTAAGATTTGGTTTACAAGCTATTAACAGTTATGTTCTGCATGAAACAAGCAAAAAGACAGACTTAAGGACATACTTAGATTTGTAACCTCGATTGCAGTCTCGATAATTTTGGAAAGTAAGAAACGCAAGAATATTTATACGTAATTTGAAAGAAAAATTCACTATCTACAGAAAGATAGATTTATATCTAAAAATTATCATGTGTAAATCAAACAAAAAGTCTAGTACTTCTCATTTGTATGCCAAAGCATTAGAATTTTATGGTATCCCATTGGAATGCAAAGAAAAACCATCAGATCGTCCTTTATAACACTGTTAGTTCTAAGAATGGTTAAAGTAAACAAATAGGATGAATCCCATACTCCAGGAGATTGGTGTGACGAAGGTGAAGCACCTGCGGAATCCAAATTCCCCATATTTTTGTTAGATTTTTCTGATAATTTGCTAAAGTTTTAATTGCGGTGAGCATTTTTGATAACTCTTGATCGAACTGTTAAGAACTAAAGTTCTTTCCTTTTTTAATTTATAATATTTTTTTACATAGTCCATTGTGTAAAGTTTTTGAGCTGAATTCATTGTACATTTTCTTCTATCATAATAAAAGTTAGTGCCTCTTCAAAAAATAAATAAATATATAGTGTTTGATATAACATTAAATATCCATCGATAAACACCATTGTTCTAGTGGTTAGGTGATTCGAGTTTGGTGCGAGAGGTCATAAGTTCGAAACTTGCGTAGCGTGATTCGAACATATATTGACAAGTTATTTGTGATGCTATCCCAGTGACATGTTGTACTTAAGTACCATTTCAAAAAAAAATTACATATCCATTAATTTGTGATAAAATCCTTAGCAACGCCTAATACATATTTATGGCCCTTTTATGCTTTGTTTATATCATCAACATGATTCATTCTTGATACCTAACATTAGAAATGTTGGACTATTTTATATAAGTGATTCTTTTTTATGACGATCGTATTCACTACATGATCGACAGCAACTACATACATAATAATATCCATCGATAAACACCATTGTCCTAGTGGTTAGGTGATTCGAGTTTGGTGCGAGAGGTCACAAGTTCGAAACTTGCGTAGCGTGATTCGAACATATATTGACAAGTTATTTGTGATGCTATCCCAGTGACATGTTGTATTTAAGTACCATTTCAAAAAAAAATACATATCCATTAATTTGTGATAAAATCCTTAGCAACACCTAATACATATTTATGGCCCTTTTATGCTTTGTTTATATCATCAACATGATTCATTCTTGATACCTAACATTAGAAATGTTGGACTATTTTATATAAGTGATTCTTCTTTATGACGATCGTATTCACTACATGATCGACAACAACTACATATATAATAATATCACTGCTTCCACTATTACTATATTTATTTGTATTTGGCTCAAATAACAATAATGAATTAACAATATAGTCAAAATTAAAATTATAACAATAATGAAAATATCAAACACATTGAAAAAATTCATTGTTATATCGCCCAACTATTAATACCTTTGACCTTTCTACAGACAGGTCTTTAAATATCATAGATTTGTTACTAAAATTTCAGTTAAGATCGTTTTTTAACTTTACTTTTCGTGTTAGTAAGATTTGTATCTGTGGGCATAAGATTACTCCTACTAATGTCTGAATATGTCTTAGTTCATTTAACTTGCATAAAATAATCACTTAATAGTAGGGCAAAGAAAAAATACTATGTAACTAATTACAAAATTTAATATTTATAATTTATCTTAAGGAATGTTTTTAGATATAGGCTCCCACAAAAACATATACAAAAGTAAGCTTTGTTCAAATTTTATTGCGAAGTTACGCCTGGTTTTTCCCGATCAGCCTTTTGTACATGCACACTTTAAAAGTGAGCATGTACGAATTTTTCCAAAAAATATGTATATATGCACACTTTAAAATGCACGTTTGCAAAATGCAATTTATACATGCGCGCTTTAAAATTGAGCACAACACATTTTGACTTGTCTAGAACCAAGATTATTTTAATAATATGTTTTCAATGAAATCTATTTTTGCAATAGGTTTTTTAAGAAGCTTATTTATAAATTTGTCTTGCTCTTAATGGATTATGTAAACTATTGTTTAATATATATATATATATATATATATATATATATATATATATATGCTCATTTTGTAAACTAAAATATAGTTACATGTAGATTGTAATAATCTTTTCTAGTAATACCACAATCCAAACTCTTCATGATTGATCGATTGTGCAAGAGACTAGGTCCGTTTGGCGTGGCGGGCAGGGAAGACAACTCATTTTGAGAGCTGAGCTACCAGTCACCTAAAGGGATCCCTCTTTTGGCAATAAAAAATGGCAGTTGTGAAAGCAGCCCTTATTATACCACAGATGGGCCCATGGAATCCTACTTCCCAAAAGTGGGGAATATTGTCTAGATGCCTTTTGAATGGAAAACTGGCTGGCTCTGGCTACCTTGCAGAGCAAACAAAATCTCCCAAAATCCTACTGCATGTATGAACAAATAAAGTTTTTACAACCAGCTTACAAGGAAAAGATTATATATTCTATGCCAATAGACTTTGACATCCATGTATTGAGTCGTCAAATAAGTTTTTTTTCCTAAGCTTACATGAACCATCAAAAAAAGTCCTACAAATTGACCAAAAAACCTGAAATTTTCATATTTATGTATGTGTTAATAAAGTATTAACAATTTTTTCATGTCTTTATGTTTTCATTAATACTGTAAGCAAATATTATATATACAACAGTTTGATATTCAACCATCTTCGCAAACCTTATTACAACAATAGTTAATGGTAGAAGATATATAAAATTACATGGTACATAATAATCCTACTTGCTTCTACTTCCCTTATGCAAGTATTACTATTGACGTTATTATTGTTGGAGCTAGTGGACATGCAAATTATGGTATATGAGCTCATACAAAAGTAAATTTTATAATCAATACAAAAACTATGCTAAAAATGCTCAAGATTTAATGACGTTTAAAATTAATGACCTTATGTGCAAAAAGATCTATAGCGCAATAATTTATTGCTTTCTTTATAACAAAAATGATGCGTAAAATGTCAAAACAGAAAATTCGTTTCGTAAAGGCATAATAATCTTTATATTTACATTTACTTTATGTCATCTTATCCACATATATTTAAACGGACAATTGCTTCCCTATGGGGTGAATCAATTATCTGTATAAATAAATTTTAAAAAAATTCAAGTATTTTGGTTTAGTAAATTAAATCGCAAACCTTGATCGATTCTAATTGTGAGAAATAATGAATGAACTTTCCTAATCTTCATAGCATGTTGTCATTAACTTAAATAATTCATGCACATACTAGACATGAATATATGAATCACCTACATATTACATGTCATAGACTTTCTCCTTCTCGCTTGTCAAAGACTTTCCTCTTATAAAATAGAAAGAAGAAGAATATGATTTACACTATTTTATTTTATTTCTTACATCAATCAATGACACTCGTGATGGAGAACAACATTCCTTATAAGATATAAATTTATTAAGTCATTCATTTTGTGTAGGGAAGAGACTCAATTGTATTACTTCAACCATCATGGATTTATCACACTACCCTAGACACATATCATTATGCATGTGTATGTTGCCTAATATCAAAATTACAAGTGTCAAACACTTATCATATGACATGTATATGTCCTTTTATTTGCTGATAATCGTCGCAGTATTTATTTATCGAGTGTCAAACATGCAACCAACTCTTATGTGCCACATGTCACAGATGCAATAAAGTAGTTTTTTTCTTCTAAAAATAATTTTCTTATTAATATTAATGCATAGAATGTTATTATTATATGATAATGTACAGTCCCATATTGTTGAACATTTGTAATTCTAACAAGTGTTTTGTAAGAAAATATTATATTTTGGGGGAATTAGCGAAAATGACAAACTTTGGAAAAAAAATTAGGCTAAAGGACATCAAGTTTTATTTTTAGCGTGAAGGATAAATACTAGTTATAATTTAGGTTAAATAACAAACTTTGAAAAAAAATTAGGCTGGAGGATAAATCATTGTTTTAATTTTAGGCAATATATTCAGTTTTATACTATGAAAAGCTAGCATTGTCCTTCAACTAAAAATAAACTTGTTATCCTTCAGCCTAATTTTTTTAAAATTTTTCCGTGTGCCTAATTTGGATAAATGACAAACTTTGAAAAAATTTATGACAAACTTTGATAAAATTGTATAAAATTATGTTTGTAATCTACTTATTCAAATGTGTGCGTGTCAAACAAAAGAGAATAATTTACCACTTGAGCTAGTGATCATTGGCAGGTTGCAAATAATTATGAGAGGCTTTTGCGTTTCTATCTTAATTCGCCACAAAAAAGAGATCTTAATGCATCAAAAGTCATCTCTAATATTTTAATACGATAAGATTACCCTCCTTATTCTCTTACTTTTTTACTTTAGGAAGAAAACTGTTTACCAATCTGAGGAAAAAACCTCACCAAATATTTAGTTAAAGCGTTGATTACCATTTTGATGTGATTCAATTATCAGCGTAGAAACCGTAAAGAAAATCTATTCTCAACCCACATAATATTATTTGGGGGGGCTTTCGTTAACAAAAAATAATGGTTAAAACATGTGTTTTATGTCAGTTTTTTTTCTTCTAAACTTAAAACATATATACCTATATAAAGCCTGTTCATGTTGGTGGGTCTCACAATATACCTATATAATGCCTGTCCATGCTGAACTGTAATCTAAGTTAAGAAGCTGCACATGCTTATTTGTTGTAGGTATGAAGTTTTTTAGCAATTTTAAGGAAGGAAAAATCATCTGAAAAGCATATCTGAAATAATTAAGCATTTTGAACTTGAGATGCAATTAGGGTGAGGAGATATTAGATTGAGGGCCTATTGTTATACACGCTAAACATATTGCCCAACTCACCGTAGATACCATATGTTCAACATAAGGCAACACACATTGAAGGTAAAACTTACGTCTACGATGAGTATAAGAGTGTTCAGATGGCAAAATGTACGGTTCATCTCAAACTTAGGGAGTTTACGTCGAAGATAAGCCTTACCTAATTTTATGATGAATTTCCCATTCAAATTCCTTTTTCAAAATGAAAATTACTTTCATCTTTTCTTCTTTGAAAGGACATTTGGCTCTTTTTCTCGGCTTCCGCTTTTGCTGTTCTTTGGATGTTGGGCGCTTTGTTGGGTCTTTTTTTTCGTGTGAGCTAGTCTTATTTCTAGCGGTTGCTGTGCTCGGTTGTCTTCCGACATCGGCATCGGACGGTGGCATTACCGGAGCTCGATGACGATGTTTGATGGGCGGTGGTTTATTCGGAGCTCATCGTCTTTGTTCCATACCAGCTTCCTTCTCTCGTCGCCGTTCTGACTCGCCTACTTCTGGGGGTTTTAGTCTTTTGTTCTTACTTTGTATGTCTTTGGATGTCATTTGATTGGTATAGTTGTTGCGCTTTGCTCTTGGGTTACCTGTCAGGCAGGTTGACAGCTTTTTGGTGATGGTTAATAAATTCTGTTTGATGGAAGGTAAAAAAACAAAAAAAAACAAAAACAAAAAAGACAAACTAAGTAGAATCGAAAGTGATAGTGAAACTTGACTTTAGATTTTCAGGGGTCCCATCAAACTAAAGAGGGGACAACGGTTACAGAAATTTACACGGTGAGATCTTTGGTTAAAGCGTTCAAGATATGTACTCTTCTTGCTTAGGAATTACTTGAAACATTTCCATTATGTTGGTAAATTTGCGGTTTGAGACCATGGAGATAGCGATGAAACTGTACTACGGACTTGAATGATCTAGGAGTAGATTCTTTTAGACGATAGTTCAACCCACCACGTATAATCGGGTATCGAACTATAGCCTTCAGGATTCAATCAAGCCCTCAAACAGTGTAATCGGATTCAAGAATTGTACGGTTCTTGATCCGACCAAGAAACACTTTGTATATAATCTCTGAGTTGATGCAAGTAGCAAGAAATCGAATGAAGAAAGAAGAAGTATAGATTAGCAACGTTTCTGGACGTTGCTAATCTCTGGAAGAAGAAGTTTTCGTAACAGAGAAAAGTGTTACGAAAACTGCAAGGAAGAAAAGTGATTTTGCAACAGCCCTGAGTGTTACTATTTATCAGCAACGAATGGATGCTTCCATTCGTTAACAGCCGCGTCCGTACCCGTTCGTTTGAACGGATCTAGCTGTTTGCTTGCGTCTCCCGCCAAAATCATGTCCGCTAATACTATTCAAATTTCGAACAGTTCTGGGTCCTCAACGAGCCGAACTTGGCCCATTTACTGTTTGCAGATCCGGTCCAAAATTATATCGTCTGGACCCAAACCCGAGACCCGGCACGGCAAGGTCGGTCGGACGGCGGCGGCGGCGCGCGCGTGTGTGGAGACGGTGCATGGTCTCCCTCCTCACAACGGAGCAGGCTTTGGGTGCCCAAAGGGCCCAACCCTTCATTTGAGAAACATCTATATAAACATAGACATGCTTCCTCTTTCCTATGGTGTGGGACAATACTTTCCCCTCTTCTTCTTCTTTCCTTCAAAACAAAACTAGAGGCCAAATGTTGAAAATATCCAACATTCTCCCCCTATTTTCAAGATTGGATAATTAAAACAATTTAATTTAAAAACGGAATGACTGCATCACTTGAGTGATTGCCTACGTACCCAAGTGGGATCAAGCCTAACGTAGTTTAGGGACAAGAATTTGCATCATCGTGAAAACCAACACATACATGATAGGTATCTTTTGGATTTGAACCTTCACTTAGTGTAAACCATTCAAAACCTTATCGAGATTTTATGGTGAACGAATCTTGAACCAAGTATCCCTAACTATAAAACCGGAACAATCACACATGTTGATTTCTTAGGTAAAGTGTTCTGTATTGCTAGCACGTTAATGGCCATGTGCTTTAATCCTGGATTCATGAGTCTACTTTAGAAAGCGGTCTTACTTTCTTAGGAAACAGCCTGATTTCCGTACTCACATAGGTATGTCTCTTAAGGTGTTTCTGCGATACACCTTTTAATTTTCTAGACTTATTAAGGATCTATTATCCATCCTTTGTTCTTGCAGAATCCAACACTAAATACTATGGGAGTTTTCGATCTAGTGTTCCATAATCGTTCTCTTAATTTGTTGGTACCCATTGAACTTTGTCTATCCATTTCAAGACATAAGTTGGGTTTCTGTTAAGGACGATCGAACTTCATTCACAAACCTTAGTCCCATCTCCTTTGATTTTATAGAAACCATTTCCTTTGGAAGAATCTTAGTAAGAGGATCAGCCAAGTTTTTTCTTTGTTTCTATATAGTCAACAGTTATTACTCCTCGTTTGAGTAATTGTCTTATCATCTGATGTCTTAGACTCACGTGTTTAGACTTTCCATTATATGTCTTATTAGAGACATTATATATCGTAGCCTGATTATCACAGTTAATCAAGACTGCTGGAGATGGCTTCTTCCATAGTGGTATTTCTATTAATAAATTCCTAAGCCATTCTGCCTCCTTACATGCATCTGCTAATGCAATTAATTCTGATAACATAGTTGAGTCAGATATGCAAGTTTGTTTCTTGGAAACCCAAGACACCGCTGCACCCCCTAATGTAAAGATCCATCCAGTTGTAGACTTGGATTTGGATTCTACATTGTTCCAGGTTGCGTCACTATACCCTTCTATAACAGCGGGATATCCTTTATAAGATAAACTATAGTCAATGGTTCCTTTTAGATACGCTAGAACTCTGGAAATAGCTTTCCACTGTTCGTAACCTGGATTACTCGTAAATCGACATAGCACACTAATGGCATGTGCAATGTCAGGTCTGGTGCAATGCATAGCATACATAAGAATCCCAATAAAAATTGAGTACTCAAGTAGAGAAATGGTACGTCCAGTGTTCTTTAGTAATTTAATACTAGGCTCTAGAGGAGTTGGGGCTGGTTTGTCATTATAATGACCATACTTCTTAAGGAACATCTCAATATAGTGAGATTGGGTTAGTAATAACTCCCCCTCTTTCCTTATGATTTTAATTCCTAGAATTACGTCAGCCTCACCTAGATCTTTCATATCAAACTTAGAGGATAGAAACCTTTTAGTTTCATTTACACATGATATATTAGAACCAAATATTAGCATGTCATCAACGTATAAACATATTATAACATCACCGGTATTATCCGATTTGCTATAAATACATTTATCAGCATCATTAACAATGAAGCCATATGGCAATGCTATCTTATCAAACTTCTCATGCCATTGCATAGGAGCTTGTTTCAGGCCATAAAGAGATTTTACCAATTTGCAAACTTTCTTTTCTTGGCCAGGGGTTTTAAAACCTTCTGGTTGTTCCATATATATCTCTTCCTCTAAATCTCCATTTAGAAAAGCGGTATTTACATCCATTTGATGTACGACCAATTTATGAGTGGATGCAAGCGCTATTAAACAACGTATAGAAGAAATGCGAGCAACAGGAGCATAAGTATCGAAGTAATCTACTCCGTGTCTTTGCTTATATCCCTTAGCAACTAATCTGGCTTTAAACTTATCAATGGATCCATTTGTATTCAACTTTTTCTTGAATATCCATTTACTTCCTAATGGTTTAACACCAGGAGGTAAATCAGTCAAAACCCAGGTTTGGTTAGACAATATGGAGTTCATTTCATCATTGATAGCATCTTTCCAAAAAATGGAATCTCTGGAATTCATAGCTTCAGAATAAGTCTTAGGATCATCATCGAAGTTCATTACATATCTAGTTACATTAAGGACTTCGTCCTTACTACCTTCTATAAGATATGTTATGAAGTCAGGACCGTAGTCCTTCTCAATTCTCGCTCTTTTACTTCTCCTTTGTTCAGTACTATGATCTGGTACTGATACATCCTTGTTGTTTTGAGCAAGAGCATACTCATCGTCATTGACATCATTAGTCGTATCAGGACTAGATGATCTCAATGGAATCTCAACAGTTTGATTTTCAAAAAATTCTACATCTACTGATTCTATAATATCTAAGGTGTCAAGCATTAAGAATCTATAAGTTATACTAGCATGGGAATAACCTATGAAAGCACATTTAAAAGCTCTATTTCCTAACTTTGGTCGTTTGGGGTCTGGTTTTCTAACATATGCTAAACAACCCCAAACTTTTAATCTATTCAAATTAGGTTTTCTATTAAACCATAATTCATAAGGGAAATATTATTCTTTTTAAGTGGTACTCTATTTAAAATATAACAAGCAGATAATATAGCATCTCCCCACAAATTATTAGGTAAATTAGAACTAATAAGCATGGCATTAACCATCTCTACTAAAGTTCTATTTTTCCTTTCAGCGACACCATTTTGTTGTGGTGTATAAGGGGCAGTGCATTGGTGAATTAAACCATGTTGTTTACAAAACAACGTGAACTCATTTGAGAAATATTCACCACCACGGTCTGAATGTAATACTTTAATTTTAACTCCTAATTGTGTTTCAACTTCGGCTTTGTAAATCTTAAATCTATCAAAGGCTTCATCTTTTGTTTTCATTAGATAAACATAAGCATATCTAGTATAATCATCAATAAATATGATATAGTATTGGTTACCACCATAGGTGATATGACTTTTTAGGTCACCCACATCACTATATACCAAATCAAGCAAACCGGTTTTCCTTTCTACGGATTTAAAAGATTTTCGGTGTATTTTAGCTTGAACACAAATTTCACATTTAGAGATAGAATTGAAATCACAATCAGAAATTAATCCTAGCTTATGCATATTTTTAAGGGAATTATAATTAACATGTCCTAACCTACTATGCCATAAGCTAACTGAATCAACAATATAAACTAAGGATTTCTTTATTAGATTCAACTTAACCATGCCGTTACAAGAGTATCCCTGTCCAATGAATTTGCCGTTCTTGGACAACACTAACTTATCAGACTCATACACCATCTTGAATCCTCCTTTGTTAAGAAGGTATCCAGATATCAAATTCTTACAAATGTCTGGTACATAAAATACATTGACTAAAGTAAGAACTTTCCCAGAGGTGAGTGGTAGTTCTATAGTGCCCTTTCCCATGACTTTACTCGGAACCTTGTTCGCTCCAATAACTTCGTTCGCTTCTCCATTTTCTTCGTAGGTCTTGAATAGACTACGGTCTTTGCAAACATGAATGGTTGCTCCAGTATCAAGCCACCAATCATTATCTATACCACTAACAGAGTTTGCCTCTTGTACTACATCCACAAGCGAGTCTTCGACCATGTTCACATTTTGTTGTTTCTTCCGCAGACGGCAGTCTCGGGCATACTGGACGGGCTTGTTATAGAAATAACAAGCGCCTTTCTTTTTGTTGTTCTTGGGATGACTTTTCTTCTTAAACTATGTCTTATTCTTAGGCTTTAACTTGTCTGTTATTTCGACATTATTAACCTTCGTATGAGACTCAGTTTGCGGATTATCATCTAGTTCGCGTTTACGAGAGTCTTCTTCTATACGAAGATGACGCTATAAACCATCTAAATCATAATCTGTTTCCGCATGTTTCAATTTTTTCTTATAATCATTCCAAGAGTGTGGAAGTCGAGAAATTATGACCCCAATAACAAAAGATTCAGGGAGATCGATACTAGCATCTTTAAGTTGATTCACCAAAAGTAAGATTTCACTTACTTGTCCCACTATGGACTTATTGGCGATCATTTTGAAATCCATAAAATTACAAATAAGAAATTTCTTATTACTTGCCTCAGATATACGGTATTTGCTTTCCAGTGCAGTCCAAAGTGCTTTAGCAGTTTCCAGGCTTCGATGTGCGTTGTACACAGAAGTTGATAATGCATTCAGGATGTGCCCTCTACATAGGAAGTCGTCTTCTTTGCGTTTGGCATGTTTCAGTTTCAGCGCAGCATCGTCCTTGTCAGTTTCTTTTGGAATCTCCTCCAATCCGTCTTCCAATACATAGAACAACTTGACGGTGATCAAGAAGAACTTCATTGTCTCTTGTCAACGAGTGAAGTTATCCCCGTCAAACCGCTCCAATCGAGTCAAATGTTGATTCATCACTTGCAACGCGCTCGAACCTTCCATGGTTGAAGAATATCGTCTAAAAATTGTTGGTAAATTTGCGGTTCGAGACGATGGAGATAGCGATGAAACTGTACTACAGACTTGAAGGATCTAGGAGTAGATTCTTTTAGACGATAGTTCAACCCACCACGTACAATCGGGTATCGAACTATAGCCTTCAGGATTCAATCAAGCCCTCAAACTGTGTAATCGGATTCAAGAATTGTACGGTTCTTGATCCGACCAAGAAACACTTTGTATATAATCTCTGAGTTGATGCAAGTAGCAAGAAATCGAATGAAGAAAGAAGAAGTATAGATTAGCAACGTTTCTGGACGTTGCTAATTTATGGAAGAAGAATTTTTCGTAATAGAGAAAAGTGTTACGAAAACTGCAAGGAAGAAAAGTGATTTTGCAACAGCCCTGGGTGTTACTATTTATAGGCAACGAATGGATGCTTCCATTCGTTAACAGCCGCGTCCGTACCCGTTCGTTTGAACGGATCTGACTGTTTGCTTGCGTCTCCCGCCAAAATCATGTCCGCTGATACTATTCGAATTTCGAACAGTTCTGGGTCCTCAACGGGCCGAACTTGGCCCATTTACTGTTTGCAGATCCGGTCCAAAATTATATCGCCCAAACCCGAACCCGAGACCCGGCCCAGTCGGTCGGACGGCGGCGGCGGCGCGCGCGTGTGTGGAGACGGTGCATGGTCTCCCTCCTCACAACGGAGCAAGCTTTGGGTGCCCAAAGGGCCCAACCCTTCATTTGAGAAACATCTATATAAACATAGACATGCTTCCTATTTCCTATGGTGTGGGACAATACTTTCCCCTCTTCTTCTTCTTTCCTTCAAAACAAAACTAGAGGCCAAATGTTGAAAATATCCTACAAATTAAAAGTCTTAAATACAATCAACCGATGCAATCCATCCGAGGGAGAGGAAAAAACTTAAAATGGGTAGAAAACCTCTATTTCCTCAAAATCCCCAATTGTGAACAAAGTTTGCAATACTAGTTGTGGACGAGTTTGCTTTTATGAAAAAATTAGGATGTAGGCACATTAGGATTTAGGACATCTATTGAAGTCTAATCAATATCAAGTAAGAAATAAGCATGACATTTAGTGTAAAGAATTCAAAAGGTAGGAGGAACTCAAAAACAAAAGTTTTGTAGGCTGAGATAATAATCAGAACACAATTGCCAATGATGACAATTAGTGGCAAAATTGAGCAAAGATATTTTATATTTTTTTCTAAAATTTAGATGACTGTTAGTTGGACTTTTTTATGGTTTTATTGATACCTGATTTGGGGTATTTGGATTAAATATTCAAATTGATGGCCACTTACAAAAATGTAGTTAACATTTGTACAATAACACAATAATCACTTTTGATAAGAAAGTCACCTGTTGCCTTCAATTTAAAGACGCTAACAATGATTGAATGAAAGCATCTACATTGATTGAATCCTTCAACGCTTCCATTGTTAGATGTAGCTTACATTGTATTAGAGTGTGTAGATAAGATTGTGATTAGTCCCACATCGTAAGATATATCTTAAGAAAGATGGCATATATAGGAGATTGATAGCACGTAATAACAAGAGATTTTTTTTGTTACAAATAGATGTTTACATGAAATATGTGCTACAGGAGGATGTGGGATTTACAATTATAACGCTGGCACCGAAAAAGCTTCGTTCAATGGCCTAGTTTCTTCTAAAGTAAATGAAGTGCGCGTTATTGGAAATGCTCACTAGTGGGTATGTAGATTGGATTGTGATTAGTCTCACATCACAAGGTATCTTAAAGAAGACGAATATATGTATGTATGTATGTATGTATGTATGTATGTATGTATGTATGTATGTATGTATGTATGTATGTATGTATGTATGTATGTATGTATGTATGTATATGATGCTCTAAAGGATGTTAGAATATCTGATCTTGATGTTATCAGCAAAAGAGCTTCGTTCAGTGGTCTTACTTCTTCTACACTAAATAAGTGCATTCCTAGTTGAGATGCAAGGGGGTGCGAAGATAAAAATAGAAGAATTTGCATACATGAAGTAAACATACAAAGTTATCTTTTTGAAATTAGAAGCAAGGTATAGAGTTGACATGATCAAAGATTGCTTACAAAGAGTAGTAGGTTAAAAACTGACCATATAAGTCCAATCCTTGAGTTAGAAGACTATTTTGTCACAGCCAATCTTGTACTATTTGGACCTTAATTTTACTAGGATCATTTCCTCTTGACCTTCTAACGACAATGAGATCTTGTTTGAAACTATAGTAAAGGGAAAAGTTCTTCAAATTAAGATTAGATAATAGTTAGCAAAGAGATTGAGCAACAATAATGCAATAATAAGAATAAAAAGGAAGATGCTCTTATATTTTGTTATAAAAATACGTTCATTTCGTATATATCTATTGGTTCAGAGAGTATTTTATCATCATTAGCAGAAAAAATAAAAATTTAAAGGTTCAATGACAATCTTATTTTAGCATCCTAAATGCCTATTAACTTTCTATTATTATATTCATCAAATCAATGGATATTTTTCATTCTCTCATATCCATTGATTTGATGGATACATGGTGGGAGTTAAAGGGCCTTTAGGGTGCTAAAAATAGGGATGCTATTGAACCTTGCTTAGATATAATCATTTATATGTAGATTGAACATATATAAAATTTTGTAGCATTTGGAATAATATAGCTCAAAATATGGTAGAGTGCTAAATTTGTGCTATAAAATATAGCTGTCATTGTGGCAAGGATGGGTTACGCCTCATTTCTCTCTGTTTTCACTTCATTCTATTATTTAATTCGAAACATGTGGTTGAAATCACGAGGATTTGATATGTAGCAAAAATGAGGTATAGCTGATCCTTTTCTCACATGCACATACATGTAAACACACAAAGATACACACACACTCATACGTACACACACGCCTTAATACTTATTAGTCGACACACACATACATACTATTAGCTTTTATTTAATTAATAGTTTAATGTAACAAGGGAGAAATTATTAAATAAAAACTAGTGGTTCAGATTATGTAGTGTGTTTGTACACACGCGCATGCGCACACACACATATGTAGATATGTAAATTTACGTATATGTACGTATATATAAACTATCCCTTGATTTTCATTATACTAATACTAGTAGATGGTAAAAAAGATATTCTAGGTATCAAATTTTCTAAAATATCTCATACAATTCACCTAAATATTTAAATGTCACTTTAAACAAATTTAGAAATATCGAATACAATGGTTAAGTCAAAAATTAAGAGATAACACGTAACGACCCATAAATTTCGATAATTAAATTGGTTAATTTAATAAGATTTTGTAATTAAATTTGGAAAGAAATAAACAGCTTATAATTTATAATGAAGTGAATAAAAAAATGGAAATGAATGTTTTATTCATAAGATAAAGTAAAGGAATGAAACCAAGTTGAATAAATTAATTGAGATATTAATTATAATAAATGTATATATTGACGAATTCAATATAATTGAGAATAATAAGGAAAGATGGAAACTTGAAAATATTAATGTAATGGAAGACAAACGAATATTAACTAAATTCATAGAGTAATATAGACCTAATAAAAAGATTAGAACTAAATCAAATCAGTCTTTTTGAATTTATTTAATTGGGATTCGGTTCATAATAAATTGATTTAGCATTAGTAAATGAAATTAAATAATATATTAATTAAAACTGGGATGAAATGGGAAATGTTAATGTAATAAAAACAAATCAGTGACAATATTTCCCATACAATGATAATTAATTCAATAACATGATTTAGAAATCAAATATATGGATAAATTGGGAATTTAAATTTATAATTTCTGAATTAATTGAAATTGGAATTAAACGCTGTAAATTGTGAAATGTTCAATAATAAGTTAATAAGAAAATTTGTTTTAAAGGATTGTAAATTACTAAATAATCCAAAGTGATAGAAATTGGAAATAACGATAATTGAATGGAAAAGTGATTTAACTTAATTTAATATTAATTTATTTAATTATCTGGAAAATAGCCATTTTGACCACTGACTTGGATTTCGAAGAAATCAGTTTCATTAGATCTGTAACGGTGAATTATTATAGGATTTTGAGTTTCGTAGAGATCAGACTTATCATTTGATCGTACGAACTCGAAACGCCTAGAAATCAATTGAATTGAAATCAATTTGAAATAACTTGATTTTAGCATAACTTCTTCATATGATGGAATTTGGACCTGAAACCTATTCCATTGATTTTAAAATATTTTAAAACATCTATTTTGATATACGGGTTGACTCATTTTCGTTCAAAACAGGCTTTTCGGGTCGTTATCGTTCAATTTTCCAAACCAATCAAACCCATTTGCTTCTATTATGTTCTGCCTTTATATATATCGTTATAAACCCTAGCAGCCTTCTACTTCTCATTTCTGTACGTACAGAAATTTTGGTTGCTCCTCTTTTCCAATGGCAGACAAATTCTCAATTCCAAATCCAGTTGAAATTCAAAATCAAATCGAAAAAATTAAATCTCCTCAAATTATATCAAGTTATATATCGGTTTGAAGCTCTCGACGAGCGCATTTAAGATCGGTGATTCATTTTCCAGTTTGAATTATCGTCTGTTCAGAAATGGAAGATGAACCTCGACCGTCCGTAGGCCACAAATCTCGATTCGACGGCGGATCGCTGACCTTTTGGAAATCGAGGAGTTGCGTTTGGGAGAGGGAGTCAAGAAGGCCTCAGATCTGGTGGTCGTTCGTCTCAACGAGGCCGTGGTTCCCCAGAATTCAAGGAAGGTGCGGCGACGTGGCGCATTTTCCAACAAACGAAGGGGATGCGACTTCGCCTGGGGGTGCGCCGAAAGCGGGCAAGCCTGTGGTGACGATCGATCGATCCATCGTCGATCATAGTGGCCGGCGTTTCATTTGAAGATGGAGGCTGTTGGTGTGTGCAAGAGCGACATCGGGCTGAAGCGTATACGGTTCGAACAGTAGGGTGCGCGTGCTTCTGAAAGCCTGTTGACGTGGCAGTATGATGAGTAAGGTTATTTATTCCATTTTTATTTAATTTTGATTTCCAAATCGTCTAATTATCATAACTTTTACATACAAGGTTGAAATTACGTGCGGCTTTCTCCGCTAGGATCGTATTGAAATTCTAGAAATTGTGGCACTAGTTTGGACAAATTCTAAGACTGCTCAAATTTTGGGTTTAAATTCAATTTAAATTCAAACGTGAGTGTTTTAACCCACTCATAACTTCTAAAATTTCTTATGTTTGTTAAATTGATTTATGATGTGATTAGAAATTTATTTATGCTGTTTGGCATATTTTAAATCATCATCTCAGTTATTTGAATTTATTTGGATAAAATAGTTATTTAATTTACTTTTTAATATTAACTGCCAGTTAATACCTGTTATTTATTATTTGTTCTATATTAATGTTATTGATTGAATTAGATGATGATTGTGATAAATGTTTGATTACTGATATTGGATGAATGGATGTTGTATTTTATATTGTTATAAACTGCAAGTTGTTATGAATTTTTATTTCATTCGGGATTGCAGTTTAAAATGATATATAACCGTATTTATATTTTAAATTACGGATTGAAATGATAAATATCCGTATCACTTGACCATATGATAGAAAATTATATACAGACACCGTGGTCTATATATAAAAATACTTTCAAATGATTTCTATGGTTTTGTAAGGAAATATATGGTTTTAAATAAATATTGATTTTAGATATTATATAAATGTTATTTTGTTCTTGATTTTAAGCTATGTATAATTTGTATTATATATAATAAGCTTAAAAGTTTGATTTTTATTGAAGATAGTATGGTTAAGTATTTAAATTATATTTTAATATAGAGTTATAATGATTTAAATAAAATTATGATTGGGAGGTAAATTTGGGATTTATTTGAAATTGAATATATTTAAGAATTAAACTCAAATAAGCTTGATGTGAAATTTATTAAATTTGAAATTTTAGACGGTATGATTTTATAACTTGATTTTGGTTTAAGGTGAATTAAATGAATATTTAAAATATAAATAAATTGAAGAAATTATTTAGTTATTCGTATTTTGG
Organism: Allium cepa; assembly: GCA_030765085.1. Classification (NCBI taxonomy): domain Eukaryota; kingdom Viridiplantae; phylum Streptophyta; class Magnoliopsida; order Asparagales; family Amaryllidaceae; genus Allium; species Allium cepa. The sequence continues at coordinate 275,593,883 of CM060943.1, read as the reverse complement.
GTTTTATTTAAATGATACTGGATGTATTAAGTAAAATATTTCAAAACTAAATAATAGAAAATTGAATTCGATATACATATGAAATTACCAAACTTAGTTTTGAAATTGTTGAATACTTAATGTTTGAAATGTATTGTATTTGAAATGGCTTATTTTGTGGATCAAATCTGTTTTGAAATCGATATAATTTGAAGTAGTTTATTTGGAAACTGAATTGAATTTAAGTTTATGATTTGGGATTTGGTTAAATATAAAATGGAGAAATTCGAGTTGTTTTGGAATTGATTTTGAAAATCGAAGCAGCTATTTTATTATAAAGGGTATTTAATATTTAAACCATTTAAGTGGTGGAAGTTATGTTTCAAAGTTATGTGCTTCAAGGTATTAAAATTTGAAAGTGTTATATTTCAAGTGTTTTGATTTCGAAATGTATAACTTTGAAAGTGTTATGATTTTTGAAAAGGATTTATTTCAAAATGAAAATGATATTGTATTGATTTGGTTTTGAAAAGGCAATGATATTGGGTTTTAAAGTATAAACTATTTTGAAAATGATCGCGGTGTTATAATAATGTTGGGTTGTTAAAGAGACGAGGATCGGAAGTCGTCATACTCTCTACCAACTCCCAAAACCACTTTAACAACCGTGTATGCGGTGGATATTCCAGAATGAAGTAGGATGGTGACAACGTTCCTTTGAGGTACGTGGACCCGACTCCCTTGAGTTGGCTTAAGGTGGCCAAAACAAGAGCGATCTCGGGCAAATGAGGTCATTCCTCTGATCGGACACACTCCTTCGATATTATATTCTGATTTTGAGATTTATTTGGTAGCCACTTTTGATTCGGAGGTGTGGCTCGAGGTGGGCGGTAGTAGCTGCTATGCATTACCACCAACCCATGTGTGTAATTGGTATATCTACCCTGGCATTGCCTTGTGTGCCATGTCACCTACCCTAGCATGCCTTGTATGAGTTTGGTTTTCTCCCGTCGCCCGTAGAGTATCCTCTGGTGACTTTCGGATCAGGAGGGATTATGATACTGAATGGACAACTGGGACTATTACATGTTAAGGTGGAAAATGTAAAGCCTTAACGCTATTTAAAAGTATGTTTATTTTACTATAGACATTATTATAATAGCGAAATATTACTACAAAGTAAATAGTTTAACGGGTCCTTAGGAGATGTGAATCCCGAGCATCTCTTAAGTTACCGCACTCACGTTAGACACTGAATAGGAGATGTCAAATCCCGTAAACATCTCTGACGTCATTCCACTCATATTTATTTCTGTTGATTTAACTCACATAAGATCTTTTAGTTCTGACTTGAGTGTTTTGTCTTTTCAATTCGCTCAGGTAAGCCTGAGCATTTCAGGATTTGAAGACTTTATTTCTAGAGGACGAAGACGAAGATTGTATTACTATTATTTATTATATTATTCCACCACCTTCATACTGTTCCGCTGCATTATTTATTATTCTCTAGTATGTGTAACTCTGATATATGTTGTATAAGTAAAATCAAATGTTTTGTAAAACAGCTTCATGAAATGTTATTTGATATTATATTTTGTCATTTCGCTGTGAGATTCTAGCTTGTTTATTTCTTTCTCTGCTTTTCTTATTTACACCAATAACAATCCATTCTTTTGTATGGTTTGAGTCTGACATGTGTGGCTTATCGCCGATTTAAACGTACAAAAAGGCGAGATGTTACATTTGGTATCGGAGCTTTGGTTTATTTATAAACCTCAGCTTTGTGGGGACAGACTCTTTATTAATAGGGTCGTAATACCCTATGATGAGTCGCTGTGTATACATATATATGAGAGAGCGTTTTTGTTAGTGTTATAAAAAGTTTTATATTGTGTTAATTTGTTCCATTTTGCATTTATAAATTCTGGTCGGTGCATAGGACGCTATGACATCGATAGAGATTTCTAAACACTTAATAGGACAGACCGACACAATATTTGTTTTGAATATAGGGGAGTGAAATAATTTTTGCCTATTATATTTTATATATATAAAATAAAAAATTTATAGTGGGATATATTTTATTGTAATATATTGGTTTTTAGGTAGTGAAATTTTTAGATATTAGTTGAAAAACAGATTTGAAATAAAATAAATGAAGATTGGAAGTTTAGAACTTAAGTTTCGGGTTTTGAAAATTTCTTTCGAATGATTTTGGAATATAATAATAATAATAATATTTAGAAGTATTTTCTGATATAAATATTCCAATATGATTTGAAAGAATTGTTTTAAAGAAATTTTGGAGAGAAATAAGTTCTGTACTCCCCTCTCTGTCGCTGGAAAATAATTTCGGTGATGAGTGCACGCATCATCGACATTCATTTTCGAGTTTCGAAGTGGGAAAGCCACTGTAGTAGTTTTACTGCAGATTTATTTTGACAAACAAATATAAATTTTAAATTGTTTTAAATATAATTGGATATATAAGTTGCAAGTATATACATTTATCCATTATTTTAAAATGATTTTGAATAAAAACCGGTATTTAATTCTTAAGTTTCCATTAAGCAATAGTTTCAAGTATTATAGTGAAATGGGTTGTAACTAATTAATAAATGGAACCTTAAATTAAATAAGAGATTAAATGCTAGGTTACAAATGAAATTTCAAGAAAGATGAAATTGTAACCTATAAAACAAAAGATATGATTATTGAACATTAAATTTATTAAAAGAAATAAGATGAACTTATATAATTTTCAATTACATTCTTAAAAAGAATATATATAACTTACCAAAAGAATTAAAAGTTGAAATGCCTGATAAGAAAATGTAATGGAAAAATTTACAAGTGAACTTATGTAATAGAAAGGTTCAATGGATTACTTTTATAAATAGGAATTTGATGTCATAGTGGTTATAAACTTAAGTTATGCTTGAAATGCTACTATAGTAAAATATGATAGAAGGTAGATGTTGTAAGCAGATGATTTTAAACTTAAGTAAATGAAATTGTTATGCCAAGTAATAGAATTGAACATGAATACTATGGATAAATGAATGAAAATAAGTGAAATTGATAAATGAATGAAAGTAATGCAATAAAAAAGAAATTTTGCAAGAAATAAATGTAAATTAAAAAGATAAATCATTATATGAATGAAAAGGAAAACAAACAACAAATGTTATGAAATGAAATTAATAATAATGAACTTGATCTATTGTTTGGAATTGTTGTTTGTTTGGCTTATGGTTGTTGGGCAAGGATACTTTAAATTTGTTTGGATGATTGAATAATCTATTTAGTTCCATCTAAGACTGTTGAGTAAATGTTGCACTTAGTAGTTTATTTTTCATTCTACACAACTTCAGCTTTTTTAACCTGAACAACTATTTGTTTTGTTTGATATGAATTAATGATTGATTTGTGTTGATTTTATATGATGATTGTATGTTGATTGCAAGTGATTGTTTTTTATATTGATTGCTTGTGAGTGGTTGAAACAACTTTAAGTATTTCATTTTATATAATTATTAACCCATTTTAGATTATATAAGCAAAATACAGGTTATGGAAGCAATTGCTACTCCTTTTGGTTTCATAAATAAGCGTATTTGCCCGACAAATAGGTACGTTCTCGGATTACGGTTTTATTGCGTTATTATATTGTTTTCCCATGTTGGGATATTTTTTTTAGAAAATATATGTTATATATTGTTATATTTGATATTATAATTTCTTCCGTGCCCCTCCGTACAAAGGAGACTCTGCCGAAAATTTTCGTAAATTTTGGACTTAGATAATTTTGAAAAATGTTTCTCAAACTTAATAATTTGAGTACAAATAGATTCAATGGTCACAATGGGTACATTTTATTTAAAATTAATTAATTTTGTAAATTTATTTGTTTATGAAGTTAATATTTTTTAATAAGATGTATTGTTTACTCAATTCTTTCTTTTCTCTTCTTTTTCCTTTTCGGGGACGAAAAGTTTTGAGTGAAGGAGAGTGTAACGACCCGTAAATTTCGATAATTAAATTGGTTAATTTAATTAGATTTTGTAATTAAATTTGGAAAGAAATAAATAGCTTATAATTTATAATGAAGTGAATAAAAAAATGGAAATGAATGTTTTATTTATAAGATAAAATAAAGGAATGAAACCAAGTTGAATAAATTAATTGAGTTATTTATTATAATAAATGTATATATTGACGAATTCAATATAATTGAGAATAATAAGGAAAGATGGAAACTTGAAAATATTAATGTAATGGAAGACAAATGAATATTAACTAAGTTCATGAGTAATATAGACCTAATAAAAAGATTAGAACTAAATCAAATCAGTTTTTTGAATTCATTTAATTGGGATTCAGTTCATACTAAATGGATTTAGCATTAGTAAATGAAATTAAATACTATATTAATTGAAACTGGGATGAAATGGGAAATGTTAATGTAATAAAAAAACCAATGACAATCTTTCTCATACAATGATAATTGATTCAATAACAAGATTAAGAAACCAAATATATGGATTAGTTGGGAATTTAAATTCATAATTTCTGAATTAATTGAAATTGAAATTAAACGATGTAAATTGTGAAATGTTCAATAATAAGTTAATAAGAGATTTTTTTTTAAAGGATTGTGAATTACAAAATAATCCAAAGTGATAGAAATTAGAAATAATGATAATTGAATGGAAAAGTGATTTAATTTAATTTAATATTAATTTATTTAATTAACTAGAAAATAGCCACTTTGGCCACTGTCTTGGATTTCGAAGAAACATGTTTCATCAGACCCGTAACGGTGAATTATTGTAGATTTTGAGTTTCGTAGCGATCAGACTTGTCATTTGATCGTACGAACTCGAAACGCCTAGAAATCAATTGAATTGAAATCAATTTGAAATAACTTGATTTTAGTATAACTTCTTCATATGATGGAATTTGGACCTGAAACCTGTTCCATTGATTTTAAAATATTTTAAAACATCTATTTTAATATACCGGTTGACCCATTTTCGTTCAAAACAGGCTTTTCGGGTCGTTATCGTTCAATTTTCCAAACCAATCAAGCCCATTTGTTTCTATTGTGTTCTGCCTTTGTATATATCGTTATAAACCCTAGCAACCTTCTATTTCTCATTTCTGTACGTACAGAAATTTCGGTTGCTCCTCTTTCTCAATGGCAGACAAATTCTCAATTCCAAATCCAATTGAAATTCAAAATCAAATCGAAAAAATTAAATCTCCTCAAATTATATCAAGTTATATATCGGTCTGAAGCTCTAGACGAGCGCATCTCAGATCGGTGATTCGTTTTCCAGTTTGAATTGTCATCTGTTCAGAAATGGAAGAGGAACCTCGACCGTCCGTAGGCCACAAATCTCGATCCAACGGTGGATAGTTGACCTTTTGGAAATCGGGGAGTTGCGTTTGGGAGAGGGAGTCAAGCAGGTCTCAGATCTGGTGGTCGTTCATCTCAACGAGGCAGTGGTTCCCCAGAATTCAAGGAAGGTGTGGCGGCGTGGTGCATTTTCCAACAAACGTAGGGCACGCGACTTTGCCTGGGGGTGCGTCGAGAGCGGGCAAGCCTGTGGTGACGATCGATCGATCCATCGTCGATCGTAGTGGCCGGCATTTCATTTGAAGATGGAGGCTGTTGGTGTGTGCAAGAGTGACATCGGACTGAAGCGTATACGGTTTGAACAGTAGGGTGCGCATGCTTCTGAAAGCCTGTTGACGTGGCAGTATGATGAGTAAGGGTATTTATTCCATTTTTATTTAATTTTGATTTCCAAATCGTCTAATTATCATAACTTTTACATACAAGGTTGAAATTACATGCGGCTTTCCCCGCTAGGATCGTATTGAAATTCTGGAAATTGTGGTACTAGTTTGGACAATGTCTAAGACTGTTCAAATTTTGGGTTTAAATTCAATTTAAATTCAAACGTGAGTGTTTTAACCCACTCATAACTTCTAAAAAAATTTATGTTTGTTAAATTGATTTATGATGTGATTAGAAATTTATTTATGACTGTTTGGCATATTTTAAATCATCATCTCAGTTATTTGAATTTATTTGGATAAAATAGTTATTTAATTTACTTTTTAATATTAACTGCCAGTTAATACCTGTTATTTATTATTTGTTCTATATTAATGTTATTAATTGAATTAGATGATGATTGTGATAAATGTTTGATTATTGATACTGGATGAATGGATTTGTATTTTATATTGTTATAAACTGCAAGTTGTTATGAATTTTTGTTTCGTCCGGGATTGCAGTTTGAAATGATATATAACCGTATTTATATTTTAAATTACGGATTGAATTGATAAATATCCGTGTCACTTGACCATAGGTTAGAAAATTATATACAAACACCGTGGTCTATATATAAAAATACTTTGAAATGATTTCTATGGTTTTGTAAAGAAATATATGGTTTTAAATAAATATTGATTTTAGATATTATATAAATGTTATTTTGTTCTTGATTTTAAGCTATGTATAATTTGTATTATATAGAATAAGCTTAAAAGTTTGATTTTTATTGAAGATAATATGGTTAAGTATTTAAATTATATTTTAATATAGAGTTATAATGATTTAAATAAAATTAAGATTGGGAGATAAATTTGGGATTTATTTGAAATTGAATTTATTTAAGAATTAAACTCAAATAAGCTTGATGTGAAATTTATTAAATTTGAAATTTTAGAAGGTATGATTTTATAACTTGATTTTGGTTTAAGGTGAATTAAATGAATATTTAAAATATAAATAAATTGAAGGAAATATTAGTTATTCGTAATTGGGTTTTAGTTAAATGATACTGGATGTATTAAGTAAAATATTTCAAAACTAAATAATAGAAAATTGAATTCGATATACATATGAAATTACCAAACTTAGTTTTGAAATTGTTGAATACTTAAAGTTTGAAATGTATTGCATTTGAAATGGCTTATTTTGTGGATCAAATCTGTTTTGAAATCGATATAATTTGAAGTAGTTTATTTGGAAACTGATTGGAATTGATGTTTATGATTTGGGATTTGATTAAATATAAAATGGAGAAATTCGAGTTGTTTTGGAATTGATTTGGAAAATTGAAGAAGCTATTTTATTATATAGGGTATTTTAATATTTAAACCATTTAAGTGGTGGAAGTTATGTTTCAAAGTTATGAGTTTCAAGGTATTAAAATTTGAAAGTGTTATATTTCAAGTGTTTTGATTTCGAAATGTTATAATTTTGAAGGTGTTATGATTTTTGAAAAGGATTTATTTTAAATGAAAATGATATTGTATTGATTTGGTTTTGAAAAGGCAATGATATTGGGTTTTAAAGTATAAACTGTTTTGAAAATGATCGCGGTGTTATAATAATGTTGGGTTGTTAAAGAGACCAGGATCGGAAGTCGTCATACTCTCTACCAACTCCCAAAACCACTTTAACAACCGTTTATGCGGTGGATATTCCAGAATGAAGTGGGATGGTGACAACGTTCCTTTGAGGTATATACATGGACCCGACTCCCGTGATTTTGTTTAAGGTGGCCAAAACAGGAGCGATCTCGGGCAAATGAGGTCATTACTCTGATCGGACACACTCCTTCGATATTATATTATGATTTTGAGATTTATTTGTTGTCCACTTTTGATTTTTGATTCGGAGGTGTGGCTCGAGGTGGGAGGTAGTAGCTGCTACGCATAACCACCAACCCGTGTGTGTAATTGGTATATCTACCATGGCATTGCCTTGTGTGCCACGTCACCTACCCTAGTATGCCGTGTATGAGTTTGGTTTTCTCCCGTCGCCCGTAGAGTATCCTCTAATGGCTTCCGGATTGGGAGGGACTATGATACTGGATGGACTACTGGGACTATTACATGTTAAGGTGGAAAATGTAAAGCCTTAACGCTATTTAAAAGTAAGTTTATTTTACTATAGACATTATAATAATAGTGAAATATTACTACACAGTAAATAGTTTAACGGATCCTTAGGAGATGTGAATCCCAAGCGTCTCTTGAGTTACTGCACTTACGTTAGACATTGAATAGGATATGTCAAATCGCGTAAACATCTCTGACGTCGTTCCACTCATATTTATTCCTCTTGATTTAACTCACATAAGATCTTTTAGTTCTGACTCGAGTGTTTTGTCTTTTCAATTCACTCTGGTAAGCCTGAGCATTTCAGGATTTGAAGACTTTATTTCTAGAGGACGAAGACGAAGATTGTATTACTATTATTTATTATATTATTCCACCACCTTCATACCGTTCCGCTGCATTATTTATTATTCTCTGGTATGTGTAACTCTGATATATGTTGTATAAGTAAAATCAAATGTTTTGTAAAACAGCTTCATGAACTGTTATTTGATTATTATATTTTGTCATTCCGCTGTGAGATTCTGGCTTGTTTATTTCTTTCTCTGCTTTTCTTATTTACCTCAATAGCAATCCACTCTTTTGTATGGTTTGAGTCTGACATGTGTGGCTTATCGCCGATTTAAACGTACAAAAAGGCGGGATGTTACATTTGGTATCGGAGCTTTGGTTTATTGATAAACCTCAGCTTTGTAGTGTCAGACTCTTTATTAATAGGGTCGTAATACCCTATGATGAGTTGTTGAGTATACATATATATGAGAGAGCGTATTTGTTAGTGTTATAAAAAGTTTTATATTGTGTTAATTTGTTTCATCTTGCATTTATAAATTCTGGTCGGTGCATAGGACGCTATGACATCGATAGGGATTTCTAAACACTTAATTGGACAGACCGACATAATATTTGTTTTGAATATAGGGGAGTGAAATAATTTTTGCCTATTATATTATATATATATATATATAATAAAATTTTTATAATGGGATATATTTGATTGTAATATATTGGTTGTTAGGTAGTGAATTTTTTTGATATTAGTTGAAAAACTGATTTGAAATAAAATTAATGAAGATTGGAAGTTTAGAACTTAAGTTCCGGGTTTTGAAAATTTCTTTCGAATGATTTGGGAATATAATAATAATATTATTTAGAATTATTTTTTGATATATATATATTCCAATATGATTTGAAAGAATTGTTTAAAGAAATTTTAGAGAGAAATAAGTTCTGTACTCCCATCTCTGTTGTTGGAAAATAATTTCGGTGATGAGTGCACGCATCATCGAGATTCATTTTCGAATTTCGAAGTGGGAAAGCCACTGTAGTGGTTTTACTGCAGATTTATTTTGAAAAACAAATATAAATTTTAAATTGTTTTAAATATAATTCGGTATATAAGTTGCAAGTATATACATTTATCCATTATTTTAAAACGATTTTGAACAAAAACCGGTATTTAATTCTTAAATTTCCATTAAGCAATAGTTTCAAGTATTGTAGTGAAATGGGTTGTAACTGATTATTAATTGGAACCTTAAATTAAATAAGAGATTAAATGCTAGGCTACAAATGAAATTTCAAGAAAGATGAAATTATAACCTCTAGAACAAAAGATATGATTATTGAACATTAAATTTATTAAAAGAAATAAGATGAACTTATATAATTTTAAATTACATTCTTAAAAAGTATATATATGACTTAACAAAAGAATTAAAAGTTGAAATGCCTGATGAGAAAATGTAATGGAAAAATTTACAATTGAACTTATGTAATAGAAAGGTTCAACGGATTACTTTTATAAATAGGAATTTGATGTTATAGTGGTTGTAAACTTAAGTTATGGTTGAAATGCTACTATAGTAAAATATGATAGAAGGTAGATGTTGTAAGCAGATGATTTTAAACTTAAGTAAATGAAATTGTTATGCCAAGTAATAGAATTGAACACGAATACTATGGATAAATGAATGAAAATAAATGAAATTGAGAAATGAATTAATGTAATGCAATAAAAAAGAAAATTTGCAAGAAATAAATGTAAATTAAAAAGATAAATCATTATATGAATGAAAAGGAAAACAAATAACAAATGTTGTGAAATGAAATTAATAAGAATGAACTTGATCTATTGTTTGGAATTGTTGTTTGTTTGGTTTATGGTTGTTGGGAAAGGATACTTTAAATTTGTTTGGATGAATGAATAATCTATTTAGTTCCATCTAAGACTGTTGAGTAAATGTTGCACTTAGTAGTTTATTTTTCATTCTGTACAATTTCAGGTTTTTGAACCTGAACAACTATTTGTTTTGTTTGATATGAATTAATGATTGATTTGTGTTGATTTTATACGATGACTGTATGTTGGTTGCAAGTGATTGTTTTTTATATTGATTGCTTGTGAGTGGTTGAAACAACTTTAAGTATTTCATTTTATATAATTATTAACCCTTTTTAGATTATATAAGTAAAATACAGGTTATGGATGCAATTGCTACTCCTTTTGGTCTCATAAATAAGCGTATTTTCCCGACAAATAGGTACGTTCTCGGATTACGATTTTATTGCGTTATTTTATTGTTTTCCCGTGTTGGGATATATTTTTTTAGAAAATATATGTTATATATTGTTATATTTGATATTATAATTTCTTCCGTGCCCCTCCATACAAAAGAGACTGCCGAAAATTTTCGTAAATTTTGGATTAGAAAATTTTGAAAAATGTTTCTCAAACTTATTAATTTGAGTACAAATAGATTCAATGGTCATAATGGGTATATTTTATTTAAAATTAATTAATTTTGTAAATTGATTTGTTTATGAAGTTAATATTTTTGAATAAGATGTATTGTTTACTCAATTCTTTCTTTTCTCTTCTTTTTCCTTTTCGGGGACGAAAAGTTTTGAGTGTGGGAGAGTGTAACGACCCGTAAATTTCGATAATTAAATTGGCTAATTTAATTAGATTTTGTAATTAAATTTGGAAAGAAATAAATAGCTTATAATTTATACTGAAGTGAATAAAAAAATGGAAATGAATGTTTTATTTATAAGATAAAATAAAGGAATGAAAGTTGAATAAATTAATTGAGTTATTAATTATAATAAATGTATATATTGAAGAATTCAATATAATTGAGAATAATAAGGAAAGATGGAAACTTGAAAATATTAATGTAATGGAAGACAAATGAATATTAACTAAGTTCATGAGTAATATAGACCTAATAAAAAGATTATAACTAAATCAAATCAGTTTTTTGAATTCATTTAATTGGGATTCAGTTCATAATAAATGGATTTAGCATAATGAGATTAAATACTATATTAATTGAAAGTAGGATGAAATGGGAAATGTTAATGTAATAAAAAAAACCAATGACAATCTTTCCCATACAATGATAATTAATTCAATAACAAGATTTAGAAATCAAATATATGGATTAATTAGGAATTTAAATTTATAATTTCTGAATTAATTGAAATTGAAATTAAACGCTGTAAATTGTGAAATGTTTAATAATAAGTTGATAAGAGAATTTTTTTTAAAGGATTGTAAATTACAAAATAATCTAAAGTGATTAAAATTGGAAATAATGATAATTGAATGGAAAAGTGATTTAATTTAATTTAATATTAACTTATTTAATTAACTGGAAAATAGGCATTTTGGCCACTGACTCAGATTTCGACGAAACCAGTTTCATCAGATCCGTAACGGTGAATTTTTCAGGATTTCGAGTTTCGTAGCGATCGAACTTGTCATTTGATCGTACAGACTCGAAACGCCTAAAAATCAATTGAATTGAAATCAATTTGAAATAATTTGATTTTAGCATAACTTCTTCATACGATGGAATTTGGACCTGAAACCTGTTCCATTGATTTTAAAATATTTTAAAACATCTGCTTTGATATATGGGTTGACCCATTTACGTTCCGGAGTCAAAATGGGCTTTTCAGGTCGTTATCGTTCAATTTCAAAACCAATCAAGCCCATTTGTTTCTATTGTGTTCTGCCTTTATATATATCGTTATAAACCCTAGCAGCCTTCTATTTCTCATTTCTTTACGTACAGAAATTTCTGTTTCTCCTCTTTCTCAATGGAAGAAAAATTCTCAATTTCAAATCCAAGTGCAATTCAAAATCAAATCAAAAAAATTAAATCTCCTCAAACTATATCAAGTTATATATCAACCTGAAGCTCTCGACGAGCGCATCTCAGATCGATGATTCATTTCCTAGTTTGAATTATCGTCTTTTCAGAGATGGAAGATGAACCTTGGCTGTCCGTAGGACACAAATCTCGATCCAACGGCGGATCGTTGACCTTTTGGGAATCGGGGAGTTGCGTTTGGGAGAGGTAGTCGAGCAGGTCTCTGATTTGGTGGTCGTACGTCTCAACGAGGCCGTGGTTCACCGAAATTCGAGAAGGAAGGTGCAGCGGCACAGCGCATTTTCCAGCAACCAGAGGGCATGCGACTTCGCCTAGAGGTGCGCCGAGAGCGGGCAAGCCTATGGTGATGACCGATCGATCCATCGTCGGTCGTAGTGACCGGTGTTTCATTTTGAAGATGGCAGCTGTTGGTGTGTGCGAGAGCGACATCGGGCTGTAGCATATAGGGTTCGAACAGTAGGATGCACGTGCTTCTGAAAGCATGATGACGTGGCAGTATGATGAGTAAGGTTATTTATTCCATTTTTATTTAATTTTGATTTCCAAATCGTCTAATTATCATAACTTTTACATACGAGGTTGAAATTACGCACGGTTTTCTCCGCTAGGATCATATTGAAATTCTGGAAATTGTAGCGATGGTTTGGACAAATTCTAAGACTGTTCAAATTTTGGGTTTAAATTGGATTTAAATTCAAACGTGATTGTTTTAACCCACTCGCAATTTCTAAAATTTCTTATGTTTGTTAAATTAATTTATGATGTGATTAGAAATTTATTTATGATGGTTTGGCATATTTTTAATCATCATCTCGGTTATTTGAATTTATTCGGATAAAATAGTTATTTACTTTTGAATATTAACTGCCAGTTAATACCTGTTATTTATTATTTGTTCGATATTGATGTTATTGATTGAATTGGATGATGATTGTGATAAATGTTTGATTATTGATATTGGATGAATGGATATTGTATTTTACATTGTTATAAACTACAAGTTGTTATGAATTTTTATTTCATTCGGGATTGCGGTTTGAAATGATATATAACCGTATTTATATTTTAAATTACGGATTGAAATGATAAATATCCGTTTCACTTGACCATAGGATAGAAAATTATATACAGACACCGTGGTCTATATATAGAAATATTTTGAAATGATTTCTATAATTTTGTAAAGAAATGTACGGTTTTAGATAAATATTGATTTTAGATATTATATAAATGTTATTTTATTCTTGATTTTAAGCTATGTATAATTTGTTTTATATAGAGTAAGCTTAATAATAAGTTTGATTTTTATTGAAAATGACATGGTTAAGTATTTAAATTATATTTTAATACAGAAATAAAATGATTTAAATAAAATTAAGATTGGAAGTTGAGATTTAGTTGAAATTGAATTTATTTAAGAATTAAATTCAAATAAGCTTGATGTGAAATTTATTAAATTTGAAATTTTAGAAGGTATTATTTTATAACTTGATTTTGGTTTAAGGTGAATTAAATGAAAATTTAAAGTATAAATAAATTGAAGGAAATATTTAGTTATTCGTAATTTGGGTTTTATTTAAATGATACTGGATGTATTAAGTAAAATATTTCAAAAATAAATAATAGAAAATTGAATTCGATGTATATATGAAATTACCAAACTTAGTTTTGAAATTGTTGAATACTTAAAGTTTGAAATATATTGAATTTGAAATGGTTTATTTTTTGGATCAAATCTGTTTTGAAATCGATATAATTTGGAATAGTTTATTTGGAAACCGAATTGAATTGTAGTTTATGATTTGGGATTTGGTAAAAATATAAAATGGAGAAATTCGAGTTGTTTTGGAATTGATTTGGAAAATTGAAGAAGCTATTTTTTATATAGGATATTTTAATATTTAAACCATTTAAGTGGTGGAAGTTATGTTTCAAAGTTATGAGTTTCAAGGTATTAAAATTTGAAAGTGTTATATTTCAAGTGTTTTGATTTCGAAATGTTATAACTTTGAAAGTGTTATGATTTTTGAAAAGGATATGTTTGAAATGAAAATGATATTGCATTGATTTGGTTTTGAAAAGGCAATGATATTGGGTTTTAAAGTATAAACTATTTTGAAAATGACCGCGGTGTTATAATAACGTTGGGTTGTTAAAGAGACCGGGATTGGAAGTTGTCATACTCTCTGCCAACTCCGAAAACCACTTTAACAACCGTGTACGCAGTGGAGATTGCAAAATGAAATAGGATGGCGGCGACGTTCCTTTGAGGTATATACGTGGACCCGACTATCGTGAGTTGGCTTAAGGTGGCTAAAACAAGAGCGATCTCAGGCCAATGAGGTCATTCCTTTGATCAGACACACTCCTTCGATATTATATTCTAACTTTGGGTTTTATTTGGTGGCTACTTCTGAATTTTTATTTGGGGGTGTGGCTCGAGGTGGGCGGTAGCAGCTGCTATGCGTTACCACTAGCTCGTGTGCGTAATTGGTATATCTTACCTGGCATTGCCTTGTGTGTCTTGTCACCTACCCTAGCACGCCTTGTACGAGTTTGGTTTTCTCTTATAGCCCGTGGAGTATCCTCTGGTGGCTTCCTGATCAGGAAGGACTATGATAACGGATGGACTACTGGGACTATTATGTGTTAAGGTGGAAAATGTAAAGCCTTAACGCTATTTAAAAGTAAGTTTATTTTACTATAGACATCATTATAATAGCAAAATATTACTACATAGTAAATAGTTTAACGGATCCTTAGGAGATGTGGATCCCGAGGATCTCTTAAGTTACTCCACTCACGTTAGACACTGAATAGGAGATGTCAAATTCCGTAAACATCTCTGACGCCGTTCCACTCATATTCGCTCCTGTTGATTTAACTCACATAAGATCTTTTAGTTCTTACTCGAGTGTTTCGTCTTTTCAATTCGCTCGGGTCCGCCTGAGCGTTTCAGGATTTGAAGACTTTATTTCTAGAGGACGAAGATGAAGATTGTATTACTATTATTTATTATATTATTCCTCCACCTTCATACTGTTCCACTACATTATTTATTATTCTCTGTTATGTGTAACTCTGATATGTGTTGTATGAGTAAAATCAAATGTTTTGTAAAACAGCTTCATGAACTGTTATTTGATTATTATATTTTGTCATTCCGCTGTGAGACTTTGGTTTTTTATTTCTTTCTATGATTTTCTTATTTATCCCAATAACAATCCGCTCTTTTTTATGGTTTGATTCTGACGTGTGTGGCTTATCGTCGATTTAAATGTACAAAAAGGAGGGACGTTACATAACATTCTTATGTGATGAACTAAAAGTCAATGGAAAGATCTTCTACATAATCATAAATATAAACTCACAAGGGTAGCTCAACTAGCTAAAACTTTGGATTGCCAAATGAGAAATGCAAGGGAAAGCATGTGTTGTGGTGTAAGTTCATACTTCTTCAAGATGTTTCCAGGCTGCTGACCCTAAGTTTGGTTTACCCAACTGTTCAAAAAACAAACATAAACATAACAAGTATTTTTAAAAGCTAGCAATGACTAAAAAAATTAAATCATGCATAATTTTTGTGTTAATTATGTTTTGGTTCCTATATGTTTCATTTTAACTCAAACATTTGTTGGTTTTCATGATACAAAATGACTACCTACTTTTATTTGAGGACATGACTTAGAAGTTTTATTTTTTAAATTGCGTTTAAATTTCATGATATAATTTATATTACATAATTTAGGTGGCTTACTGTAACGACCCGTAAATTTTAATAATATTTATAACGTATTTAATTGAATTTTGAGAAATTTACATCGTAATATTTTGAAATAAAAATTTGTAATTTGGAATATGTCTATTTACACATGATAATCAGTAAATTTTCATCTGATAATATTGAAGTTTATTTTCTTGTGTAATTTTGTTTCAATTTAAATCAGTTAATAACAATTGAATTTAAAAGTATTCCGAAACTAAATATGTCAACATGAGAAAATTTATTTGGAACACTCTGAATCAGACTACGAAATTCGTTTCGTGAAATTCGATCGTTTCCAGCTCCGTTTGGGTTTTTCCATATGGAATAGCAACGTATATCAGTACCAATTAACGACTTTTGATAGGATGATCGTGCTACTGATATCTGTATACCGTTTTGAACGTCTCGTCATGCTGATCTCTATGGTATATTTATTTCTGTATTTTGAGGTCCCGTACGCGATGGAAAGCGCGAAACAGTTAATTGTAGCGGTATCCTTTTTGAAATATTTTAGTTCTAGCATCTTTTCATTGTCCAACGGTCGAAATCAAATAGCCATTTCTTTTAATATTCCCTGAATTGTCGTGATTGACTTTTCCCATTTTCATTGCTTTATAATTATTTTATGTTTTCTCTGCCTCTTGGTCTCATCTGTCTGTTCACTATTCGAAACATATAGTATATACAATGTTACAGCAGAGCAAGTTACTTCTTCCTTTTCTATATGTTATGTTTATAGTATATATATTATCTTATAAAAAGGGGGATGATATCTATTTTATAGTTTATATTATATTTGCAGCAATATGTTATTTGGAAAACAATAGCACGTATAAGTAGCATATGCGTATATTATATAACTAATAAAGTAGGGTCTGCATATATATTTTACTTGTATGTGTGGTACAGTTTGTATATGGTCTGCGTCTTCTTTAGTGTAATGCATGTTTATATATTTTTGTTTAAAAACTGCATCTCTTTTCATGGCCAAGCCCATATATATATGTGTGTGTATATATATAAAGTATTTATGCATATAAAGGTTACTTGGTTGTATAATATGTTTATCTACAATATATTTGTTATGTATATAGTTTATATCTAGATATATATTTATGTTATATACACTATTTATTTACTTTTTGTAGTATGGGTTTTTCTCTTGCACTTATCTTGTTTTGTTTCTAATTAATATATGTATGTAACGATCTGGTATTTTCAACCATTCGCATCTGCACATGTCGGACTTGAATTGCTCAAAATATCATATTGTAAATTTAAATTTGGCAAAACTCAGCATATACATTAAATAAATCAATCACAGAATCACAGACACAGAGTACAGAGTAATAATATGCAGCGGAATAAACAAATAATAGTTCATGAAGCTACTATATAAACATCAGAGTTAGAAATAAAATACAACAGAATATCTCAAATATAGTGAAATCTACAGTGCAAACAGATGACCTCTCTGAACAAATCAACTGGAAGAGCTGAAAGTTGAATCGATAGTGGGATCTCCAACGAAGCTCCAAACTCTAAAGGTGAGTCTCAAATGCTGTACCGCTCAGTCTGACCCGACCGTAAAGCAACACAAAACACTCGAGTCATGATTAACTTTCTTATATCAATAAATCCAACGCAAGTGAAATATCAACTGAGATGCAAGTAACTTAGGGGTTGTTTGGGATAACCATCCTCTAAGGATCCAAGGACTATCTACAGTGTAGAAATATACACTATGACACCATGGTCATTTCAAATTAGTTTATACTTCAAAACCAAAATATCATATTCATTTCAAATATATCTATTTTCCAAAATAGTGTATATATATATATATATATTGAATAACTTATAAAGTAAAGTATTTATAAGTTTCTCAAACTTCACAAATCGCTTTAAAATCAACTCGACTTTCCATTTCAAATTTAATTCAATCTCAATGAATCAATTTCCATTCAATTCAGTTTCTGACTAAACAAATTCAAATTTTATCGATTTCAAATACAGATTTGAACCACAAAATAAACCATTTAAATTTAGTATACTTCAAAATCAACATATTTCAAAGCTTTAAATATTCAACATTTCAAAGACTAAACTTGATAATTGCATTTATCTCCCAATTTGACTTCACTATTATTTAGTTTTGGAATATTCACTTAATAAATTCAATATTATTTATATGACCTTAAATTACATTCTCTATATATTACCTTCGATTTCTTTAGACGTGAAATATCCATTAAATTAATTAAATCAAAATCAAGTCATAAGATTGTATTTTAAAGTTTTGAATTCAAGCTTCACATCGATTTAATTAAATAAAATCCTTAATTAAATACAATTTCAAATAAGTCTCAGATATATCTTCCAACCTTTGCTTATGAAATTGTTCCACAAATTTATTTCTAAAATACAAATTTAATAAATCCTTAAACATATTCATATAAATTAAATCAATCTTAATTAAATTATATATTATTATTAAATCTATATATATAATAACCTTTATATATAATGTTTTAAATCAAAATTTATTAAAATCATATATTTCTTTTCAAAACCATAATATCTATACAGACCAATGGCATTGGTGCATAATTTTCTATTCTATGGTCAAATAATACGGATATTTATCATTTCAATCCGTAATTTAATATATATATATATATATATACGGGTAGATATCATTTAGACCTATAATCCTGAATTCAAATCAAATGAAAATCGCTTGGGTCTATCATTTCAACCCATAACGATTTTCTCCTATTCTATAGCCCGTTCGGTATGTATCATTTCAACCCATAGTGGATTCTATACTAAAAGGGAACTTGCAGAGTGATATCAAATAATATAAAATATAACAACAGGCGTATATCATCAATATAATATAAATAATAGGATATGGTGTCATATCCCACAGGTGAACAATTACAGAAAATAGTATATATAACAATTTAGATAACTACAGCAACATATTTCAATTGTCGTTTCAAATTTAAATTAAATTTAATAAATATAAGAACGTTAATCGTGAGTGATTGCTCACCTTTCGAGGTTAGAGATGAACGAGAATAAGATGAGTTACAAATCCAAGCATGAATTTCGAAGCAAAGCACGATGGACACGAGTTTGACGATCAAAGCTGATAAATAGGAATCGATGAAAAAAATGAATTAATTTTGGTATAACTAAAATGTATACATTATTATTATATTTCAATACTAAATTTATGACAAATCTACTAAAATGCTATAAAATTCCAAAATCAATATTTAATACATAAATAAGCTTATATACGTAAGCTACAAAGTCGCAATATAATTTACATTTTAAAATCAAATAACTTGGCTTTATTCCGTACAGAGAAACCATCCCAACCAGAATATATACAACATATGTAGACCAATATATAAATGCAATCTTGACTTTATATCATCTAATATATGTAAAAATATATGAGCGACACAACTTGTAAAACTATAGCATAATAAAAGTAAGCGCAAGCCAACAAGAATAAATAAAAAGAAAAGTAACTATAGATATAAACGCTTTGTAACAAGTATTTAACTCAAAAAGGTTAATATCATATAAACCATATTATATATGACTACACTTCACACAGCCATAAAATTTAACATATACATACAAATATATAAAGCAACGCACATATCAGGTTACTAAAATGTTCACACTAACACACACGTGACACTAGTACACACGTGACACGTATAACGGACCCATAAGCACTTATATATATATATAAAATCTTATATAAATATAACAGACCCTACAATAACAAAATGCAGACAATATGTGAATACAAATATATATATATATATATATATAAACCAAATGCATACATAAATATATTCAAATAACGGATGATATGATGATTATGATATATACAACTATCACCATAATAATGCAGCCTACAAGCCCACACAAGCAACAGTCTACATGCAGCTTATATTAGTTTGTAAACAACAGACTGTAGAAAAACTAATGTATAACTGATATATAACTGCAAAGTCAAAACGCATAGATCTAAGAGATATACCTCAAACAAAGAAAAGGAAAAGTAGATGAAGAGCTCGGCACTGATGGGTTTAGAAGCAGAAGGCAAAGATGGCACGGTTGTTGATTGAAGAAGCATGCAATTCGGCCAGAAGAGAGTCTCGAGTTGAGGGAGGTGCACGGCAAAGGCGACGAGTTCAGGTCGGCGAGGCTTTCGGATGGGTAGCCGAGCACAGGGAAGGGTAGGCTCTCGCGTGCGTCTTCACGGTGGTAGGGAGGATTGTATATGGTGGTGAGGAAATGGAAGCATGGTGGCTATTGGTGCGGAGGGTGTTGCGATCGATGGGTTTCAAGTTGTGGCGCGTCTGGAGGCAAGTGGAGGGGAAATGGCTGTTGGTGGTGGAGGTTTATTGCGCGAGGTGAAGAGGTGAAGGTTGAGGTGATTGCGTTGAAGGAGGGGCCGATCTCACCTGCGGCCGAGAGCAAGAGGAAGGAGGGGGGAGACCGATGGCGTGTGAGGCTCGGTGAAAGGATTATGAGGCGCAACTAGACGCTGCATGGAAATGAAGGTGGGAAGAAATAGAATGAAAATAGGAAAGAGGATGGAAAATATAAGGTCGGCAACTATGTGTTGAGCACGGAAGGTGTGAGCAGTTTTAGTAGAAAGAAAATGAACGGTTTTGAAAGACGAAGTGCAGTGAAAATTTTAACCACATGCACCACATATATTATTATTTTTTAAAGCATGAACGAACCAGTGAAAAAGGTAGAAATAAAAGGCTAGTAAAAGTAGGAAAGAATATATTAGAAAATAACGATTTTAGTAGCAACGGTCATCGACTAATTTAGCTGAGCAATTAATGCTTGATTGGACCACACAATTCAAATTTTGAAACCTGAAAGAAGTAGTAAAGTCACACATTAAGTTACCATTATGACGAATCGTCTTTGTTTCCGTCGCGTACGGACCTCAAACAAAGAATGAGTATACCGCAACGATCAACACGTCGAGACGATCAAAAAGGTATATATAGATCAATGGTATGATTGAATTATAAAATTTCGAATTTCTGCTAGCAGAAAACGCAGCAAAAATACAGAAAATAAGGAGCTAAATAAGTCCAAATTTGATGAAAAGAAATTTGACGACTCACTCAAATGATGATTTACAAATTTTCTGTATAAATATATTTAGGTTTGGAGTACATTTTATTATTATCAAATATTTGCTATAAAATAAAATTACACAATAAAATAAACATTCATTTTATCCGATGAAAATTTATCGGCTACTATATTTAAATAGACGTATTCCAAATAGTAATTATTATTTTTTCAAATTTTATTGTTTAAAATTTCACAAAATTTCAATTAATTTAATAAATAAAATCACTATATTTATGGGTCGTTGTAATATATCTATCGGGTTATATATATTTATATGTTTATTATATTAATGGATATATATACTAGTAATTGTTTGACGTATGATAGGTATATGAAACTATATAAACTAATGTAGTATTTGTTGCGTTATATAAGCTTGGTTATATATACATATAAATCTGTTGTATTTATACCTATGCTGTCAGATTTCAGGATTGTATAAATTGCAGTGTGATATGTTAATATATAAGTAGTATCGCGGTATATAATCTATTATTATATGGTATTATACTAATCATGTTTTGTTGTATATGCAGATATTACTGTTTACTTTGTTGTTTTGATTTCGGTTAAATATTTATACAGTTTATATAAGGAAGTATGAGTTTATAGGGGTTATATATATAGTAAGTGTATTGTTACAGTTTTTAAAGTTGTAAAAGTTTTACAGTTTATAAATAGTTTAAGTTTTATAATAAAGGTGATTTCGGCTGAAAATGTATATTTTGGTTCCAAATTATATATAGTAGCTAGGCTCTTATAAAAGCATATAAGTCAATTTATATACATATATAAGTTTGTGTAAGTTTTAATTCTGTCTAATATTTCAAATACTTATATAAATATAGTTTTTTCTTATAAATATATTTCGAATATTGTATATTCCAATTATAGTTTATATACATAAGTTTGTATATGTGTTGTATAGTTTGGAAGTTTATTTCCAAAATTCGAGGAGTGCTGGCATTTCCTATAGCTCAGGTACATTGTTAGTTTATAATAAATATTGACTTAAAAATATATGTCTATATATCTATTCGATTGTATCCTATGTTTAAAAGAATACATGTGATATATTAGTTATATAGATATATAGTTAAAGAGCATATATTACATTTGTTTCCTTTGGCTTAGTAGCTATTATATGATTTTACAATATATACGTTACAATGATATTTATTTTATATATATACGCGCGTGTGTGTATATATATATTAATAAAGTATTTATATATGGTATATTTAGTTTTCAGAGATTTATCAGTAAGCTATATTGATTCTATAAATTATACTGATGTCAATAAAGCAAATTTGTTTAAATTTTAAATGTAGTATATATATAATATAATATAATAATAAGGTATATATTTTCAGTTTAGATCGAAATTGATTGGATTGTTTTCATTGATTCCTGCTATCAGCTTTGTCCGTCGAACTCGTGTCCATCGTGCTTTGCTTTGGAATTCATGCTTGGATCCGTAACCCAATTCATTATCTAAACCCCTCTAACCTCGAAAGGTGAGCAATCACTCACGATTAACGTTCTTATATTTAATAAATTTGATTTCAATTGAAATGACAATTGAAATATGCTATTGTTAGTTATTTACATTGATATTTATGCTATTATTTGTATCTGTTCACCTGCGAGATATGACATCATACCTTGTTGTTTATCTGTTATTTATATTGACGATATGTGCATGTTGTATATTACTAAATATCTGTTATCATTCTGCAAGTTCCCTGTTAGTATAGAATTCACCATGGGTTGAAATGATACATACCCGAACGGTCAGTACAATAGGAGAAAATTGTTATGGGTTGAAATGTTAAACCCAAGCGATTTTCAAATTGAATTGAATTTGGGACTGCGGATTGAAATGATAAATATCCGTATTATTTGACCATAGTATAGAAAATTATACACAGACACCGTTGGTTTATAGATATAAATATTTTGAAACGATTTCTATGATTTTGGAGAGAAATATATGGTTTTAATAAATATTGATTCTTGGAATATTATATATAAAGGTTATTTTATATATAGATTTAATAACAAAATTTAATTTAACTAAGATTGATTTGACTAATACGTATTATGATTAAATATTTATAAAAAAATTATATTTCAAAAATAGTTTTTTGTAATAATTCGAATAAGTTAAGATTGGGAAGATAAATTTGAATTTCTTGAAATTGTATTTAATTAAGAATTTTATTGATTAAATCGATTTGGAACTTATTGAAATTGAGATTTTAAGATATGATCCAATAACTTGATTTTATTTAAAGTGATTAAATGGATATTTCAAGTTTTAAATAAATCAAATGAAATATTGAGTTTAATGTAATTTAAGGTTATTTAAATGATAATGGATTTCTTAAGTGAATATTTCAAAACTAAATAATAATGAAGTTAAATAAGATATATATGAAATTATCAATTTGGTTTTGAAAGTGCTATAATTTGGAAATATATATGAAATGGAAATTATATTCTAGGTTTGAAGTATAAATCATTTTGAAATGACCATGATGTTATAATGATGTTGGACGTATTACATATATTTCTATATAGTAGATAGTTCCATGGACCCTTAGAGGATGGTTGTCCCAAACATCCTCTGAGTTACTTGTATTTCAGTTGATATTTCACTGGAGTTAGATTTATTGATATAAGAATGTTAATCCTGACTCAAATCTTTTGTGTTTTGCTTTACGCTCGGGTCATACTGAGTGACACAACATTTGAGACCCACCTTTGGAGTTTGGAGCTTCGCTTGGAGATCCAAATATCGATTAAGCTTTTAGCTTTTTCAGTTAATTTTTTCAGAGATATCATCTATTTGTATTCAAGACTTAACTATATTTGAGATTCTGCTGTATTTTCTTTTAACTCTGATGTTTGTATAGTAGCTTCATGAACTACTATTTATCTA
Organism: Allium cepa; assembly: GCA_030765085.1. Taxonomy (NCBI): domain Eukaryota; kingdom Viridiplantae; phylum Streptophyta; class Magnoliopsida; order Asparagales; family Amaryllidaceae; genus Allium; species Allium cepa. The sequence goes on along the minus strand of CM060943.1, from coordinate 275,569,894 downwards.
TTCTGCTGCATTATTTTACTCTTTGTCTATGATTCTATGATTGATTATTTACTGTATATGCTAAGTTTTTTCAAATATAAATTAAAAATATGATATTTTGAGCAATTCAAGTTTGACATGTGCGGATGTGAATGGTTGAAAATACCGAGTCGTTACAGTTGGTATCAGAGCCAAGTTTTAGGAAAAACTTAGCATATATGGTAAATTTCATTTCAGAATCACTTTCGTTCGAGCTTGAATTCCTTCCTCTTTGATTCGGATTTCTTTCAAACTTTGGAACCTAAACTTCATTTTGAAATCCATTCTTGTCCCTCCCTATTTGTATTCTTTGATTCTGGAGTATCTCATAATCCCACTTTCAATGATCTCTATATAAAAATCGACGGTCCTGCCAATCTTTGAATGATTTGTAAAGAGGTGAAACTCCTTTAAAATTGGCATTGATTCACCGGAGATTTTTATACCCTCGGTTTTGATGCTGCTACCTCTTGTTAGGCTGAATTCTATCTTGGAGATCAAATGTCAATTTGCCTTAGAATTCCGCATCGATCATATTCCTAAAGTTACGGTTAACCCGGTTAAGGTCACCCGTGATTTATATAAAGTATATCGATCTTCTATTTTGTTATATAATTATCTCATCTTCGTTCGATCCTATCTTCGAATCAGAATTTATTTGATTAGAGTCCCTCTAATTTGAATCTCTATCTTTGTTTTGGAATCCATTCTTGAATCATCCTTCGAAAAATCGGTTTTGTTTGTATTTTAGAAATTGATTTATACACCGAAATTATTATTTTGATAAGAATGGTTATCTTAAATATAAAAGCAAATTGTTTTCGATAAGGATTATATACCTTTCAAAAACTATAATTTGAAGTTTCGAAAGGATCTGAAATTTTCTTATTTTTTATAAGAAATTTATTTATACAAAAATGATTTATAACTGAAGGGTTTTCAATTTGAAATTTGAGCAATTAAACTCTGGTATTTTGAAATTGGTTTTAAGATTTCGAAAATATATAATACTACGATTTGAAAGTATTTTCCGAATAAGAAATGTTTCAAATGACTTCAAATGAGTTCTGATTATTTTAAAGAAATTTCAAAGAAGTTTTCAAGAAAATAGAAGTCCAGAACTCTCTTACGTCGCTGGAGAATGATTTCGGTGATGAGTGCACGCATCATCGACATTGATTTTCGAGTTTCAAAGTGCGGGAGAGGCCAATTTAGTAGCTTTGCTATGCGAATGATTTTGTGAAACCAATTTTGATTTCAAATTTCGAAGTATGATTTGATTTTCGAAAGATATATGTATATATATTTGAAACTATTTGAAGTGAACCGATGTTCGGTCCTTGAATTTCGGTGTTGATTTAGTATAACCCTATCTATTGAAAACTGATTTACTGGTTTGTTACTGATTTCCAACTCTTTGATTTAAAATTTGATTTCTCCGACTATTTTGAATGTTCGAACACTTCCAAATCGAGGTTTAATTTTTCAAAGCTAAGTATTTCAAAAGGGTATGAATATTTGATACAGTATATGAGTTTATTTTTTTATGTTCAAGTATGAAGTAATATGATTTAAATAAGTTTGAAACTGTTTTGTTAAGCAAATGAATAAGACTATTTTGAACTATACTAATATGAAGTTTAGTTTTTAAATGTTTTGAATAAAATTTAGTTTTAAATAATTTGCAAAAGGTAAATTGGATCTTTCAAATAGAAATAAATAATTTAAAGGTTTAAAAAGGGATGGTTATAAATTTGATGATCATTTTTGGATATAATTGGTTTTGAGAAAAATATTTGGTTTCGAAAATAGATTGGAATTTAAAACCCAGTATTTATATGATGGTTTTGGAAATGAATTTGTTTGACTTAAATCACTTGATTTGGAAACTAGGTTAATTTTCTAAACCTATTATTTGGAAACTTTGAAACTGGAGATACTTAATTTGGAAGAAATAATTTGGTGAAATTGTATATGATTTTGAAACTGAATTGATATTGAAATTTGAATTGAAATTGAGAATCGTGTTTTATTAAGTACTTGATTTGGGAGTTATCGAACTTATATAAAATTGATTTGTATAAGTACGAAGTTGATTCGAAAACTATTGATTTGGGAAAGCTACTCAATTTGAAAAGCGAAATCTTATACAATCGAAGATTATATAAATGTGATTTGATGTACTATTGATTTTGAAAAGTGTTCGATTTGAAAATGAAATCTTACATATAATTGACTTTATATAAGTATAATATTTGAAACTGATTTGAAAAAGGAACTATATGATGCATATTTTCGAAGTAAAGATATGGAAAGTGCCTTCTGCTTGATATCCGCTTTGTGGCCACATTGTGGATTCATTCTGTTGATATTATTCTCTTTGATTTGGTTTTTCGGATATGATACTTGAGTGTCCTTTGAATTCCATGGCGTTACCCGTGGTCGCTTTCGTAGTATAATCCGCAAGGCGGAGATTGCTTAAAGGGTACGAATGTTTCCTGGGGGATCCAGGCGTAACCATTTTGTATCCGCCGTCTACCGGTTTTGTTGTGGTAGCGTAATCCGCAAGGAAAAGATTGCTTGAACGGTATGGATGTTTCCTAGGGGATCCAGACGTAACCATTGTGTATCCATGGTTTACCAGTTTTGTTATCGCGGCATAATCCGCAAGGCAGAGATTGCTTAAAGGGTACGGATGCTTCCTGGTGGATCCAGGCATAACAATTGTGTATCCACGATCCACAGTTTTTGGTTATCATGGCAAAATTCGCAAGGCGGTGATTGCTTAAAGGTACGGATGTTTCTTGGGAGATCCAGGCATAATTATTGTGTATCTACGATCCATGATTCAGTTGATTTGTTTGGATTGTACTTTCCATATTGGTTTTGAAGTTTTTCAAGTATTTTCACTGGGTGTTGAAACAGGCCTACCAAGTACTTGAAGAATTCTAGCTTTGCGCCGGATCAACGCATTGCCAGATTCTATAACAACGAGTGTGACGACCCGGAATTTTGAGCAATATCAATTTAATAATCTTTGATAATAATTAAATTGATTTGATCATTTATATTTTCAATTGATAGGTTAAAACTCTTTTAAAGGCTGATAATAATAATTAGTTAATATCTATTAATATTTTTCTTTGCAATATGAATTGGCAAATTTAATTCTTTTGAAAGTTAATAATATTTTGATTTGAAAATATTTATTTTTGGTAATTTAAAATTGGTAAGATTTATTTTATTTTCTATTTATAATATATATATATATATATATATATATATTGATATGTCTTGTAAATAGGGAATGTTTTAATGTAATAAAACTTTATATTCAAATTGTAATATATATGAATGTATATATTGTGATTTGAGATTTGTTTTAAAATTTAATATGGAATTAAAAAATTTAATGTTAGAATGTTTCTATTTGAAATGTGTATATATATTTGTATATATATTTGAAATATGAAAATTATTAATTTAAATTTAACAAGAGTTTTTCAAACTTTAATATATATAGTATTGAAAATTTGAAATGTTAATTTGATTTAATGCCTTTGAAAAGATATTTGAAATTCAGATATCTAAATAACAAAGTTAATTGCTTATTATTATAAACATATAGTTCAACTTGAGTTTTAGATAAGATTTAAATTTAAATTTCATTTTCTTAATATCCTTTCATTTTAATTTTAACACAAGATAAATTTATTTTAAAAAATTTAAGAGTTGAATTAGAATAGATGTTTCAAACATATAAACATTAAATTGAATTAAAAATGTAAGTTACTTGATTTCGTATGAATATTTATTAAAGTATAAGTATGTACGTTTTATAATTCATATGAATACTACATAAATATATGTATATAAGGCTTAAATAAATTATTAAAGATAAAATAACATTTAAAACATTAATTAAACATTAAAATAACATTTAAAAGAAAACATTAATAAAAAAATAGTAACACTTGTTAATCTTTTAGTGTGGGTTAAGACAAGTGTAAGATTCTATAACATTAAAGTGACAAATGTCTTCGACATTAATAATAAAATTTAAGATGTAATTGTAAATTATAAAAGATAAGTTTTACTTTCAGCTGAATATTTTCTCATTTCAACAAAATTGCAAATCAAAACAAAGATATAAACTCAAACAAAAATACAAAAACAAAGATCTGAAAGGAAAAATGGAAACTGTAAACCTGAGATAGAAAGAAATCTGCAATTCAATCTAAAAACATGATGAGGAGATGATAGAAATTCAAAAATCAATGCAAGTTTTTCAAATAAAAATCAGAGGCAAAGGGAATTCAACATGCAGATGAATTTAAAAGCCTGGAAAGAAAAAAATGCAGTTCTGTCTTTCACTTAATCAAGGTGAGTAAATGAATTTCTTTTAAAAACAGTTTGAGATCTGAATTTCATCATGTTTGGAAATTGAGCACCTTGATATCATTTGAACACTTGGATTAAAAATCTGATGCATGTTTAAATTTTGTATATTGATTGTCTGTAACATTTCAAAGAAATGTCACTGTATTTAGAACACAGTTTCAATATTTCATAATAAAATTCGATATCTAAATTTTTGATTTGAATTGGCCTATAAGTTGTAAACAATAGTTGTGTAAAATCATGATATATTCCTTCTAAAATAATTATAGGTTTTTATAATGGGTATTTAGTTCAAATTTAGAGATTTACAGTAAAAAATTTAATATGGGTCAAAACGAATTGAATCAATTTTTGAGTTTGAACTACCTAATTGATTTCGTAATGCCAAATTATGATTTTTGGAATTGGAATCATGATTTTTAGAGGCGAATTTCGTGGACAATTCGAAGGTGATCGGAATGGGGAGTTTGACCTTTTTCCGGCGTCACAGTGAACTGAGGGGGGGTCGTGTTGGTGTGTGGAGATAGAGGGGCCTATGGTGGTCTCTAGAAAAATACAGTAGTGGTCGGCCGATGGCCATGGTGGCGGCGGAAGGCAATTAAATTCTGGTGCCCTAGTTTTATCATAGTTTGGAACCATGGTGATTTCTTCACCACAAGATAATCGAGTGTAACAGGCTTCGGATTGATGGAAGTAGAGTTGGTGACAAGTTCACGGCTGAAGGTAGTGGCACTTAAGGTGGTCGGATTTTCAAAGGGAACTCTGTCAGTGACGAAGTGGTGATATTGCTTCAGGCAAATTGGAGGTTCGATTACTTGTATTTCGATTCTTGATCGAACTTGGTTTTCTTGGTTTGGATCATGGTAGCTTGGGTCGAAAGTGAAGTGTCGAAGGCAAGAATGGAGTTCGCCATCGTACGGCGTGGTGGTGCACATTTAAATGCACAGGATCATGCATTATGTGATGATGGGGATGGGTTTTGGAAGATGATGGTAGGAACTCGAGTACTACTTCAGGTATTTAGGAATTTGGCTTGAAGCAAGAGAAGAGGTAGAGAACTCGGGGTGTTTGCTTGTTTTACCTGGGATAGGCTCGGGTATTAGATATTCAGGCTTTAGAACAAGATGTTTAAGTTGATAATACAAAGGAAATTTAATTTTAGGAATTAAGTTTTTAAAACAAAGGTTAAACAAGCTTCAAAACTAAATTTGTTTCAAAGTTATGTTTTAAAACAAGTTTATATATCTTAAAATATGAAAGTTTAAAAATAATAAAATAAGTGGATTTTGAAATAAGTTGTATTAAACTTTATTAAATAACTTTGGCAAAGTTATAAAAAGATTCAAAAGTTTAATTTAAAATATGTTTATTTATAAATTGATTTCTAAAAGATTATATTTTATTTTAAATAAAGTATAATGATTAAGAATTTTATAATCAATTATAATGAAGATTTATATTATGTAAATTAAAATTTTATTTATCTAAAGATAAATAATTGTGAGAATAATTGTGATAATTCAATTAAAATTTATAAATAAGTGTTATTGATTAATATAAATGATTTAATTAAGACGATGTTTTCTTAATCAAGAATCTTTATTATATAAGAAGTTAAGAATCATTTAATTAATTTTAAATAATTAAGTTAAATAATTAATTAAATGATTAATTAGTGATTAATTAAGACAATCACTTAGGGGTTAATCTTATATAATTACTTGGGAAGTGATTAAGGTAATTAAGTGGTTAAGTACTAGAGGTAATTAAGTAAGAGTTAATTACATTATGAAAGGTAATTAAGTAATGTGATTAAGAGTTAATCACTTGAGTTATTAATTAAAGAATTAACTAATAATTAGTTAAAGGTTTAAATTATTTAATTAATGGTTAAATTAATAAAAGGATTAAAGTAATTAATTAAGTGATTAATTGCATGTTAAAGTAATTAATTAAGGAAGAACTTAATTAATGGAAATAATCATTAATTAATGAAAATAATTAATTAATTATTAATTAATAATTTAAGAATAATTAATTTATAATTTAGTTTTGATTACTAAATGTAATTAAAGTAATTAATTAAAGGTGATTAATTAAAAAGTAATTAATTATATGTGATTAATTAAAAGTAATTAATCAAGTAGTTTTAATTAAAGGTAATTAATCAAATGTGATTAATTAAAAGAGATTAATCAGGTGTAATTAATTACAGGATAATTAAGGAATAATTATCAGAATAATTAAAGAATAATTAATCAAGGTTGATTAATTTAGAAGGTAATTAAGAGGTAATTACTTAGTATAATTTGGAAGTAATTAATCAGGATGATTAATTAATATGGTAATTAAGTAAGAATTACTTAAAGTAATTAAGTGATAATTAATCAGGGAAGATTAATTGAAGTGGATAATTAAGTGATGTTAGTTAATTAATTTGTAATTAATTAATGAATAAGAAGTTGGATTGAAGATAATCCAAGTGTTTAAGTAAGAATTAATATAATTTAAGGATTAATTAAATTAATTAAGGATTAATTTAGTTTAAGGATTAATTAAATTAATCAAATTTGAATCAAACTTGTTTATGAAAGATTAATGATTGGATGATATATATCATTGGATGAGTTAATGATATTGGTTGTTGCTGGATGACATTGATTGATGGGTGATGATGTGAATATGCTATATCTGAATGTGGTATATATGCTGCTTTGTGATATGTATAGATGCATGTGATAATAGATGCTTATCTATCTGTGTAATATGATACATCCATTTATGTTAAGTGATATTTTCTGAAATATCTATTGTTTAAATCCCTTAAGTATAACTTGGACATTAAAATGGCGTTTGGATTCGATGAGACCGGGATCGGGTTTCCATATTTGGATATCCGAAAACCACATCGATTCCAATTAAACGTTAGGTTGTTAATCCAAGTGGAGCAAGTGAAGACTCGAGGTGTAAGGGCTATACGTCAGTATAACTTTGTGGGTGATTCCGTAATGAGTTTGACGGAATAGTGCTTATAGGTTCGAGATGGTGATTTAGAGTGCAAGGGCTATGGTCATTGACTCTGAGGGTGATTCCAAAATGAGTGCAACGAGTTAGTGCCTTCGGTTTCGTTCGAACCCGGAACGAACTTGTATGGATTGAATGCTTTCAGAACATCGTCAGGTGGACGATGAGCATTCTAAGATAATTGGTCCTATAAAGGTAATCGCAGCCTCAAGCCTCATCAACCGGGAATGGCTAAAATAGGGGAGGTGCAGCAAGGCTTCGTGGGTAGCTCCCACTGGAGAGCGAGATACATCCCTGTCTAGATGTCCCTTTTTATTTCGGCTTTGTGGGCAGTTGGAACTGCAGCCAACTGCGGGGTGGTCTTGTTCAGGACTGTTCAGTAAGGAATGGTCCCGGCCTTGTGTTGCAGGGGAGTTAGGGTGGCTCCTCGGTACGGTGATCTAGGCCACGTACTGTGACGGGCGGTACCCCAGTAACCCTGCCACTGATGGAAACCCATTTTCCCTACGAGACCCTACGGTTTTGTTTGTACTACCCACTTTTGTGGCTAGTAGCTGGAATTTAATAGATGTAACAATTTCGGCTATTTCATATTTATTTGAAAACCCTAGACACTATTATAGTATCACTGGATTTCCTATCAAATGTTTTGGTTAGCGTAAGGTAAATTTTTTTCCATGTTTATGTTTGGGAAGTCTTACGTGATACCTTTTCTTTTCAGAGGATTTTCTAAAGTTAAGCAATCTTAAACCGTTTACTCACACCAGACCCCTGTCTGACCCGAGTGTTTATTTTCCTTTTTTATTAAACTCTTGGGTACTCATATTATATATGAGTATTCAAGTGATTCAGGTTATCCTTGACGAAATCTGGAGGAGCTTTGGAGCAGGAGGCTTCAGCGTGTAGATACATAGTTAGAGTTTCCGCTGTGTTGATATTCTGTATGATTGTCTTGTATTGTATATTAGACAGAAATGTTATAACTGTCTAAATTTGAGTTGTTTAGTTGTGTACTCTGATGTATATGATACTATGTATATGTTCTGTATTTATATCTAAATCGTTCCGCTGTGAGATTCGGATGTGTTGTTTTTCTTTCTTCTCTTTCTTTTCTTCTTCTATCCCTTTCTTTCTTAATTAGTGATGCGATTTTCTGGTAATAGAAAGTCAGGTCGCTACAGTTGGTATCAGAGCATTAGGTTGAGTGAATACCTAGGCTCTGGAGAGGTGTCTATCTTGAGAGAGCGTACTTGTAATTTATATATATATATATATATATATATATATATATACACACACACACACATATACATATATACTTATATATAACTACCTAATCTGTTGGGTTATCTGTTTGGATTTTCCAACATAGGTTATAAAGGTAGATAAGGTAGGAGTGTGTGGAACACGACTACCACTAATGGAAGAGGTTTATATGTTGTGGTTGGAGGTGGATCTGTCGAGATTGTAGATCTAATACCGTCTCGAATAAGTTGTGTAGATTGGTGAAAGGATTTCTTTGAGTCTAGAGGAAGTCTTTTTCAAGAATTGGAGTATATTCTTGAAGTGTGAGGTTGATTTGTTCTCAAGTGGACAGGAATTTCCAAGAGTTGAGTTGTCCGCTGAGAAGAAGCAAGTGGTGGTATCTTGATAGCTTCAAGAAGGAATAGCTATGGTGGGATGCAGTTTCCATAGATGGTTCTGAAGATGTTTCTTTTGGAGCCAGTTTTAGATGGTGTTGGAAGAGCAATTGATGTCTACTGCAATGAAGATTCAGATGTTTAGGGATTTTCTGGATCTCAAGTAAGGGTGTCTTGTCTATATTGAAGTTTGAGACTAAGGTCGATGAGTTACCTCATTTCAGACATGGTCTCATTTGTTTCCTTAAGAGATAAGTGGTTGGTGTTGGTTTGGAGCCGAGTTTCTTGAGAAGATGTCGACTCGTCTCAAGGATCTTTTAGTGGAATTGGGTGATAGTTTTGAGTTTCAAGAAGTTTGTGGTTAAGGAAGATCTTTTGTCTTAGTAGTATCATTGAAGTGAAGTTTGGCAGCAACAGCGTGACCTATTTCTTCGATGATTTAGTAATCTTTGGGATTCTTCTATCAACAGACCAGGCAGATAGTGAAAGCTTATCCATTTCTTTGGGAGGCTCAGCAAAGCGAGATATCTGTTGGAAGTGATCTATCAGTTTCTGATAGGTAAGCAATTCTTGAAGATTTGTCTTGATAGGAAAAAGCTGTTCTAGTTGGGGAGACAGTTCTTTGGAATCTGAACTGAGTAGGATCGCAAAAGTGACTTGCGATTAGTTTGGGAATCTTTGAATATTCTTGGTTTGGGAATTGAGGCATCTCGAGTAGAGGAGAAAGCTATGGAAGTAATCGGAGGTTCTCCAGATGTTTTTGAGGGAATTAGAAGTTGGCCCGAATCGGAGATTGAGTTTTCTTATCGACTTGGAATTCAGGAGTAATTTTGATGGTTCAACCATATAGTGGGATGACTCTTAGAGCGAGAAGAGTTGGGTAAGACAGCTCGGGATTCTTTGGATTGATCATCTTATTCTAAGTTGAGATTCTGCTGGGATGTTTCATCAAGAGGAAGGGTCACTTAAATGTTATGGATTGGATGAACTGTGTATGGAGAAAGATTGTGCATGTGATCTTCGATAGCATTCTTATCTGCTCTAGATCAGAGTTGTGCAGCGGAAGCGAGTTGGCATTTATTCTAGTATGGAGCAACCGGATGTTGCAGTAGAGGATTTCTACAGGAAATTCAAGCATGAAGGAATTTTCTGGATTTGAAAGGTAAGATTGTCAGGTGCAACTATTTGGCTATTCCAGATAAGAGCTGTAGGTTTGAAGTCCACTAATGCTTGTGGAATAATGTTGTGTATTGGATTTCAACAAATTTTTGAGAGAGTCATTTTGTTGAGTAGGATCTGGAGATTGGCCTGATTTTAGTCCAATTTGTTTCATGGAGAAATCAGCAAGGGTTAAGCTGATCAGGAATATTGAAGGTGACTCGGAGCATCAGTAGAGTTGTGCAGTTAGAATTGAGGAGATTTGGGATGTGAAGCTGGAATTTGGATATTGTTTTAGTTTTATCCAATCAAAAGAGATATAAGATTGGGTAAAACTGGAAAGTTAGCTCTGGAGGAATTTTGAGTTTTCCTGTGTTCTCTGAAGATTTGATTTTGATCTACAGGGTTGAATTACCAGTTTGGATAACTGGAATTCATTGTATTTCACATATCTCTGAGGAATATGTGTATGATTCTTCGAGTAATAGAATCAGTAGTTAAGAAGGATTGGTAGTTGAGATGGTCTTGGGTTTAGTCTGATATCTTGTTCAGATTTGAAGAATCGGATAAGGGAGTTCTTGGTTTTAATAGTATAGTTACTTAAGATTTGTAGAGAGAGTATTCTAGTATAGGTATCTGGAAACTCTTGATAATATTAGTAAGTTCTATTCAGAATTTTTTGGATAGATAAAATTGTTTGTTTGAATTGGTTGCTATTATTGATAGTGTATGATTGATTGGTTGATTTCTAATAAAAATTTAAATTCTTTAGCTGGGTTATTAAATTATCTTTGCTTTTAAATTTCGGGGACGAAATTCTTTTAAGGAGGGAGGAATGTGACGACCCGGAATTTTGAGCAATATCAATTTAATAATCTTTGATAATAATTAAATTGATTTGATCATTTATATTTTAAATTGATAAGTTAAAATTCTTTTAAAGGCTGATAATAATAATTTGTTAATATCTATTAATATTTTTCTTTGCAATATGAATTGGCAAATTTAATTCTTTTGAAAGTTAATAATATTTTGATTTGAAAATATTTATTTTTGGTAATTTAAAATTGGTAAGATTTATTTTATTTTCTATTTATAATATATATATATATTGATATATATTGTAAATAGGGAATGTTTTAATGTAATAAAACTTTATATTCAAATTGTAATATATATGAATGTATATATTGTGATTTGATATTTGTTTTAAAATTTAATATGGAAATTAACAAATTTAATGTTAGAATGTTTCTATTTGAAATGTGTATATATATTTGTATATATATTTGAAATAGGAAAATTATTAATTTAAATTTAACAAGAGTTTTTCAAACTTTAATATATATAGTTTTGAAAATTTGAAATGTTAATTTGATTTAATGCCTTTGAAAAGATATTTGAAATTCAAATATCTAAATAACAAAGTTAATTGCTTATTATTATAAACATATAGTTCAACTTGAGTTTTAGATAAGATTTAAATTTAAATTTCATTTCCTTAATATCCTTTCATTTTAATTTTAACACAAGATAAATTTATTTTAAAAATTTTAAGAGTTGAATTAGAATAGATGTTTCAAACATATAAACATTAAATTGAATTAAAAATGTAAGTTACTTGATTTCATATGAATATTTATTAAAGTATAAGTATGTACATTTTATAATTCATATGAATACTACATAAATATATGTATATAGGGCTTAAATAAATTATTAAAGATAAAATAACATTTAAAACATTAAAATAACAATTAAAAGAAAACATCAATAAAACAATAGTAACACTTGTTAATCTTTTAGTGTGGGTTAAGACAAGTGTAAGATTCTATAACATTAAAGTGACAAATGTCTTCTATATTAATAATAAAATTTAAGATTTAATTGTAAATTATAAAAGATAAGTTTTACTTTCAGCTGAATATTTTCTCATTTCAACAAAATTGCAAATCAAAACAAAGATATAAACTCAAACAAAAATACAAAAACAAAGATCTGAAAAGAAAAATGGAAACTGTAAACCTGAGATAGAAAGAAATCTGCAATTCAATCTAAAAACATGACGAGGAGATGATAGAAATTCAGAAATCAATGCAAGTTTTTCAAATAAAAATCAGAGGCAAAGGGAATTCAACATGCAGATGAATTTAAAAGCCTGGAAAGAAAAAAATGCAGTTCTGTTGTAATATCCCGGAATTCTAGACATCTGTAATTGATAAATAATTGGATTAATTAATGGAATATTGATTTATAGATTGAACAAATAAATATGATGGTAAGTATTTATATCTGCATAAATATTCATTTAGTAATTCCCGAATATAATTATTTAGAAATGGGTAAAATTATATTGTTTTGAAATTAATTAAGTGTTTTCAAACTTTAATATATATAATTTGTACTTTGAAAATTTTAATTTTGACTTAATACTTTAAAAAAAATGATATTTTAGATTTAAATTTTAATAACAAAGTTAATATTCTTATCTAACTTATATATATTTTAAACCTGAGTTTTGGTTAAGATTTAAATAAAAAGTTCATTTGTTTAATATTCTTTCATTTTAATTTTATCATAAGATAAAAAAATTTAAAATTTTATATAAGGAGTTAAACTAAATTTCTCAAATTTATAAACATATGTTATATTAAATTGAATCAAAAATATAAGTTATTTATAAATATCCACATGAATTTGATTTTGAATAATTTATTAAAAATTTAAAACATATTTATTAAAGGATAAGCACATTTTATAATCACAAAAACATTACATTCATAATTTAAATAGATTATTAAAAAGAGAAAATAACATTTAAAGTAATAATTAGACAATAAAAAAACATTAATTAAACATTAAATGACACTTGTGAATGAGTATGCATAGGTGTAAGTTAATTAAGGCATCATAGTGACAAATGTCTTCCTTTTTAATAATTAAATTTAAAATTAATTGAAAATAAAAAGAAGAATTTTATTCTTCAGCTGAAAATCTTTCCTTCATTTTAACTCAAATATAAAAAAAATAAGAAAGAAGGAAAATGCAAATCAAAGAACAGGAAAATCTGAACAAAAAAAATCTGTAAAAATAAAGAAATATGGAAACAAGAAGAAGTAAGCTGGAAAATCAAATGCAAGATCATCAAAGTAAAATCGAACAACTCAGTAATCAACTGCAGGAGAACTAATTCATCAACATGCAAAAGGAGGATTCAGATTTTAATTCAACATGCAAGTGAAATTACAAAAGCCTGGAAAAAAAATGCAGTTCTGTTCTCTGCAAATAAAGAGGTGAGTAAATTCTTCAAATCTGGATTTTTTATTTATTTTGTGTTTGGAAATATGCTTGAAGTAAGATTGTGATGGATTGCCTATATATACACAAATAGATATATAAATGTGTGAATGAATATGACTGTGTATATCTGTTATGACCATTTGCTCTGTTCAGAAATTTTCAGGGTTCAAAATCTGTTTTAAAAATCAAATTCTAAATCTTTAGTGCTTAATAGACTTTGATGTCTAAATAAAAGGTGTTTGTTTTGGCAAGATCTTGATTTCAAAAATATTTTTTAGTAGTATAAATGATTGAGTTGACTGGAAGATTCAAATTTTACAGTAAAATCATATTTGATTCAAATTTTGATTTATTAAAATTTGGGTTTCGATTGAATGATCCTCTTCGTTTGCATAAACTAAGAATTTTAAGATCAAAATCAAGTTTTTTAGTATGGTAGATCGCATGAAATTTCGAGTTGATCGAAATATGCATATTGGCCAAATCCTATTGATCGGAAAAAGTTTGGGTCTTGGTATTGTGGCAGGAGTAGGGTCGTAGGTCAGCGGCCATATGAAAATTCATGGTTGGGGTTTTATGGTGCTAGGGTGGTTGGGCAAGGCGAGAATAGGGTTTTAGAAGTTTTTCCTCGTTGTCCTTCGCGAATTTTATTTTTTTGAGTTCGTCGGCGCATCGGCCATGGTCGAAGAGGGTGGATTAGGAGTGGGAGATCCTAGCGAGGTTTTTGGTGGGTCGACATGATTTCTGATGATCTAGACCGACGAGGCAAAGGGGATTTCATCATCAGGTTTGGGTTCAAGGGGGGTTCGACAAGCTCGAATTTGTTTTCTGTCGATTTTGGTGATCGTGGTTGATTGGAAGGTTTGGGGGAAACATGGGTGGTGTGCTGGTGGACGCGGCAGTGATTGTCAGTGACAGAGAAGCATGTGCATGTGCATGGTGGAGCATTGGGTATTTGGTTTCGGATGAGATTTGGGAAGAAGGGGAAATATGCAGGTCAAAATCGAGGAACTTGCGTGATGAACTCGAAGTAGTTGAGTAACCCACGTAGCTCGGGTTTCATATCGAGAGGAAGTGAGGCCGGCCCGAAGTTTGACATTGATGCTCTGTTGAATCATAATGCAGGGTTAAACTTAAAGTGATTATAATATAGATAACCTTTACTTGAAGCTTGTTTAAACGGAAACTTAATTTTGTAAATTAAGTGATGATTAATTACTGAATAAGATTTATGAATTAATGGCAATTATTAAATGGAAGTAATTAAAGATACTTCTTAATGTCATTAATTAAGGCGGATAATTTCTGTTAAGGATTAATTAAAGTTTAAATCAATTTATGATCAGAGGTTATTTAATTAAAGATTAAATATTCAGTGTATTAATTAAAGAAATTAATTATTTTATTAATTGGTATGATTAGCTTAAATTAATTAATTGGTTTAATTAAGAATTTAATTAAGGAAAGATAATTAGAGATTTATTAATTGATATTTAAAGATTTATTTATAATTAATAATGATTAATCTAAGTTTAATTACTTAAGAGAAGTAATTAAAGAATTATAAATAAAGTTAATGAAGATCATTAACTTGGGATTATCAGATAATTAATTAATAATTAATTATATTAAAGATAATCATTTATGGAATTGTTTAAGTATAATTACTTAATGGAAGTAATTAAAAGAATTAATTACTCTATGTAATTAATTAATATGATTATTTGTTAGGTTAATTAATTGATTTAATTAATTTATTAATATCTTGATGATGGGATTGAGTACAATTACTTAATGAGGTTTAGTAAGTGTAATTACTTAGTGAAGTAATTAGAAATGGTAATTACACAGTGTAATTAATTGAGGATTGAAGGTGGTTTTGGGTTAATTACCTGGTGTAATTAATATGAAGACTAATTACTTAGTAGAAGTAATTAATAATTATTTACTTAGTGTAATTAATTTAAGAATTTACTAATAAAGGTTATGGGAAGTAAATTAAGTAATGTAATTAATTACAGAATGAGATTGATCAAGGGTGATTAATAAATATAATTATATAAAGATCAAGTATAATTACTTAGGGTAATTTATGAAGTGTAATTCCTTAATGAAGTAATGAGTGGATAGTCACTAGACATAATTAGTTAAAAGGAAATTACTTGATGGGAAGCAATTAAAGGATAATTACTTAGTGGAGGAATTGAGTGATAATTACTCAGTGTAATTTAAGGATTAGTTAATGAGTGTGATTAAATTAAAGGTGAATTACGAATGAAATTTAAGAATACTTAACTAATAAGAGTAATTAGAAAATCATTAATTGATGAAATTTATGGAAGTGATCAATCTTCCATATTAATGATTGAATGATGATGAATGCTTAGAATTGGTTGATGTCTCTGATATGAATCGCTTTGTGATATGATATGATGGATGGGCGGTGATACTGTGATTATCTATCAATTATAAATTACTTTGTAAAGGTGTTATCCGACAATTAAAGTTGAATTGTATTAAATTGGATAACTTGGGTTTAGATGACATTGGATTCAAAGAGACCGGAGTCGGGTATTGTTTAATATCCGAAATCACTACGATTCTTTATAATTTGATATGTGGAATCAATAGGCTGTAATGGAATGATTAAGTAAATTGGACCATTTAATATAATTTTGGTACTTAGAAATTGATGTGTGAAGTAAGTAATGTCTATAATGACTTGTGAAATTGCAAATTGATACAAGTTACCCGGGATATATATATAAGCTGTATGCTTTTGAAATTTATGTTAAATGGGTTTACTCACGCTGGTTTCCAGCCTAACCCGGGTGTTACTTTGATGTAATGCTCGGGTCAGACCGAGTATTACAAATTTTCAGGTAAGGACGTTCTGGAGCTCAGGAGGCGAGCTAGATGGCAGAAACGTATGAGGAGTTTCACTGTATTTATCTGGAACAAGTTCATTTTTAACTGTCTGGTATTTGTGTAATGATGTAACCCTGATATATAAAGATATAAGTGTAATGATATAGTCCTTCTTGTAAAACTATTATTTATGTGATATTATATTTTATCCGCTGCGAATGTGAGATTGTGTGTTTCTTTTCTTTTCTTCTTCTATCTCTTTCTTCTTTCTTTTTCTTCTTTTCTTAACTATCTGGAAATTTCGGGATCGAAATTTTCAGGTCGTTACATTTGGTATCAAAGCTGAAGGTTAAGCGAGAACTTGGGCTCTGGTGGGATTACTCATTAAAGGAAACGGTCAACGGTACCCTAGAATGAGTTGAGTGTATATATGAGAGCGTACTTGTTATTTTCTTAAATAAAAGATTTTAAAGGACTTTATATGAGGATATATTTTGATATATATATATATATATATATATAAAGCAATATTTTTTTCTAATAAATAGTAAAGGAATTGGTTGTTAAATTATTAAGTTAAATGAAGAAGTAATTGAAACACAACCAAACTGAAATTAAATCTTGAAGCTGGGAAAGGTTTCTGGATAATCAATTAATTTATGTAATTAATTAAACTTTATTTAATGAGATTAATTAATTAATAATAATTGGAAATGATAAAATAAAGGGGAAGTTACTTAATGAAGTAACTAGAGGTAAGTAATTTAAGTGACAATTGCTTAATGAAGGTAATTAAGAAATAAGTTAATTACCAAATGTGATTAATTGGAATTAATAAATGATGTAATTAATAATAAATAAGATTAATTAATGCTTTTGAATGAATGGTCCTATTTCAAACAAGAGCTGTTTGAAACTTTAAAGAAATTTGTTTTGAATTAAAAACCAAAGATGGTTTAAGATTTTAAAGTATAACTTGGTATGTAAAAGAAATAAATATGTATATATGAGGGATATACATGATATCAAGGATAATTTGAAATAAACTCTAAATATTGAGTTTTCAATTTGGAATGAGATATGATACCCAAAGTGATAAGTTTTTTTTAGTGGGAAGATTATTATTGTGAAGATTAAGGATTGAATGAGGTTGATTGGATTAAGTAAATCGAATTTAACTTGGGAAAAGTTAAAAAGGTTTAAATGAACAACTGAAATTGGAAATGGATGGATGTTTTAAAATAATTTGAATAATACCATCCCATTATTATTGGAAATATTTAAATTGTGAAATTTGATTTGTTCAAATAAATAAGAAGTGAAGTGTGGTGATATATCCATTATTGAGATAAAAGAAAATCTAACATCAATTTGGAATTAAATTGTTTAAAAGCTTTTAATAAAGGTTAACTTGGTTTAAAGGGTTAAACCATTCTTAGTGAATTTAACTCGAATTTATATAATTCGAGATGGTTTAAATTTGGAATTTGAATTTTGAATTAGTTCAAATTGAATTTGATTTGAATTAATTGAAATTGTGATTGAAGATGTATGAGAATAAGATTCAAATGGAAAATTTGAATTGGATTGATTTGAATAATTTGGAATTGTAATTGAATAGTTTTAAAATTTAAATGGAATTTGAATTTAAAGTGGAAGGAAATCAAGAATAATCCAACTTGATTTGGAAATGGAGATTGAAATTGGGATTAATTCAAACTGGAGTTGAAATGGATTGGAATTGAAGTGGGTTCAATTGATTGGATATTAGTCCAAAGTGATTGGAATAACTTGGGATTGTAATTAAAGTTGAATATGTTTAAAATCAAATGGAATTTGATTTAAATTTGAAAGGGAATTGAGAATTAATTCAACTTGAATTGGGAATAAATCAAGTCCAATGGAAATTGAAGTTATTTAAATTGGAATTGGTTCAATTTAAATGGTAGAGGAAATTTAAATTGAATAGATGAGAATGGAGATTGGGAAGTGAACAGTTTTGACTCTGGACTATTTTTTTATATAAATTATTTTAACATAAACCTATTTTTCCAAGCTATTTATTATATATACAACCTTTCTTCTAAAAGCTAAACTATCTTATACTTGTTTTACAATTATTTTTAAAACTTTTTAACGATTTTACAAACGTTTTATAAACTAATTACTATATTCCAACTCTTTTACAAAACTAATTATTATTTTACTATTATTTTGCAATTATCTAAAATTTCTATAATTATTTTAACTATTTTCTAAACTATTTTACACCTATTTTACAAACTAGTAATTATTTTCAAACTACTTATCTATTTTTAAATTTTTCAAGCTATTTTCTAGAATAAACTGGTCGGAGTTCAAACTGTTAATGGTTAAATACCCAATCGAGATAAGAATAGAGGAGATAATCCGAATGGAATTGAAGCAGTTGTGAATAAGTGAATGAAAATTAAAGTAAATGTGAATAGAAATGGAATTGATTTGACTAATAACCAATAAAGATAAATACGTAGGATGTACGTATGTTATTATATTCGCATAGTGATTTGATCCAGATTCGAGCACAGAATTTCGAGATAGATATATCGGTCCGAGTGGGATTTTTCACTCGATTTTCGACGGCGAACCTGGATATGGATTGTTGATTGGTTCTGGATATTCTCTATCATAGTTAAGCTATGCAAGGAGAATGACGGTTTCTGATCAAGAAACCAGATCTGAGTCCGCACTAGGAAGTCGGGTGGAAGATACTAATTCGGAAATGACATTGTGTGATCGAATGAGCGATCAGATTGGTCTGGCGTACGAGTGATATGTGTACATCGTACGAATTTGAATGAAAATGATATTGAAAGGAGTAATCAAATTTGAATATTTGATTATGGATAAATAAAGTTATATATCTTTGTTATATAAGATAAAACTTCCCTTGATGAATCTTTTGCCAGAAGAAAAAGGGTTTTTGAATATGTTTGAAGTATAAAAGGAATTTTATACAAGTTTGAAATGATCCAAAGTTTTAAAAATTATATATATATATATATATAAAGGATCTTATGAGGATTTTCGAAAGAGGTTTGGGGAACCTATGGATTTGGAAAGGCTTTTGATTTTTGGGTAAAATCAATATTGAATTTGGAAAGCCTAGTTTGAGAATTATCGATTTGGGATAATTGATTTTGGTATAAAAGAGCTTTGTATAAGATCATACTAGGTGTATGATTTGAAGATACTATATATGTATAGTGTAAAATGTTTTGATGATGGCTCTAGGGAAAAAGGCGCTCCCTTAAAATGAATTTCTCAGGAGTACCACCGGGTGGTGCTGCCTTGAGCCCCAAGGGGGGTTCTAAAGTTGATCCTGTGAGGAGTCCGGACAAAACTAGTTCCTGGGGATTATGAGTTGAGTATACCATAGCGAAAGTCGTGTGTGCCGCTGAGAGCCAACAGTTACATGGACTTTTGCTACGATGGCAACATAACCTAGGATGTAACTGCGACCTATGGTATAACATAGCGAAAGTCGTGTGTGCCGCTGAGAGCCAACAGTTACATGGACTTTTGCTGCGATGGCAACGTAACCCAGGATGTAACTGCGACCTATGGTATAACATAGCGAAAGTCGTGTGTGCCGCTTAGAGCCAACAATCTGCGTTTGATTTTATATCGGCAGACTGCGACCTATGTAGGAGTGGAGGGGTTTCATTTCGACACCGAAAATCAGAGGCCGCTGAGAGCCTGCAGTTACATGGACTTTTGCTACGACGGCAACGTAACCCAGGATGTAACTGTTATCTGTTGTGTGGGTTCCATGGCGTAATCAAGAGGCCGCGGAGAGCCTGCAGTTACATGGACTTTTGCTGCGATGGCAACGTAACCTTGGAATGTAACTGTGACCATGGATGGGAGTGATGATTTCCAGAGCATTCTCACCAAAGATATATCCTATATTTTCAAAAACTGTTTTCTATATTTTCAATAAAATTATTTTTAAAGTATTTTCACTAGATGTTGAAAACGGGTCTGCCAAGCACTTCTAGATTTTCAGTCTTACGCCTGATCAACGTATGACCGAATTTCTGTGAGAACGAGGACGAACTTATTGAAACATCGAGTTATAAAATGATATTTTCTATAAAAACTATTTTGAAAATATTATATAGATGTTTTATAAGTGTTTTAAAATGATCAGAGAATATTTTAACTGGTTTTAAAATATTTAATAAATTCTGGTTTTGTTCCTTTTCGAGGACGAAAAGATTCAAAGGGGGGAAGAATGTAATATCCCGGAATTCTAGACATCTGCAATTGATAAATAATTGGATTAATTAATGGAATATTGATTTATAGATTGAACAAATAAATATGATGGTAAGTATTTATATATGCATAAATATTCATTTAGTAATTCCCTAATATAATTATTTAGAAATGGGAAAAATTATATTGTTTTGAAATTAATTAAGTGTTTTCAAACTTTGATATACATAATTTGTAATTTGAAAATTTTAATTTTGACTTAATACTTTAAAAAAAATGATATTTTAGATTTAAATTTTAATAACAAAGTTAATATTCTTATCTAACTTATATATATTTTAAACCTGAGTTTTGGTTAAGATTTAAATAAAAAGTTCATTTGTTTAATATTCTTTCATTTTAATTTTATCATAAGATAAATTGTTTTAAAATTTTATATAAGGAGTTAAACTAAATTTCTCAAATTTATAAACATATGTTATATTAAATTGAATCAAAAATATAAGTTATTTATAAATATCCACATGAATTTGATTTTGAATAATTTATTAAAAGTCTAAAACATATTTATTAAAGGATAAGCACATTTTATAATCACATAAACATTACATTCATAATTTAAATAGATTATTAAAAAGAGAAAATAACATTTAAAGTAATAATTAGACAATAAAAAAACATTAATTAAACATTAAATGACACTTGTGAATAAGTATGCATAGGTGTAAGTTAATTAAGGCATCATAGTGACAAATGTCTTCCTCTTTAATAATTAAATTTAAAATTAATTGAAAATAAAAAGAAGAATTTTATTCTTCAGCTGAAAATCTTTCCTTCATTTTAACTCAAATATAAAAAAAAATAAGAAAGAAGGAAAATGCAAATCAAAGAACAGGAAAATCTGAACAAAAAAAAAATCTGTAAAAATAAAGAAATCTGGAAACAAGAAGAAGTAAGCTGGAAAATCAAATGCAAGGTCTTCAAAGTACAATCGAACAACTCAGTAATCAACTGCAGGAGAACTAATTCATCAACATGCAAAGGAAGATTCAGATTTTAATTCAACATGCAAGTGAAATTAAAAAAGCCTGGAAAAAAAAATGCAGTTCTGTTCTCTGCAAATAAAGAGGTGAGTAAATTCTTCAAATCTGGATTTTTTTATTTTGTGTTTGGAAATATGCTTGAAGTAAGATTGTAATGGATTGCCTATATATACACAAATAAATATATAAATGTATGAAAGAATATGACTGTGTATATCTGTTATGACCATTTGCTCTGTTCAGAAATTTTCAGGGTTCAAAATCTGTTTTAAAAATCAAATTCTAAATCTTTAGTGCTTAATAGACTTTGATGTCTAAATAAAAGGTGTTTGTTTTGGCAAGATCTTGATTTCAAAAATATTTTTTAGTAGTATAAATGATTGAGTTGACTGGAAGATTCAAATTTTACAGTAAAATCATATTTGATTCAAATTTTGATTTATTAAAATTTGGGTTTCGATTAAATGATCCTCTTCGTTTGCATAAACTAAGAATTTTAAGATCAAAATCAAGTTTTTTAGTATGGTAGATCGCATGAAATTTCGAGTTGATCGAAATATGCATATTGGCCAAATCCTATTGATCGGAAAAAGTTTGGGTCTTGGTATTGTGGCAGGAGTAGGGTCGTAGGTCAGCGGCCATATGAAAATTCATGGTTGGGGTTTTATGGTGCTAGGGTGGTCGGGCAAGGCGAGAATAGGGTTTTAGAAGTTTTTCCTCGTTGTCCTTCGCGAATTTTGTTTTTTCGAGTTCGTCGGCGCATCGGCCATGGTCGAAGAGGGTGGATTAGGAGTGGGAGATCCTAGCGAGGTTTCTCATGGGTCGACATGATTTCTGACGATCTAGATCGACGAGGCAAAGGGGATTTCATCATCAGGTTTGGGTTCAAGGGGGGTTCGACAAGCTCGAATTTGTTTTCGGTCGATTTAGGTGATCGTGGTTGATTAAAAGGTTTGGGGGAAACATGGGTGGTGTGTTGGTGGACGCGGCAGTGATTGTCAGTGACAGAGAAGCATGTGCATGTACACGGTGGAGCATTGGGTATTTGATTTCGGATGAGATTTAGGAAGAAGGGGAAATATGCAGGTCAAAATCGAGGAACTTGCGTGATGAACTCGAAGTAGTTGAGTAACCCACGTAGCTCGGGTTTCATATCGAGAGGAAGTAAGGCCGGCCCGAAGTTTGACATTGATGCTCTGTTGAAGCATAATGCAGGGTTAAACTTAAAGTGATTATAATATAGATAACCTTTGCTTGAAGCTTGTTTAAACGGAAACTTAATTTTGTAAACTAAATGATGATTAATTACTGAATAAGATTTATGAATTAATGGCAATTATTAAATGGAAGTAATTAAAGATACTTCTTAATGTTATTAATTAAGGCGGATAATTTCTGTTAAGGATTAATTAAAGTTTAAATCAATTTATGATCAGAGGTTATTTAATTAAGGATTAAATGTTCAGTGTATTAATTAAAGAAATTAATTATTTTATTAATTGATATGATTAGCTTAAATTAATTAATTGGTTTAATTAAGAATTTAATTAAGGAAAGATAATTAGAGATTTATTAATTGATATTTAAAGATTTATTTATAATTAATAATGATTAATCTAAGTTTAATTACTTAAGAGAAGTAATTAAAGAATTATAAATAAAGTCAATGAAGATCGTTAACAAGGGATTATCAGATAATTAATTAATAATTAATTATATTAAAGATAATCATTTATGGAATTGTTTAAGTATAATTACTTAATGGAAGTAATTAAAAGAATTAATTACTCTATGTAATTAATTAACATGATTTGTTAGGTTAATTAATTGATTTAATTAATTTAATAATCTCTTGATGATGGGATTGAGTACAATTACTTAATGAGGTTTAGTAAGTGTAATTACTTAGTGAAGTAATTAGAAATGGTAATTACATGGTGTAATTAATTGAGGATTGAAGGTGGTTTTGGGTTAATTACCTGGTGTAATTAATATGAAGACTAATTACTTAGTAGAAGTAATTAATAATTAATTACTTAGTGTAATTAATTTAAGAATTTACTAATAAAGGTTATGGGAAGTAAATTAAGTAATGTAATTAATTACAGAATGAGATTGATCAAGGGTGATTAATAAATATAATTATATAAAGATCAAGTATAATTACTTAGGGTAATTGATGAAGTGTAATTCCTTAATGAAGTAATGAGTGGATAGTCACTAGACATAATTAGTTAAAAGGAAATTACTTGATGGGAAGCAATTAAAGGATAATTACTTAGTGGAGGAATTTAGTGATAATTACTCAGTGTAATTTAAGGATTAGTTAATGAGTGTGATTAAATTAAAGGTGAATTACGAATGAAATTTAAGAATACTTAACTAATAAGAGTAATTAGAAAATCATTAATTGATGAAATTTATGGAAGTGATCAATCTTCCGTATTAATGATTGAATGATGATGAATGCTTAGAATTGGTTGATGTCTATGATATGAATCGCTTTGTGATATGATATGATGGATGGGCGGTGATAATGTGATTATCTATCAATTATAAATTGCTTTGTAAAGGTGTTATCTGACAATTAAAGTTGAATTGTATTAAATTGGATAACTTGGGTATAGATGACATTGGATTCGAAGAGACCGGAGTCGGGTATTGTTTAATATCCGAAACAACTTCGATTCTTTATAATTTGATATGTGGAATCAATAGGCTGTAATGGAATGATTAAGTAAATTGGACCATTTAATATAATTTTGGTACTTAGAAATTGATGTGTGAAGTAAGTAATGTCTATAATGACTTGTGAAATTGCAAATTGATACAAGTTACCCGGGTTATATATATAAGTTGTATGCTTTTGAAATTTATGTTAAATGGGTTTACTCACGCTGGTTTCTAGCCTGACCCAGGTGTTACTTTGATGTAATGCTCGGGTCAGACCGAGTATTACAGATTTTCAGGTAAGGACGTTCTGAAGCTCAGGAGGCGAGCTAGATGGCAGAATCGTATGAGGAGTTTCACTGTATTTATCTGGAACAAGTTAATTTTTAACTGTCTGGTATTTGTGTAATGATGTAACCCTGATATATAAAGATATAAGTTTAATGATATAGTTCTTCTTGTAAAACTATTATTTATGTGATATTATATTTTATCTGCTGCGAATGTGAGATAGTGTGTTTCTTTTCTTTTCTTCTTCTATCTCTTTCTTCTTTCTTTTTCTTATTTTCTTAACTATCTGGAAATTTCGGGATCGAAATTTTCGGGTCGTTACATCTGTCTTTCACTTAATCAAGGTGAGTAAATGAATTTCTTTTAAAAACAGTTTGAGATCTGAATTTCATCATGTTTGGAAATTGAGCACCTTGATATCATTTGAACACTTGGATTAAAAATCTGATGCATGTTTAAATTTTGTATATTGATTGTCTGTAACATTTCAAAGAAATGCCACTGTGTTTAGAACACAGTTTCAATATTTCATAATAAAATTCGATATCTAAATTTTTGATTTGAATTGGCCTATAAGTTGTAAACAATAGTTGTGTAGAATCATGATATCTTCCTTCTAAAATAATTATAGGTTTTTATAATGGGTATTTAGTTCAAATTTAGAGATTTAGAGTAAAAAATTTAATATGGGTCAAAACGAATTGAATCAATTTTTGAGTTTGAACTACCTAATTGATTTCGTAATGCCAAATTATGATTTTTGGAATTGGAATCATGATTTTTAGAGGCGAATTTCGTGGACAATTCGAAGGTGATTGGAATGGGGAGTTTGACCTTTTTCCGGCGTCACAATGAACTGGGGGGGGGAGGGTCGTGTTGGTGTGTGGAGATAGAGGGGCCTATGGTGGTCTCTGGAAAAATACAGTGGTGGTCGGCCGATGGCCATGGTGGCGGCGGAAGGCAATTAAATTCTGGTGCCCAAGTTTTATCATAGTTTGGAACCATGGTGATTTCTTCACCACAAGATAATCGAGTGTAACGGGCTTCGGATTAATGGAAGTAGAGTTGGTGACGAGTTCACGGCTGAAGGTAGTGGCACTCAAGGTGGTCGGATTTTCGAGGGGAACTCTGTCAGTGACGAAGTGGTGATATTGCTTCAGGCAAATTGGGGGTTCGATTACTCGTATTTCGATTCTTGATCGAACTTGGTTTTCTTGGTTTTGATCAAGGTAGCTTGGGTCGAAAGTGAAGTGTCGAAGGCAAGAATGGAGTTCGCCATCGTACGACGTGGTGGTGCACATTTAAATGCACAGGATCGTGCATTATTTGTTGATGGGGATGGGTTTTGGAAGATGATGGTAGGAACTCGAGTACTACTTCAGGTATTTAGGAATTTGGCTCGAAGCAGGAGAAGAGGTAGAGAACTCGGGGTGTTTGCTTGTTTACGTGGGATTGGCTCGGGTATTAGATATTCAGGCTTTAGAACAAGATGTTTAAGTTGATAATACAAAGGAAATTTAATTTTAGGAATTAAGTTTTTAAAACAAAGGTTAAACAAGCTTCAAAACTAAATTTGTTTCAAAGTTATGTTTTAAAACAAGTTTATATATCTTAAAATATGAAAGTTTAAAAATAATAAAATAAGTGGATTTTGAAATAAGTTGTATTAAACTTTATTAAATAACTTTGGCAAAGTTATAAAAAGATTCAAAAGTTTAATTTAAAATGTGTTTATTTATAAATTGATTTCTAAAAGATTATTTTTTATTTTAAATAAAGTATAATGATTAAGAATTTTATAATCAATTATAATGAAGATTTATATTATGTAAATTAAAATTTTATTTATCTAAAGATAAATAATTGTGAGAATAATTGTGATAATTCAATTAAAATTTATAAATAAGTGTTATTGATTAATATAAATGATTTAATTAAGACGATGTTTTCTTAATCAAGAATCTTTATTATATAAGAAGTTAAGAATCATTTAATTAATTTTAAATGATTAAGTTAAATAATTAATTAAATGATTAATTAGTGATTAATTAAGATAATCACTTATGGGTTAATCTTATATAATTACTTGGGAAGTAATTAAGGTAATTAAGTGGTTAAGTACTAGGGGTAATTAAGTAAGAGTTAATTACATTATGAAAGGTAATTAAGTAATGTGATTAAGAGTTAATCACTTGAGTTATTAATTAAAGAATTAATTAATAATTAGTTAAAGGTTTAAATTATTTAATTAATGGTTAAATTAATAAAAGGATTAAGAGTAATTAATTAAGTGATTAATTGCATGTTAAAGTAATTAACTAAGGAAGAACTTAATTAATGGAAATAATCATTAATTAATGAAAGTAATTAATTAATTATTAATTATTAATTTAATAATAATTAATTTATAATTTAGTTTTAATTACTAAATGTAATTAAAGTAATTAATCAAAGGTGATTAATTAAAAAGTAATTAATTAAATGTGATTAATTAAAAGTAATTAATCAAGTAGTTTTAATTAAAGGTAATTAATCAAATGTGATTAATTAAAAGAGACTAATCAGGTGTAATTAATTAAAGGATAATTAAGGAATAATTATCAGAATAATTAAAGAATAATTAATCAAGGTTGATTAATTTAGAAGGTAATTAAGAGGTAATTACTTAGTATAATTTGGAAGTAATTAATCAGGATGATTAATTAATATGGTAATTAAGTAAGAATTTGTTAACGCTTAAATTTGAACGCTAACACCCCGGTGTGTGAAGTGTAGTTGTGAAAGCACCACCCGATAGATCGGGAAAGAATTATAAGCAAGTAATAGCAGAAAAGCAGCAAACAACAGCAATTTTATAGTGGTTCGG
Source organism: Allium cepa (assembly GCA_030765085.1). Taxonomy (NCBI): domain Eukaryota; kingdom Viridiplantae; phylum Streptophyta; class Magnoliopsida; order Asparagales; family Amaryllidaceae; genus Allium; species Allium cepa. The sequence goes on along the minus strand of CM060943.1, from coordinate 275,542,355 downwards.
CTTATGGGAATAGCCTACGTCCACTTTAAGTACTTTTATTGATGATCACGTTACAAGTTGATACAAATCTTCTCAAGTACAACACACTTTGAATTACAAAAGACTTAGAACAAGTGGCTCAAACTTCGATGTTGACAAAAATCTTCAAATCCGTGGTGGATGTAGATGATTTCTTCATGGAGTTCTTTTAGACGTTCTTTGAATCTCAAAAGCTTTAAGTGTTGAAGTAGTCTGGAATTCGGCAGAGTAATGGTGCTTGAAATTGATTGACCAAAAGTCCTTTTAATGTTGGAGGTAGGTTGGTATTTATAGGCAAAGATTTTGGACCTAAGCTCGGTCTTAACTCCTCACCGACCCAGTTAAGTCGTGGCCGACCTATAAGAGCCCTGATATGGTCAAGCCGTGTTTACCTGTCTTCGATGGATTCACACAAGTCCTAAGTCGTTTCCGACTTAGACTAAGTCGCCGCCGGTCTAACGTGCTACATGTTAAATGGTTGCTCCGTTTCACCCTTCATCTCCCTGGGTCGGTTGCGGTTCATCGTAGTTAGATCGGTAGTATGTCAAGTCGGTAGGCTATGTAAGTCTCTAGGTCGGGATTTCCCTTTAACCATTAGGTCGGTACGCCTCTTGAGAGTTAAGTCGGGACCTCTCCTGAGCTATTTAGGTCGGCCATTCTTGGGTCGGCATCACTCTTAAGATGTTGGATCGGTGAATATATTAAGACGGTGGGTTACTTCAAACCTTAGGTCGGAATCTCTTTGCAGCGTTAAGTCGGTACGCTTTCTTAACCAGTTAGGTCGGCATCGAGTTAGATCGGATCCTTCCCCGCATCCTTTAGGTCGGCAACACTCTTTGAGATGCTAGGTCGGCCCGCCTTTATCCATTGGGTCGGCAAGTAATGCGAATGGTTAGGTCGGCCCACTTTCCAAGCATTAGACCGGCGAGTCATAACCAGCATAGGGTTAACATTTGCCCCTCGAAGTATACGCCTTAAGATTAAGTCGTGTGCTTCGATACTTCTTAGCTCGGCTCCTCCTAGGTCGGTAGATCCCGCACGACCTATCAGTTGGCGCCGTTTCACATTTCTTCACCGTGTGATATAAATTGGCCCTCTTCCTTCTTCTCCTTCATTTAATTTCTTGCTCGATTCCGCCATTAAAGCACTCTCAGATCCATAAAGGCGATTTCCTCCCAATCGATCATTGATAATCCTTGCTGTTTGTCACGTAAGTGAATCTACCCTCGATTCCTTGTTGTCATTGATTCACGAATTCCATTCGAGCCTAACTCACCCCTTTGAGCATTGCATTATTACGAATCTCACTTCACCTGTGTTTGATGAAGCTTGAGTTGCTCGGTTTTTAGCTTTAAATGAACAACGAAGCGACGAAGATGGTTTATTGCTTTAAGATAGCCGGTTGGGATTGCGAGGTGTTAGATTCGTAATAGTTTCGAATTGGTTTAGTGGATGATCCAGTAGCATGAAGTATCATGAATGGGATAGGGGTTTTTGTGGGTGGAGTGGTTATTGGGCTAACGGGTTGAGCGAGATACCGGCTTGGACGTGATTTTAGGTGACCTAACTTATGGCCGATCTGATTGGGTGCGACATGAATCTTGAGTCGGTACCGAGCCAATACTTGGGGAAACTTACCGACCTAACCTTTAAGGTCTGAACCGCGACTGGGTTAATACTTGGAGAAATTTTTTCCTTTTGAATCAGGGCCTGCTTCCCCACCTCTCTCTTGCGACCTAGGGAACTGCCGAGTTAAAGGAGTAGGAACCCTACATTAATGTGTGGGAGATTCTTAAGGCATAACCGAGTTAGCACTTAAGCATTTAACCAAGCTTGCCGAATCGAATTGCTATGATTTCGGCCAACTTCAGACTTAGCCTTTCTCTCTTTTTTTTTTTTTTTTTTTTTAGGTTGTAGCCGAGATATGACTTAGGCCTTGGACATGCTGGCACTTGAGAGTGTCAACTAGCTTTAATCATTTTGACTTGGACTGCCAATTTAAGTGGAATAAACTTTGAACTATGATCAAACTTTGAACAGGGATTAAACTTTGAACTGCCCCAACTTTAAATTTGTTTAAACACATTATGTCACTTCACAGATCATTCTCATTTTTAAGCTACCAACCTGTTGAGAATAACAAACAAACAAAGGAAAACAAGGCGCACATACTGCCATTGACAGCCCATATTAAATGGCAGATTAGTCAAGACAAGATAAGCATCATGAATATAATGCATGAAATGTTGTGAATTAATCGACTAAAGTAGAATATTAATGCAAAGTATCAACAATTTGAACTGACTTGTTTGCATCAACATTATATTTGCATATTCAAACTCAAAACAAAGATTCCTGGTCTTTATAACTAACAAATGTTTGTTAGTTTTTATTCCAGTTGCCTTTGCTTATTGTTTGATTGATACTTGTACAACACTTCACACACTTTAGGAAACGTGCACCTTCATGTTTGAATACCCAGTTGTTTATGTAGAATGACTTCCCTCCAACAAGAAGAAATGGTAGCTCAAGAGGAAGAGACTTTCCCGGTAGCTGTTCCCATAGAGAATCCTCCGGAGAGAACTTCGACCATTCTAACCCCAAGAATGTTTATTCAGATACGCACTCAATTCGGCTTTGCTGAAAGTGATGTCTTATTGCCCGGGCCAAGCGACACTGCTGATAATCCTCCTTATGGTTTTGTTGCAGCCAATCGCCAAATGTGCTTAAGTGGGGCAATTCCCCCTTTCAATGACTTCCTTCGAACTCTTCTTCTCCGGTTGACGATCTCTCCATTTCAACTTCATCCTAATGGTTATGCCATCTTGATGGGGTTGTGTGTTTTGTTTAGAAGAACTCTTGATCGCCTATCGAGTTTTGAAGAAATTCGCTATCTGTGCTCGTTTACAAAGAGTAAAGATCATCCTTCACTCATTATTGTGAGAAGTGCTAGAAACCGCAAGCTCCTTTCCGATCTCACTGAAAGTGTTCATGGATTTTTGAACCAGTTTTTCTTTGCTCGCTGCCCTCCAGGGTTTTATGCCATCTGGAGAATAGGAAGTAAGACTAGTGTTTCCATTTTTTCGTTTTTGAAACTTTTTTCGAGATCCGAACTTTCAGTTGCTAACTTCATTCTTTGCTCTTTTCAGCACTTCCTCTCCCTTCTAGAGATCCGATTCATAAACAAGTTTTTGAGAGGTTGAGTGCCGTGGCTGCGGAAGAAAGGAGCATAAAATTTCTGCTGAAGGATGAATTTTTACACCAATACGGGCTTCTACACGCTTCTCGTTCTACACATGCTCATGAAGTTCCAACAGAAGTTCCCGATTCTCCGATGAAAACTCCTGATGCCCCGGTTACTGTCGAACAACTTACATCAAAAGAGTCTAATATTGAAGCTTCATTGGTGAAGTGTTCCACTCCTACCGACATTATGGGGTCATCTAGTAAGACGGTGCTTGCCCCGATCGAGGAAGAAGAAGAACCTTCACGGCCTCTCGGGGGATTAGCTGATATAGGAATTGAGAAAACAAGTCCCACCAAGCATGATGGTGACGATGTTTATGAGGGGTTGAGCGACATAATAGTGACTTCGCAGGAGCTTTTTAGAGATGACGTATCTAAAACTATCTCTCCTGTAATTGAGGCGACGTCTCTTCTTCGACAAACACCAACACAAACATCAACTCCTCATACCCAAGCTATCATCACCTCTGCACCAAAGAGTGGTTTGTAGCTTAATGCGTGTAGCTTGCACATCACACAACACTTAGGATTTTCCAGCACATTTATGCACTTATCTTCTTATACTTTAAAGATTTCTAAAGCTTATCTTTTCTTATTTCAGATTCTTCAATGACACGCGGCGGATCATATTATCAGGATTTCCGACGCTACGGGGGGCGTGGTCAATATGATTATCGGCGTTACTTTCCCTCCTATAGAGAGTCTGACGAAGAGAGGGCTGCTCGAAAGGCTCGTGAAAGGAGGGATGCAGAAGAGCATTATGACAGAAGGGATAGGGATGAGCACCATGATTCTCTGCAGAGGAGTGATGACTCGCACAAAAGGAAATCTCACGACGACCGAGGAAAAGGTCATGTAGCTGAAGATTCAAGCAAACGAGCCCGACATGGTGAGAGACATGGTTCTACTATTCCCGAAAAGCCTACTGCCCCTGCCCCTCTTGACATTACTTCCGACTCTCCTGCTCTTGGGAAGGAGGACATCCAGACAATAATAAGCAGGCCTAAATTTCAAGTGGGACCTGGCCCGGCCACTTTACAAAGTCGTTTTCCACAATGGTGTTTAAAGGGTGTGAGGTTCGATCTCGACCTAGTCCCTATTGACAAGCCTGCTATGCTACGAAATCTTGACGCCGTTAAACTTGATATCGAGAGGATGTCAAACTGGCAGAAGCTTGTTGATGAGCTTCAACGAGTTAACCGCGCCAACTTAGAGGCTATGCTCACCATGGAAAACGATAAGGCTGAGTGGCAAAAGGTGCTTGAGCAGCACGACACCGAAATGAGGAGCATAACTTCCTATAACGAGGAGCTCGAAGCAAAGGTTGAGAAGTTGAAAGATGAGCTTGCTGCTTCCTCTACTTCATACTCTCAAAAAGAAGAAGTGCTTCTCAGACAAGTTAGAGATGCTCATGCCAGTCAGAGGGATGCCGAAGATAGGCTCGAGGCACAAAAAAGAATCAGTGAAGGCTATGTCTCTGATATTGCTGAGCTTCGAAAGAAAAACAACTCCCAGGAGGCGGAGATACAAATGCTTAAGCTTCAGCTTGCCAGAACTGAAAGGGAGCGCGATGAGGCTGTCGCCGGCAAAATCGCAGCCGAAGAATCTCATGAGGCGACCAAAAACAGCTTCGGCTCAACATTATTCGACTTCTACTTGCATAGCATCTTGGGGCGTGGAAGCCTCGCCTTTCTTGGTCCCAAGTATGAGATCACTTTAGCTGAAGTGTGGGAGGCCGCCCTCGATATGCTTGGTGCTGAAGGTGCTGGTTATGACGAGCCAGCCCTGGAAAGGCATTATTTTGATGAAGACGCTCGCGCTGCTCTTGCCAGGGGAAAGGAACAACTTGCCAAACTAAGAACCGAAGTGACGGAAGGGGACCAGCTGGGGAAAAACACTTCAACTACTCTAGTCCAGCCACCTTCTTCGTCTGAAGTCGACATTATTGGTTCCAGTTCCCATCTCGCATCTCCCACCAAAGTTACCGCTGATATTACAAGCACACAAGGTGGAGACGAGGGTGAAGAGAGCGCTGATGCGCAAGCTTATGAAGTCGATATCAGGAAACCAGCTTCTCCAGGTAACTTCACTGTTAATCTCGCTACTGTCAATTCTGCTCAAGCTGGTTACTCGTTTATTTCACATGAGTTTCACGAGCTCCTTGGCTATTTTCTCAATCTTGACGAGCCTTCATCTCCTCTCTTTACTGACTTTAACCTTTTTTCTTCTGTAGAGAAAGTACCAAGCACTGCTCAAACTTCTACTCCTCCGGTCATCCTTCCTTCATCTCTTCAGGCGGTGCCTCCTTCTGCCTCGCAACCTGGATCACAGGAGGAACAAATAGAGGCTCTTCACGGCTTGGATGATCTCATCGCTTCGCAAGAGCAGAAAGATGAGATACCTGAGGGAGGTGACATTTCCCCGGAACGGACTCCTTCTGACGACATTGTTCTATCAAAACTTGTCACTCCGGGGAGTGAGTCTTCCTCACAAAGGAGAGAGAAGCGTGGGACATCAAAGAGGAGGGGGAAGAAAATCACCGCCACTGAAGAGGAGCCGGAAGTTGAACCGGTTACACCTGCCTCTCTTACTTCCCTTATACCCACTGGCCGACCTGAAAAGCTGGTTATTCGACCGAGTAAAGGGTCCAAAGGAGGGAAGAAGAAGTGAAGATTTTAGCTTTTTGCCTTTTGTATGAACTGGCCGAGAGTTGTACGGGTACCGGCCCCCGCTTTTGTTTTGAAACCTGTATCTGCATTATAGTTGAATAAAATGATTCTTCGTTTGTACAAACTTCTGTTTGAATTTGAGAATGCATTTACTATTTATTTTGCACAAGTTTGTTTATATAGTATTGCAGCGGGCTTATGGTATGTTGCTTGAGTATTACTTTACTGAGGCAGCTATACTACTATACCATGTTGCCCCCATACCTTAAGCTTGTCGCAATATTTTATACTTCGAGGGGACTTGCACTCTTATTTGTTAAAGAATAATTATTTTAAAGAAAATTTTTATTGAGTACAACTCCCTTCGTATAAGTTTTTACGCTTTGTCGTTCGAAGAAATCACTTTTCCCTTTTGCTTCTGTGCATATTTTACCAAGTGAATTCCTCTATGTGGTAAAGCGGACCTCTGAAGGGTACTTTAACTTCTTTTCTTTTTACAATCATTTTCCATTTGAAAGTTAAAGTACGCTTTTGATGAGGATTTTTTTTATACAAAATTGTACCTCTGAGGAGGGATTTTTTACGTTTCAACACTTGGAAGTTTTATTTCAATCTCGGTGAAACGTGTACCCCCAAAGAGTTGTGCCTTCGAAGAAAGCCTTTTCACGTTTCAACACTTGGAAGTTTTATTTCAATCTCGGTGAAACGTGTGCTTCCAAAGAGGTCTTTTTTTTTTCTTGATTGTGTCCCCGGGAGGGGGTCGTACCTCTAAGGAGGGATTTTTTACGTTTCAACACTTGGAAGTTTTATTTCAATCTCGGTGAAACGTGTACCCCCAAAGAGTTGTGCCTTCGAAGAAAGCCTTTTCACGTTTCAACACTTGGAAGTTTTATTTCAATCTCGGTGAAACGTGTGCTTTCAAGAAGGTCTTTGTTTTTGCATTTCAACTTTGGTGAAGTGAAATTCCGAAGAGCGGTTGTTACACTTCAACTCCTGGCGAAATGTGCCTCCGAAGAGGGCTTTTATTTTGTTTACATTTCAACTCTGGTGAAGTGAAATTCCGAAGAGCGGTCACAACACTTCAACTCCTGGTGAAATGGGCCTCCGAAGAGGGCTTTTATTTTGTTTGCATTTCAACTCTGGTGAAGTGAAATTCCGAAGAGCGGTCATAACACTTCAACTCCTGGTGAAATGTGCCTCCGAAGAGGGCTTTTATTTTGTTTGCATTTCAACTCTGGTGAAGTGAAATTCTGAAGAGCGGTCATAACACTTCAACTCCTGGTGAAATGTGCCTCAGAGAGGGTTTTCATCGCCTGGAAGTTACTCTCTCATGGTTGGAGGGTCATGACTTCTCCAATCTTTTTTGTTGAGTAGAGAACTTTCTTTTTTGTGGCATATGACCCATTAGAGGTCTTTTTTCCTCCGAAGAGTTGCGCCTCCGAAGAGGACTTGTGCCGCTGATGGTAGCTTTGGTTGTTCCTCCGTTCACTTGCTTATGCCTTTCCAGCGATCCTCTTTTCCTTTTTTTTTTTTTTTTTTCTTTTCAAGTTTTCATTCCCCTTTTCTCACAAGTGGCTTGTTTAATCCAAGGAAGTGTACTTTATTGCCAGGCAAGTTCGTGAGAACGGGCACTAGCTTCCTAATTGGATGTTTGTTTGTTCAAACAATCTCAATTTATCAGCAAGGGCTCGTTTCTATCGAAATCATTAGCCGTTCAATTGAAGTATTTCCTATCTAGGATTTGAATTCGGGGTCTTTGTGACTTGAAATTTGTTTGTTGAATGATGGTGAGAATCGCTCGGTCTTATTATGCGCAAGTTTTATTTCCATTGTCTGCAAGAATTTAAATCGACATTTCAGCAATACATTTTATGTATTTTTATATCGGAAACAAAGCAAACATATAATGATAATAAGGAACACAAGATTTATAGTGGTTCGGCCATGAAATTGGGCCTACATCCACTTTATATTCTTTCATTATTTACTTGCATCAGTTTCACAATTGCTTTCAATTACAAGAATCATACATTCATAATTCTTTTTACAATGTTTCAACAAAATTTTCAAGTAAAGTATGGACGCAAGTGGTTGCCGTTCCATGCCCTTGGAATTTGATCTCCATCAACAGTGGTGAGCTTGAATGTGCCGTCGAGAAGCTTCTGACCTATTACATATGGTCCTTCCCAATTTGGCCCAAACACACCTGTCGCGGTCATAATTCTTTTCAAGACTAGATCTCCAATTTCAAAGCTGCGTTGACGAACTTTGGAATTGAAATGTCTGGCTATCCTTTGCTGATGAGCTGCAACTCTGAGGTTAGCTTCATCTCTTTTTTCATCAAGGAGATCCAGCGCTTCCAGTTGTAGCTTTTCATTTTCTGCTTGATTGAAATGGATTCTTCTGTGTGAAGGGACCTCTGTTTCAACCGGGATCATTGCTTCCGATCCGTATGCTAACGAAAAAGGAGTATGCCCAGTTGCAGTTTTGTGAGTAGTTCTGTATGCCCATAGTGCAAGTGGTAGTTTATCGACCCAACCACCTTTTGCTCTTTCGAGTTGCTTTTTGATGGTTGATTTGATGATCTTGTTCACTGCTTCCACTTGCCCGTTTGCCTGCGGATGAGCTACTGCCGAAAAGCTTTTCTGGATTTTGAATCGTTTGCAAAAATCCTGGAATTCCTCACTTTCAAACTGAGTACCATTGTCTGTGATTATTTTCTGAGGCACACCGTATCTGCAAATGATATTCTTGGTCACAAAGCTTATCATTTTCTTAGAAGTGATAGTAGCCAATGGTTCAGCTTCAGCCCACTTAGTAAAATAATCAACTGCAACAATAGCGTATTTAATCCCTGATTTAGCAGTTGGTAGCGGCCCAATGAGATCCATTCCCCAAATTGCAAATGGCCATGGACTGACCATCTGTGTGAGTTCGGTAGAAGGTGCTCTAGGAATTTTGGCATATCTTTGGCATTTGTCACATTTTCGGGAGTAATCTGCAGCATCTCGATTAATTTCTGGCCAAAAATATCCGTATCGGAGAATTTTCTTTGCTAGTGTTTGACCACCTGAATGATCACCGCATTCTCCTCCATGTACTTCAGCTAGGATTGTTTTGGACTCTTCCCGGGATACACATCGAAGCAATGGCATTGAGAACCCCCGTCTGTACAATCGGCCATCCTGAATTACATAGCGAGAGGCCTTCCTTAGTAGCTTTCGTCTTTCTATCGAGTTTTCCGGCAGAGAACCTCTGAGTAGGTAATCCAGTATTGGAGCCATCCATGACTCTTGTTCTTGAGATACATTCATAATCCAGTCTATATCCATTTCGTCTATACTTGGTGCTGAAAGGACTTCTACAGGGACCAATCCCAATAGTTGAGCTTCACCAGAACTTGAATATTTTGCGAGGGAATCTGCCTTCATATTCTCTTCCCGAGGAATGTGGCTTATTGAATAGTGATCGAGTTCACATAGGAGTTCCCAAGCCTTTGACAAGTAGGAAGGCAGATTTCCACCTTTTGCTTGAAATTCCTTCTTGACTTGGCATACAATAAGCTGAGAATCACTGAAAATTTGTAATGCTCGAATGTTCAGCTCTTTAGCGATTTTCAGACCTGCAATAAGAGCTTCATATTCTGCTTCATTGTTAGTTGAAGGAAATTCCAGTCTTAGTGCATAACATAATGATCGACCTTCAGGAGTTTCAAGTACCACTCCGGCTCCAGAACAGTAGTCATTTCTTGCGCCATCAACATACATCTTCCACTGGATTGGAGAATCATTGATCGCTTTTTCCTCACCATTGTCTTTCTCTGTGAATTCTGCAATGAAATCAGCTAAAGCTTGTCCGTTGATTGCTTTTCGGGGATGATAAGTGATGTCATATTGACTGAGTTCAATGTTCCATTTTAGAAGGCGTCCCGAAGTTTCTGGGCGAAATAGGACTTGCTTTAGAGGTTGATCAGTGAGCACTTTAATAGGATGAGCTTGGAAATATTGCCTCAGTTTCCTTGATGCAACTAGTAGGCAATAGGCGAGTTTTTCCAACTTGGAGTAATTCAGCTCTGCCCCAGTGAGTCTTTTGCTGATATAGTAAACTGGATGTTGAATCCTTTTGTCTTCCCGTATCAGCGCTGCACTTAGAGCATGAGATGATACTGCCAAGTATATAAGAAGATCCTCACCATTGCCTGGCCTAGAAAGTATCGGAGGCGTTTCCATATGACGGATCAACTCTTCAAAGGCTTTTTGGCATTCGGGAGTCCATTCAAAGTTCTTCTTTCCTTTTTTCAGGGCATCGAAGAATGGGATGCACTTATCAGTAGCTTTGGAAATGAACCGACTCAAAGCGGCGACCTTTCCGTTGAGACTTTGCAATTCCTTCTTCGTTCTAGGAGCTTTAACTTCTTTTAAGGCGGTAATTTGAGCTGGACTGGCCTCAATGCCCCTAGCACTGACGATAAAACCTAAGAACTTTCCGGATTCGACCCCAAATGTACATTTCAGAGGGTTAAGTTTCATTCTGTATTTCCGGAGGACTGCGAACATTTCTGCTAAGTGTTCAATGTGATCCACTGCTTTCCTGGACTTCACTAACATGTCGTCGACGTAGACTTCCATAGTTTTGCCCAATTGCGGTTTGAACATAGCATTAACAAGTCTTTGGTAGGTTGCCCCTGCGTTTTTCAATCCGAAGGGCATAACTCTGTAGCAATAAAGTCCAACATCTGTGATAAAGCTTGTATCCTCCTGATCCGGCTCATGCATCATGATTTGGTTATAACCGGAGTAGGCATCCATGAAGGATAACAATTCATGTCCCGCAGTTCCGTCTACCAGTTGATCAATCCTGGGTAATGGGAAGCAATCTTTGGGGCAAGCCTTGTTTAGATCAGAAAAATCGATGCACACTCTCCATTTCCCATTAGCTTTCTTGACCAACACAGGATTTGAAACCCAATTCGGATATGTAGATTCTTTGATGAAGTTATTTTCCATGAGTCGATCAACTTCTTCTTTTAATGCTGCTGACCTTTCTGGACCCTGGGTTCTTCTTTTCTGTTTAACTGGCGTAAACTTTGGGTCAATATTCAGAGCGTGTACTGCAACTTCTGGGGATATCCCACACATATCGGCATGAGTCCAAGCAAAGACATCCAGATTTGCTTTCAGGAAAGATATCAAGACATTCTGAATTGACACATTAAGCTGCGAACCCACATTCAACACCTTATTTGGGTCCTTTGGGTCAACAGGTACCGGAACTGTTGTTTCCACCGGTACTACTCTATTCTCCCCTGTACTGGCTTTTCTGGGATCCATTTCTTTCCGTGCCCCGCTGTGCTCGCCAGTGCAGGGTCCGCTCTGTAATTGCTACAAAGCTGGTTCCTTGATGCGGACTGGAGTTGCCGCATCCTTTCCCATCTCCCTTTTTCTTGACTCTCGCAGCTCTGTCCAATAGCATTCTCGCGCAGCATTTTGATCCCCTTTTATAACTCCTACTCCATTGTCAGTAGGAAATTTAATAGTGAGGCACCACGGGGCTAGGATAGCTTTGAATGCTGCGAGTGTTGGACGGCCAAGAAAAGCATTATAAGCAGAATATTCGTCGACGATCACAAAGGTTTGCTTTCGGACCACTTTCCTTTCTCCTTCCCCAAGTTCTACAAACAGATCGATGGTTCCTACTGGTTGCTTTGGCTCCCCAGTGAAGCCAACGATTTTCTGTGATGAGGCTTGCACATCGATCATAGGGATTTTCATCTGGTCAAATGTCTTCTTGAAGAGAATATTACAGATGCTCCGCAGTCAATGAGGACTCTTCTGACAATGGCTGGTCCAATACCAGCCGAGATGACCAAGGGATCTAAAGTAGGAGCTTCAATACCTGTGGAATCTCTGGATCTGAAAATAATATCATCACTGAAAGTTTTCTGTTGTTTAAGGGGCGTAGTGTCTTCTAGAACAAAGACGTCTTCTTCGGCTGGAGCATATTTCAAAGCCCTGGAATATCTCTCCATCTCACCCCAACTTTTGCCAGCTGGGTGAGGTCCTCCTGAAATGACATTGATAACGGGCCTTCCAGATTCATGCCCCGTAGCTTTCTCTCCTGCCCCAGGCTGGTGAACAGGAGCCCGCTGCCCCTGACTCGACGATGCAGGATTGTTGCTATTCTTTTTCACGAATTGCTGCAACTTGTTTTCTCTTAGCAACTCTTCAATCAGATTTTTCAGCTGGCGGCATTCATCAGTTTCATGACCTGGTTGATTGTGGAAGCAGCAGAATTTCCCACTTTGTATGGCTTTTCTCCCAGTTCTCAAAGGGATAGGTTTAGGGAAATCGACGGAATCTTTAGTGGCCGGGTAGATGTGCTCCGGTGTATGTGATAATGGAGTATATTCTGATGGCTTGAAGGATCGGGGCTTCTTCAGATTACCCTGTTTCTTCCCATTACTATTCTCCCTTTTTTGCCCCACCGATTCATTCTTGCGTGGAGCGACAGTGTTGTCTTCTGCTTTTTCCAACACTGTCTTTACTGGTAAAGGACGGCTTTCCAAGCGAATGAATTCGTCTGCTTTTTTGTAGAACTTTTCGAGAGAGGTTGGCTCCTTCATATTTAACCATTTCCCAAATTCGCTTGACTTATCGATAGCCCTCATCAGATAAGTCAATATCATTCGTGGTTCAGCATTGTCCACCTCAGCCAGTGCTATATTGAAGCGGTTCAAGAAGGATCTGATAGACTCACCAGGATTCTGCTCTAAACTCGATAGTGACATAATATCCTTGGCCTTCGAAGCATATAGTCTAAACTGCTCCTTGAATTTTCTGGTCAAGTCTGAAAACTGATCGATAGATCGGACTGGTAACTTGGTGAACCACAGTAAAGCCACGCCTTCCAGGTATACGGGGAAATATCGGCACTTTATTTCGTCGGAGGCCCTGGCACCTGTCATGTGCCAGTCATATTTATACAGGAACTCATTCGGATCACTCGTCCCTTTGTAAGCTGGAATAGTCGGAGGGACAAACTTCCTTGGAAATTCCGCCTTCAAGATTTTTTCAGTAAACGGAGTTTTACTTGGAGCGAAACCCCATTCCTTCTCATCTTCAACCCTTTGCATACTTTCTTTCATGATCTGCCGGACCATTCCAGAAAGATATTCCTCATCATGCCGAGTTCTAGATCCACCGGCGTCAGGTACTGCCTGCTCAAAGGGACTAGTAGGCCTTTCAGGAGCATTCCTTTCATTAACATCATGAATGTTGCCAGCATAGTTCCTTTCATCACCAACCGGTTGATTGTTTGCCCCAAGTAAGTCGTTCAACTTATTCAGAATCAGAGCATTCTGGGCACTTTGAGCCTCTAGTTGTGCATTTTGGGCGTTTATCTGCTGGTTTAGCCCTAGAATCACAGCATCCAATTCCGCTTTTGTAACTCCAACAGACGGAGTGGGTAGATTAGGCACAGGGGAAGCGGAGGTTCCCTCTTGAATGTTTCCAGATCTGATAGATCTACTTTTCCTTCCAGGAGCCATAATTTCAGATATACTTCTGGTTTTTAAGGAAATTCTTTCTTCAAATCTCTGCGAAGCAATGATGACAGCTGTCCTGAGTTCAATTCTCAGTGAAAGCACCAAAAATGTTAACGCTTAAATTTGAACGCTAACACCCCGGTGTGTGAAGTGTAGTTGTGAAAGCACCACCCGATAGATCGGGAAAGAATTATAAGCAAGTAATAGCAGAAAAGCAGCAAACAACAGCAATTTTATAGTAGTTCGGCTTATGGGAATAGCCTACGTCCACTTTAAGTACTTTTATTGATGATCACGTTACAAGTTGATACAAATCTTCTCAAGTACAACACACTTTGAATTACAAAAGACTTAGAACAAGTGGCTCAAACTTCGATGTTGACAAAAATCTTCAAATCCGTGGTGGATGTAGATGATTTCTTCATGGAGTTCTTTTAGACGTTCTTTGAATCTCAAAAGCTTTAAGTGTTGAAGTAGTCTGGAATTCGGCAGAGTAATGGTGCTTGAAATTGATTGACCAAAAGTCCTTTTAATGTTGGAGGTAGGTTGGTATTTATAGGCAAAGATTTTGGACCTAAGCTCGGTCTTAACTCCTCACCGACCCAGTTAAGTCGTGGCCGACCTATAAGAGCCCTGATATGGTCAAGCCGTGTTTACCTGTCTTCGATGGATTCACACAAGTCCTAAGTCGTTTCCGACTTAGACTAAGTCGCCGCCGGTCTAACGTGCTACGTGTTAAATGGTTGCTCCGTTTCACCCTTCATCTCCCTGGGTCGGTTGCGGTTCATCGTAGTTAGATCGGTAGTATGTCAAGTCGGTAGGCTATGTAAGTCTCTAGGTCGGGATTTCCCTTTAACCATTAGGTCGGTACGCCTATTGAGAGTTAAGTCGGGACCTCTCCTGAGCTATTTAGGTCGGCCATTCTTGGGTCGGCATCACTCTTAAGATGTTGGATCGGTGAATATATTAAGACGGTGGGTTACTTCAAACCTTAGGTCGGAATCTCTTTGCAGCGTTAAGTCGGTACGCTTTCTTAACCAGTTAGGTCGGCATCGAGTTAGATCGGATCCTTCCCCGCATCCTTTAGGTCGGCAACACTCTTTGAGATGCTAGGTCGGCCCGCCTTTATCCATTGGGTCGGCAAGTAATGCGAATGGTTAGGTCGGCCCACTTTCCAAGCATTAGACCGGCGAGTCATAACCAGCATAGGGTTAACAGAATTACTTAAAGTAATTAAGTGATAATTAATCAGGGAAGATTAATTGAAGTGGATAATTAAGTGATGTTAGTTAATTAATTTGTAATTAATTAATGAATAAGAAGTTGGATTGAAGATAATCCAAGTGTTTAAGTAAGAATTAATATAATTTAAGGATTAATTAAATTAATTAAGGATTAAATTAATTTAAGGATTAATTAAATTAATCAAATTTGAATCAAACTTGTTTATGAATGATTAATGATTGGATGATATATATCATTGGATGAGTTAATGATATTGGTTGTTGCTGGATGACATTGATTGATGGGTGATGATGTGAATATGCTATATCTGAATGTGATATATATGCTGCTTTGTGATATGTATAGATGCATGTGATAATAGATGCTTATCTATCTGTGTAATATGATACATCCATTTATGTTAAGTGATATTTTCTGAAATATCTATTGTTTAAATCCCTTAAGTATAACTTGGACATTAAAATGGCGTTTGGATTCGATGAGACCGGGATCGGGTTTCCATATTTGGATATCCGAAAACCACATCGATTCCAATTAAACGTTAGATCGTTAATCCAAGTGGAGCAAGTGAAGACTCGAGGTGTAAGGGCTATACGTCAGTATAACTCTGTGGGTGATTCCGTAATGAGTTTGACGGAATAGTGCTTACAGGTTCGAGATGGTGATTTAGAGTGCAAGGGCTATGGTCGTTGACTCTGAGGGTGATTCCAAAATGAGTGCAACGAGATAGTGCCTTCGGTTTCGTTCGAACCCGGAACGAACTAGTATGAATTGAATGCTTTCAGAACATCGTCAGGTGGACGATGAGCATTCTAAGATAATTGCTCCTATAAACGTAATCGCAGCCTCAAGTCTCATCAACCGGGAGTGGCTAAAACAGGGGAGGTGCAGCAAGGCTTCGTGGGTAGCTCCCACTGGAGAGCGAGATACATCCCTGTCTAGATGTCCCTTTTTATTTCGGCTTTGTGGGCAGTTGGAACTGCAGCCAACTGCGAGGTGGTCTTGTTCGGGACTGTTCAGTAAGGAATGGTCCCGGCCTTGTGTTGCAGGGGAGTTAGGGTGGCTCCTCGGTACGGTGATCTAGGCCACGTACTGTGACGGGCGGTACCCCAGTAGCCCTGCCATTGATGGAAACCCATTTTCCCTACGAGACCCTACGGTTTTGTTTGTATTACCCACTTTTGTGGCTAGTAGCTGGAATTTAATAGATGTAACAATTTCGGCTATTTCATATTTATTTGAAAACCGTAGACACTATTATAATATCACTGGATTTCCTATCAAATGTTTTGGTTAGCGTAAGGTAAAAACTTTTCCATGTTTATGTGTGGGAAGTCTTACGTGATACCTTTTCTTTTCAAAGGATTTTCTAAAGTTAAGCAATCTTAAACCGTTTACTCACACCAGACCCCTGTCTGACCCGAGTGTTTATTTTCTGTTTTATTAAACTCTTGGGTACTCATATTATATATGAGTAGTCAAGTGATTCAGGTTATCCTTGACGAAATCTGGAGGAGCTTTGGAGCAGGAGGCTTCAGCGTGTAGATATATAGTTAGAGTTTCCGCTGTGTTGATATTCTGTATGATTGTCTTGTATTGTATATTAGACAGAAATGTTATAACTGTCTAAATTTGAGTTGTTTAGTTATGTACTCTGATGTATATGATACTATGTATATGTTCTATATTATATCTAAATCGTTCCGCTGTGAGATTCCGATGTGTTGTTTTTCTTTCTTCTCTTTCTTTTCTTCTTTTATCCCTTTCTTTCTTAATTAGTGATGCGATTTTCTGGTAATAGAAAGTTGGGTCGCTACAACGAGGATAAACTTGTCGAAACATCGAGTTATAAAAGTATTTTCGAAAGGAAAATTTGTTTCGATATAAAAGTATTTTATTATAAAGGTATTTTATTATAAAAATATTTCCAATAAAGAAATTCTTTATTAATATTTGAAACTGAAATTCTTATGGTTCTAAATTAATTATTCGTTCCCGATACTATTCTTTTGAATCTACCTTATCTGCTCAGCTTTATTTATTCACATATATTCTGTTTTTTCGAATCTACCTTCTTTTCCTTTTTGAATATAATGTTTAAAATATTGTTTTTTTATATACTACATGCTTTAATAGTAAATTATCAGCGTTGTAAATATTTTAGAAGTTATTAATTAAATAAAACATATTTAAAGCAAATGATTATTGAATATTTTAAAGTATCTTGATATAAACTAATAATATTTTCAATTGCTTCTTTGTAAAAATAAGTAATGATGTAAATAATTGTTTTCAAATAGTTTCATATATTTATAAAGGTGTTATCTAAACATATAAATGATATTTATAGAGGAAGCGAGAAATTTTAGAAATGGATTTTTTAAAAAGTTTTAAAGTATTAAAGATATTGAATTGCAAATGAAGTTTTCAAATGAATATTTCAAGAAAATTTATATAGTTTTAAATTAATTATTCATCTTGTCTTTCAATCCATTTTTCTTTCTGGTTGTTTATATCCTCCTATCTCCTTCCTTTTTGAGGACGAAATTTTTTGAGTGGGCGAGAGTGTAACAACCCGTAAATTTTAATAGTTTTTATAACGTATTTAATTGAATTTTGAGAAATTTTAAATCGTAATATTTTGAAATAAAATTTATTATTTGAAATACGTCAATTTAAACAAAGCAATTGGTAAATTTTAATCTGATAAAATTGAAGTTTATTTTCTTGTGTAATTTATTTCAATTTAAATCAGTTAATAACAGTTGAATTTAAAAGTATTCTGAAACCTAAATGTGTCAACATGAAGAAAAAAATTTCGAACACTCTGAATCAGACTACGAAATTCGTTTCGAGAAATTCGAACGTTTCTAGCTCCGTTTGGATTTTTCCGTACAGAATAGGAACGTATATCGGTACCGATTATCGACTTTTGATAGGATGATTGTACCACTAATATCTGTATACCGTTTTGATCGTCTCGTCATGCTGATCTCTATGGTATATTTATTTCTGTATTTTGAGATCCCGTACATGACGGAAAGCGCGAAACAGTTAACCGTAGCGATATCCGTTTTTGAAATATTTTAGTATTAGTGTCTTTTCATTGTCAAATAAAACAGCCATTTCTTTTAATATTTCCTGAATTGTCGTGATTGACTTCTCTTATTTCCATTGCTTTATAATTATGTTACGTTTTCTCTGCCTCTTCGTCTCATCTGTCTATTCACTATTCGAAACATATAGTATACAATGTTACAACAGAGCAAGTTGCTTCTTCGTTCCTCATTTTCTTTCTTTCTTCTTTTCTACTGTTGCAAACCTCCACCACAAATGACACCCGACTGCCTTGCTCCTTCCATAGAACACGACCTCAAGCCATCACATCACCCACCTACGCAACCGCTCTCGACTCCGCCTCGGCAGCCACACCTAGCCACCATCACCTCGCCCCAGTCCGAGCTGCCCTCTGCCCACGCCCTTGCACAGTTCATTGAACGTCGGAACCACACTCCACCGAGAACCCATCGGTCTGCCCGCCTCTCCTCTCTCCATTCTCTAGCCTTTCCTGCCTCCATTTTCGAAGCTTCCACCCAAAACCTTCCATGCAGCAACCGCCTTTCATTTTTTTAAGGTATATATGTTCTATATATTATGTTTATAGTATATATATTATCTTATAAAAAGGGGGATGATATGTGTTTTATAGTTTATATTATAATTGTAGCAATATGTTATTTGGAAAACAATTGCATGTATAAGTAGCATACGCATATATTTATATAACTAATAGTAGGGTCTGCATATATATTTTGCTTGTATGTGTGGTATAGTTTGTATATGGTCTGCGTCTTCTTTAGTGTAATGCATATTTATATATTTTTGTTTAAAAACTGCATCTCTTTTCATGGCCAAGCCTATATATATCAATTATTTATGCATATAAAGGTTACTTAGTTGTATTATATGTTTATCTACAATCTGTGCGTTATGTGTATAGTTTATATCTCGATATATATTTATGTTATATACACTTTTTATTTACTTTTTGTAGTATGGGTTTTTATTTCTTGCACTTATCTTGTTTTGTTTCTAATTAGTATATATATCTATCGGGTTATATATATTTATATGTGTCTATATTATATTAATGGATATATATACTAGTAACTGTTTGACGTATGATAGGTATATGAAACTATATAAACTAATGTAGTATTTGTTGCATTATATAAGCTTGGTTATATATACATATAAATCTGTTGTATTTATATCTATGCTGTCAGATTTCAGGTTTTTATAATTTGCAGTGTGATATGTTAATATATAAGTAATATCACAGTATATAATCTGTTATTATATGATACTATACTAATCATGTTTTGCTGTATGTGTAGATGTTATTGTTTTTTCTTTGTTTTGATTTTGGTTATATATATTAGTATATAGATAAATATTTGTATAGTTTATATAAGCAAGTATGAGTTTATAGGGTTTATATATATAGTAAGTGTATTGTTACAGTTTTTAAAATTGTAAAAGTTTTACAGTTTATAAATAGTTTAAGTTTTATAATAAAAGTGATTTCGGCTGAAAATATATACTTTGGTTTCTAATTTTATATAGTAGCTAGTTTCTTATAAAAGTATATAAGTCAATTTATATATATAAGTTTGTGTAAGTTTTAATTTTTTCCAATATTTCAAATACTTATATAAATATAGTTTTGTCTTATAAGTATATTTCGAATACTGTATATTCCAATTATAATTTATATACGTAAGTTTGTATATGTGTTATACAATTTAAAAGTTTATTCCTAAAATTTGAGGAATGCTGCAATTTCCTATAGCCCGGGTACATTGTTATTTTATAATAAATATTGAATTTAAAATATATGTTTATATATTTGTTTGTACATCTATTCGATTGTATTCTACGTTTAAAAGCATACAGGTGATATATTAGTTATACATATAGTTAAAGATTATATAATACATCTGTTTCTTTTGGCTTAGTAGCTGTTATATGATTTTACAATATATACATTACAGTGGTATTTATTTTAATTACACACACACACATATTAGTAAAGTATTTATATATGGTATGTTCAGTTTTCAGAGATTTTTCAGTACGTTATATTGATTCTATAAATTATATTGATTTCAATAAAGCAAATTTATTTAAATTTTAAATGCAGTATATATAATATAATAATAAGGTATAATTTTCAGTTTAGATCGAAACTGATTGGATTGTTTTCATTGATTCCTGCTATCAGCTTTGTTCGTCGAACTCGTGTCCATCGTGTTTTGCTTTGGAATTCGTCCTTGAATCCGTAAGCCAATTCATTATCTAAACCCCTCTAGCCTCGAAAGGTGAGCAATTACTCATGATTAACGTTCTTATATTTACTAAATTTGATTCCAATTGAAACGACGATTGAAATATACTACTGTTAGTTATTTACATTAATATTTATGCTATATTTGTATCTCTTCACCTGCGAGATATGACACCATACCTTGTTGTTTATCTGTTATTTATATTGATGACATATACATGTTGTATATTATTATAATATCTATTATCACTCTACAAGTTCCCTGTTAGTGTAGAATTCACTATTAGTTGAAATGATACATACCCGAACGATCAGTAGAATAGGAGAAAATCGTTAGAGGTTGAAATGTTAAACCCAAGCGATTTTCAAATTGAATTGAATCTGGAATTGCGAATTGAAATGATAAATATCCATATCATTTGACCATAGTATAGAAAATTATATACAGACATCGTTGGTCTATAGATATAAATATTTTGAAATGATTTCTATGATTTTGGAAAGAAATATATGGTTTTAATAAATATTGATTCTTGGAATATTATATATAAAGGTTATCTTATATATAGATTTAATAATAAAATTTAATTTAACTAAGACTGATTTGATTAATATATATTATGATTGAGTATTTATAAAAAAATTATATTTCAAAAATAGATTTTTGTAATAATTCAAATAAGTTAACACTACAAGAAAAAACACTTTTGACAGCAACTATTCTCAGCGTTTCTCCTATAAATGCGGTCGACCAAAATCTGGAGGGAATTTTTTTACGTGTGAACGTTGAGAAAACCTAAATAATATAACTTCGCGCCTCATTTTCACTTCGCCTTTTTACTTTTATCGGCCTTTCATCTCGTTAACACCTCCATCACCTAATCAAACCTCTCTTCCCATCACCGAAATCCATCTTCATCACTGTCGCTTCATCGTTCAAACATCTCCTTTCACCATTATTTTGATTTCGAATCCAAATCATCACCGCTAGCTTCTCTCTCTACAGGTACTTATTTTCAACTATTCATCGATTTTATTTAGGTTTAAAATGGGTTCTTCAATTAGTTTAATCATTCATCAGTTTCGATTTTGTTATTTCAGTACGTGTTTCTTCGATTGCACTAAATCAAAATTTATTGAATCGATTTTGTTAGTAAATTGATGTTAACGAGTTTATTACTATTGTTGTATGTTAATAAGTTTATTAAGATTGTTGCATGCTTTTGCCTGATTTTCATTAAATCTTCTTGTCATTACATAGGCAGCATAGAATTCATTGGTATATTTCTTCCTAAATAAAAGCAGTTTGATTGCAAGAACTATGAACATTCACTAGTACTTTCATCCTGTTGCAAATGACATTGAAGTATTTTGTGTAAAACCTTGCAACATGATATAGGTCTAAATTCACAAACTGAACTCACATTAGAGGATTTAGGCTCTAAATTGATATGTGGTTGTAGTGGCGGGTTTGCTTTGGTTCAGGGTTGTTTTGAGTGCGTTCATGCAGTTTGGGGAAGGTGGTATGGAGGTGCGGCAGGTTGTAGGAGGAGATGTAGATGTATGGAAACGGTGACTTGGATGGAGAAACTGTGGTGTTATGTATGTAGTGATGCTTGGCAGAATTGAAGAGGTTTGGTGCTCTGGAGTATTGCTGGAGGTCAGTGATGGACAGCAAGAGGGTAATGTATGGAGTGTTGTGACATTAGATGATGTAGTGGTGAAGCACTGGTGAATGGTAAATGATGTCGGTAATGTAGTTGAGATGGTGAAGGAAGAGGAATGGCTGTGGTATAGAGGTGCTATGCAAGTTGTTAATGTTTGGAGTTGGTGAACTGATAGGTGATCGCATGCAATGAGCATGCTAACGTGCAGCAGAGAATGCCAGAGGTAGGATTGTTATGGAGCAAGCAACAGTTGTGGTTGGTTGTATGCTGGCACAATGATGACTGTGTTTAAGGTGACAGTGATGTATTGGTTTTTTTTTTCAAAACCACAATAAAATGCCATTATATATATAAAGCAACCATATAACATCAACTACTATAATATTTGTTCAACGTCCATCTATATCTCTAACAATGAAACCAACATATAATGACATGCGTATAAAATGTAGAAAACTTCAGTATTTCTATTTCATGAAAGAAGTTTCAGTTTTGTTCCTTAATTGCCTTCTGTGGAAGCATGGCACCAGCAACTGCATTCTGATTCTCCTGCTGTTGCTGGTAGTTTAGTGGCCTGCGGAAAAGCATGATATGCGGCTCTGGCCTATGAATCGCATAATGAACCCATCCTCTGCTTTGTTGCACTCCTATTGCTCTCCACTCATTCTCAAAGAGAAAACGATTCTTCGGAAGCAACTTAGCGACATCAGGTGGAAGAACAACATGCCTGTATTCATAAGTATCATCGAAATACCTCTCCGAGTACTGGATCTGACCCATTTTATCTAAACAGTCGATAAGATCTGTGAAACGAAGGAGAAATACAGTGATGTATTGGTTGCTACTGGAGGATAGTGTTTGTTTGTGTTAGTTAGAAGGCAGATCAAAGAGAAGTTGTAATGCTGGATGATGGTTTGTTGTATTGGTTGGCTGTGGTTGGTGAATGTTGTAATATGAGTGTTGTATGAAAGTGGAGTTGTAATGGACAGTGATATGAGATGTATGTGTGGCTGTGGGGGATGTTGATATATAAGGTAGTGGTGGTTTGGCAGTGACAGTGGATGACTGGAGTGGTAGCAAAGGCTGTTGTGTGATAATGTATGAATATTGAAGTGGTTAGTAGTGCGGTATGGTAAGAAGATGGAAGATGTATGGTTATTGGTTGTTAAGCGCGATCTACTGTTGATGGGTGATGGGGTTTGTTGATGGTGCTGGGGGATGTTTGACAATGGTTTGAGGCAAGCAGTTTGGTATTGTGGTTAAATGTTGAGGCTCAATACTTGAGGCAAGCAGTTTCTTAAATGATCTTCTTTTGTCTAAAGTCTATCTCAATACTTGTATATGGCTAATAATATATTGATTACCTGTGTAGAATAGCATTCATTACCTGTGTAGAATAGCACTCATTACCTGTGTAGAATAACATTCAACAGAATCTATGGGTTGGCGATTTGGGTTTGAGAAGAGGAAGGCGACAGTAAGAAGGCGATGTGGTTGGGTTCGCAGCGTTTATAAGTGAAGGCAATATGGGTTTGGTGATTTGAGAATGGTCACAGGCGATAGGGTTGCGAGCGGGATTGGTCGTTCGAGGTTGGCGATGATCGTGTGGAGTGAAACCAATTTCGAGTCTAATTTGAATTATTTTCTATACGTCTCAAGAGAAACTCATAATGAGTATTCACATTTAAACAAGCTAACTAAAAGGCACAGAAACTCTTCTAGCATTCATTACTTGTTTAAATAGTCTAATTTCTAATTACTATTTTGAAGTTTAGATACTTGATTGCTTCCATATTATATATGATGATGGAGAAAGACTGGTTGCGTCTACACAGGTAATCATATAAAAGTAAATTTACACATAACTTTAGACTTAACATGTTTTGAAAATGAAAACTAACATTCTTGTTGCTTTCAATTTTAAACATAGAACCAGTAAAGAGTATGGAAAAGGAGTTCAAAATTTTGTACGTGTTGCGAAGAAAAAGTTAGGGGATGTAGAGAAAATTTTGTGTCCTTGTTTAGATTGTCGAAATCTTAGTCATCATTATGGTGAAACCGTCATTGAGCATTTAATTATAAAGGGAATGGATCCTAAGTACAAAGATAGTAGGTGGTATAATCATGGCGAGCAAGTAGATGTTGAAAATAATAATAAAATGAGTGAGGCGTACGACTTACTCAAAGCAATTCACTATGAAGATGAAGACTACTTTAATCATAATTTTTTTGATGATGATAAAGATAAGGATGATGCACAGAGACGACATGATGATTTACTTAAGAACTTGGAAGATGTAGAAACCCCATTATATCCTGGTTGCATAGATCATACAAAGTTATCTGCCATCACTATTTTGTATAACCTTAAATGCGAAACTGGATTATCCGATTCTGGTTTTGATAAGCTTCTTAATGTGCAACAACTGTTTTTGCCAAAGAATAATGTACTTCCTAAGACTTTATATGAAGTAAAGAAATTCCTCATACTATTTGATATGGGGTTTGAAAAGATTCATGCATGTGAGAATGATTGTTGTCTTTTTCGTAAAGAGTATAAAAATTTGAATAACTGTCCGAAATGTGGTTCCTCAAGATGGAAAATGAATCAGGATACAAATGAGATTATGCAGGGTATCCCGGCTAAGGTGTTGAGATATTTTCCAATAGTTCCAAGATTCAGAAGAATGTTCAGATCTGAAAAGATGGCAGAAACATTAAGGTGGCATTTCAATAATAAAAGCAGTGATGGAAAGATGCAACATCCCGTAGATTCTGTAACATGGAGCACAATTGATGAAAATTGGAAATCATTTTCAGCCGATCCATGTAGTCTCAGACTTGGTCTTGCTACAGATGGGTTTAATCCATTTTCCATGTTGAGTTCCAAATATAGTTGTAGGCCAGTAATGCTTGTGACATATAATTTGTCGCCTATGTTGTGCATGAAGAAGGAAAATATTATGCTAACACTTCTAATTCCAGGTCCAATGCAACCGGGGAATGATATTGATGTATATATGGCGCCATTAGTAGAGGATTTGCATTACTTGTGGAGTAGTGGAGTTGAGACGTATGATGCATTTAGTAAGACACTTTTTAATATGAGAGCTATTTTATTATGGACGATAAATGATTTTCCAGCTTATAGTAATCTTGCTAGATGTTGTGTAAAGGGTAAAAAAGGTTGTCCATTATGTGGTGTCCATACTCATCATCGATGGTTGAAATATAGTCGAAAGAATGTTTATATGGGTCATAGAAGATTTTTGCCTATTTCACATCCGTTGAGGAAAAAAAAGCTTGGTTTGATAACACTATAGAGGATGGAAAGATGCCTAGAATTCTAACAGGTAAGAACATCTCTCTTATTTGAAGGACTTTCCAAATGATTTTGGAAAAGAGTAGATTAAGGGAAAAAGTAAGAAAAGGAAGATCGATGACAGTAGTGAGGATGAAGATAATGAAGATGATAATTCTGTAAAAAAGGAGTTATCAAGGTGGAAAAAAAGATCAATTTTTTTTGACTTGCCATATTGGGAGGTTAGTATTCAAATCTCATTTTTATTTATTAATCTAAAAAAAAGAATATATAGAAAATTTAAATGCTAATTTTTTTTCGTAGGAACTTCCATTGCGTCATAATTTGGACGTAATGCATGTTGAGAAAAATGTTTGTGAAAGCACACTAAGTACAATGTTCCATGATAACAAATCAAAAGATGGGATTAATTGTAGACATGATTTAGAGGATTGGGATATTCGGCATGGTCTTTATGCACAACCTCGTGGAACCAAAACATATCTTCCACCAGCTCCGTATACATTATCAAAATTGAAGAAAAAAATATTTTGCAAAAGGTTGTATGATTTCAAAGGCCCCGATGGTTATTGTTCAAATTTCAAAAAATGCGTGTCGTTGGTAGATTGTAAAATTAGTGGTTTGAAGTCTCATGATTATCATGTTTTAATGCAACAATTATTATCGGTTGCAGTAAGAGGTTTATTGCCAACCAGACCCCGAAATGCAATAATTCGTCTATGTTCATTTTTCAATAAAATATGTCAACGTGTTCTTGATAGGGAGAAGTTGCAACAACTTGATGATGATATCGTTAAAATATTGTCTGAACTTGAAAGATATTTTCCACCCTCATTTTTCGATATTATGATACACTTGACAATTCATCTTGGAAGAGAAGCACGATTGTGCGGACCAGTTTATTTTCGTTGGATGTATCCTTTTGAAAGGTATATGAAAACACTCAAAGACTACGTAAGAAATTATGCACGACCTGAGGGGTGCATTGCAGAATCATATCTTGCCGAAGAATGCATGAGATTTTTTAGTGAATTTTTGAGCAAGTCGGTAGATATTGAAAAAAAAGATCGAAATGAAGATTATGAAGATAACGCAATACTTGAAGGGCGTCCAATTTCAATGTCCAAATCAATTACATTGTCTTCCAATGAGAAAGAAATTGCTCATTTAGCTGTGTTAATGAATATGGCTATGGTGGAACCATTTTTAGAGTGAGTATATGTTATGTCCCACTTTCATTGATTTGATGTGCTTGTATTGGCAACTATAATTTAACATCACTTTTATCTTACTAGTTTGCATTTGGAGGAGTTGCAAAATTCAAACAAGCGCTTAGAAAAAAATGCGACCTTACTGTGGAAAACCCATAGAGATAGCTTCGCTGATTGGATTAAAAGGAAGGTTTGTTAAAGAATTTGAATATTTCCATACATGAATTAATGAAATTACTTTTAAAATATGTTTGAATATTTTTTTAGATACCTATTGACTAAAAGGATCATGATAAATATTAAAATGGATTGCATATGGTCCTAAAAAGACGGCATTCTCCTGCATAGGATATATTATTAATGGACAACGATTTCATACAAAAGATGTTGATAGAGAAACCCAGAATAGCGGAGTAACTTATGACGCGACTACCATGTGTAGAGCAAGTGCAAAAGACATTTCTCAAATGGTTGATGTGGTTACGTACTATAGGATACTGACTGAAATAATTTTACTAGATTATAATGTTTTTTATATTCCTCTTTTAAGTGTCATTGGGCGAACATAGGAAACGGGATAAAAGTTGAAGATGGATTCACTCTTGTTAATTTACATCAAAGTCGGGTTTCATTTTCAAAAGATACTTATATCCTCGCATCTCAAGCGAAACAAGTCTTTTATTCAAGAGAAAATGATTCTTCTAGTTGGTATGTTGTAATGAAAGCACCGCCAAGAGGTTTTCATGAATTAGAGATAGATGATTTTGTTGAAGAAGCTAACTATGTTGCGAGCAGCCCTGAAGAAAACGATATGGATGCAGATGATTTAGTTGAGAATGTTAGTTATGTCAGGGAGGATTGCGAATGCATACTTGAGTAGTTTTGATGTCTTGTTTTCTATGAGAAGTTTAAGTTAGATTTGAAGTATTATTAAATGTATATTTACAGTCATTGATATATTTACAGTCATTGATATATTATTTCATGAATAAGATAAAACACTCTTCTTAAAAGTAGATTTATTACTAAATATGAAATTTCATCGAAACAATAATATTACACATCATTTTCACACACAATATGGTACACAATCCTTAACTGTATCTATTTAGTTTATACTTTTACTGCTCTCATATAGCCATCTAACATATGAAAGTAATTTCTTAATTTGTAGGATAAAGGATATGAAGATGCAAAATAAATTATCGCTATTTTAAAAAATAAAGGCATAACAACCTGTATATCACAAGTAACTGAATTAAAATGTTTTTTCACAAGTAACTGAATTATTTACGTTTGTCCTTGTAATCTCTGTATATCACAAGTGACGGTGGATCTGTATTCAAAGTTCCATCTCATTAGAAGAAGATGCTGAAATTCTTTATGTTCACAGGCTGTATCTTCATAGAAGAAAAGATGTTCTTGAAGCTGTCAACAATGAAGTTTCTCCATGACTAGAATCTTTGTAAAATATCGAGTTATTTAACTATGAAAACTGCACACGGCATACACCGGTAATTTTGTGATAGTACATAGCATTTTCAGTCTCATCACAGCACTATGTACCTTTTCTGACAATCAATTCCAGGAAAAAAATTAAAGACAGGGAGGGGAAAAAATAATTTCTAAATTATATTCATATGTTGATATGTTATACTTGTAGAAAATGGTTAGAAGTACGAAAAAGACAATGAATAAGAGGATTACGCGCAATCAAAAAAGACTCGAACAATCCACATATGCATTCGATGGGTCTAATGCAACAGGAGAGCATATTGAGCCACCTTTGGGAAATAATGATGTTGGGAATGCAAACAACTCAATCGCAGACACTGCTATGCAAGTCGATGGAAATCCTGAAACAGCAATGGAAATCGATAGAACAATTGAAGACATTGATGCAAATCAGATTTCGAAAAAGAAGACTAGAGGCCCAACCAAAGTGAAAAGACTTCCTTTAGATGTTGCAAGACGAATCGAAGTCGAGTTTAACTCATCGGGCGAACCGATAGGAAAAGGGTCGGTGAAGCTATCTTCTTATCTGGGGCCACTTGTGCGTGAGCATGTTCCATTTACACTGGAGGACTGGAGGCAACTTGGTGAAGAATTGAAATCAGTTCTATGGGAATCCGTTCAGGTTTGCTTATCTTGCAATGTTCTTAGTTAATATAATAGCAAACTTTTGATACAAACTTTTGAAAATAGAATTTTATTTGCTCTTATTTATTTAACTTATATGTTCTCATTGTTGCAGATAAACTTTAGTGAATCCTCTAATATATACCTATCCATCAACCAACATTTAATGCTAACTTAACATCCTAAGAAAAAAAGGTGTCAACAAATATAAACTTCACTCCACATAGGCCATTTGGTGTACAAGAATACAACTAATACCACCACAGAATAATAGAAATCATAAGAAAGTATTGTTTCTGTGTGTACAGTGTTTCCTTGATCAGGTTCTGTGTGTACTTGATCAGGTTCTGTGTGTACTTGATCATAAGAATAATAGAAATCATAAATTCCTCAAATTCCTTTCATAAATTAAACATCCTCTACCGAATTGCATCCTCTCTTCTTCAACCTTTTTTTTTCTTTGCCTCTGTTAATTTGAAGAATTGATTCGCTCTCTGCAGTCAGTCTATAGATGTAAGTAGAACTACTAACCCCACGTGTTTCCATGCACAAATTTATTCAAATGTTTTTTCATACAACTTAAGTTTGGGAAACTGCAGAATCCTCCCTCTAACCTACATCGTACTGTCTGATTTCTAGTCAGGTTGAAAGGGTGGTATATATTTTGTTTGTTGTCAATGATGAAGTCGGTAATTCACGGGCATTGTTTTGTGCCTTGGTAGGTTGTTGTATGTGGAGAGACTATTGTAACTTTGGACTTGTATTATGTTTTCAGTGTCATTTATAAGAAGTAAACAACTCTTTGTTTGTTGAAGTGTTCACTATCCCTTTGATTTGCTCAAATATTGATTTAATTATAAGGCATGCATATGTAGTCCATGGCTAATGTTGATTATCATAAGAAGTGTTGATATGTAGTCCATGGCTAATGTTGATTATTAAAATTTTGCGATCTTATTAATTTCTTTATTCAGTTTTTAAATAAAGTTACTATATTTTGATATTTTTCTTTGTTACAGGCTAGATTTAAACTGGATGAAGAATGCCAAAAGGTTCCCATTCTTCGGCAAATGGGATGTATTTGGAGGTGTTCAAAAAGCAAACTAGTTGACAAGTTATTAAAGGCAAAAACCACGGAGGAACGGCTTCGACTAAAAGCAGATAATGTCAAAACTATGAAGGAATGGAAAATGTTTGTTGAGTCCAGAACTAGTAATGAGTTTAAGGTAATTATATAGTAATTGTTTTAATCATTATATATATATATATATAATATAAGTGCACAAAGAATGCAAATTAACTAATAAATGTGATAAATCTTTATAAATAGTTACGAAGCGAAAAATTCAAATCCATGAGGGGTAAACAAATGCCACATACTTGTAGTCGTCGAGGGATAGCACGATTAACTGAAGATATGGTGAGAAAAAATATTTGATTAATTTACTATGATTAGTTGTTTTATCTAATGTTATGTCATTTTTAATGCAGAAAGAGGAAAGTGTAAATCCTTCTTCCATTTCTAGAGTTGATGTTTAGGTTAAATCTCACACTCATAAGAATGGCGAACCCGTGAATGCACATGTTGTCGAAATTGTTGTAAGTGCTTTTGACCTTTTTTAAAGTAATTATTTTGAAAATAATATAAATTAGAACTCATATTTAAAATATATTTTTTATAGGAGAAAATAAAAAAGGTGGAAAATGAATCACAATCTAGCTTAACATGTAATTTCAAAGATGATGCTTTCTCACAAGTGTTGGGACAAGATAGACCGGGACGACTACGTGGAATGGGAAGAGGCATGACTGCGGCCAAGGCGGTTCTCTCACAAATCAAAGATACTCAAGTAGCTCAATGTCAACATAGTGTTTCAGAACTAAAGCTAGTGGTTTACATGTTAATGAAGCGTCTGGTACGACTTTTAATTTATAATTTAAATGTTTTTGGGGTTCAGAAATTTCGAGAATGATTTTTAATTTCATGGAGATAACCTAAATGAAAAAACAAGATATCTATGTTTTGGCGTCCATTGTCCTTAAAAACCGAAAAAAATGTAAAAAGAGGGGGAAAAAGCACTGTGTATAATACCTTCTAGCAAAGATCTGAGTGTAAGAAAAGTATGCAAACATTATGGATTCATATAGAATGTAAAAATAACATATATAAAAGTACATAAATAATGGTCCCCTGCTGAAAATACATAAGTTTATGAGCTGAACTGAGGGATGTCTTGTTCCATAACAGGTTATATTGTCACTTGAATTTTGTTTGTTTTTTTTAAGAAAAAAGTTACTAAAATATAATATGTGAGTATAATTAGAAGTTGTTATAATATATTGTCTATGCTCCGATGACATGTCCATATTATATAGCATTCAACCGAATAAAAACACTAAGTTGAAACATCTTCTGTTGATTAGTCAGTGCAATGTCAGAAGATCCACACTATACTTTCAAAGTGTTTGTTGTTTCCTCAAATTTCTTCCTCAAAAAGTTTTGAACATACACATAATAGCACACAAAATTAAAACATAATGGCTTATTACTAAAAAGCAATTTGGCTATTAACACAGTTGCTTTTTATAAGTTAACAATTTGGCTATAAAACCTACAGCATCACTTACAACAACAAAAAGGACTACAAGCTTATATTATTATTTTCAGTACCAAATAGCTAACTACATCAGTTGGTTGCAATAAAAAAATAAATAAAAAATGTGAAGAACACTGCATAAGGCATACCAAAGCTGTGAAAGTATAGTTATAACTCACTAGATGTTCAATATTTTTTTCTTTGTTCTTTTCTGAAAAGATTTATACTGTCAAAGATTAAAAGCTTTATTATAAGTTTATGTGATTATTTTTCTGTGATTATTTCGACAATATCAACACTAATTAAACTAGATAAATAAAGTTTGTTTTTACTTGCTTAAATATTTATTCGGAATATTTCTCTATTTGGCTTGAGTCATGAAAAGATAATCTCTTTGTATGTTGACATAAATTGGGGAATGCAAATAGTTGCGTAAATCAAATTCTAGTAGTCAATTTATACTTTGGTTAAATGAACGTCTATTTATTTTTACCTTTAATTTGCAATATTATTGATTTGGCAGGATAAAGGAAGTTGGGGAGATGAGAACACATCCGTAGTGGTAAAAATCAAACGGTTGCAACATTATACATAATTTGATATCTAAATCAATAATCAATATAATCTAGTTTTGGTTAATTGCAGAGTAAGTATAGTCAAACAGGTGATAATTGTAGTTTACTGCCTTGGCATAGAGATGATAACGAGGTTGTCGCCGAAGGAAAAATTGTGTCAAGCGATCCGAAAGAACTGTGCAATGAAGTCCCTTTAGGTCCAAATGCCAAAAAAAAATTTATTGTCCATCCAAAAAAATTAGATGTTTTCTTGTGGAGGCCTTCTCCTGGTTTGGTATATATAAGAGATGCCAAGGATGAGATAGTAGTATGGCCAACTGATAAAGTTGTTATACAGAAAAGTGAGGACTCCAGAAAACAAAACGAGGTAAGTTTAACACTAATTAGCATTTTTTTTAATATGTAGGGCCATCATGGATAATAATCTCTATCCATAAATTTAGCATTTTATGGTAGTATGGTAGTATGGTTTAGCATTTTTTTTAATGATAGTATGGTTTAGCATTTTATGGTCCACCGATCATTTTCATATGTCAGTTTAGCGACTAGATACAAAGCCAGT
Organism: Allium cepa; assembly: GCA_030765085.1. Classification (NCBI taxonomy): domain Eukaryota; kingdom Viridiplantae; phylum Streptophyta; class Magnoliopsida; order Asparagales; family Amaryllidaceae; genus Allium; species Allium cepa. The sequence continues at coordinate 275,510,214 of CM060943.1, read as the reverse complement.
TTATCTGAAAATTAGAGACTTGATTACCCCTAATTTCTATTGCTACAACGCTTTAAAGATGTATTACTGAAATTTGTGCAATGTTTTTGTATATTTCTATGTTCAACTTAAACAAAAGTATTTTTTTAATAGAGTAAAACCAATAGCATGGAAACCAATTGCAAGCGAAAAGGCGGGACGTTACAGATCTTTCATTAGGTTTTAACCGAATATTGTTCTTTCCTGGGTAAAATGGAACTTTACTGCAGGGTATTTACCGGGACGCCTTTTTAAAATAGCCTTAATCCCGTTCTTCCCTTCTCTAGTTCGAATTAAAACACATGAAATTAAAACACAACCCCAATACCAGAGAACAAAAACACGCGAAAAAAAATTGTAGAAAAAAAAAGTGAACAAATACGATTTTGTAATTTGCGTATTGGGTAAGGTTGAAGTCCTGAGGGCTTGGGTTTGATGTAGGCGATTAATTAAGATTGGTCGTGGTTGAATCTGAGTGGTTGTTTGTGGTCGGTTGTAGTAGAGATTGGAGGTTCGCGATTTGAGAAGTTGGAGGAGAGTTGATGATTCAGGATTGGAGGCAAGGAGGGGATTTACGGGCAATTGGCAGTGAGGTGATTTTGGTCTTGTTTGGGTATGGAGGAGGAGAAATTTGATACATGCATATTTCTGGATTCGGGTGAGATGATGACATTGTTGCATTTTTTGGTGGTTTGGTTTGAGACTTTTGATGTATCTGTTTTGAATATGGCAGGGAGATAGGATGCTTTAGGATTCTATTCAGTTGCTGTGATTGAGTTGTGTGAGTTGTGTTGGAAGTTGTTTGCTTTGAAATATATGAAGCTCAAAAGAATTTTATTGGATCACTTATGGGTACAGAGGAAGGAAGTGATTGAGTTCTTAGAGGAATTGTTCTGTCATTTCGATTCTATTAATGCAGCGAATATAGGAAATACTTATAAAAGGAAATTTGGCGATCAAAAGGAGCATTTTGGTGAATACGCCTCTTCCGAGTATGATGTAGAATTGGCTGCAAATAATCTGTCTATCTCCAAAGAGGAAATTGTTGATTTAAATAATCCTGAAGCTATTAATGATATGTCCAACTTTTTTGTTACTGCTCAATGGGATGATCTTTGCTTCCTTGATCCATTGCTTATGGATCCTGATGTGGAACAGTGTAAATTAAACGTTCTGTCATCAGAAAATAATGCTTTAATAAATGGTTTCGAGTATGCTGTCTATCCAAAGAAGGGTATGGTTTCTTCATCTAATTCGAGAGATTTGAGTAATGATTTTGTCCAGATTAATAGTAAAAGATCCAGAGCTCATTCTCATGTTGTGGAGAGGTTCAAAGTAGTAACTGCTAACAGATTTAATTGTCTGGAGTCAGAGGAGATTTCTGAAAAGAATCCTGGTTTGGATGATAATGTTAATTTTGTTAAATCATCTTTCAAACCATTGCTGCAAGAGGACAGTTTGATAATTAAGGTTCCTGATTACCATAATTCCTCTGGTAGTTCATTGGAAGACATCGAAGGTGGTGTGGTTAACAAGATGGATGTTGTAGATGATTATGTTAGTAATTATAAGGTTGGAATTGATTAGAGTTGTGCGTTGCACATAAGTGAGGAAAAGATTGGGTTGGTTGGATTTGCTGCTTTGTATGATGGTGATGTTGATAGCATAAACTGTAATACCAATGAGGTAAGTGAAGATATACACATAGATGGTGATGTGCACGAGAGCATTCTCACAGGGTATGATATGTCCGCAATTGAAAACTCCGTGCATCTCTAATTTGCGCTAACAAAGTGTGCATTTATGAGGCTCATTCACTTAGATTTTTCGATATTACTTATTTTTCTAAGTGACAGATGGGTGTAAAACTCGCTTTTTATGCCTACGCTGAAGCATATTGGGACAGAATAGTAATTCCAAGACTATCTTTTCATTGGTCAAGTTACCCACTTTTGCACTAAATGCTTTTTACCCAATTTTGCACTAAATTTTTAGATGGTGTTTACTCAGTGACGTCAAATTTCTTCATTGCAGGTAATTAAAGATGGCGATGACACATTCTTCTTCCGTAGCAAGTAGCAAGCGTATGAAACTTTTTAGATGCACTTTTTGTTGTTGGCATTTGGTGCGGACTTACTGTATTGATATTTTGTGCTTAACATATAACGTGTCTTTGTTTAACAGAATTTGTGGCAACTTGGTTTACTTTGTTATTTTTGTTTATGGATATTATTGAAACTTGGTTTATGGGTGTCTTTTGTTTATTAATATTGTCTTAACTAGTTTATGTAATTAATTAATAGTTATTAGAACCTGTTATATATACTAGTTGCTTGAATATACTCAAAATATGGTTCTGGAATATTCAAAAATAGAGTGGAATATTAAAGCTGTTATATAAATAGAAGACAGTGTTTGATTAATGCTGTCAATGAAGAAACAACAGCGTTCAATTCGTGCTGTAATTGTCTTGAAATAGTCAATAACAGCGTTTAGTACATGCTGTCGAAATAGTTGATGATTCAATAACAGCGTTTATAAAAAGCTATTGTAAACAGTTAAAGTAGAATTAAAACATCTCCGACAACTAAATTATTAACGCTGTAGAAAAATAGTACAGCATGTTTGAAAACGATGTAAAAATATTATTGACAGCTTGTAATAAACGCTGTCAAAGGGATGTTTCAACAGCGTTTATCGAAAAGCTGTTGTAAGTTCTGTATATACGACAGCATGTCGTTATACAACGTTTGAACTAACGATGTTGTATTGTATTACAGCGTTTTTCAAACGCTGTTAAAAGCCTTTTGTGGTGTAGTGTAAGATTGGGAAGATTAATTTGAATTTACTTGAAATTGTATTTAACTAAGAATTTTATTGATTAAATCGATTTTGAACTTATTGAAATTGAGATTTTAAGATATGATTCAATAATTTGATTTTGATTTAAAGTGGTTAAATGGATATTTCAAGTTTTAAATAAATCGAAGGAAATATTTAGTTTAATGTAATTTAAGGTAATTTAAATGATAATGGATTTATTAAGTGAATATTTCAAAACTAAATAATAATGAAGTTAAAATAAGATATGTATATATATGAAATTATCAATTTGGTTTTTGAAGTGCTATAATTTGGAAATGTGTATATATATATATATATACGAAATGAAAATTATATTCCGAGTTCGAAGTATAAATTATTTTGAAATGACCATGGTGTTATAATGATGTTGGATCGTATTGCGTATATTTCTATATAGTAGATAGTTCCATGGACCCTTAGAGGATGGTTATCCCAAACATCCTCTGAGTTACTTGTATTTCAGTTGATATTTCACTTGAGTTGGATTTATTGATATAAGAATTTTAATCCTGACTCGTGTGTTTTGTGTTTTGCTTTACGCTCGGCTCAGACTAAGTGACACAACATTTGAGACTCACCTTTGGAGTTTGGAGCTTCGCTTGGAGATCCAACTATTGATTCAGCTTTCAGCTTTTCCAGTTGATTTGTTCAGAGATGTCATCTGTTTGTATTCATGAATTCACCGCATTTGAGATTCTGCTGTATTTTCTTTTGACTCTGATGTCTATATAGTAGCTTCATGAACTACTATTTATCTATTCTGCTGCATTATTTTACTCTGCGTCTGTGATTCTGTGATTGATTATTTACTGTATATGTTGAGTTTTGCCAAATATAAATTAACAATCTGATATTTTGAGCAATTCAAATCTAACATGTGCAGATGTGAATGGTTGAAAATACCGAGTCGTTGCACTTACTATGTCTTGTACTATTTATAATAGATGCTCCTTGAAACTTTTAATTTTTTTTTTGTTAAAAATGTCTTAATTATGTAAATAAAATGTCAATTATATAAAGATAAATGATAATAAATTATCAAGTATTTTTAATGATATTATTAAGCATTCAAAATAATATTTTTATAGTTTTGAATGCTTTCATTGTACTTTGATTTTTACAACTCAAACCACCATTATTTTGAATTCTTTTTGTTTTCTGCAGATAAAACATAAAAACCATCATATGCTCTATTTCATATAAGTCAGACAAATTTTAACTTTTGTTTTTGTAATATTTAAAATGCGAGCGAAGTGAAATTTAAGATTATCCAATTTTGCTAAATGGCTACAAGATTTATAAGAATGTTATGTTGTATGATATAAAATATTAGATGTTAAAAATATGTTTGTTTGTGCACTTTGTTGGATTTTTACCTTGCACTTCTAAAATTGTTGTCATAATTTTCGTCGTTGCTTTTGATTTGTAATATTTTGATTTAGAATATTTAATTACGTTATTAAATTTGATTGTACAGAACTTGTATTGTGATTTATTATTATTATATTTTGGGAACAAAATTTATTATTTGTTACACTTCAAGTATTGTATTTACAGTATGAAAAACATAAGGGTTTTTATTTACTAATACCATAAATTATAAGGATGTGGACGTAAAACGGAAAGCCCTCTAATTCTTTTCACATACTTTTGAACTTCTGGTAATCGTAGTTCCTTAATTCTACATAACAAAAAACTCACACTGAAAAAATCAAAAATTATTTAAAATAAATCCATATGAAAAACTTCAATATCTTTGAAAAAATTAACTCTAAGGAAACAAAAATCGTATGACTATTTTTTCTGAAATTTTATTTATATAAAACCATACATATTAATTGAGTTGAGTTACTCTCAAGTCATTTGAACTTCACTTTCTTTTCTGTTATATAATGTTGCAAAATTACGTTATGATTTTAAAAAATAGGCCCGAGGAAATGGTTTGGTCCATAGGGGGTTTTCTTCACGACGACAACAATTGCATAGTAGGCAACATCTGTAGTGTGGTAGGCGATGGTAGTGGAATGGTCGGCGGCGGCGGTTTATGGTGGATAACAACTTTTGTGGGCTAAGAGAATCCAAGTTCGGGATTGAGCATGACATTCGATTTTTAATGGAGATCGGACGATGGCAATAGAGAAGGCGACACCGACGACTAGACGACGGTGATAAATGGCCCTAGGAATCGTCGGATCTCCCCTCAATCGGCATCGGATCTCGTTTGGCCTACACATTTCACTCAACACACTGCCTCGTTCGGCTTGGAGACATGGCTCGGCATTTACCGTTCGGCATTTGTGGCTCGGCACACAGGAATCACTCACCACGGGCCGAGGTATCTTGGTCCCAAGGCCCATTATAGAAGTCCAACCCATCTTCGTCTATAAATAAAATGGCAGGGGCACAGTGAAATGGACCTTTTTTCGAGAACACCGGGGAGACTCTGCCGCATTCAGACTCATTCAAGACTTACCTTCTTTACTTCACAATTATATTCAAGTAGTTGGTGTACGGATTGTATCTGCAATCAATAGTTGAGAAAAGCAATAAAGATTAACCTCAAAGTGGATGAAGGCAGTTACGCCGAACCACTATAAATCTAGTGTTCTTGTTTTCTACATTTAATTTAGCATATTGGTCTATGTTTGAATTTACTTTCTTCGTTAATCTCTCTACATAACTCTAATCAAGGGTGTTAGTGACCAACTCTGGTGCTAACATTTTGATGCTTCCACTGAGAACCGAATTCTCAGGCCGATAGGATCTACTTTGTAACTACTGGATTGGAAAATCACCTGAAGGAGATCCGACTTATTCATAGGATGCCCGTGGAATCTATTCAGAGTTTCGACTGACAACTCTACTATGGGAAGACCACGTACCCGATCAGCCTCTCACAATGCGGACGTCCACGAGACTGCTATCGTGCAACAAGTTGGACCTAGCAATCAACAAGCAAATTTAGGTGCAGGGACTACTGCCCAAACTCAAACGGAAGTCGTCACTAGGACGGAGTTCAATGATTTGATGAGGGAACTCCGAGAAAGTAGAAGGCAACTCGCTGAGAAGATTCATGCCAACGCTAATCTCATGACTCAATTAACTCAGCAACGACATCAGAATGCTGGAGGTAACCTTGCTCCTTATTCCTCATCTGATAGCTCGACCTCAACTGATGAATCTCTTGCGTGTAGACGCCGAAAGATTGAAGCTACATAGGCAGGTGCCACTGATCTATCCACCAGGGATCAGGAGCATGAGGAGACCGGACCTCCTTCTCACCAAGACCTTAATGAAGCTGGCCTTCAGGATGCATGTTTGGCCAATCGCCAACAAGGGGGACATCAACCTGCGCGGTCCCGTGGAACGGAACCCAAACTTTTATCCTTCATACAAACTCCAGACTTATCAGTCATGGTCAGGAAGTTAATGAGAGAGAACCAAGGTTTGACCAATAAAGATTGGCGAGTGTCCAGTAGTCATACTCCCTTCACAGATACTATTCTACATGCTAAGTATCTCAAGAAGTTTCGTATGTCGACTATCCCAGCCTACGAAGGGAAGACTGACCCTAGGCAATATGTGATGAGGTACGAATGGATGATGGATTCTACAAGAGCGAATGATGCGACCAAGTGTAGGTGCTTCCCAATTACTTTATTCAGAATTGCCACCATGTGGTTTACTCAACTTCCCCCACGGCCTATATCCAGCTTCGACGAGTTGGCAATGAAATTTATTGAACAATTTAGGATATATGCTACTCGTCCAAAGGATGTGATGTCCTTATCAAATGTAATCCAAGCTCTGGGAGAGTCTTTGAAAGCGTACCTGCAGAGGTTTTATTTTGCCGCCACTGAAGTTAGCAACCCTAACGACCATGAAATTTTGATGGAAGTAATGCGAGGTGTAGATCCAGACTCGAAGTTTGGAGATGGGTTGGCGGGAAAGCTCCCAACTACGTTGGAGCGTTTCTATTCCAAAGCTCATCAGTTCATAAGGAGGGAGGAAGCTCGATGGACAAGACGAGATAATGCACCAGGGCCTATTCAGAAGACTGTGAAAAGTAACATCGCCGTGAAGCAATCCGGTGACAATTCGGGAAAAGTTCAAGTCAACGACCAGAACAAGCCTGGGCGATCTAAGGATCCGAATGTAGAAATCCCGAAAAGAAAAGAGAGACAGGGAAATGGAAGTCGAGGATTCCGACCTACAACCAATACACCCTCCTCAATACATCTCTTGAAAATATTTACCTATCTACCTGCAACACCTTTCAATACAGAAAGCCACGCCTAAAGGAGTCCACATAGGAACAAAAGTGGACGGGGAAGTACTGTCGCTTCCATGAGACCCACGGGCACATTACTAAGGAGTGTAGACACCTCCATGACGCCATAGAAAAGTTGATCAGGCAGAAAAAGCTACAGGAGTTTGTTAAGAACCCACCAGAGGGTAGGCAAGAAACGTCAGACCCTGGACGCGGGCCGGCTCCACACCATCCAAAGGAACCTGCCAAAACTGTGGGTATGTTGATCATCAACACTATAGTCGAAGGACCTCATCCTACAGACAAGAATTGGCAGGAGATGGAACGATATGCTACCTCGTTGAGGCTTGCGGATTATGAATGTTATTCGAATGTGGAAGATGGAACCCCTACCAAACAACAACGCATGATGACGAACAATATAGTGTTTGGGAGTCGAGATGTAGACAAGGTGGAGGCTCCTACTATCGACCCGATGGTCAAATCTGCGATGATCGGGCCAGCTTACGTCAAAAGGATTTTGATTGATTATGGAAGCTCTGTCAACATTATCTTCAAGAAGGTTTATGACCAAATGAAGATGGAGACAGAAGATTTAAAACCATGCAAAGCCCATATCCATGGCTTTAATGGTGCCGCGACTGAGGCAATAGGGTATATGGAGTTACCAGTTGAACTGGGAGAAGGTGAGCGTAGGAGAGTACGAATCCTACCGTTCATAGTGATGGTTGTTGACTCTCCATACAATGTATTTCTAGGTCGTCCGACCCTGGCAGAGTTTAGGGCGGCTTTGGCCTTATGGTGTTTGACATTAAAATTTCCAAAAGACAAAGGAGTCGGCGTAGTGCATGACGATCAGGCGACCGGTCGCACGTGTTATGTGGCAGAGCTGAGAGAGGCTCAGCGGAGAGAAAAGGGAAGGTTGCGGACAGCTCCATCCGCGTCCAAAACACTGACTATTGACAAGTAGTGCCCAAGCCCCGGCTCGGGCAACATTCTCGGATCTACAGAGACATATATCCGAGAGATGATGATGGGGGACTCAAGGAAGTGAATGCAGCACCGGTTGAGCTGACGATTGACATTCCATTCCACAAGTACGACCCGTCACGGGTTCTTAAGATTGGATCGCAACTTGATCCGCCATTGGCTGAGGATCTTACTGATTTCCTCCGAGCGAACCTGGACGTTTTCGCTTGGACACATTCCAATATGTGCGGGATTTCTTCCGCCATTACAAGTCATTTATTGAATATAGACCTGAAGTACGTCCCAGTAAAACAAAAACGGAGAGGTATGGACCTGGAGTGGTCCGCCGCTCTTAGAGAGGAGGTGGACAAACTCAAAGCCACTGGGTTCGTCCGCGATGCCCTCTACACTGAATGGGTATCTAACCCTGTGCTGGTAAGAAAAGAGAATGGGAAATGGAGAACTTGCGTCGATTATTCAGATTGAAACAAAGCATGCCGAAAGATAGTTTCCCTTTACCTAGGATCGACCAGCCGGTCGATTCAACGGCCAGACACGAGCTACGATCATTTATGGATGCGTACTCGGGATACAATCAAATCTCGATGCACATTCCAGACCAAGAACACACCAGTTTCGTCATAGACGTTGGGTTGTATTGCTATATAGTGATGCCCTTTGGATTGAAAAATACTGGAGCGACTTATCAGCGTTTGGTGAACCGAAAGTTTAAAGATTAGATCGGTAGAACAATGGAATTTTATGTGGATGACATGATTTTGAAGCCACGACGGTCAAAAGACCGCATTTGAGACTTAGCAGAGATGTTTGATATACTCAGGCATTATAGGATAAAGATCAACCCTTTGAAGTGTTCTTTTGGTGTTGCATCAAGGAAGTTCTTGGGTTTCATTGTGAATGCACGTGGAACTAAAGCTAACCTGGAAAAGATTCAGGCTATTCGGGACATACAGGTGCCTAGAACTATAAAGCAAGTACAAAAGCTTGAACAGAAAGGTGGCCGTGCTGAGTCCATTCATATCCAGAGCTACGGATAAGTGCATTCCTTTCTTTGATGTGATAAAGAAAGGAAAGAGGAATTTTGAGTGGACAACTGACTGCGAGGAAGCATTCCGAGCTCTGGTTAGACATCTAGAAAGTCTCTCGGTGCTATCAAAACCAATTGACCATGAAATGCTGTATGTATACCTGGCTATATCCCAGCATGCTATCAGTACGGCTTTGGTTCGCGAGGAGGACCGATTTCAAAAGCCAGCGTATTATGTCGGTAAATGTTTGACGGGGGCAGAAAGAAATTATCCCAGGATTGAGAAACTAGCTTACTGCTTGGTGACTGCATCACGCAAGCTTCGCCCATACTTCCAGGCACACTCGATCAGTGTTTACAGTGATCAACCCTTGCGATAGGTACTCCAACGACAGGAAACTTTTGAAAGGATGTTAAAATGGAATATCGAGTTGAGTTAGTTCAATATTACCTTCCTACCACGAAGGGCCATACACGACGAATCAAACGGCCACAATGTCATACCTCCCGTTCGATGGAAGATGTACACTAATGGGGCATCCAACGACCGTTGTTCGATGGCTGGCATAGCTCTTGTGACTCTTAAAAACCGATCAGTTTGCTACACTTTGAAGCTCGAATTCATAGCAACGAATAGCGCAGTTGAGTATGAAGCATTGATTGCTGGCTTGAGACTTATCAGAGAATTAGGGGTAAGATCGGTTGAAATCTTTTGTGACTCACAACTGGTGGTGCACCAAGTCCGAGGGGACTATCAAGCAAAGGGGCAGAGACTTGCCCCATACCTGGCCCGGGATCAGGAGCTGCTAGCGAATCTTGAGTATTATGATATTTCACCTGTCCCATGTGAACAAAACAGAGCAGCCGATTCGTTGGCAAAATTTGCAAGCACTGGCGATGCACAACAAATGGGATTGTTTCCCGTCGAAACCTTGCATGCTCCGAGCATAAATATTATGGTGGTAGATTTCATGTTAGAAACAGAAATTGAGAAGGAATCATGGATGACCCCATTCAAGCAGTACTTGTTACAAGGGGTCACACTCGAAAGGAGCGAAAGATGACAAGTCATTCGTAAGGCTTCGCGTTATGTAATGCAAGATAGGGTAATGTATCGGAGGGGATTCTCGACCCCCTTACTTCGGTGCATTGCCCATGTTGAGATAAAACGAGTCCTAAAGGAAGTCCATGAAGGAGAATGTGGTGACCATACTGGAGGGCAGACGTTAGCGAAGAAAATCCTCCGCTATGGATACTATTGGTCGACTGTAAATCGGGATGCCGTAGACTATGTGAGAAGATGTGACAAATGTCAGAAATATGCAAAAATATCGAGAGCTCCGCCAACGGAACTCACACAAATGGTTAGTCCCTGGCCGTTTGTAATATGGGGATCGACACAGTCGGTTACTTACCCATATCCAAAGGTGGTGCGAAATATGTGATACTTGTGGTCGATTACTTTACCAAGTGGGTAGAAGCAGAGCCTTTGGCCGCTATCACCACCAAAAAGGTCAATAATTTCTTTGTACGAAATATTATATGCCATTTTGGACTTCCACGAACCATTATTACAGGCAACGGAACTCAATTCGAAAGCAAAGAGTTCAAAGAGTTTTGCCAAAAATATGGTATTGGGAAAAAGTTTGCAGCAGTTGCTCATCCGAAAGCCAATGGACAAGTGGAAGCCGTGAATAAAATAATCAAATCATATTGAAAAAGCGTTTGGAAAAGGCTAGAGGCAAGTGGGTGGACGAGCTTCCAATAGCGCTTTGGGCTTATAGAACCACCCACAAGTCCGCGACTAGCCACACTCCGTTCGCATTGGCATATGGCATGGAAGATGTTATACCCATAGAACTTGAAGTTTCGTCACGTCGGGAAACTTATTATGATTCTGAGTCGAATCAAGACCATTTGCTGGAATTATTGGACTTCATTGATGGAATGCGCGAAGAAGCTAATTTAAGAGCAGCCGCATACAGACACCGAGTCGCTCGATATTATAATGAAAAAGTCCGACCGAGAATCTTTGGTGTGGGTGACCTAGTTTTGAAATGAATTTTCCCAATTCCATCACATATGAGCCCCGCATAGGAAGCTCCATACGTCATTGTACGGAAGCTTGGAGAAGGAACTTTCAAGCTAGCGACCGTTGATGGTGCGACACTCCCCCGAGCTTGGAATAGCGAGCATTTGCGACATTATTATACTTAGTTCATTTCTTTCGTATTTTAGTTGTAATTATTTCCAGCAAGTTTTTATTCCTAGTTTACGGCATGTAATAAGACAATTTAGCTTGTTTGCATTAATGAAGGGTTGAGCCCATTTTTTCCATTAATTGTCGATGTTTCTGTGTATGATAACTCTGTGACGAATAACTAAGAGATACATTATCCTGTCAAACGTACGAACGCTCACGAGCACTAAAAATCCCCAAGTCCCCAAAGTACGGACTGGAGTATTCTGAGTCCCCAAAGTGCGGACCGAAGTATAAACGACTCAAAATCTCCAAGTCCCTTGAGTGCGGACTGGAGTACTCTGAGTCCCCAGAGTGCAGACTAGAGTATAAATGATTCAAAATCTCCAAGTCCCTAGAGTGTGGAATGGAGTATTCTGAGTCCCCAGAATGCGGACTAGAGTATAAACAATTCAAAATCTCTAAGTCCTCAAAGTGCGAACTGGAGTACTCTGAGTCCATAGAGTGCGGACTAGAGTATAAACGATTCAAAATCTCTAAGTCCCCAGAGTACAGACTGGAGTACTCTGAGCCCCCAAAGTGCGGACTAGAGTATAAACAATTCAACTCTCCTAGTCCCTAGAGTGCGGACTGAAGTACTCTGAGTCCCCAGAGTGCGGACTAGAGTATAAACGATTCAAAATCTCCAAGTCCCCAGAGTGTGGACTGGAGTACTCTGAGTCCCCAAAGTGCGGATTGGAGTATAAACGACTCAAAATCTCCATGTCCCCAGAGTACGGATTGGAGCACTCTGAGCCCCCAAAGTGCGGACCAGAGTAAAAACGACTAAAATTCTCCAAGTTCCCTGAGTGCGGACTGGAGCACTCTATGTAACAACCCCCATATTTTACAATTGTGTATTTAAATAATTTATTTAAATATAGCATCGTTAGTCGGATTATAGTCCGAAATGATACTTTTTGCAAGCGGTCGAATTAGGACTCGGGACCACTTCCATTGAGTTCAAAACGCCGTTTGCGACCTTTTTGAGTATAAAGTTTGATATGTTTGGAGCTAGCTAAAATTTGACCTTTGCACTTTGGGCTATGAGTTTGGGTTAGCCTAAACTAATAAATCTAGCTCCACCTCCACTTCTCTTCATTCACTTTCATTTCCTAACACTCTAAGCTTTCATAAAAATGGGGGAAGAGAAAAAGAATTAGAATTCCTAAGCCCTAATTCCATTGCAAATCCATGTTCTAACTCCAAATTCAAAGAGAAGCTATTAGTAAGCATCCTCTTCTTCTTCTCCAACTCATTCTACCTTCAATTTCAGAAATCCCTAAAGTCTAACTTAGGAAATGTTTTTCTTTTAAGCTTAGATTCAAGCTTCTTAGGTTGGAATTGAAGAGTGATTGTTCTTGCCTTGCACTATAGCTTCTCCATCCTTGTTTTTGTGAAAAAGGTGAGATTTTTATCTCACGTCTAAGTCTATAATCATCTTTGATTGTTAGGTATGAATTCCTAACATCTTTACGTGTTCATTTGATTTTGGTTTGGATTGATTTGGTAAATATTCCAATTTTTGGTGTTTTGAAAACAAAATCTATGAAAAACCTTATATGGATGTTGGACATGTTGATCGAAGTGTATTGGTGAGTCTTTAAAATTGGGTAGTCGTTTGGCCTAAACCCCTTGTAATCATCACTCATCCGATTTCTACCGATAGAATTTGGCCATCAATGGCCTAGCGGAGAAAATACCCCAAGCTTTAGTTTCAGACGTATGAAACAAAAGATTCAGACATCTGAATACTGTTCTGGGCAAAATTTTCATTCCCCAGGTCAAACGTCTGAATTATAAATTTCAGACATCTAAAATTGCTCGTGATCAACCCGAGAGCAAATAGGCTAAAATTAGCCATTTTCAGACGTCTGAACTTAATGACTCAGACATCTGAATAATATTCTGGAAAACATTTATTTTCCAGTTTCGGACGTCTGTATCTACTTATCTCAGCCCAATTTGCCTAAGTTGTTTGGGATTTCAATTTTAATCGATTTGGGTTGATCTGACTTATTGTTATCATTTATCGACTTTGATGACTTCCTTCATTTGGAAATTTTGAGAATATCCATATGGATGGATTCGGTATTGATTTTTATGGATTTGATTCACGGCTTCGAATGTAAATTTTTGTGATTGATTGTTTTTACAATCATTTCTGTGATTTTTCACTTTAAAAATACAAAGGTTTCCATACTAGTAGTAAATATAAAAACTCTTTCATCAAAACGATTTCGACACTATTTTATTACAAAACTTGTTTCTTCAACCGTTTTCCAAACTATTAGTATATATAAACCTTTACCTCATTTGTCTGAGAAATCTAATTAAACGGCGTAGTAAAACAAGTGGTATGAAACGCATGCGTTTACTTCGTCGGTTAATTTTTGGACTTGTTCGATTGAAACTTTTGTGACAACTTTCGAGTGGCGACTTACAATTTATTGTAAATACTTAAGTTAAGCAAGTAGTTATGGGACATGAAGCTAAACTCATCTATTTATTAGTTTAGTGTAATTGACACTTCTTGATGATCGATGATGATCATTTTGTGATTAATACTAGCAATGTGCGATGTCTCTTTGTCTGCGAGGGGGACTAAACCTCGTTTCTTTGGAGGTTCGGCACAAAATTGGTGGGGTAGCGACCCATGGTCTTCGGACCATTTTGTGGAGATTCGGCTCAAAATAAATGGTTAGCAACCATGGAATAGCGTTCCATTTTGCGATACATGTGTTGGTGAGTTTTCCTGCTTCCATTTTGTGATAGGCCTCCCCTTTTTTGTGATTTCTGGGTTTCTATTGATGACTTCTAGAATTTGCGTTTCACCAATTTTTGTGATTACATTGATAAGTTCTATCAATATTTGTGTATTGGTGAGTTTGTGTTTCAACAAAATTTTCAATTGGCATTGTGATGTTTGCCAATATTTGTGAGTTGGTGAATAAAAATAAAGAGTATGACATTCCTTTTGATCTTTGAGAAGATTCCTATGATATTGATTAATCTCTGGTTGATTTTCAATTACATACTTATCACAGTATGGTTTTACGGTTATCATATGCTTTTGTCATATCTCTTATCCTATATCATTTTATTTGATATTTATAACTAAACTTATCCGTTTATTATTTTCTTATTAAATAATACTCGGGTCAGATCGAGATGTTACAGGTGCTTCTGCTTGACTCTTTATATGGAGCGATCATCTGACTTTTGTCTAACTACATTAGATTTGTAGTTTTTGTTGATATACATTAGAGATAGAGACTCTCTGATGTATACATACTCTTTTGTGTAGCACTTGGATCTATTCTTTTGTGCTATTGTGGATCTTGTTTGACCACTACTCTGATGTACACACTTTCATGTGTTATACTCATATTTGTTTCCGCCTTTGAGATATGAACTTCTATGACTAATTTGTGTTATGCTTATTTCTATATTTGTTTCCAAAGATATTATAGCCATCGTGTAGTAGTTTTGAGTTTGTATCGGTATGTCGAATTTCCTCTTGAAATGAAATGCACGTTACACTATCTGACATATCGATGCTCGCACAAAGCAATTACATGGATGGTCGCTCCTCAACAGCCTTATTCTTCGTGCTAGTTGACGGCATTACTCCGTAGTGTACTTGGCTAGTGTGAGTACAGAGGTGGGGCGTCACAGCTTGGTATCAAAGCCAAACTTCAGAAAAATGTAGAATATACTAGCAAGGATCATCGTCCTAAGTCCATCTTAGGTGTCGTGCCTTAGAATTTGATTCGAGTATTCGTACCGTCTTATCCTATTTTCTTTTGTGATGCCTTGTTTTATCAATCATTGTTGTTTGATATTCATTTGGTGAATAACCCTTTTTCTTCTTCTTTCTTTCTTTCTTTCTTAAAGAAGTGAAATGGTTAGACCTGGTCGTCCCAGCGCCGGTCAATCTAGTGCTACTCCCCAGGATGGAGTATTTATGTCTGCACAACAGCTTCTTGATCTTGTTAAGAAAACGTAAGCTATCGGACCCATTCCAGATCCTACTCACCCAAAATTCAGATTTGCACGCCTGTGCAGTGATTACACAAATTTGGGTGGAAAGCCGTTCAGGGGTTCCGAGGGCGTTATCGAAGTTCAAGCTTGGCTTAGAACATGCGATCGCATCTTTTCTCGCATGAATCTTATTGATCTTCATCGGGTCCAGGTGGCTTCTAGCATGCTCCAAGAAAGAGAATTAGATTGGTATGAGCTTCTTGTTTTTGAAGAGTCGAAGCGGATCTTACTTGGGAATAATTCCGAAAAAGATTCGTATCAAAGTTCATGCCGGAAGCTGAAAAAGTGACTTTGGCCCGTCGTTTTGTTGACCTTGTTCAAGGTGAGTCTTCTGTGATGGAATATGTCGCATCTTTTGAATCTCTTTCTAAATACAAGGTTGAGTACATTAATACCCCATTGAAGAAGAATCAAAGATTTGTCTATGGCTTAAATCTCAAGAAGCCATTACTTCTGAAATTGGAAGTTTCTTTTGACCAACTTATTGATATCGCTCTTCACCTTGAAGAGGCAGATAAGGAAAGAGATGTTGAATTTGTGGGTGCCAAACAAAGCTTAAACAACAACAAGAAAAGGCCTAATAAGTTCAAAGGCACTTATCCCAATAAGAAAGGAAAGCAAGCAACTCCTGTAGCAAAGACTTCTACCTCTAGTGGTGGGCAATGCTACAATTGTGGTTCTAAGGACCATTATGCAAATAAGTGTTGAAAGCCCCTTGCTTGTCGCTATTGCAAAAGTTCGGGTCATTATATATCTGCATATCCCAAACTTCAGGGCAAGAAGGAGGGAAATCTAAATGTGGTGCAAACTCCTAGAAACACTTCTCGTGGTCAAGATATTTCTCATTCTATCCTTGATGGCAATATTATGTTTCGTGATCAACCTACTCGAGTTCTTTTTCATACGGGCGCGTCACATTCTTTTATATCAAAGGAACTTGTTGATACTTTTTCTTTAGGTGTTGTTGCTTTAATGACTTCTTTGAGAATTGCGAATCCGGTCGGTGGATCCACAACACTCAGTTTGCTTTGTAGAGATATCGAGATTATTTTGTGTGATTTTTCTTTCCGAGCCGATTTCCATGTCATGCGTTACTTAGGCTTCGGATTGATTTTGGGAATGGATTGGCTCAACTGTTATGAAGCCCAAATCCTATGTCCTGAGCGGACTATTCATCTTTGGCATCCTCAATCTATGAAGCAGATTTCTATTGTTCTTAAAGATTCGGACTCCAACTTGGTAGCATCTTTATATTTTTTGAACCCTCATGATGATGATAATGATGATGAGGAAGATGTCATTTCTCTTATTCATGTTGTTCATGAATTTTCCGACATATCTGAGCCCGTTCTAGGATTATCACCTAAGCGAGCAATTGAGTTCAGAATCAATCTAATCCCTGGAGCTCTACCTATCACTCATCCTCCTTATCTTATGTCTAGTAAAGAAAATGAGGAGATGCGTAGACAATTATCCGAATTAAAGACGAAGCAATTTATTCGTTCTAGTTCCTCTCCCTAGGGAGCTTCAGCTATTTTTGTGAGGAAATCTGATGGTACACTTAGGCTTTGTGTTGACTACCGCAAGCTTAATGATCTTACTATCAGGAATAAGTATCCTTTTCCTCGGATTGATGATTTATTCGACCAACTTAGTGGTGCTAGAGTCTTTTCACAATTAGACTTAGCAACTGGTTTTCATCAGCTTCGTATTGCAGAGGATAGCATTCCTTTGACATCATTCCCTATTGTTATGGATCGTACGAATGGCTTGTTATGCCATTTGGTTTAATGAATGCTCTGGCTTATTTCGTTGACCTTATGAATCGAGTTTTCAAAGATTTCCTCGATCGATTCATTCTCATCTTTATAGATGATATTCTTTGCATTCTAAAACCGAGGAAGAGCATGAAAAGCATCTTCGAATTGTGTTGGAAACTCTTAGAAGCAATCAATTGAAAGCAAAATTTTATAAATGCTATTTTTGGCAATCTCGTGTGAAATTTCTAGGCCATATTATTTCCGAATTCGGAATTTCCGTGGATCCTTCAAAGATTGAAGCGATTCAAAATTGAAAGAGACCTGAAAGTGTTGCGGAAATCCGTAGTTTTCTTGGATTGGCGGGCTATTACCGTCGGTTCATAAAGGACTTCTCTAAAATTGTTGTGCCTCTTACTAGCTTGATAAAGAAAGGAGTTAAATATATTTGGTCGGACAAATGTGAAGCTTCTTTTCAGAAATTAAAAGAACTCCTTTCTGATGCTCCTATTCTTGTGATTCCCGAAGGGAACCAAGATTTTATTGTTTATACCGATGCTAGTTGTGTTGGTTTGGGAACCGTTCTTATGCAAAGGGATCGTGTTATTGCTTATGCTTCTAGGCAATTAAAGCCAGCCGAGACTAGATATGCCACACATGATTTAGAACTCGCGGCTATTATTTTCGCCCTTCGTATTTGGCGTCATTATCTTTTGGAAGAAAAATTTGTTCTCTACACCGATCATAAATCTTTGAAGTATTTATTCTCTCAAAAGGAACTTAATTTGCGTCAACAATGTTGGCTCGAATTCCTTACATCTTATGATCTTGATATTCTTTATACTCCCGGAAAGGGAAATCGTGTTGCCGATGCAATTAGCCGTAAGAAACAAGCGGTTGTCTTTATGATGATATTCGAATGGTGCGATCTCATGACTTTGTTCACTTGTGAGATTCGAGATCTTGAATCCGATTTATGTGCATCTCTTGTTTTATGTAGCCTTGAGGCTCGTCCTTCTCTTTTAGACCGCATTCTTGAAGCTCAAAAGCTACATCGAATTGGCTCTTCTTAGCCAAAGTTGTAGGGATAAAATTAATATTGAAGGTTTGAAAGACTTTGATATAGAAGCTCGTGGCGGCATTCGAAAATTTGGTAGACTTATCATGCCAAATATTGATAATCTTTGTAAAGATATTTTAGAAGATTCACATCGTTCTAAATTTACCATTCACCCCGGTAGTAGCAAAATGTACGCGGATATGAAGCGACTTTATTATTGGAATGGAATGAAATCCGATATTACTAACTTTGTTAAGCATTGCATGACTTGCCAACTTGTCAAGGTCGTGCATCAAAGGCCCGGTGGGTTATTGCAACCTTTGGACATTTCAATTGGAAAGTGGGATCAAATTTCCATGGACTTTATTGATGGCCTTCCCCGTTCTTGTTCGGGTCATGATAGCCTATGGGCGATAGTTGATAGACTTACTAAATCCTCTCATTTTATTCCCGTTCGGTCCAACCGAACCGTACCTCTTTTGGCCAAACTCTTTATTAAGGAAATTGTTAAATTGCATGGAGTCCCTACTTCTATTGTTAGCAATTGTGATCCATTGTTTACTAGTGGATTTTGAAAGAGTCTTCAAAAAGATTTGGGAACGAAGCTTAATTTTAGCACCTCTTATAATCCTCAGTCCGATGGACAAACCGAGCGTGTGCATCAAACTCTTGAAGATCTTCTTCATGCATATGTTCTTGATTTTGGTGGAAGTTGGAAAGATCATATTTCTCTTGTTGAGTTTTCCTATAATAATAGCTTCCAATCTAGTATTGGTATGGCGCCTTTTGAGGCACTCTATGGAAGGCCATACCGATCTCCTTCTCGTTGGCTTGAGGCGGTGAGAAGCTGGTTTTAGGTCCAAACTTTATTCATGATTCCATGGAAAAGATTGATTTTATCTGCCACAGGATGAAAGAAGTTCAGAGTAGGCAAAAATCCTATGCCGATAACCGAAGAAGGAAATTGGAATTTTCTGTGGGAGATTTTGTGTTTATTCGTGTTTCACCTATGAAGGGTGTTGTACATTTTAGTCGATCGGGAAAATTAGCACCTCGATATATTGGTCCATTTCCCATCACCGAACGTATTGGTTCCGTGGCTTATCGCCATTTATTACCGGCTAAATTTTCTGCTATTCATGACGTGTTTCACGTTTCTCAACTACGGAAATGCCTTCGAGGTTTCGATTCTATTCTTGAGCCCGGTGTTATTGAAGAAATTGAAGTTTTGCCTAATTTAACTTATGAGCAACATCCTATTCGTATCATTGCTTCGGAGATTAAACGCCTTCGAAATAAAGATGTTCCTCTTGTGAAAGTCCAATGGTCTTCAAATCCTAAGGATTGTTCTTGGGAATCCAGAGAATTCATCAAGCGAACACATCCAGACTTACTCTCTCATGCTCTTTGAGGTGATCTTCTTATTTCAAGTTTCTTTTTTGTTGATATGCTTTTATGGTTGTTACTTTTGTTTTCTTCTTAAATATTGCGAGGACGCACTTTCTCTAAGGAGGGAAGTCTGTAACAACTCGCATATTTTACGATTGTGTATTTAAATATTTTACTTAAATATAGCATCGTTAGTCGGATTATAGTCTGAAATGCTACTTTTTGCAAGCGTTCGAATTAGGACTCGGGACCACTTCCATTGAGTTCAAAACGCCGTTTATGGCCTTTTTGAATATAAACTTCGATATGTTTAGAGCTACCTAAAATTTGACCTTTGCACTTTGGGCTTTGGGTTTGGGTTAGCCTAAACTATTAACTCTAGCTCCACCTCCACTTCTCTTCATTCACTTTCATTTCCTAACACTCCGAGCTTTCATAAAAATGGAGAAAGAGAAAAAGAATTAGAATTCCTAAGCCCTAGTTTTATTGCAAATCCAAGTTCTAACTCCAAATTCAAATAGAAGCTATTGATAAGCATCCTCTTCTTCTTCTCCAACTCATTCTACCTTCAATTTCAGAAATCCCTAAAGTCTAACTTAGGAAATGTTTTCTTTTAAGCTTAGATTCAAGCTTCTTAGGTTGGAATTGAAGAGTGATTGTTCTTGCCTTGCTCTATAGCTTCTCCATTCTTATTTTTGTGAAAAAGGTGAGATTTTTATCTCACGTCTAAGTCTATAATTATCTTTGATTGTTAGGTATGAATTCCTAACATCTTTACGTGTTCATTTGATTTCGATTTGGATTGATTTGGTGAATATTCCAATTTTTGCTGTTTTGAAAACAAAATCTATGAAAAACCTTATATGGATGTTGGACACGTTGATCGAAGTGTATTAGTGAGTCTTTAAAGTTGGGTAGTCGTTTGGCGTAAACCCCTCGTAATCGTCACTCGTCTGATTGCTACCGATAGAATTTGGCCATTAATGGCCTAGGGGGAAAAAACCCCAAGCTTTAGTTTCAGACATCTGAAGCAAATGATTCAGACGTCTGAATACTGTTTTGGGCAAAATTTCATTCCCCAGGTTAAACGTCCGAATTATAAATTTCAGACATCTGAAATTGCTCGTGATCAACCCGAGAGCAAATAGGCTAAAATTAGCCATTTTCAGATGTCTGAACTTAATGAATCAGACGTCTGAATAATGTTCTAGAAAACATTTATTTTCCAGTTTCAGACGTCTGAATCATTATTTTCAGACGTCTGAATCTGCTTATCTCAGCCCAATTTGCCTAAGTTGTTTGGGATTTCAATTTTAATCGATTCGGGTTGATCCGACTTATTCTTATCATTTATCGACTTTGATGACTTCCTTTATTTGGAAATTTTGGGAATATCCATTTGGATGGATTCGGTATTGATTTTTATGGATTTGATTCACGGCTTCGAATGTGAATTTTGGTGATTGATTATTTTTACAATCATTTCTGTGATTTGTCATTTAAAAATACAAAGGTTTCCATACTAGTAGTAAATATCAAAACTCTTTCATCAAAATGATTTCGACACTATTTTATTACAAAACTTGTTTCTTCAACCATTTTCCAAACTATTAGCATATATAAACCTTTACCTCATTCGTTTGAGAAATCTAATTAAACGGCTTAGTAAAACAAATGGTATGAAACGCATGCGTTTACTTCGTCGGTTAATTTTTGGACTTGTTAGATTGAAACTTTTGTGACAACTTTTGAGTAGAGACTTACAATTTATTTGTAAATACTCAAGTTAAGCAAGTGGTTATGGGACATGAAGCTAAACTCATCTATTTACTAGCTTAGTGTAATTGACACTTCTTGATGATCGATGATGATCATTTTGTGATTTAGACTAGCAATGTGCGATGTCTCTTTGTCTGCGAGGGAGACTAAACCCCGTTTCTATGGAGCTTCGGCTCAAAATTGGTGGGGTAGCGACCTATGGTCTTCGGACCGTTTTGTGGAGCTTCGGCTCAAAATAAATGGTTAGCAACCATGGAATAGCGTTCCATTTTATGATACACTTGTTGGTGAGTTTTCATGCTCCCGTTTTGTGATAGGCCTCCCCCTTTTTGTGATTTCTGGATTTCTTTGGTGACTTCTAGAATTTTTGTTTCACCAATTTTTATGATTACATTGATAAGTTCTATCAATGTTTGTGCATTAATGAGTTTGTGTTTCAACATTTTTTACAATTGGCATTGTGATGTTTGCCAATATTTGTGACTTGGTGAATAAAAATAAAGAGTATGACATTCCTTTTGATCTTTGAGAAGATTTTTGTGATATTGATTAATCTATGGTTGATTTTCAATTACATACTTATCACAGTATGGTTTTACGGTTATCATACGCTTTTGTCATATCTCTTATCCTATATCATTTTATCTGATATTTATATCTAGACTAATCCGTTTATTATTTTCTTATTAAATAATACTCGGGTCAGACCGAGATGTTACAGATGCTTCTGCTTGACTCTTTATATGGAGCCATCATCTGACTTTTGTCTAACTGCATTAGGTTTGTAGTTTTTGTTGATATACATTAGAGATAGAGACACTTTCATGTATACATACTCTTTTGTGTAGCACTTGGATCTTTTCTTTTGTGCTATTGTGGATCTTGTTTGACCACTACTCTGTTGTACACACTTTCATGTGTTATATTCATATCTGTTTCTGCCTTTGAGATATGAACTTCTGTGAAAACTGATTTGTGTTATGATTATTTCTATATTTGTTTCCGAAGATATTATAGCCACTGTGTAGCAGTTTTGAGTTTGTATCGGTATGTCGAATTTCCTCTTGAAATGAAATGCTTGTTACACTATCTGACATAGCCGTGCTCGCACAAAGAAATTACATGGATGGTCGCTCCTCAACAGCCTTATTCTTCGTGCTAGTTGACGGCATTACTCCGTAGTGTCCTTGGCTAGTGTGAGTATAGAGGTGGGACGTCACACTCTAAGTCCCTTGGGTGCGGACCAGAGCATAAGTGGCTTAAAAATCTCTAAGTCCCCGGAGTGTAGACCGGGACATGAATGACTTGAAGTCATCAAGTCCCTGGCGTACGGACTAAAAAATATTCTAAGTGTTTGAAGCTTGGAATACAGGGTGAACAACTCCAAAGAATATCAGAGTTATATGAAGATAAATTGAGAAGTTCATGTAACTCACGACAGCTTAGGTTTCGACCACAATCACACAGAAAGATGAATGATAAAAGTCTTTTGAAAGACAAAAGAAATAGGCTTTATTTATTCAAAAGTAAGTCTCTACTACAACTCCTCCAAAATTCGAAGTCAAAAGTCTATTTACATGGACTACGAAAATAAATAAAAATAATTAGATAATCTAAACTAACTCTCGTTGAACGAGAGTAACGATTACTTCTTCGACTTCTTCGGCTTCTTCCCAGACGACTCCTCTCCCGTGCATTTGCCCTTGGTAATTTTCTTTGATGGGGAGGTAACAACTGAAGAAATAAGCGGAGCTTCCATTGGCCTGGACCCGCCAAGGAGAATGACCTTCAACGGCTTATTCAGAGGATCGTCCAGGTCCACAACTTGAGGCTCTAATTTGATTTCGACCGTATTTTTCTTCTCCTTCTCAAGTTGCTCCTTCATGCTCAGTTTAGATGTATGTTCAGAGGCGCCTGTAACCTTGATTTCATAACTTCCGTCGATGGGAGAGGAAGTCTCGCACTTATCCACATCAAGTGCTCCGATCACCTGAGCATCTGGACGAGGAGCCTCCCCTACGTGAGTAGCCTCACTTCTTTTCAACTTCACCTCCTTGGCGACGTCACTCCTCGAAGCGGGCTCGGGATCGAATGGCCTGCACAAAATCATGAAAAACAAGCATTAGAATACAATAGCCCCTCGTGAGGATCGACGACTTTTTGAATGTTAAAGTGAAGGGTTATCTATTAGGTTCTGGCTGGCTCTTAGCCGTCCGAGGGGTCTCACCCTCTGGAATGGGAGACAAAATGTGAACACCGATTCCAGGGTCCTCCGGGTCATAACCAATATGCTGCTCAGATGGATCAAGTATCGGCCGATCGGCCGATTGAGTAGGCGCATGATTTGGAGACTCGATCCTGGATGGACCGGCCATAACATCTTTCCCTTTCGTTGAGGGGGAACCTTTGCAGTATAGAGCTTTCGCCGCAGACAGGTCTGAAGGCTCGTTTCCCTTAAGAAATTTTTTGTCAAAGCATCTTCATCGACCTCCTCGGTGCCAAGTTCGACCTTCCTAATTTTTATTAAAGTCTCCCATGCCTCAGCTAAGGATTCGAGGTAGCCCTCACCCAGAAAAGTTAAGTCTCGGTGCGTGAGGACGCGGGCATTGATTTCTGCAATCAGTGTGTCGAATATGCTTTTGACCTCCTCCCTACCAGCTTCTTTGGCCACCTCAAGGCGGGAGTCAATCTCCGCATATGAAATCTTCTTTCCCTCCTCGCGGGCTTCATCCTTCAAAATCCCGACCTTAGAAAGCTCATCGTCGAGCTTCGCCTTTAGAAGTCGCGTAGCAACGATCTCGTCGCAATATCGTTGCGACTCTTCTTGGGCAGCGGTCTTCTCTTCTCTTTGTCTGTGGAGTTGCTCCTCTAGTTCTTTGACTCGGAGGCCAAATGCATCCCTCTCTTTTTTCTCCGAGTCCTTCTCTAAAGCTAGAGCCCCACAGCGTTGGACCGCCTCGTCGATTTCTTTTTTATGGGTTGACTCCAAACGAGTCATGGCCTCGACAGTGTCTTTAACGCTCTGCTGGGAAGCTTCAAGCTGAGACTTATAAGAAGGAATCTCTTCATTCCGAGCTTTAATAATGCCTTTATCATGGATAGCCTCAAGCTTCAGGTAATCGATCTCATGCTGACGCTCTATGGAAACTTCTGAAACTTTTTCGGCTAAGTGCACGAACGCATCATGCTGAACATAGACATCGTTAGTGCAGGCGATAGCACTTTGCTTGACATGCCCTGGAATCTGGTGAATCGCTGGAAGAAACTTTAAGTCATCAAAGCATATCTTCCGAAATGAGGCTTTAAGCTTAGCAATTCGTTCAACGACCGTTCGATCAGTAACAGGAGCAAGAGGAGTCTGCTTGGAGACCGCAAGCGTTCTGTGGGGATCTCGAGATTGCCCGGTACTTGATGAACAGGAGTGTTGGTCCCAATATGCCTCAGGCTGAGACCCCTTATATGCAGGTTTCTCTTTGCTATGATCCGGTTGATAAGGAGGATCGCTAGAGTAGGAGGACTGACTATAAGATTTGTTTTGGTAGGACGATTCTCGACGGTGGTAGTTTTGATCATCGGAATCGTCTCTATCTCGACGCTTGCGGAGCCCGAATCCCGGCCGGATTGGTAAAAAATCAATGAGCCGCGAAGACGGTCATGTCCATGAGTATGCCCCATGTCACCTACACAATGTTTGAAGAACGATGAGCTAGCAAAGAGTAGGGTGACAACAGAAATTTAAGTGCTAGATGAAGTGAATGTGTTTGTGTATGTCCTAGTGTTTCCCCCTGACAGACCAGTTTCTTTACTAACAGGAGTTTTTTCTCCCTGATTTTGGGCTTGAACACTTGTATCGCCTCTCACGGGGGAATGAAGCTTAAGGGTCTCTGGATCGTTGAAGAGATAGTTGAGAAGATCTTCTGGTACTGTGAGGTTCGACAGGCCCTTCAAAGAACTTTCTAAGTGCTGCGAGGAGCTTCTTTCTCCGCTGGAATATGGGTGACTTTAGAAATTCCGCCCATTGTTTTCTTCCTCAGCTTATATGTCAGTTTCTTCTTCCTCTTCGAAGAGGAAGGCAATGTTTCAATGTCATGGACTTCGACTATTGGGTCCTGGGATGGACTAACATTTTCGCCCTGTACTTTGGGTGTTTCGGTTTCTTTAATCTCCCCCTCCTCTGGCGTCTCAGGGGCGTTATGTGCTGAGGACTCGGCCTTCTTCTTTCCTTTGCCCGAAGCAGACTTGGGTATGGAAACACCATGGGGGAGGCTTATTCAGCGACCTTCCGCTAGCAACCTGAACTTTGAAAGAGACTCATTTGAAATCAGTGATCTTATGTCCCGGTCTTCCGTGGGGATGGCTCGAATAGCTTCGACATCCTCAGAGTACTCGGAGCCTTCGGGACGTGGGTTGATACCTGAAAAAATGAACGAAGAGTCAAAAAAGATGTAAATCTTGGAAAATTCAAGTATCAATCTGGAAAAAGAACTTACTTCCTTCTACCCATCTTCTGGTGAAACTAGGAGGACAACGCACATAGAACCACTCTTGCTTATACTGGGCAAATTTACTCCATGCCCCAGTCAGGATTTGGCACTTGTTATGCAGCTCGAGAAACATGAAAGATGGGCTATCCGTCCGTCTCTTGATGCGATAGATGTATCGGATATCACCCAGAGTCGGAATCCTGAAGAGGACACTCATGAAGAGGTTGCAAGTGCCGTATATGAATGTGTGGCTATTCGAATGCAGTTGCGATGGGGAAATCTCGATATCTTGCAACATGTCTTGAAGAAATGAGTTGAATGGTGGCACGCTGCCAACCCAGCACATGAATCTGTTGCAAGCTGTATATCCGACTGAGGGCAAGTGTGGACGATTATGCCCCGATGGAACTAACACGTCGTCGAAGGAGATTCCGTGGACAGAGCATATCCGACGGAGTGTACTTTCACTAATCTTTGATGCCTATGAATCGACTGGGTCGTCTAAGAAAATTGCTTCCTCCAGATCGAAAGGAGCCAAGTCGACAGATGTCGTCGCAGGGCTCGATAAGTCTTGAGTAGGGGTAGTAGACGGATTTGAAGTTCCTACAACTTCTTGTCGAGAGGATGGCCCAGGTTTGTCCGAGATCGTAGCGGAGCTAGATTTCCTAGACATCTCTAATGAAGATTGAATCTGACAAGGAACCTGTTTGAACTATACTTGAAAAATAATCGAATTTAGACTTAACAACATGAATATTCCCCTTGTGTGGTGTGTGAACTAGTGCGATCATTCAAATGTAAGTGTCGGGCAGTGAAAAAACACTGGATTGATTAAATAATTCTAAGCTTTAAAATGTCATCTTCGAAGACCGTCATCGCTGACCGTCTAAAAGCTTGTCATAAGACGGTTTACATTTTGGACTCGACATCGTCACTGCATTTGAAAGGTTATTAACTGTTAAACAAGTTAAAATCCAAATTTTCGGTTGTTTAGACACGGGATTTATCAGTCTGGATTGTCTGATATGCTTTGTTGTTTGAACCTATCCGTGTTCATTATCCTATGTTCAAACATAAAGTATGTGTTTAATCATTTATGCATTAGGTTCGATTGGTGTTGCTGTTGTACACAACCCTCCTACCTAACCACTTCATCGTTCGGCATTCAACTAGTTATACCGAACCACAATCATGCTGAGCCACCTCGCTCGGCATTTTGTCCTCAACAACAAACACTCACCTACCATTCATTCTTACCGTTCGGCATGTGGCAAGACATGTTGAACCGCAAGTATGTCGAGCCACACCGTTCGGCACGCCACTCTTCCAACTTTTCCTCTTCACCGTTCGGCATGCGACAAATCATGCTGAACCATGCTCGTGCGAGCCGCATCGCTTAGCATTCTGTCCTTAGCACCACTTTTACTTCTTCCCTCCATCCTTACCGACCAGCATGGCCAAGTCCTTCGGCAATTCATACCAAGCCATGCCGCTCGGCATTCTACCTAATTACTACTTCTTTTCTACTTTTCCCTCCAATTTCGGTTGGCATAAAGAAATTATGCCGAGCCGTGGCTGTGCCGAGCCGTATCGCTTGACGCATTAAACCATAACTCCATTTCTACTCCCGTACTTCCCCTCCATCGCTCGGCATAAGGAGGTCATGCCGAGCCACAACGTTATTTCTTCCACCAATTTTCTCCTTCAAGCACCTCTAACATCCACTTCT
This sequence comes from Allium cepa, assembly GCA_030765085.1. Lineage (NCBI taxonomy): Eukaryota > Viridiplantae > Streptophyta > Magnoliopsida > Asparagales > Amaryllidaceae > Allium > Allium cepa. Next base: position 275,482,563 of record CM060943.1, on the reverse strand, counting down.
CTCCTCCACTCCGCCTAGCTTTAAACTCCTCTAAACAAACGCCTCGCCCTTAACTCCTGTTCCACACGATTCCTAATGACCTCGATTTTACAGAGATTCACGAGCTCGAATCTCGTGCTAAGTTTCCTGTTCGGGGTATAGTGTTTAGAAGAAAGGTCGTTACCTAAAGAACGAGTTCAAATTTAGGGAGATTCTAGAGTAGGGAACATGATTCTAATTGGACCCACTGATTCGAGAAGGAGACGAGGCAATGTATGGAGTTTGGGAGAGGAAGGGTAGGTATTTTGCCGAAGTCTGTTGGGAGTTGAGTTCGTACTTTCTGAAAAGTAGAGGTAAAAAAGAAAAAGAAGAAGGAGTATCGGATTAAATAGAGAGAGGGGAAGTTGAATGGGCCGTGACTGGTAGAACCGGTCAATGCACGCCCCTCGTTCGGCATTATGTCGTTCGGCATTAACATGTCGCTCGGCATACAATGCCTCGATCGGCATTCAGGGAAAAATACTATTGAGGAGACTAAGACAAGGCTCAAAGAAAAACACGGAGGACTCGTGATTCAAAGTGCATCATGTTTGACCATATGATGCACTTTGGGGGGCAAGTGTTACCTGGAGGTTTGACAAGGTAACTAGAGACACAGCATTTGTGCACCGTTCGACACCCAGCATCGTTCGACACAACATTCTCGTTCGGCACAACTGGGCTGCTTGGCATTCCAGCCTTGCTCGGCATTCAAGCCTCGACAAGCATTCCAGCCTCGACTGGCATCCAGCATCGCTCAGCATTCAGGCCTCCACCGGCATTCAGTCTCGCTCGGTATCCAAGCCTCGACCGGCATTCAGCCTCGCTCGACATCCAAGCCTCGACCGGCATTCCAGCCTCACTCGGTATCCAAGCCTCGACCGACATTCAGCCTCATTCGGCACTCATGCCTCCTTCGGCATTCCAGCCTCATTCGGCACTCATGCCTCGTTCGGCATTCCACCTCATTTGGCACATGGCCTTGCTCGGCATGAGCATGTCGTTCGGCGTCTCCCCTCGATCGGCATCGGATCTCGCTCGGCCTACAGATTTCACTCAACACACTGCCTCGTTCATCTTGGAAACATGGGTCGGCATTTACCGTTCGGCATTTGTGGCTCGGCACATAGGAATCACTCACCACGGGCGGAGGTATCTCGCTCCAAGGCCCATTACGGAAGTCAACCCTATATATAGAAGGGAATGGGCACAGTGAAAGGGACCTTTTTCCGAGAAGACCGGGGAGACTCTGCCGCATTCAAGACTCATTCATGACTTCCCTTCTTTACTTAAAAATTGCATTCAAGTAGTTGGTGTACAGATTGTGTCTGTAATCAATAGTTGAGAAAAACAATAAAGATTAACCTCAAAGTGGACGTAGGCAGTTACGCCGAACCACTATAAATCTGGTGTTTTTATTTCCTACGTTTAATTTAGTATATTGTTCTCTGATTGAATTTACTTTCTTCGTTAATATCTCTACATAACTCTACTCAAGGGTGTTAGTGACCAATTCTGGTGCTAACATCGATAAACAACTTTTCAATCGATATAACTTGCTCAAACTCTTGTGCACTAGTATAATGACCAAATGAACACATTAGCAACTAATTAACGCACTCTCCTCTTTATAAACTAATGTAATTTTCTATAAGCTTCTATTAGAATAAGCGACATGTAATGTTAAGGGTATAAGTGTAATTAGCATAAAGGAGAAGTGATGTAAAGGTGAAGTGATGGGAGGTGAGTCTTCCATAGCATTGGGGGTGAAGGAAATCCTAGGCACACCATCTTGTGCCTATAACGAGAGGTAACCCTTATATATAATTCATAGATTCACAAAGCAAAAGAGAGCTAAATCCATGTCTTCTTCTTCATAAATTCCGAAAGAAAAATAATTGCAAATCGTATCCAAATCAACTCAAATTTGGAGTGAAGCCTTACTACCATATTAAAAAACATCCTACCTAGTTAGAATTTGAAAAAGTGAAGCATATCTCCCCCATACTATTTGGCCATGAGAAATTTAGTGGGAGGGGAAGCAAAAGGCAAGTGAAACAAGGAGGAGGAAGGGAAAGGTGGTTGCCAGATTGGGTTGGACATGGGTTCTTTGATCTTAGTAGTTTTTTGGATAAAAGGTGAGTTTACTCACCATTTTGGTTGAAAATATTGTGCATATATATTGGTGCTTGATTTTTTTAAGTTGTTTGAATTGATTTAGACATATGTCGAAAAAACGGTTTCGATTCTTGCTCTGAAATCAGGTGGCATATGTATGGACTTGAACGACCTTGAACGAATTTGAATGGACTTTTGTTACATATAGAAAGATCTTACAATAAAGCACATAGGTTATGGATAGACTTTGATTTAGATCGGAATCGGATTTGAAACTGCACGTATAGCGATATTTGCTATAGAAGTAGTTCGAAGTTGCCTTGTTTAAGGACTCTTTATGGAACATTATAGAGAGAACCTTTGGTGTTTCTCTCCATATATAATTTTTAATATGTATGTTTGTTGCCATAAAATGATCAGATAATAAAAAGTTAAGAAAGATCTAGAAAACAACCAAAATTTCACTTGTGCAAAACTGCCTCGTTTAGACTTGGTTTTTGAACTTTAAACGGGTTAAAAATATATTTAAATATAAGTATTTTGTTTCGTTCTTTTTATAAATGTTTGCTAACTATTATTAGAGTATTTAAAAGTTGTTAGAGGTTCTTATGAACTTTTAAGAGTTAGTTGTGAATTTCTAAAGAATAGGTTCTTATAATGAAAACCTTTTTTAAAAAGGTTTTAAGGAAAATATAAACTAGTCATTTTAAAGTAATATTTGGATAAATTTTTTAAGACCTATTATAATTTTTTTAAGCATTTTAAAAGTACAAACATATGTTTTGTAAAAGGGGTCGGAATTGCTTAGTGGCTAAATAGTTTTATTATGTGATTACTTGTTGAAAAGTAATCAACTATGCTTAACATTAAAAGCCGAGCAGCGTAGATTTCTCTATTTGTGAGAGTTAAGATTGATGTCGAGTAGGGACAAAGTAATAAAGCTTTAACCTATGGACTTCCCTCTTGATCGAGAAGTAGTTAAGATGGAACGTCGAAAATGGGTTAATCTTGTTAATTTCTTACTTGTTTATGGAAATCATTAATATTATATTTAACAGTAAAAGCTGATGAGTAAGCTTGTCTATTTATGAGATTCAAGAATAAAGTGCCTAGGCAAGGCTTTGATATGCAACCAATGCTCTAACTTACCTAGCTTCAATCTTGGATGAGGAATAGTTGAGTTGAGATCTCAGAAACGTGTTATGTATATGAACATTGATTTGTATAGGAAAACGATTTAACTAGATAGTCGATTAGTTGACTACCGAACTTGACCTAATATTAACCTAAGAAATAATTGAAAGGCTTTGCGATTTCATACCAATGAGAACCCCAGGGGAGGAGTATTGCTACGAAACATCTCTAACTTTCACTTACTTTTAAAAGAACTAGAATTGAGTTAATCAAAAATTCATCGATTTATTTTTAAGAGCGTGGGATTGGTAAGTGTTTTACTTTCCGAATACCACTTCAAAACTACTATATAGTATCTATGTTTTGGAAGCGGTTACAAGGGGGAATTTATTTGGAGATTCGAGATCTGTTAGAGAATTCCGAATCCATATAGTGGTTCATGATCTGTTTAAGATATAAGAATCTATTAGGGATTAGCATTCTATTAGAGTGATGAAGACTAATGTTATGTATGCCAAATGTAACCTCAACATCGGAAATGACTGAAAACAGAGTAAGCCTCATAGCTTGGGGTTTGGCTAACCCACTATAGGATATATCAACCCCACATCTAAAGTATGCTTATCAATGTTGCTAGTAGGACTTGATGATATTTAAGATCATGTGTTCGGGCATGGACCAGCTATGTTTACCTAAAGGTATATTTTATCTATAAATAAACGTTTCTTAAAGGTTGTTTCTGCCCTTTATGATGGGGATTGTATATGACGTCAATCGAAGAGATCACCATGGAGAAATCCATTATCCGAACTACCTTAGTGGTTTTGGAAGTACCCTAAATATGTTGTGGTATGACCAATGTAAGCATATAGTTATTCTATATGATTTATATTCTATACCCTAGACATTATCTATCACGTCGCTATACTAAACTTAATGAGTGGCCGATTTCTTTTGAGGGGAAAACTATTGCAGGAATCCGTACGATATTAAAAGTCACTATTTCATGTTGCATGTATCTTGGGTTTTTTCTCATATCACTTATATTTGACGCTTGGTTTTCATTTTCTCTAAATCCTCACGTACTCTTTCGAGTAGGCTGAGTATGACATGTTTTGCCTTAGATGCTTCAGAGTTCAAAAGATGAGCTTGAGGCTTCCATTATCTATCTATTTATATTTTCTGCTATTCTGTATCAACTATGTATATATTAGCATTTAAGGACAAATAGTTATAACTTTCCAGGTTAATAATGGTAATTAGGTTTTGTAACTTTAAAATTCTTGTATTTAGAGTAACCCTTTGTATTGTCCTTTTGATATTATAAATATTATTGTTTTGTTATGAGATTCTAATATTGTACTCTTACTTTATTATTCTATTCTTTTTTTAATCTTAATTTTCATATCTTTCTGGAACTTGGGTGTTCGGCACATGAGTGGATGTACTTTACTGTCGACATTCGAGGGTCGAAATGTTAGGTTGCTACATTTGGTATTAGAGCACAAGGATTAACCAATGCCTTAGCTTTGGATGGTTATGGATCATTAGAGATGGGGTAACCGACACTCTAGAATGAGTTGAGTGTATTAATATACAAGAGCATATTTGTATTTTCTATAAACCTATACCCTATTTTCAGCTTTTCTTTAGAAAAATCTCTTTCTTTGAAATAATTGTAGCCTTTCATATCCTAAATATATTCTATGTTTAAGTAATACAAATCATGAGTACTATGGAGGCCAATGCTCGAGGAGGTACAGGTGAAGGTGGTCAAGGTAGTACCGTCACAAATGGTAGAGATCAGGCACCAAGGACTGTTGTTCCGATCGGGGAACCAAAGGTAGATATTTGAGAGTAGGACGTGCAGGTCGGGCCTTAGTGATTTTTCTTCTCTCTACCGCCATTATGAGAGGCTAGGAGGTAAGATGTTTGGTGGTACAGAGATGATCATAGAAGTCCAAACTTGGATCAAATTATGTGATTCAAAGATGACATAATGAAGTGTCGGTTGGCATCGCGACATCGGGCAAACATATCCATGTATTGGTGGAGTTCTATCACTGCTGGTGTCCAAGAGAACGACTTCTCTTGGGCCAAATTTAAGGACGGATTCAAGATGAAGTTTGTCCTAGAAGTGGGGAAGACTTTGTTGTTTAGGAGCTTCCTCATAAGTAGAGGACCATAAAAGTGGCGGAGTATGATAACTGATTCACCGCCTTATCTCAGTTAAGGACGGATTCAATATGATAGCTGATCTTAGCATGGTTTATTTAGGAGTTCTGATTCTTTCTTTGACCAACTCTTCTCTATTGATATTTATGTTTTCGGCTTTATGGGTTTTAATGTTCTGCTCGGTATGGATTGGCTACCGTAGAATAATGCTACCTTGGATTGTGTTGAGCGAACTGTGTCATTAATAAAGAAGGGAAGGAAGGTAATGGTAGTATATTGTGAAGGTTCTAGCTCAATTATGACCAATTTTCCTTATTCTATGGATGTGGCAGAAGAGGAGTTGGGTTCGATCATTATTCATGAGTTTGAGGATGTCTTTGAAGAGGTGTCGGTATTACGACCTTACCATAAGACCAATTTCACATTGATTTGTTGAAAGAAGCAAAGCCTATTGTGTTTCATGTTCGTAGACTTGCATCGAAGGAGAAGTTGGAGCTAACAAATCAAATTAGTGATTTGTTGCAAATGGGCTTGATCCGACGAAGTCGATCGATTTGGGAAGCGCCCATCATCTTTACTACGAAGGCCGACAGTTCACTAAGATTATGTGTAGGTTATCGCGAGCTCAACAAGAAAACTATTAGAAACAAGTATGCTTTGCCTAGAATAGATGACTAGTTCGGTCAACTTCATGGAGCTCAAGTGTTTTCCTTGCTTGATCTTACTACGGGTTTCCATCGGTTTAGGGTGGCAGAGGAGAGTGTACCCTTGACCTCCTTTACATCCGACCAGTTTTATGAATGGTTAGTTGTGCTGTTTGGCCTAACTAATGCTCCAATATATTTCATAGACTTAATGAATTGAGTTTTCCAAGATGTGTTGAATAAGTTTGTTCTTTTTTTCGATGTTATTCCGGTCTATTTCAAGAATGAGGAGTAACATTCACACCATCCAAGGATTATATTACAAACGTTAAGAGAGTACATGTGTTGAAAGCTAAGTTATCGAAGTGTCATTATTGGCATTTAAAGGTTATGTTCTGAGGCCATGTTGTTCTAACTGAAGGTGTTTCTATTGATCCGGTTAAGGTTGTGGCCATTCAGGATTGGAGGAGGTCGAAAAGTGCAACTAAAATTAGGAGCTTTCTAGGTCTAGTAGGTTATTATAGGAGATTCATACAAGATTTCATGAAGATTGCCTCTTGCTTAACGAATTTGATGAAGAAAGATGCCAAATTTGTGTGGATTGATAAATGCGAGCAAGCATTCGTAGAGTTAAAGGAAAAGTTGGCTAGTGCTCCTGTTCTAATTGTACCGAATGGAGGTAAGTGTTTGACTATTTACATTAATGCATGTGGAACGAGTCTAGATGTTGTGTTGATGTAGCATGGAAGGGTGATTGCTTATGCGAGTCAACAACTCAGACTGTAGGAAGCAAGATATGTAACTGACTTGGAGCTGTTAGCATTTGTATTTGTGCTAAAGATGTGGAGCATCATTTGTTGGGTTTAAAGTTCGAGTTATGTACGGACCATAAATCCTTGAAGTATCTTTTTACGCAAAAAGACTTAAAATGAGGCATCAAAGGTAGTTGGATTTTCTTACGGCCTACAATCTAGACATATGATATACTTTGGGAAAAGCTAATGATGTAGTTGATGCGCTCGGTATGAGCTATGCATTATGGAAAATGTTGATGTTCGTTCGACTTTGATTAATTTTATTGAAGAGAATCAGCTTAGAGATCTTCACTTTGCTAGGATAGCTAAGAATGAAGTGAGAATGAGGCATCAAATATATGGTCGAGATTCGAGGTGGATAACCATGACATTTTGAGAATGAATAGTAGGTTATATGTCTCGAATGTTGATGGGGTTAGGCAAGAAGTTCTAGTAGAGAGTCACCATTCTAGGTTGACGATACATCCTAGGATCACTAAGATGTTTCAAGACATGAAGAGGATGTTCTGGTGGGAGGACATGAAAGTAGTGTTTCTATCTTTGCGAGCAGGTGTGCTAACTGCCAATAGGTAAAGAGTAGTCATCAAAAGAAGGCAGGACTGCTTCAGCCACTCGAGATTCCTACATGGAAGTAGGATCACATTTCCATGGACTTTATCGATGGATTTCCTAGATCGAGGAGGGGTAACGAAGGTGTGTAGGTTATCGTGGATCCATCTACTAAAAGCGCGCACTTCTTACCTGTTAATACTACGAGGAAAACTTCTAGTTTGCCTAGTTTATATGTTAAGGAGATCATCAAGTTGCACAGGGTTCCTTGTGATATCGTGAGTGATAGAGATTTGATATTCGTAAGCTTGTCCTGAAAGGGTTTGCATGAAGAATTAAGGACGAAGCTTAATTTGCGTACCACTTACCATCCGCAAACTAATGGGCAAATGAAAAGGGTGAACCGAGTGTTGGAGGACTTGCTACATACATGCATTTTAGATTTTGGGGGTTCGTGGGAAGAACACTTACCACTCATTGAGTTTTCATTCAATAATAGTTATCAGCCAGTATCGAACTGGCACCATTTGAAGCATTGTATGGAAGGCCTTTCAAATCTTCATTGTGTTAGCTAGAACCTGAGGATCATCTTATGCTTGGGCTAGATATGATTCAAGAGGCATTAGATAAGGTCATAGAGATTCGAACGCGAATCAAGGAAACGCAGAATCGAAAAAGAGCTATGCAGATGAGAGGCGTAGAGACTTGAAGTTCTCAGTTTGAGACTTTTGTTCGTAAAGGTTTCTTCGATGATAGGTGTTGTCCAGTTTGGAAGAGCCAGTAAGTTAGCTCCTCGATATATAGGATCCTTCCTGAGTCCGAAGAGGATTGGTACACGTGCGTATAGAGTCGAGTACTAAATAGGCTATCAGATGTGCATGATGTATTTCATGTATCGCATTTGCGTAAGTTTGTGCATGATCGTTAGATGATAGTGGAAGCATTGTAGTAGAAGGATTTGGAGTTTGAGCCAAATTTGACTATGTTGAGACAGTCTGTTCGTATTATTGATAGAGATACAAAGCAATTGATGTAACAGCCCTAGTTTTTCTAGTAATTTATTTCTTTTAATTATTAAATCTTGAAATTTATTTTTAAATAATATATTAATTAAATCATTTTCCAAAGGTCTTAAAATTTAAAATTTAAAAGTAGAAGTTTTTAACTTTGTTAAAAGACAATTAAATTCGCAATATTAATAAAATGAATTTGGAAACCAATTAAATTTTTGTTTAGTAATAACTTGAAGAATTTAGTGTATTTATAAACTGTTAAATTTCGCGTTAAAAGGACGCGTAAAATTTATGGTAAGTAACGTAATAAAACGTATAAAATTAAAACGTTATTTTTATAGAAATTTTGGGTGTTTGGTATTGCGTCAGTTTGGCATATTGTAAAAATCATATTTAAATATCTTTATGGATTAAAATATCGGTCAGTGATTTTTTTTTATAACAAACGTTACTTTTGTTTTTAACTGTCAATTTGGTTTTAAAACTTTTGTATATACCTTTTCATCCAAAATCTTTTTCCTAAAATCAATCTCTTGCCTAATATCAATTCTTCCAAATGCCGTTTCTTCATTCTACAATCACGCCACTATTAAATGGTAAAATGTTGAAATCATAATTCATAGTCTGGAAATTTTAGCACGCATATAAAGTAACGTTCAAATGAAACTGGAAAGATTTTAACGCTTGCATTTAATCAAGTTTTTGTTTCGTTTGTCTGGTAAATAATCGCAGCCTTTAAATTAAGAAAGTGATCAATCTTTTATCACTTGCCTGGCCGTTTTCCCCTATCATTTCGCATACTTCTCTGATTTTAGCATTCTTATCTTTCCAAATGAAGTAACTGAATAAATCTCTCGGACTTCCATCTTTTAATTCGAAATTTATTGCTTTTTCAATCGAGATATGTTGCCGTTTTTTTAAAAATCTTTCCCCTGTCGTGCCTATGATTCCATCTTGGGCCGAGTGTATATGTATTCCTTGCATCCCAAGCAACTCTCCTTTATAAATATATTAGCCTGGTTCATATTTTTTCGTCTTGATCTCTCTTTTGTGGAAAACTGTGAAAGGTATGATCTGTGTTTCTTTTATATTTTTCTGTTTCTTCTTCAGTTTCTTTTTCCTTTTCCTTTTCACTTTGCTCGGCCATTCCACCCACTTTTGTTTTCACGCCCAGTCCCACTTGCTTTTATCTGGATCGCTACACTAGGCTACGGTATTTATGTAGTATGATGTAGGAAGTAGTATTGTGAATGTAAGTGTCAGAAATGTCGTGATGTTGAGTTTTGTTTTGAACCACAACAGATCCATGCAGCCTATTACCCAGGGCATGTGTACATGCTTATAGAGCATATTTAAAACCTGATGCATATAAGTATAACATAGATCCATGAACTAAATGCATGCATTACTCAGAAACTCGGTTCCCCTTTTGTATATAAAAAAAATGATAGAAAGTAGAGAATATAACAAAGGAAAAAAAGGGGAGGAGTTTCAGTTGGAAAGGTTTTATAGAGGAGGAGACAGGGTAAGGTTGCTTTGATATCACCTGCACCATGTATCACCACACGTGCACAATTTCGAAAACCAGTATAGCATGAGCATGTTGCTTTGTTCTCCACCTATTCATGACTTGCATTGAGGAAAAAAAAAAGAATAACAGAAGATAAGAGGGAGAGAGAGAGAGTTGTAGCCGATCCTTTACTGGGCAAGTTTTATCAAGCATTCGTAATACTGAGTGCTTGCGTGCATAGTTTGAATAGGCTGGGCGAAACTTTGCATGTGTACATGCAGAACTGGGTGAAATTGGGTAGGGAGAAGAGTGCGTGAGTTTTGTTGGGGAAAGAGATATTAACGTGTTGCATAGGTGCATGTTGAATTGGAGTTTTGATAGAGACGTGGGTATGTTGCAAGAGGTTGGCAAGGACGTGTTATATAAAAAAAAAAAGTAGCGTTCATATGCAAGCAAGCCGAGACTATTTGGGCTGAGCATGGGTTAAGTGGGGGAACCGGTCGAGTCGTATTGTTTCCGTTTGTCCCGTTTTGCTCAAAATTTTCGCGTTAAAATATTCTTAGTTTGATTGTTATTAATTCGTTTCCTCTTTCATATATATATCGGTTAGCAGACTCCGCATCAAATTTGATCGTTACCCACTGTGCGTTTCTTTTCCGGTGGATTTTCGTTTTAAATCAAATTTTGTCTGCAGCATTCAGGTGAGTATTTCTCACCAGACAAACATGCCTATATTTCTGTGAATTATCACAAGTGTATTTGTAAATTTTTATTTACAAATTTATCTGTCTGTAATATAACGTATGATGTGAAACCCCATTTTAAATTAACACCTCATTAGTTATTTATCTGTTGTAATATTACTGCAGTTATATTATTTAATGCTTCTTTATTGATTAAATCATCACTGCAAGTTCCCTGTAAAATTTAGATAGTTATAGGCTGAAATGATAGGCCTAAACGATGATTATTATTCATTTATTCAGTTAACTGTTTAATTTTAACTTAGGATTGCGGGTCTGAAATGATAGAACCCGGGGTTTTGTAAATTGCGGATTGAAATGATATAATTCCGTATCACTTGACCTAGGCTAGAAAACTATATACAGACCCGTGGTTTATATAATATTTTTCTGAAATATTTTAATTTATTTTTAAAAATAGAAGTTTATAATATTCTGGTTTAAATGATTTAAAGGATTTTTATAAAGATTTATAATGATTTGAATGAGTTAAAAATGTTAAATAAATAAATAAATGTTTTAATAAAATTTTGGAATATAACTTATTTTGGGAAATTCTGGATTTTGTTAAAGGTAAGATTTCAGTTAAGAAAATAATTAATAATAAGTTATATTTGGAATTTAAAAACTAAAATTGTTAAGAACATAATCTATTATAGCATTTAAGTGCTGTCTTTTAGAATTGAACTATTTTAACCTATAGACGTTAGGTAGCATTTCAGAAGTGTTACGGAAACTGAAATTGATTGTTTTAAAACAAACTTATGGAAATAATCTTTGGAATAAGGGTTTTAAATTTGGAAGTTAATATGTAATTAATAAAAATAAGGAATTGATTTTGAATGGTTTTAAATGGAAGAATTTAATTTATTCCTAAATAAATTGAATAGATTTAAATGGTATATTATAAAATGACCAATGTTTAAAACAATATTTTGATATTGAAGGTATTTGAAATTTATTTTTGATTTCAAGGTATAAATACCATTTTTAAATGTTGTAACCACGGGTTATAATAACGTTTGGTTGTTAAAGAGACCGGGATCGGATATCTGGCATACTCTCTGTCGATACCGAAAACCACTTTACCAACCGTGTACGCGGTGGAGATTTCAGAATGAAGTAGGATGGTGGTGACGGTTCCTTTAAGGTAAATACGTGGACCCGACTCCCGTGAGTTGGCATAAGGTGGCTAAAACAGGAGCGGTTCTCGGATTAATGAGGTAGCACCTCTGATCGAACGCACTTCTTCGTATGCCATTCTATTACTCTTGTGATTGTTTTGGTGCACACCTTTAATTTGGGAGTGTTGTTCGAGGTGGGCGGTAACTGCGGCTACGCGTTTCCATCGTTCCGAGTAGCAATTGGTATATCTACCCTGGCATTGCCTAGTTGTGCCGTGTCACCTACCCTAGCGCGCCTTATACGATTTTGGTTTTGTACCATACCTATGGAGTGCCCTCTGACGACGCCCAGTACGGGGGAGATTACGGTACTGTATAGACTATGGGAATATATTCTGTGTTAAGGCCTATATGGGTAACCCCTTAACGCTATTAAAAAGTAAATTTATTTTATAAATAGACACTGTTATAATAGCGCAATATACTACATAGTAAATAGTTTAACGGATCCTTAGAGGATGGGCGGTCCCAAGCATCCTTTAAGTTACTTGCTCTATATTACAGTACACTTGAATTAGCTTACATTATATAAGTATGTATGTCCTGACTCGAGTGTTTATGTTTTATTTTACGCTCGGGTCAGCCTGAGTTGCAGCTTCAGTTTTCTTTCACCGGAGCTAGGATATTCTGTAGATCATTCGTGCTGCCGGCAAAGCTTTTCAGTCTATATCTTTTTCTGAAATCAAGACTTTGAAAGATTCAGCTTCTATTTATGTTTTAAAACTGTATTGCAGATTTCAAACTATGTAATTTTTATTTGGTTAAGATTTTTATAGTGGCTTCATGAACCACTGAATATTTTAATTCCGCTGTAAGTTTTCTGATATCTGTGTCTGTGATTCTGTGTTTTGATTTCATTTGCTCCTAAGTTATTTACAATCTATTATTTGAACTATTCAAGCTTGACATGTTTTATTTATTGTCGAATTTGAATGGTACAAAATAGTGGGTCGTTACAGTTGGTATCAGAGCCATGTTTAACCATAGCCTAAAGAGAAAAAACTCATTAGAGATAGGGTAGTAATACCCTAGAATGAGTGAAATCAAATTCTAGAATCCTTTCCTTGTGAGAGAACGTATTTTAAAGTATAAAATGATTTTCGAAAAGGGTTTTTTTAAAAGAAGTATTTTGATATAAAAACTTCCTGTTTTAAAATAATTTTTTTTTCCAACTACTCTTTCCTTCTCTCCATCGTTTATAAATTCGATCCTTTGTTAAATGCTTGTCCAACTTAAACTGTATCTTATCCTAGAATATCTTGACATTAATATTTTTCTCTGTCCTTAAATTCATTCTCTTTTTTTTCAGAATGAATCGAGGTAATATTAGAGTTAGAGGGCAAGCTGCTGCCCCAGCTCCTCCACCTGCTGCCCCTGTTAGATTTACTAAGCTATGCAAAGATTATACCGAGCTAGGAGGCACTAAATTCACGGGTTCAGAAACCATAATAGAAGCTCAGCAATGATTACGAGACTTGGAGAGAATCTTCTCCTGTCTCGTAATCACAAATGCTCAGCAGAGGCAACTCGCGGCCTGGCAGATGAAGGGCGCTGCTTTAAATTGGTGGCTATCTATTACTGCTCACACTAATGAGGCTGACCTCACTTAGGAGCAATTTAGGTATCCCTTCAGTTGTCCAAATCCGGATTCAAAATTTTCCCATTTTTCAATCTTTCTTATATCTCTTATCGTGCTTTAGGGAGGCCTTTTTGGTCAAATGGATGCCCGAAGCGGGCAAGTCTCAGCTCTACCGAGACTTTATGGATCTGAAGCAAGGCGATATGTCCTTCACGGAGTACGAGAGAAAGTTTAGTGAGCTCTCCCAATACGGCCTGAATTTGATAGACACCCCGATTAAGATGAACGAGAAGTTTATCGCTGGTGCTCGACCTGAGTTCTACGATCGACTCATTACTCATGTGCATGGGTCATTCACGGCATTGATGGATATGGCTCTCCGGTATGAGAACCCTACCTCTAGGACTACTTCATCTGCCCAGTCTGCATCGGCCCAGTCTTCTGGAAATTCAAGGAAAAGGAAGTCAAATTTCTACCGTCATAAAAGGAACAAGACTCAAGGGTTGGGATCATCATCTTCTGCTTCTACGAGGCCACCTGTAGATCTGTCTACCATCACCTGCCATAGATGCCATCAGAAGGGACACTTCGCTAATCGCTGTCCAACTTTGGGTGTTGCTATTCCACCTCCGTCTCAGTTTGCTAGACGAGACTTATGCCACATCTGCCTTCAGCCGGGACACTTCAAGAAGGATTGTCCCACTCAAAAGAAGGGCACAGCATCAGGGATCTTCGCGGTGACTTCTGCATCCTCTCCAAATCCACAGCCTGCACCCGCTCCAGCTCCGAACGACTCTCAAGGTACTCTTCAAGGTTCTTTTACTTTGTTCGAATCTCCTGTTCGAGTTTTATTCGATACCGGAGCTTCCCACAGTTTCATTTCGTCAGACCTCTGTGATAGATTTGAACATCTCCTTTCTCCTGAATTTTCTTCCGTACCTTTATGTGTTTCAAACCCCATTGGTGGTCCTGCAAACCTTAGTAAAGTCTGTAGGGATGTGAAGCTCCTCCATCTCCGGCAGCGCTTCACAGGTGACTTCTATGTTTTGGGTTTTGACGCTTTCGACCTTTTGCTTGGAGGAGATTGGTTAGATAGGCATGATGTAGATATCTCTTGTAGTTCTCGTACGGTTGCTCTTAAAGATGATTTAGGAAATCCATTGGAGATCCAGTGTAAATTGCCTCAGGAGTTCGCTTGTAGTTTCATCTATTCTCTCGACACTTTCCCGGATGATATCCATTCGACCCCTGTAGTCAAACTTTTTCCCGACGTATTTGGTGAAGTCGCTTCTTTACCTCCGAAACGGGAAATTGATTTCCGAATCGATCTCATTCCTGGAGCATGACCTATAGTCCTTCCACCCAGAAGAATGGCACCACGGGAGAAGAGCGAATTAAGGAAGCAGATCCAAGACTTATCCTCCAAAGGTCTGATCAGACCTAACTTCTCAGAATGGGGAGCAGCTGTAGTTTTCGTCACCAAATCAGATGGTTCCCTCCGGATGTGTGTTGATTACAGAGAGCTTAACAAGCTTACTATGAAAAACAGATATCCTATGCCCCGCATCAATGATATGTTCGATCAACTCTATGGAGCAACTGTTTTCTCTCAGCTTGATTTAGCCACAGGTTTTCACCAACTCAGAATTGCTGAGGAGAGCATACCCAAAACTGCTTTTCGCACTGAGAATGGTTTCTTCGAATGGTTAGTTATGCCTTTTGGGCTGACTATTGCTCCTGCCTTCTTCGTCGACTTGATGAATCGTGTCTTCCGCGATGTGCTAAATAAATTCGTTCTAGTCTTCATTGATGATATCCTTGTGTTCTCCAAATCAGAGGAAGAGCATAAATCTCACTTGAGCTTTGTATTGGGGACTCTTAGAAGGCACCAGTTAAAAGCAAAATTCTCTAAATGCCATTTCTGGGAAGAAGAAGTCCGATTCCTCGAATATATTGTCTCTAGTGAAGGAGTTTCTGTTGATCCAGTCAAGATCGCTGCAATCAAAGATTGGGAAGAACCTAAGACTCCTACTGATATTCGCAGTTTCCTAGGCCTTGCCGGTTACTACCGAAGGTTCATTGAGAACTTTGCTCGGATTTCGACACCTCTGACTGCTCTAACTCGAAAGAATGCTAAGTTTATATGGAGCAATAAGTGTAAAGCTGCATTCCAAGAGTTAAAGGATAAGCTCACCTCCGCACCAGTGCTCACTGTACCAAATGGAAGTGAAAGATTAACGGTATTTACCGATGCTTGTCGAGAGGGTTTGGGAGCAGTGCTAATGCAAGATGGGAAAGTAATTGCCTATGCTAGTCGTCAACTGAAGATACATGAAGCTAATTATGCTGCTCACGATTTAGAATTGCTGGCGGTTGTCTTTGCTTTGAAGCTTTGAAGACATCATCTCTTGGGAGCTAAGTTTGATCTCTTTACCGATCATCAGTCTCTGAAATATATCTTTACCCAGAAGGATTTAAATCAGAGACAAGTGCGGTGGCTCGAGTTTCTTGCTTCTTATGATCTCGACATCAACTATACTCCCGGGAAAGCAAATGTTGTGGCGGACGCGTTGAGTAGGAAGAAGTCCTTGTTATGCCAGCTTATTGTTTCTTCTCCTCTATTGGACCGTATCAAGGATAGGAAGGACGAGGATGTGAGACTTAGAAGTATGAAGGAAAATGTTCGTAGCAGAGGAGGTAGTAATTCTGATGGGAATGGAGCTCAGATTGATGATGAAGGGATTTTGAGAGTAAATAGAAGGATTTGTGTCCCGAACGTTGATGGTCTGAGGTAGGAATTACTTCGGGAACATCATCAATCCCGACTTTCCATCCATCCTGGCGTAGCGAAGATGTATCAGGATTTAAAGAAACTTTACTGGTGGAAGGGTATGAAGCGCGATGTCTCTATCTTTGTGAGTAGATGTGCGACTTGTCAGCAAGTCAAGGCGGATCATCAGAAGACACCGGGGTTGTTGCAGCCTTTGGAGATTCCAAATTGGAAGTGGGAGCAAGTTTCTATGGATTTTATCGATGGTTTGCCGAGATCTAGGAAGGGAAATGAAAGCATCTGGGTTATTATGGATAGACTGACTAAGTCCGCCCATTTTATTCCAGTCAGATCTACCCGTACAGCTTCGAGCTTATCTGAAATTTATATGAGGGAGATTGTTCGCCTTCATGGCGTTCCCCTTATCATTGTTTGCGATCGAGACCCTATTTTCACTAGTCAGTTTTGGAAAGCGTTCCAAGAATCCTTGGGTACTCGCTTGAACCTGAGCACCGCTTACCATCCACAGACTGACGGTCAAACTGAAAGAGTAAATCAGATTCTTGAGGATCTTCTTCGTGCTTGCATCCTGGATTATGGAGGATCTTGGGAAGATCATCTCCATCTTGTGGAATTCACCTATAACAATAGTTATCAGGCTAGTCTTAAGATGTCCCCATTTGCTGCTCTATATGGGAGACCGTGTAGATCTCCTTCTTGTTGGATTGAATCCGGTAACCGCTTAGTTCTTGGCCCCGAGATGATTTTGGAAGCTTCGGAGAAAGTAGAGGAGATTAAGAGAAGGTTAAAAGTCGCTCAGGATAGGCAAAAGAAGTATGCTGATCGGTGCAGAAGGAGCTTGGAGTTTGATGTTGGTGATTTGGTATTTCTTAAGGTCTCTCCTTTAAGAAATGTGGTTCGGTTTGGACGTAGAGGAAAGTTGGCCCCTAGGTTCATCGGTCCATTTCGTATCTTGGAGAGGATTGGATCTCTTGCTTATCGACTAGATCTACCCGAGAAGTTTGCTGGAATACACAATGTGTTTCATGTATCCCACCTTCGTCGTTGTCTTCACGATCCATCTCTTGTCATCCAGCCCAGCATACTGCTCTTGATGGTCTGGACATCGAGCCTGATCTAACCATTGAAAGGAAGCCGCTTCGTATCGTCGATCGAGGTACGAAATAGCTAAGAAGAAAATCTGTCCGATTGGTCAAGGTGCAATGGAGCACTGATGAGCGAGATTGCACATGGGAAACGGAGGAGAGCATTCGTGCTTCGAATCCGGAATTATTCGTTTAAGGTACTTTGCTTTACCATCTTATCTTCCTTTGTTTTCCTTCTTTCGTTCCTTTTCGAGGACGAAAAGTTCTGAGTGGGGGAGAGTGTAACAGCCCTAGTTTTTCTAGTAATTTATTTCTTTTAATTATTAAATCTTGAAATTTATTTTTAAATAATATATTAATTAAATCATTTTCCAAAGGTCTTAAAATTTAAAATTTAAAAGTTGAAGTTTTTAACTTTGTTAAAAGACAATTAAATTCGTATTATTAATAAAATGAATTTGGAAACCAATTAAATTTTTGTTTAGTAATAACTTGAAGAATTTAGTGTATTTATAAACTGTTAAATTTCGCGTTAAAAGGACGCGTAAAATTTATGGTAAGTAATGTAATAAAACGTATAAAATTAAAACGTTATTTCTATAGAAATTTTAGGTGTTTGGTATTGCGTCAGTTTGGCGTATTGTAAAAATCATATTTAAATATCTTTATGGATTAAAATATCGGTCAGTGATTTTTTTTATAACAAACGTTATTTTTGTTTTTAACTGTCAATTTGGTTTTAAAACTTTTGTATATACCTTTTCATCCAAAATCTTTTGCCTAAAATCAATCTCTTGTCTAATATCAGTTCTTCCAAATGTCGTTTCTTCATTCTACAATCACGCCACTATTAAATGGTAAAATGTTGAAATCATAATTCATAGTCTGGAAATTTTAGCACGCATATAAAGCAACGTTCAAACGAAACTGGAAAGATTTTAACGCTTGCATTTAATCAAGTTTTTGTTTCGTTTGTCTGGTAATTAATCGCAGCCTCTAAATTAAGAAAGTGATCAATCTTTTATCACTTGCCTGGCCGTTTTCCCCTATCATTTCGCATACTTCTCTAATTTTAGCATTCTTATCTTTCCAAATGAAGTAACTGAATAAATCTCTCCGCCTTCCATCTTTTAATTCGAAATTTATTGCTTTTTCAATCGAGATATGTTGCCATTTTTTTAAAATCTTTCCCTTGCCGTGCCTATGATTCCATCTTGGGCCGAGTGTATATGTATTCCTTGCATCCCAAGCAACTCTCCTTTATAAATATATTAGCCTGGTTCATATTTTTTCGTCTTGCATCTCTCTTTTGTGGAAAACTGTGAAAGGTATGATCTGTGTTTCTTTTATATTTTTCTGTTTCTTCTTCAGTTTCTTTTTCCTTTTCCTTTTCATTTTGCTCGGCTATTCCACCCACTTTTGTTTTCACGCCGAGTCCCACTTGCTTTTATCTGGATCGCTACACTAGGCTACGGTATTTATGTAGTATGATGTAGGAAGTAGTATTGTGAATGTAAGTGTCAGAAATGTCGTGATGTTGAGTTTTGTTTTGAACCACAACAGATCCATGCAGCCTATTACCCAGGGCATGTGTACATGCTTATAGAGAATATTTAAAACCTGATGCATATAAGTATAACATAGATTCATGAACTAAATGCATGCATTACTCAGAAACTCGGTTCCCCTTTTGTATAAAAAAAAAATGATAGAAAGCAGAGAATATAACAAAGGGAAAAAAAAGGGAGGAGTTTCGGTTGGAAAGGTTTTATAGAGGAGGAGACAAGGTAAGGTTGCTTTGATATCACCTGCACCATGTATCACCACACGTGCACAATTTCGAAAACCAGTATAGCATGAGCATGTTGCTTTGTTCTCCACCTATTCATGACTTGCATTGAGAGAGAAAAAAAAGAAACAAAGAAAGAAAGAAGAATAACAGAAGATAAGAGGGAGAGAGAGTTGTAGCCGATCCTTTACTAGGCAAGTTTTATCAAGCATTCCTAATACTGAGTGCTTGCGTGCATAGTTTGAATAGGCTGGGCGAAACTTTGCATGTGTACATGCAGAACTGGGTGAAATTGGGAAGGGAGAAGAGTGCGTGAGTTTTGTTGGGGAAAGAGATATTAACGTGTTGCATAGGTGCATGTTGAATTGGAGTTTTGATAGAGACGTGGGTATGTTGCAAGAGGTTGGCAGGGACGTGTTATATAAATAAAAAAAAAAAAGTAGCGTTCATATGCAAGCAAGCCGAGACTATTTGGGCTGAGCATGGGTTAAGTGGGGGAACCGGTCGAGTCGTATGGTTTCCGTTTGTCCCGTTTTGTAATTCGTTTCCTCTTTCATATATATATCGGTTAGCAGACTCCGCATCAAATTTGATCGTTACCCACTGTGCGTTTCTTTTCCGGTGGATTTTCGTTTTAAATCAAATTTTGTCTGCAGCATTCAGGTGAGTATTTCTCACCAGACAAACATGCCTATATTTCTGTGAATTATCACAAGTGTATTTGTAAATTTTTATTTAAAAATTTATTTGCCTGTAATATAACGTATGATGTTAAACCCCATTTTAAATTAACACCTCACCAGTTATTTATCTGTTGTAATATTACTGCAGTTATATTATTTAATGCTTATTTATTGATTAAATCATCACTGCAAGTTCCCTGTAAAATTTAGATAGTTATAGGCTGAAATGATAGGCCTAAACGATGATTATTATTCATTTATTCAGTTAACTGTTTAATTTTAACTTGGGATTGCGGGTTTGAAATGATAGAACCCGGGGTTTTGTAAATTGCGGATTGAAATGATATAATTCCGTATCACTTGACCTAGGCTAGAAAACTATATACAGACCCGTGGTTTATATAATATTTTTCTGAAATATTTTAATTTATTTTTAAAAATAGAAGTTTATAATATTCTGGTTTAAATGATTTAAAGGATTTTTATAAAGATTTATAATGATTTGAATGAGTTAAAAATGTTAAATAAATAAATAAATGTTTTAATAAAATTTTGGAATATAACTTATTTTGGGAAATTCTGGATTTTGTTAAAGGTAAGATTTCAGTTAAGAAAATAATTAATAATAAGTTATATTTGGAATTTAAAAACTAAAATTGTTAAGAACATAATCTATTATAGCATTTAAGTGCTGTCTTTTAGAATTGAACTGTTTTAACCTATAGACGTTAGGTAGCATTTCAGAAGTGTTACGGAAACTGAAATTGATTGTTTTAAAACAAATTTATGGAAATAATCTTTGGAATAAGGGTTTTAATTTGGAAGTTAATATGTAATTAATAGAAATAAGGAATTGATTTTGAATGGTTTTAAATGGAAGAATTTAATTTATTCCTAAATAAATTGAATAGATTTAAATGGTATATTATAAAATGACCAATGTTTAAAACAATATTTTGATATTGAAGGTATTTGAAATTTATTTTTGATTTCAAGGTATAAATACCATTTTTAAATGTTGTAACCACGGGTTATAATAACGTTTGGTTGTTAAAGAGACCGGGATCGGATATCTGGCATACTCTCTGTCAATACCGAAAACCACTTTACCAACCGTGTACGCGGTGGAGATTTCAGAATGAAGTAGGATGGTGGTGACGGTTCCTTTAAGGTAAATACGTGGACCCGACTCCCGTGAGTTGGCATAAGGTGGCTAAAACAGGAGCGATTCTCGGATTAATGAAGTAGCACCTCTGATCGAACGCACTTCTTCGTATGCCATTCTATTACTCTTGTGATTGTTTTGGTGCGCACCTTTAATTTGGGAGTGTTGTTCGAGGTGGGCGGTAACTGCGGCTACGCGTTTCCATCGGTCCGAGTAGCAATTGGTATATCTACCCTGGCATTGCCTAGTTGTGCAGTGTCACCTACCCTAGCGCGCCTTATACGATTTTGGTTTTGTACCATACCTATGGAGTGCCCTCTGACGACGCCCAGTACGGGGGAGATTACGGTACTGTATAGACTATGGGAATATATTCTGTGTTAAGGGCTATATGGGTAACCCCTTAACGCTATTAAAAAGTAAGTTTATTTTATAAATAGACACTGTTATAATAGCGCAATATACTACATAGTAAATAGTTTAACGGATCCTTAAAGGATGGGCGGTCCCAAGCATCCTTTAAGTTACTTGCTCTATATTACAGTACACTTGAATTAGCTTACATTATATAAGTATGTATGTCCTGACTCGAGTGTTTATGTTTTATTTTACGCTCGGGTCAGCTTGAGTTGCAGCTTCAGTTTTCTTTCACCGGAGCTAGGATATTCTGTAGATCATTCGTGCTGCCGGCAAAGCTTTTCAGTCTATATCTTTTTCTGAAATCAAGACTTTGAAAGATTCAGCTTCTATTTATGTTTTAAAACTATATTGGAGATTTCAAACTATGTAATTTTTATTTGGTTAAGATTTTTATAGCGGCTTCATGAACCACTGAATATTTTAATTCCGCTGTAAATTTTCTGATATCTGTGTCTGTGATTCTGTGTTTTGATTTCATTTGCTCCTAAGTTATTTACAATCTATTATTTGAACTATTCAAGCTTGACATGTTTTATTTATTGTCGAATTTGAATGGTACAAAATAGTGGGTCGTTATAATTGAGGACTAAGATTGTCAAGCTACTCCAAGTACAGTAGAGCGAGGATGCTCAGGATTATAGGTGGGAAATAAAGGATAGTTTGAAAGAGTCATATCCAATTGTTCTTAGACTAGAGATTTCTTATCTTCGTTTAATATTTCTTTTATAGTGTTCTCGCGGCTTGAGGTGGAGTGTCACTTAGTATGCAGCTGGTTTACAGTTAATTTGTATACAGTTTCTGCAACACTATATGTATGTATCTTATTCTACTATCTTCTTTGATACCATTCATGTTTGAATTATGAGGACAAAATATTTTAAGTGGGGAGAATGTAACGACTCGAAAATTCGAACACTCCGTCTTTGAATATCGAAACGATTTGACATTTAAATAAATGTTATAAATATGATTTTATAACCTTGTTAAGAATCAATTAATTAATAGATAATGATAAAAACTTTTTTGAAAATTGTTTACAAAAATATATTCTTCGAGGAAAAATCGATAATGTGACCGAAAATCGGTTTATTGATAAACAACTTTTCGTTCGGTATAAGTTATTCAAACTCTTGCGCACTTGTCTAATGATCAAATAAACACATTAACAACTAAGTAACACACTCTCCTCTCCATAAAGCAATGGAATGTTCTAGAAGCTTCTATTAGCATAAGAGACATATCATGTTAAGGGTATAAGTGTAATTAGCATAAAGGAAAAGTGGTATAAAGGAGATTCCTCCATGGCGTGGTGGGGGTTGAAGGCAAGGCAATACCATCTTCTACCTATATAAGAAGAGGCATACCCACATATGTTATTTACAAATTCACAAAGAAAAAGTGAGCTAAATCCATGTCGTCGCCTTCTTCTTCATAAATTCTTAAAGTAAAATAATTGCAAATCACATCGAAATCAACTCAATTTTGGAATGAAGCCTTGCTACCACATTATAAAAAATTCTACCTAGTTAGAAGTTGAGAAAGTGAGGCACATCTCCCCCTATCCTATTTGGACGTGAGCAATTGAGTGGGGGAAGGCAAAAGGAAAGTGAAACAAGGATGAGGAAGCGAAGGGAAGGTGGTTGCAAGGGTGGGTAGGACTTGGGTTCTTGGATCTTAGTTGTTTGTTAGATAAAAGATGAGCTAACTCATCACTTTAATTGAAAATATTGTGCATATGTATTGGTGTTTGATTTGTTAAAGTTGTTTGAATTGATTTGGAAATATATTGAAACAATGGTTTAGATTCTTGCTTTGAAAGCAAGTGGCATATGTATGGAATTGAACGAACTTAAATAGAATAATGGACTTGTATGCCATATAGCAATGCCTTGGAACAAAGAACATAGGTTAAATACGGACCGGTTTAGGTCGGACTCGGATTTGAAAATGCACTTATTACGATAGTCGCTATAGATGCAGTTAGGAATTATCTCATTTTTGGATTTCTATGGAACTTTATAGTGACATTCTTAAGGGTTTCTCACCATATTTATATGTATGTTTTTGCCATAAAATGTTCGGATAGAAAAAGTTAAGTAACATCTCGAAAATGACCAAAACTTCACTTGTGCGAAAATTCCCCTTTTTAGACTTTGTTTTTGAACTTTAAAAGGGTTGAAAATATATTTAATTTTAAGTATTTTTTTCATTCTTTTTACGGATGTTTGCTAAATATTATTCGAGTAATTTAAAAGTGGTTAGAGGTTCTGATGAGTTTTTAAGAGGTAGTTGTAAATATTCAAACGAGTTTTTATATTGAAAACTTTGTCTTTCAAATTTTTAAGGAAATTATGAACTTGTCATTTTAAAGCAATATTTTCGATAAATGTTTTAAAACCTATTTTAAGTATTTTAAAAGTATAAACAAATGTTTTGAAAAAGGAGTAAGAATTGCTTAGTGGCTAAGTAGTTTTATTATACGATTACTTATTGAAAAGTAATCAACTATGCTTAGCACTGAAAGCCAAGCGAGATAGACTTCTCTATTTGTGAGCATTAAGATTGATGTCGAGTAGGATGAAGCAATAGATCTTTAATCTACCGACTTCCCTCTTGATCAAGGAATAGTTAAGTTGAAATGTCGAAAACGTGTTATCTTGTTGATTTCTTACCTTTTTATGGAAATCATGAGTACTATATTTAACACTAAAAGCCGACGAGTAAGCTTGTCTATTTGTGATATTAAAGAATGAAGTGCCTAGGCAAGGCTTTGATATGCAACCAGTGCTCTAACTTACCTGGTTTCGTTCTTTGATGAGTAAATGTTAAGTTGAAATGTCAAAAACGTGTAATGTATACGAACATTGATTTGTATAAGCAAACGTTTTAACTGGATAGTCAATTAGTCGACTATCGAGCTTGATCTAATATTAACTTAAGAAGTAATCAAAAGGCTTCATTATAACCTACCAATGAGAATCCCGAGGAGGAGTATTGGTACGATAAATCTCTAGCTTTCGTTTACTTTTGAAAGTACCGAAATTGAATTAACCAAAAATTCATCGATTTGTTTTGAGGAGTCTGGAATTGGTAAGTGTTTTACTTATCGAATGCCACTTTAAAACTAGTATATAAGTTCTATTTTTTGGAAGCGGTTGCAAGGGAGCATCCATGTGGAGATTCGAGATCTGTTTGAGATGCTCAATCCATGTAGTGATTCGTGATCTGTTCGAGATATGGAAATCCATTTGAGTATTCGTATTCTTTTTGAGTGACGAAGACTTGTGTGAAGGATGCCAAATGTAACCTTAACATCGGGAATGACAAAAAACGAAGTAGGCCTCATCTTGGGGTTTGGCTAACCCGCTACATGATATATCAACTAGAGTATGCTTATCAATGTTGCTAGTGAGGGTTGATGATATTTGGGATCACGTGCTCGGACGTGGACCGGCTATATTTACCTAAATATATATATTTTATCTAGAAATATACATCGCTCGAAGGTAGCTTTTGACCCATGTGTAGGAGAATAGATTCGACGTTGACTGAAGAGATCTCCATGGAGAAATTCGTACCTTAGCAGTTTTGGATGTACCCTAAATATGTTGTGGTGTGACCAACGTAAGCACCGTAGCTATTTGATATGATTTATATTCCACTTCCTAGATATTATCTATCATATCACTATATTAAACTTAATGAATGATTGGTTTCTTTTGAGAGGGAAATTGTTACGAACATCCGTACGGTTTCAATAGTTACTATTATATGTTGTATGTATCTTTGGTTTTTCTCATACCCAGATTTATGTCTCATGCTTGGTTTTTGTTTTTTCTAAATCTCTCGCGTGCTCTTTCAAGTAGACTGAACATGACAGGTTTTAGCTTGCACGCTTCAGAGTTCAGAAGATGAGCTGGAGGCTTCCATTATCTATCTATTTCTATTTTCTGTTGTTCTGTACTAGCTGTCTATATATCAGTATTGTGATGATAGACAGTTGTAACTGTCTAGGCTGATAATAGCACTTAGGTTTTGTAACATTGAAATTTCTGTATTCAGAGTAACCCTTTGTATTGTCCTTTCAATATTGTATGTTATCTTCCGCTATGAGATTCTGATATTGTGTTCTTCCTTTCTTATTTTTTTTTTCTAACTTTCTATTTTTCTAGCACTTGAGTGTTCGCCACAAGAATACCGTGAACGTATTTATTGTTGTCGACATTCGAGGGTCGAAAGTCAGATCATTACAATCACCAACTATGTAAATAAATAACATAGAGAATGCTATATTAGTATAGCATTTTGTTTATTTGAGGTGGATCGATGACAATGATGAGTTTTGAGCGATGGTGGCTTGTATGGAGCTTTATGGGATTTGAGGTGAAATTATGGTAGCGATGGCAAGGAAGCGTAGGTGGAGCGCAATGAAGTCAAGGCAGACGGCGGTGCACGATGAAGTCAAGGAAGACCGAACAAAAAAAATGTTTTTCCTCTGAAGTAACCTTTTAAGATATATCCTTTTTAAAAAAAAATCCCCCAACTTTGCTCTTTTTAACTATTTCACTCTTTTGATTACACAGACTTCAATGTGATGTGACCAAATATATTTGTTTAATGCACAATGTACTAGTATTTAAAAAGACTTGAGCTAGCATCGTATCACATACTTATACTAGCTAACGTTGTGATGAGTTTGTATGTGAAAGAAACCAAACAAAATTTACTAAACAATGTTCAATTGGATGTTTATTAAACTGGCCATCCATTATATTTTCCTTAAAAGGGCGGCTGTTGTTTTGTCGTTCGTTCTATAACAGCCAATTAAAAGTTTCATAATTTTTCTTTGAAAATAACTCCATAAAGGATAATTATTGGTTCATATGTCAGTGAAATACTCTCCTGGAAATCATATGCCGGCATAAATCAGAAAGTTTGTTTTTGACAGTAAAGAATTCTATAAGTTATGTAAGGATAACAACATACTAATCAAAAATATTAACTCACCATGAAAAATCATCCAATTACCTTCTTCTTCCTTTTTCTGTTCCTAAAATTAGATGCGGTGACCTTCTCCAATAGCTGTCCCACATCATGTGGTAATGTGGAAGTAAATTACCCATTCGGAGTCGGGTCTGGATGTTTCTACCCAGGTTTTGAACTTACATGTGAAGACAACAAGCTTTACATTTCAGGAAACACTCAGAAATTTCATGTTCTCGAAATCATGATGGAAGGAGAAATTCGTGTGAATTCCTCATTGTTAGTGGCAGTAGAATGCCCTTCAATTATATCTACAATGGTAAATGCAATTCGAATTAGCATCGAGGAATACATGCCCTACACATTCTCAACTAAAACAAAATTCATCGCAGTTGGTTGCAATACTGAAGCATCTATAACAGGATCTGAAACGGGTAAAGGGAACGAATGCTACTCAGAGTGTGATGATACCAATAGTTATGTAAACAGCACATGCATCGGCAATGGTTGCTGTGAGATTGCACTGCCACCAGCAACGAAGCTATTAGTATATTTTGTGAAAGCTTTTAGCTCTACAGGAGATATGTACTGCAGCTATGCCTTTATAGCAGAGGAATGGAAATTTACATTAGGGCTGAGCACACATCCAGATCTACAAAGATACAGCCACGATCTAACAATGTTGCTAGATTGGGCTATAGGGGAGTCGAGTTGCAAGAGAGCCATGTATTCGAAAGATTATGCATGTGGAGGCAACAGTACATGCGTAGATTCAAACAGAGGCAAAGGCTACTTGTGCCAATGCTTGAATGGATATAAAGGAAATCCATACCTCAATGGATCTCAAGGATGTCAAGGTGAGGTTAATGTCTGCTTGGCTAAAAATAGTAATACTATAATATTCGAAGAAATGGTAAGAACAGTTATTTTACATTGTTCGATTTCTGCATAAGTTATATCCTGTAGCGATAAGTATACAGCATCCAGACAAACGTACAGGTTCAAAATAAATATTAGAATATAATTATATTACCAGATTGTAAATGGTGTTAACTACAGTTTTGAATTTAGCAAATTTATTTAAAAGCCTCTACAAGCATTTAAAGTTAGCCCGGGTAATTAGCATTCAATTTATGTATTATGATGTTAGTCATACTTCATCACCAAGCAGTCTATGCGGCTTGATTCAAATAAACATTGTTACTTTTTATTTGAATTTCACAGAAAGTCGATTCTAATATTTACAATTTGATTAAATACAATGAAACTAATTTATCGTTGTGTAGATATTGACGAATGCGAAGAGTCATTGACAAGTTTATGTGCAGCAGAAGCAAAATGTAAGAATCAGATTCCAGGATATAGTTGTGAATGCCCTCCAGGCAGCTTGGGAAATGGATTCAAAGGCCAAGGTTGCAAGAAGCGCCTTAAGGTGATCCTTACATGTGCAGGTTCGATCAATTCACATCAATATTGAAATATGCACAGTTAAGGATTACATATTATTGATTGATAAAGGTGCGTTTAAAATCACCTAAATCTTATAACTTAAATTTTGACTCTTAACTTTTTTTCTTTATTCACCTTTCCTCTATACTGAGGAAACCAATATATAAATAATAAAAGAAAGGCAACTAAGGTTCACCAACTATTTACTTTCAGTTGAATCCAGACTGAAATTTCTAACTCGAAAGAATTTCAAAATGCAGGAAGTGTCATTGTTAGTGGAATCATAATGGCATGCTTCACTTGTTTTTACTGTATTAAGAAAAAAAGGCAAACCAGATCCATGTACTTTCAACAAAACGGAGGACTGCTGATAAAGCAATATATTGACGGGTGTCCCATAATCCAAACGAGGCTTTTCTCCTCATCCGAGCTTAATAGAGCAACCAAAAACTACAATAAAAAACGAATTCTTGGAAGTGGAGGAAACGGCACTGTCTATAAAGGTAAACTAAAAGATGGTACAATTGTTGCCATCAAAAAATCTCAAAAGGTAGATCAAAGCCATGTGGATCAATTCATAAATGAGCTTGTCATATTGGCCCGCGTTAACCACAAGAACATTGTTAAATTACTGGGTTATTGTTTGGAGACAGAAGTACCATTGCTTGTTTACGAATTTATCCCAAAGGGAACGTTACATCATACTCTTCACGAATGTGCAAATGGCATAAATGCCTTGTCGTGGAAAGATCGAATGTATGTGGCTAAAGAAATAGCAGAGGCTTTGTCTTACTTGCACAGCCACGACAAGATAACAATAGTACACAGAGATATCAAATCAACGAATATACTACTGGACGAAAATTACTCCGCAAAACTAGCTGATTTTGGGATATCAAGGCTGATTTCTCTTAATAAAGCTCGAGTTTCAACTGCAGTTAAAGGGACTATTGGGTACCTAGATCCTGAGTATTTCAAAACTGGGAAATTGACTGAAAAAAGTGATGTATATAGTTATGGAGTAGTACTGCTAGAGCTGTTAACTAGCATGACTTCTGTAACGCATGAAGAATTCAGAGATTGCAGTAGCCTGGTTATACATTTTTTGTTATATGCTGGTGAAAGTAATGTGATGGGTATTTTTGATGAAAAAATCCTGCAAGACGTCCAACTCGAAGAATTAAGAGCAATGGCAGATATAGTTAGGTCGTGTTTAAACGTAAAAGGAGAAGAAAGGCCAACAATGAAAGATGTTGTTTTACAGTTTGAGTTACTAACTAGTGCAAGTTCTAGTAATAGTTTCTGACTTGAAGAAATTGATTTTAAGAATGAGTAGTGTCACATGATGCCAAAGTAATGTTGTTTACAATTTTTTTGATTCTAGCATGCAAGTGATGAAATTAGAAAGAGATTGTGGCGCAAGAAAACATACAATGGTAAGCTGAAAGAAAATACTATTTCATTGTTTTTCATTATTGGAATATTCAATCTTTAATCTTGATCTACATGGTTAGCAAAGTACTAACATTAGTTAATACAAATTTACCAAAATACTGGACATTAGGAGTCCTATCAATAGAACTGCATCTTCTTATTAAATCTTACCCTACGTCCAAATTTGAAATTCTTCTGCAGAAGATGAGGTGCCCTTAGATTTGCCCTTTTTATTTTTGTGAAAAAGTGCACGACGGGTGTATTTTTTTAAAAACAACCAATTTAAAAAATGAAGTTGACACATAGAATAAAAAATAAATTTATTTTGTTTTCTTTGTTTTGAAAAATCCATCCTCCGCCGTTCCTCCATCTCCTCCATTGTATTCCATCATTGTCATAACGCTTTAAAATTTTAAATATTTTTCTTGTATCTTCATGTATTTTGTTATGAATTTTGAAAACCGAAGCTCAAAATGAAAACGAAATGCCCCGAGTTTTTGTAATTTTTGCTCTATCATCGAAAATTTGCTTGCCCTATCTGAAATCAATCCAATTCAAAAGTCCACTTTATGCATATAAAAATAGCACTTCCTAAATTCAAATTCAAACTATAAATTTATTTTTAACTCAGTTGACAAATTGTTCATCTTTTTACATGTTATTTTTGAACCTTGGGTATTTGTTGTGATTTTAACATTTTTCTTTCTAGTATAACTTTTATTCATTGAAGATGAGCCCTATCTGAAAGTATGAGTGCTCGCTCTGCCATTATAACCATCTCACTCGGTGAAACCATCACCCAAACCCCACTCGACCATCCAGCCTACCCTCACAAAGTGACATTTCTGAGTGACTATGATATCACTCGAAAATCTTTGATTCCAAACGGAATTTAGTCAGATATGGTCGGAGTTCACCTCTGACGATTTTGTACCACATGTTATACACATCATTCCATAGTATTTAGTATTTAGCATTTTTTACTTAAGCATACAAACTATGACATCTCAAAGTAATTTTCTATTACATCTCAAGTGTTTTATGCTGTATTAACTCTTCTGTGTTTTCTTAGAACGGTATAATTGTGTCGTTGTAGGTATTAACAACACTTATTGACCGCGTTGATTTTATCACTTAATTTTTAATAACACTGGCTATCTTTTATTACTGTTATTTTTACAACACTTATCTTATGTTGTACTATCATGGAAAAATATTAACATACTAATATAATACATGTTTCATAAAGATATTCAAATCAACATCAAATAACAATCTACCGACACATTTAAATGTTTCGAAACAATTTATATAATTAAACATATCCAAATTTACACAACATCCAAAAGCCAAGATTAGACGATATCAAAATTCAGGCTTTTATGACATACATACACCAAATAATACTACACAACAAAATACATTAAAACAAAATAAATGCTTACTACGTCAGAAAAAGCCTCAAATAGTTGAATAACGCAACAATTAGCTGGCTTTTGCTTCAAAAATCTTTAATCATCTGGAATGAAGAAAACTAATCATTAGCGATCAAACATAATAAAACATGAAAAATGTAAAACTAAAAAATATAAATAAGTACATTAATTACAAGCAATCGATATGTGATACACAAAGCCCATGTGACTGATTCTTGGTACATAACCGAGACGATGAAATCCAAAACTTCCCCATCATCATAATATATTTATTGAACAAGTTATTGTTAGAAGTGTTTTCCAGAGAAAACAATGGGATCACTGTTACTTCCAAGTTTTACCTAGCTATCCACGAAAAGTTAGGTATCATATCTTTGCATTATATAAGATTAAACAAATAAATAGTCACTACATGTTACAAATTGAGGGCGCAAGTGAACCTCACACATGCAGTTCGTAAACAAGTAATAATTAGAATAAACAGAGAAGTGTGTTTTCTCTGATATACTTTTGGTCATAATCCGAACCATCATGTTGAATGCATCCAAGCCCTTCAGCAGATCCAACGGTTGATATATCATCTATTTGCTTCTTTTGGATACTGGGCTTAAAGCCCAATTTACTCTTCTGTATTGTATAAATACTATTGTACAAAATCGTGTAACTTAGTTTTGATTCATATAATAAAAAACTCTCAATTGCTCAAATATCAATTGTATAAAGATTTCAGTTCTATACTGTTTTTCTAACTTGGTATCAGAGCTAACAAATTTGTGCAATCTGCACAAATTAAAATTGCAAGTCCATCAGTAAGATTTCATCACGTGGACTCCTCTCATCAAAGATTCAAAGATCTCTTCACTTGAGAGTTGTGGCTGTTTACCAATAGTCAGTGCCTCGCCAAAACACTGTTGGCTGCATCAAACTATCAGCAAAAGCGTTGAATTCTAAACCAAAAGAAGCAAATAGATGATATACTACACCATCATTACGAAGCTGTTGTGGCTATCATTTCCACTATGGAACCTACACCATCATTACAATTTGTATATTCTACTCTTCTCTCACATGAAGGAAGAGTAGAACATAATAAAGCAATCAGTTCAGATATCTCTGTCAACTACACATTCAACAAAAGCAAACAATATTCTAACACCAGAGGACAATTCAACAATTTGCAAAGAGGTGGAACATCCCACAGAGGAAGAAGAGGAGGCAGAAGCAACTCCAGCAATAAAATAAGATGTCAAATATGTGAAAAATATGGTCATGGAGCAAATAAATGTTATTTTAGATTCAACAAGAACTATACTCCAGCACAACAAGGCAGCAGCACAAATATAAACTTAGTGACTGTACCAAAAGACAACAACTCAACTCAAGCAGAGGTCTTAAACACTGAGTCAGCAACAAATGATGATACTGCAGATGACTGTTGGTACCCAGACTCAGGAGCCACCAATCACATAACAAATAATCTCAACAATTTGAACTTGGGAAACAGAGAATATAAAGGTACGCAAAATCTTTCTGTTGGCAATGGTAAGACTGTGCACATTACACACACTGGAAATGCAAGTATATTGGGATCCAAACAACTTATTCTGAAAAACTTGTTAAGGGTTCCCTCTATTAAGAAAAATCTAATGAGTGTTTCCCAATTTGCAAAAGACAATAAAGTATATTTTGAATTTTATCCTGAAACATGCATAGTTAAAGACATACTAACTCAACAAATTATCTTGCAGGGTAAAGAAAACAATGGTTTGTACAGATTTGATTTTTCAAATCCAAAAACCTCTAAAAATGAGGAAAATTCTCTTGTATTGACTGTTACTAGTGATTCTAAAAACAGTAATAAATTTGAGTTGTGGCATCGCAAACTGGGACATCCCAGCATGAAAGTTGTAAAACATGTTATGAATAGTAATAACATTTCATTTAATAATATCTCTGATTCTTATTTTTGTACCTCTTGCCAATTGGGAAAAAGTCATAAACTTGCATTTCCAGATTCTCACACAAATTACACAAGGCCACTTGAATTAATTGCTAGTGATCTATGGGGACCAGCACCTATTAGCTCTGATTATGGTTACAAATACTACATATCTTTTATAGATGCTTATTCAAGATTTGTGTGGATATACATGCTAAAGTCTAAGTCAGAAACCAGTAATATTGTGACACAGTTCATTACCAAGGTTGAAAACATGACTGGAAACAGTGTATGTACTTTTCAGTCAGATGGTGGAAAAGAATTTCTTCCTTTAAAAAGTTTTTTTTTGAAAGAAAAGGAATAAACCATCGAACTACATGTCCATACACATCAGAGCAAAATGGTATTATTGAAAGAAAACATAGGCATATCGTAGAAACTGGTTTAACTTTACTTGCTCAAGCCTCAATGCCTCTAAAGTTTTGGCCAGAGGCATTTAATACTGCTGTACACTTGATAAATATACTTCCAACAAAAATTCTCAAGTACAAGTGTCCACAAGAAGCATTAACTAGAATAAAACCAGATTATGAGCATCTAAAAATATTTGGATGTCAATGCTTTCCTTGCTTAAGACCTTTTAATAAACATAAATTAGATTTTAGGTCTACCCCTTGTACTTTCTTAGGATATTGCAACAAACAAAAAGGGTACAGGTGCTTAGACAGCAAAGGAAAAATATATATATCTAGGCATGTGAAATTCAATGAGCAGGTGTTCCCTTTTAGTAATGCTGAAATCAAGACCACTGAAAAAATAAGAAGTACAAGGTTCATTCTACCTGATCTACCTGATGAGATGGAAGCTCAGCCTTCAACACAGCCTGTAAAAAATGTTATTAGCACAAGCTCTCAACATACCATGACTGCTAGAGAGTCAGGTCAAGAACAAGCTGCACATGAAGATGATAACATCAATCAGAATCTCCAAAGTCAAGAAGCAAGCAGCACAAGTCATGATCATGACATGGTCTGCAGTAGATCAGACAACAGTTCAGACAATACAATCAGAAATAATATCAATACCCATCCAATGTTAACTAGAGCAAAATGTGGTATTTACAAACCAAAAATTATCAACAATATGGTTCTTCAGGAAGAACCTTCATCTTACATAGAAGCTACTCAAAGTGATAAATGGAGAGCAGCTATGCAAGATGAATACAATGCTCTAATTAACAAAGGAACCTGGAAACTGGTTAATAAACCAGCAAACAAGAATATAATAGGATGTAGATGGATTTTTAAATTAAAGAAAAATGCTGATGGCTCAATTTCTAAACACAAAGCAAGGCTTGTTGCAAAAGGGTACTCACAACAATATGGGTTTGATTTTTCAGAAACCTTTTCCCCTGTTGTGAAACCCTCTTCAATCAGAGTTATTTTAACAATAGCCTTGAATAGAAATTGGACCATCAGACAATTAGATGTTAATAATGCCTTTCTTAATGGTGTGTTACAGGAAGAAGTATTTATGGAGCAACCAGAAGGATTCATTCAAAAATCAGACAAAGAGATGGTGTGCCAACTCAATAAAGCAATTTATGGATTAAAACAAGCCCCAAGAGTCTGGTTCAACAAGCTCAAATCAACACTTATGAAATTTGGCTACAATTCTTCAAAATCTGATAACTCCATATTCATTAAAATTAATAATGTATCCACTACTTATATACTAATTTATGTTGATGATCTTATTATTACAGGGAGCAATGAATCAGAAATTAAAAAACTCACAGCATTGCTCAATTCAGAATTCTCAATTAAGGATCTGGGAGACTTGAACTACTTTATAGGAATAGAAGTACAAAGAATTTCAAATTCTGAAATGCATCTCAATCAAAGAAAATACATTTCAGAAATATTATCAAAAACCAAAATGGATAAAGCAAACTCTCTACCAACTCCAATGATTGTGAATCATCAGCTTTCTAAGTATAAGGGTGAAGCAATTCAAAATGTCAAACAATACAGGAGCATAGTAGGTGCACTTCAATATGTGACTATAACAAGACCAGATATAGCATTCTGTGTAAACAAAGTTAGCCAGTACATGCAGAATCCTACTGATATTCACTGGAGAGCTGTAAAAAGAATTCTCAGATATTTAAAAGGAACAATTGATCATGGTCTTATCCTGAAAGCAAGCAGCACTCTTAACATAAATGCATATGCAGATGCTGACTGGGGGACTGATATAGATGATCGTAAATCAACTTCAGGCTACCGCATCTATTTAGGTAAAAATCCAGTATCATGGAGTGCTAAAAAACAAAACACAGTGTCAAGATCCAGCACTGAAGCTGAATTCAGATGTGTGGCAAGTACAGCAGCAGAAGTTTTGTGGTTAGAATCACTTTTAACTGAACTCAACATCAAATCAGATAAAGCTACAATCTGGTGTGACAACGTTAGCGCAATTTCTCTAACATCTAACCCAGTTCTTCACTCAAAAACTAAACATATAGAGCTAGACCTCTACTTTATCAGAGAGCAAGTTATTAGCGGAAAATTAAGAGTAGGATACATACCATCGCCGCATCAAAAAGCGGACATACTTACAAAACCATTATCGATGTCAAATTTCTCCAGATTAAGAGAAGAGCTCAATATTGATGTCGCTGACCCTAGTAGAAGATCTCAGAGGATAATCTTCATACCAGAATGATAAGTTTGATGTTCCATTTTTTGCAGAAGAGGCCGCCGCCATGTTTTTCAATTTCGTGCAAACCCTAGCTACTCTGGTTTGAGGGGGGGAATTAGAATAAACAGAGAAGTGTGTTTTCTCTGATATACTTTTGGTCATAATCCGAACCATCATGTTGAATGCATCCAAGCCCTTCAGCAGATCCAACGGTTGATATATCATCTATTTGCTTCTTTTGGATACTGGGCTTAAAGCCCAATTTACTCTTCTGTATTGTATAAATACTATTGTACAAAATCGTGTAACTTAGTTTTGATTCATATAATAAAAAACTCTCAATTGCTCAAATATCAATTGTATAAAGATTTCAGTTCTATACTGTTTTTCTAACTGTAATAATCAATTTAAGCAAGTTGATAAAGCTATTGTTTTGAGGGTCAAATTATCAGTAAAGTAATAATCCTAAATTCAACAATCCCATTAAAAGTATGCCTTTCCCATTTCTGCAGACATCTTGGAAAATTAATAAAGTTGGCATTAAATGTAGCTCCAGACAAACAACAAATATGTTTCATGCAGTGCAACTTGCATCATTCAAGGCTTCAACCTAGAATATATACTACTGTGTTTGAAATATCATACTAACCTGAGCACTGATCTCAACGCGTCCATTGTGAAGATTGGAAACAGGATGATGCCCACCATGATGCCCAAATTTCAGTTTGAAAGTCTTTCCGCCCAAAGCTTGACCAATTAATTGGTGGCCCATACAAATTCCAAATACAGGAACTTTCGCAACGGCATAAGGAATAGCAGAAGGATCTCCAGGCCCACTGCTAAAAAAATACACGCGCATTACTTATATAAATATGATCGTTAAATTAAAAATAAGAACTCTCAAAAACTTCCGTTAAGATTTACTTAAAAGCACACAACCTGTACTATGAGACCAATCATATTAGTTTACGGACAAAAATTAATGGGCACCCCACAGAAGACCTATGAGTATTTCAGAGCTATTGGAATGTGTTCGCACACAGCTCTCCCCTGAATACATAACCCATGCCCCGTTAAAGTAACCGAATGCTCATATATAACACTGCTGATATCTCAATCTCTACTACTAATAATGAAAATTCGTTAAACTAATTTACTTGGTGTATTTTTGAAATTCCAAAAATTTTATTACTTTCCGTTTACATATTTACGCTCAAACAAAATATCAACGTATATGATAACATAAACAGTCTGTGTGCGAAGCACGTGCCTATACTAGTAGAAGCTAACTATAAGATTACGTGCAGAGGTCCAAAACATTAAAAAGATTAGGCATGTGTCATTTTTTAAGCAAGTAAATTAGCTCAGAAAGCCAACTTTAAAATGCATTTTAAACTAAGTACTGACGATGCATAGCTTTTGCTTGTAATCCAAGTTCATTTAAATAAACAAGCATCAATTTAGTTATACTAACATGTCAAACATGTCAGTATATTACCTTTTTTTACCTCACGTTAATGAGTTTGCTTTTGCTTTTGGCTCCAAACACCTGGATTGTCTATCCCCTACAACCTACAAAGTTATAAAATATTCACGATATCATTATTTAAATATAAAAAATGTTTCCATGGGTATAAAAATAAACACATAAGCCAGTTCTTTATATAATTAAAAGTAAACAAATAACCCTCCTAGGTATAATAATTTGTTGAATATCTACACAGCAAATAATATTTACAGAGTAAACCAGCTTTCACAGACTAATATATCTAACATCGTCTCAAACCCGTTACTGACTCGTATATTCCTGCTGTTAATATAAATCATTCAAGGCCATTCTCGGCCACTTTAATTAGAATGTCACCATTCAAACCTATGATGGCATATGTGTGGATTCACAGGTGGATTCATAGGTTGAAATCAAACTTATGATGGCGCCTTAGCCATGGCTAAAGCTGCTCTCGCATTTTAAACATTCTCCATTCAACTTTGTTGCAGAACTATTGAAAAGTGTGAGATTTTAAGTATTTATTTTCCGTGATAGCTGCATTTTCTTAAATGTAATAGGTGCTTATAATTGTGATTTTAGTAAACCAGCTCAATGGAACTACAACGTTCAATAACTGTTCAAGTCAACGAAGAATATGTGCTAATATGATATGCCCGGCTATGGAAATTGGAGGTAAAAAGAGAAATTTACATATAATAGGAACAATGTTGTAAGCAAATAAAACCAGTTCGTAGTATATAGCAGCTATCCATCACACCTTATACCAGCTATATATGGAAAGTTTCTGAGCAAAGTGTTTGTATTTTTATTTACAAAGAGTATTTGCACTCCTTGTATTTTTATCTGTTTATTAATGACTGGATGGATAATTTTAGTTCAATACTTCAGTGTCTTCTATCAAAAATAATTTATCTTGGAATGGTATCAAATGCTGCTTTTATTTTGATCTTTCAGTGTTCAAATTCTTCCAATTTATTTTAGTCAAAATAAAAGGAAACTTATTTGTTAAGATAATTTACCAAAAGTAAAAGGAAAATAGTTTACTCAGGGGTGCTTTTCTGTGACAGTAGGTTTATGCACTGTCAGTTTGAGTTAAAAAAGAACTTATATGGGTTTTGTTAACATATGCCCTAAAGGCACATGTTAATAATGATATTTATGTGCTAAAAGATAAAAAATTTATTTACAAATACCTATTTTATTCTTACAACATAAAAATATGTGTAATTCAAGCGAGTTTAATTAGGTAAATTAATCAATACATGATAACATTTCCCTATATTAAATAAGAATATGTAAAATAAGCAAACATGAACGGATTCTCATAGAACTACTTTCAAATCATCACCAAGTAGCCTCCAATCATCAAGTGTAAATGGGGCATGCTCACGTACAAGTTGCTCTAAATAAGAAGATAACTTCACCAATCATTTTCCTACCGGTTCTCCGATGAATTAAACTCAACTCCGATTTGAGAAAGCCAAATGATGTATTGGTAAAATAGTAAATGCTGGCCTAAATAACTTTCATACGTAAGGCAATAAAAACATGAATTTTGAAAATAGCTAGTATATTGTATATGCAACCAGATATACCTCTAAACTAGGTACCCCAATGGGGGCGCGTACGCTTATGTTTTTTAGTTTTGTCCTCAAAATTGCTAGTAAGTTAAAAATAACAGTCTATAGTAATATTATTAATAATGCATTTTATACCTTGTCATTCAATGTGGGATCCAATTTTTCCAAGGGGATTGTTGAAATGAAATAAGAAAATTGATAATTGATTAATACAACAAACGGTGTCTTAAATTTGATGATGTTTGAGAGTTTATTACCAGAGTTGCAGACACCGGTAAACAGGGGCGGAGCTTAGAAATTGCTAGCTGGGGCCAATGCCCTGGGTGAAAAGCTTAAAAACTGTTGGAGAAAATGAAATTATATTGCTAAGGCCTAGATGTAATTGTATTTAGGCCCTATCTGAATGAAACAGAGATTGTTAAAGCCCAATTTCATTTGTTACTAAAAGAGAATTAGAGATTCATAGATCTCCTTTTAATGTTGCCCTAGCTGACTAGCTCCGCCACTGTCGGTAAGTGCTTTATTTATGCCAAGTACTCGAATACGTTTAGCCAAACAATCCGTTAGTAAGATAGAAAAGCAAATTAACGCATTGGCTGTCTGAGTTTTGGGGAACGAACGCAAAAGCTTATTTTACTCAATGTCTTTTATATATAGACAAATTTAAACGAACTAAGTTTTACCTACTAATTCGACCAAGCAAATACTCATAAAACTAGATAAGAAAAAGAAGGCACTTCGCAAGAAGTGTAAATAAGAAGAAAGAAAGCATCCAGGCTTATTGTTGTTTCAATAAGCATATTACTTTCACATATAAATTTGTTTCAGAACCATTTCAGTGTCGAAAAAGGAAATAAAACAATAAAATTCATGGTGATTATCTAAAATAAAGGACTCACACAGAACCGAAGATAAAAGAGAATAGTTGCAACCAGATAGTCACAAGCCGACAGAAGGAATTCAAGCCCAAATATATCTAGCCCAACATCTCTTATTTAAATACATAACTTTGTATCATTCTGTTGTATATAGTTGTATAACTTTCTTACAATCAAAAATTAGTGCATCTATTCAAATACAAAACAAAGAATTCTGTAATTCTTTCTCTTCAATATCAATTCAATTCTTTATCTTGGTATCAGAGCAAAATCAATCTGCTTAAGCAGTAACAAGGTTAACACCTTGCCTTTGATTCTCAGATTAAGAATCATCACAGAAATCAGGCTGCGCACCCAAGATATCATCAGAGAATCAAGTTTCTCGTCATCTGATAGTTAAAAATCGGACATACCTGTGTTAATATGAAGTTTCTCATCAGCTAATATCAATCTTTTGTGATCTGTGCCACGCCGTGAAGTAACTGTCATAGTTACTTCATCACTCAGTTAGTTTCAGGCTGCATCAGAGATTTTGGATCTTCAACTCTTGCAGTGTTCTTGATTTAAAGATCTTCTCACTGCAGATTCAAAAATCTATCTGTCACTCATAATTTTGTTTCAATGGCTGAAGAAGAGTCATCACCCTCATCCCCAGCAAGAAACAAAGAATCGACCACTCAGAGATCTGCAACACAAGATCTGATTAAGGCATTATTCAAACCACAGAGTCAAATTATCAATGTTCAATTGGATGAATCAAAATTTTTACTCTGGAAATTTCAGATTGAAACAGCAATGAAAGGCTATGGTCTTAAAGACTATGTTCATGGAACATTGATCACACCACCCAGGTTTGTAACAGATAAAGATGGAAAACTAATAAGCAACCAAGATTTCATATCACATCAAAGACAAGATAGTCTAGTAAGTTCTTGGTTACTTTCTACAATCAGTTCTAATCTTTTACCACAATTAATTGGATGTAAATCTGCAAATGAAATCTGGTCTACTATTGAGCAAGTATTCAATACTCAATCAGCAGCAAAGGTCATGTTCTATAAAAGACAATTGCAAAGTTTAATGAAAGACACCCTACCAATGAGAGATTATTTGTCTAAAATCAAAATGCTATGTGATCAACTGGCTTCAGCAGGGCACAAAATCTCTGATTATGAACAAATACTGTCAATTTTAAATGGCCTAGATGAGGAGTATGAAGCAGTTGTAGCAGTAATTTCTTCTAAAAAAACAACCCCCACAATTCAGTATGTTCATGCTACTCTCCTTGCTCATGAAGGTAGAATATAGAAAAAGAAATCTACTAGTTCAGATTTCACAGCCAATTTTATTAGCAACAGTAGAAACAGGAATCAAGGAAAGAATAACAACACCAGAAATCAACTTAACAGTCAAAGATGTGGTCAGACAAACAGAGCAAGAGGTAGAGGTGGCAGGCAGAACAACAACAATAGAATTAGATGTCAGATATGTGAGAAATATGGCCATACAACAAGCAGATGCTATTTCAGATATGATAGCAATTATGTGCCACAACAACAAAGTAATGCAAAGAACTATCAACAAAATGTCAACATGATCAACACTCAACCAAATCAGAGAGGCCGGTCAGAAAATACAGACTGTGATACAGCAAAATTAGAAGATATACATGATGAATGCTGGTACCCAGATTCAGGAGCTACAAATCATCTGACAAATGATCTGAGCAAGCTATACCTGGGAAGTAAAAAGTATAAAGGTACACATACTATGCATATAGGGGATGGTAAATCCATTAGAATTGCACACATTCGAAGTGCAAGTTTCATTGGCAAGAAACAACTTTATCTCAATAATCTTTTGAGAGTCCCATTGATAAGAAAAAATTTACTAAGTGTATCCCAATTTGCAAAAGATAATATCGTGTTCTTTGAATTTTACCCACAGTATTGTCTAGTTAAAGATATTGTAACAAAAGAAATTTTATTGCAGGGTAGAGAATTTAGAGGATTGTACAAATTTGATGCAGCTAAATCAAGAAATTCTGGACTTAAGGGAAAATGCTGTAATGTTTCTGAAATCAAATGTAAAGATGACTGTAAGATTTTTGATATATGGCATTATAAACTAGGCCACCCAAATGTAAACATCGTTAAGCATGTGTTGAAAAAAAATGCAATTCCTTTTGAAAATATTTCTTTACCATACGTTTGTACACACTGTCAACTGGGAAAAAGCCACAAACTTGCATTTCCAGACTCAAAAACTGAATATAGTAAACCCCTAGAACTAATTGCCATAGATTTATGGGGACCAGCACCCATCAACACTGATTATGTGTATAAATATTATGTTTCATTTGTTGATGCTTACTCTAGATTTGTATGGATTTACTTTTTAAAATCAAAATCTGAAACTTACAAGGCAGTGCAACAATTCATAACTCAGGTTGAAAATCAACTAAGTTGCAATGTAAAAATCATACAAACAGATGGTGGAACAGAGTTTCACCCTCTAAAAGAATTTTTCTCAAAAAAAGGAATAGTCCATAGAACAACTTGTCCATACACATCTGAGCAAAATGGTCTAGTTGAGAGAAAACATAGACAAATAGTTGAGACTGGTCTCACTTTACTTGCTCAAGCATCACTACCATTAAAACTTTAGCCTGATGCTTTTTCTACAACTGTGTACTTATAAACAGACTGCCTACTAAGGCCATAAATTTCAAAAGTCCCATAGAAAAGCTGCAGGAAATTAAACCAGATTACCAAGCTTTAAAAAATTTTGATTGTTTATGTTTTCCCTATCTAAGACCCTATAACAAACATAAATTAAGTTTCAGATCATCACCATGCACATTTCTGGGGTATGCCACAAACAAAAAGGGATATAAATGTTTAGATGACGAAGGAAAAATCTTTATATCAAGACATGTTGTGTTCAATGAAAATGTCTTTCCCTATAGCAAAACAGATGTGAAAACATCACAAAAAATTTACAATCCAAGAGTATCAATACCTGAGCTACCAGAATACTCAGAGATTGATAACCAATCTCATGCAAAAGCAAGATAGAATACTCAATTCACTACCCCAGTTGAGGGTAGTAGTGGCTCACAACACACAATGATCAGAGATGAACCAGGTCATGAGCAGTTGGAATCTGAAGCTTAAGTTCAAGATGCCCAGCATGACTCTGACATCCAATCAGGCAACCATCAATCATTAGATGATTCACAATCATCTAATGACAATGAAGCCACAGTTGAAAGCAGTAGTCAACAACCTGCAACAACTGGTCATTACATGATAACAAAGGCTAAAAGTGAAATTTTCAAGCCAAAGACTTATAATGTTGTCATTGAAATCAAAGAACCAGGTACTTATTTTGAAGCAGCGTAGGATGAAAAATGGAAAATTGCAATGCAGGAAGAATATAATGCACTGATTCGAAATAAGACCTGGACTTTGGTCTCTCTGCCATCCAACAAAAACATTGTTGGATGTAAATGGACATACAAAATTAAAAATAATCCCGATGGTTCAATCTCTAAATATAAGGCAAGACTCGTAGCAAAAGGTTATTCACAAAAAAATGGTTTTGATTTCAGTTAAACTTTTTCACCTGTTATGAAACCTTATACTATTAGAATAGTTCTTACCATTGCCTTAAGTAGAGACTGGACCATCAAGCAACTTGATGTAAATAATGCCTTTTTGAATGGTACTTTGCAGGAAGAAGTATACATGGAGCAACCACAAGGCTTCAAACAGAAAGGCAATGAAAAACTTGTGTGCACTAAACAAAGCAATCTATGGACTCAAGCAAGCACATAGAGTTTGGTTTGAAAAACTGAAGTCAACACTAATCAGTCTTGGCTATTCATCAACTAAATCTGACAATTCCTTATTTACAAAATTCAGTAAACTTGACCCCAATTCAGTAAAGTGTGACTAGTGATCAATCTAGGTTTTGTGCACGTCTAAATGGTCTAGGGTTATTATTGTATTAAATAGTCGTCTCAAGCATCCAACTCAGAATGTGCTTAGGGACCGTTCCTAAGGCTATATTGCATCACTTATTCAAAGTCGATGTAAAGGAATCGAACCTGACCCCAATCCATCCCGATCATGGGGTTGTCATCCAACGGAAATTTCTAATCCATAACTTCATTCCGCCCATCTATTCCAATGGTGGGCTTCTGGTTCCAGCTCCTGATGTCATTCATTTTTATTCCAATTTATCTCTCTGGCTCCATCATTGCCTCCTCTATGCGTTAAAGCTCATCTTAGATCCAAATTGACCATTCCCTCGAGTTGTGGGGGCATGGCTTAAGTTTGTTTTGCTCTAACTTTAGATGCTCCTACATTGGATCCTAGTTTTTTTATCCTGATTTTACTGCTCAGTGAAAGAACCAAAACGTTAACCCAAAAAATGGATCGACACTCAAAAATCGGATGAAAGCACTGCTATAGATAAAAGTAAAAGAAAAGGTAGCGAATAGACAAGAACACATGGAAAATTTTACAGTGGTTCGATGTAATCTTCGGCCTACATCCACTTTAATCACATTTTACTATTGGTTGCTAGTTTTTGTCTCTCCGGATTACAAATAGTCTTTCCCTGGATCTATGTTACTATGAATTTGAATAAGTTTGGAAGAGGTAAGAAGTGAAGAAGGTGTTGGTGAAGCTCCAAGTCAAAGAGTTTTAATGGAGATTCAACAGAGAGAAGATCCATTTATGGTAGTAGGTATGTTGGTATTTATATAGGAATCAAGCATCATTGAGCTAGTGGCACAATAGCAGTAACATCCATAAGATAGCACGAAATCACACCAAAAGACCCAAGCCATCCCGAGTCAAATCCTTAACTCGAGACAAGGTAACGTGCTTTGACAAATTTATGGTGAATGATTTTGAAGCCCTTCTTTTGCCTTTTCTAAGCGCTTTCACCAAATTTCAAGCCATTCCATCTCCGTCCCGATGTTCTTATCAACTTAGAATGAGTTAAGGACTGAACAAATTTTCCAACCAGTTTACCTGAGGCCTTAACTCAGGATGAGTTAAGGACCTAGTGAATTTTCCAAACAGTTGACCTAAGGCCTTAATTCAGGACGAATTAAGGACTTTCCCAATTTTTCAACAAGTTGACTTAAGGCCTTAACTAAGGACAAGTCAAGGACTTAGCTATTTTTTTAAACCAAACTTCCTGAGCTTAATTCACTAGTCCCTCTAAGTGTGCCTTCCAATTTTTAAGCCCTTTCGTCCTTGTTTGAGTCTTCTAAGTCTAGTTGAAATCTGATTTTCTAAAAAGCGGGTTAATAAATTATAAAATTCATTTCTCTCCCAAATCAAAACCTCAAGCCAACCTTCTCGTGCATGCACAAGCACGCGTGCACCTTGCACACCACTATCATCCTTCGACCACTAGATCGACCAACCCTACAAACCCCAAATGCCTCGCGCAACCTGCCCGCACCCTCACCATCACCTTCATCGCCGTTAAATGAAAATCAACCCAAAACCGTAAATTTGCAATCGCTTGCGCGCTTCTAGTATTGCACACACTCCAACAAATTGAGCTCCTCATTCCAACTCAACCGACACTAGGACTTGCCACCACCTCCACCTGAACCGCTTACCACCCCTGCACCTT
Organism: Allium cepa; assembly: GCA_030765085.1. Classification (NCBI taxonomy): domain Eukaryota; kingdom Viridiplantae; phylum Streptophyta; class Magnoliopsida; order Asparagales; family Amaryllidaceae; genus Allium; species Allium cepa. Next base: position 275,437,575 of record CM060943.1, on the reverse strand, counting down.
TAGGCCTACCCTCACCAAACTCTACGCCTCCTTGAGCCGTTAGTAAGGTTGCATTCGAACAAAAGAAAATTCATATCATTAAACCCAAACTTGAGCTCATCCACGGCCCTCTGACCATAGTACCCCACATGACAACTACAACACTACCACCTTGACCCGAAGGTGCTTCAACTCTCGTCGCTCAGCCCTAAATCTCAAAGATCGTCGAAAACCCCCAAATGATCGAAAATTTATCATCTAAAAGTCATAACACCTCCACACCCCCAAAAATCACGAGACTACCCTTAAAATCATGATTTGTAGATACGAACATGACTGTACCTTCTTCATTGATCCCAGCTCGACGAAAAACCGACAATGTTTGACCATTCCTTGATTCTAACCCGTATCTCACACACCATTCGACGAAATAACACCCGACTATTTTTATAAAAGACTGGAAACCAAACTATACAATTTTACAGTAGAATTCTTTGGCTAATTCAAATGGTTTGGGGGTTATGGATTTTTGAACATGGAATGAGGGATGTTTTTTGTAAAACAGAGAACAATATATGATTTTTTTCCTTTTTTACAGTAAATCCTTTTTTCCATTTCAACGTAAGTAGACATAAAAAATATATGATTTTAAACCAATAATTTAAACAAGAGAATTATTCAAGAAATCATAATCACGATATAAGTAAAAATTACACAACATTTATTTTAGTGGAAATTAGCTACAAGGGCCTCTTTAGCAAGTGCAATTAGTTTCTAGGACACACAACTGAAATAATTACTTTTAAGGACAAAATGAAAAATAATTAGTTTGTAAGGCCTAAAAACCTATCAAATTATGCCGTTGAAAGTAATTAGACTCCTGACTTTGTCCTTATAAGTAATTATTCTACTGACTTTGGCCTTGAAATTAATTCTTTTGGATGTGTGTCCTAGAAACTAATTGTACTGCAAAGTTTGTCCTTCTAGTGAAATTCCCCTTTATTTTATATATAAATAAAACAAACAAAGAAGTGAAGATTTCATCTTCTTGAATTATTTAAAATGAAAAAACAAGCTTGAGTTTTTTTAATACTATTGAGTGATGTAGAAATTGAGATGAGAATAAGAAGATGAAGAATTAAGTATGAGATGGGAATAGTGGATAAATAATGTGGTTAGATAAATAAATAAAAATAAGAAAATAAAATAGAGACGTCCTTAAATCACAATTTCAAAATCTTACATCAAATATCAAGCCACCAAAATTTCAAGAACATGCAAACTTGTTGGATAATATAGTGGCTCAAGTACTTTTGTTCATTTGATTACTAAAGGAATCTTACATCATTTCATAGACTATACATAATTTTTTTAATATCATTATTTTATTTATTTCTTCTTACATTCCAAAATATAAAGTCTTTTATTCGAACACTTGAATATTGTTTTAAAGCATATGCAAGGGTATTTCGACTTTCTACTGCTAGTCGTTCAATAAAAAGCTGAAAATCTAAAAAGCAGTTTTAGGTCACATTTTCAATTTTCCATCAAACTACCTATTTATGTAAATAGGATTTAAAAATGAATTTTTTGTCATTAGTTATAAATTAAAAGAGGATGATTTAATTATTAAAACCATTAATTGAATATTTAAAATAAGTTAAATATTCACAAAGTAAAGTGATAAAATTCTAGGTCGTTACAGCCTATACTCTCTATGCCTTGTCAAGAAGTGAGGATATTATCATTGTTAACAATTTATTTTCTCGACATCAATAAGAAACTCATAGTTTTTCTGCAACGTGTAAAATTATTCCTAGACATTCTAATATAATAGCGTCTCTCTTAAACTTGGTTAGATTTACTTCGTCTATGTAACTTATGACTATGTTGGACTCTCGAACCCTACCCAAGTTTGGCACACTACTTCTAGTTTCTATACAAAGAATTTCCTTTAGTAAGAAGGTAGTATGTCTTGAAACAAAAAATGTTTCTTAGTATGATGGAATAGGCTCTCAAAACATATTATGAATTGCCTATAACCTCACATAAAATAGATTTAGTTTTGTGTTTACGAAACTTAAGTTCATAACGTAAATTGGATAAATACATATCAGCTATTTAAGACTAGGATTCCTTTCTAATTCATATCTTATATGAAATTGGAAACTATAAATTGCAGATGAAATTAAATTTAATATACGTACTTACTCTTAAGTACGTATCCATAAAGAAAGAGGAACTCAACTTCACTCATTATCAATCATATTTTTTCCAATAAAATCTGATTACTCCTTATCAATATTATGTAGCATAGGGAGAAGTGACTTTGAGAGTGAATCTTTTTCAATTTTAGGTAATATTGAAACTCTTTGTCAATTTACTCACCTATTAGATTGTATCGAATTGTTTTATTTTCTTTAACCATTTTTTTAACTTCCATTTTATAATCTGCGCACTTATCGTAAATACCTAACTTATGTATCAAATAGACATGTAAATATCTTAGATAATTCATTGATGAATTTAACGAAGTAAGCGGTTTGGCTTTTGGTATTATAAGACTTTGGATTATATACATCCATATGTATTAGTTCGATAAGTTCGTTAACTCTTTTGTCGTTTTCCATCAAGTGGGTGCTTTCCCCGTAGTATTTTCACAAGTAGCATATGATTCATAACTATATGATTAAAGAAACATTTCTCAAATATATGGCTTGGTTTATAATCTATTTATAGTTAAGTATTTTAGATACTTTTATACTTTCTATAGATAATAAGTCATTATTGTTATGAAACAAATGCCATGGTCAGAATGCCAAAAGCACAAATTTATTTTATAGCGAATAGCTATAATATTCATATTAAAACAAAATTGCTTTTGTTTTGAGTCGGTACTGAAAATAGTTACTATTTGATAAATAATATTCGACATATATGAAAGTTATCTTTCAAAACTTGATGCATCCGCTAGTGAGTGTTATTGAAACAAGGGATTTGTATTTACATTATGAAGTTAATATTGATGATATTAGAATTTTGACCATTACCAAATTCTATAAGCCTTAATGATTCAGTTTTGACGAAGAAAATTGGTGTAAGTAATTATCACTACCGGGTATTGCTTAAAATAAGTAAACTTGGATTTAACCGAGGCTATGTGAGCGAAATAGTTGGCTATAATGTCATACTACTAGCAAAGGTGACGTGTCAATATTAATATTTGAATTGTTCAATACTAGTCATTGGCTGAATTTAGACCCAAGAGTAACATCACTGAAATGTTGAATATTCCAACTACCGCCTGATTTAATTAAATAATAATTGTTGTAAATTAATTAAATTAATCAATATATTAAATATTAATTATAACGTTTTATATGATTTGTATTGAAGATAGTATGCATATAAAGTTGTATACACAAACATCGATATACGATATCGATGTACGTTCAAATTAGATTTAAATGTATTTTATCCGATTGGGCTTGAAGCAACATAGAGGCCTATAAAGGAGCTTAATATGGTCGGTTGTAGGTGTAGGTGGATGGGGTTGGATTTGATTCAAAAAGATATGAAATTACAAGAGGAAATAGTGGATCCTGATCCACTTTTAGCTCCTATCTCCCTGCTATTTAAACAGCCTTAACTCCTTATTTTGTCATTCTCCTTTTTAGCTCCTATTAATCCCTCCTTTAGCCCAAAATTGCAGCCATCCTCCACCTTCAATTCAAGTTTTAAATAACAAATTCGAATAAAATCAGGATAATGGTGCGTAGTGCTTTCGGTTTGGTAGTTATCTCTAGAAAAATTTGAATTCAAATTTAAGCAAAGTCGATAAATTCTGCATTCAACACGTAATAATTAGGCTATAATCAAGGTAATCAATCTATTTACAATTTTAAATATTTATTTGATAATAATCTTGAATCATATACGCTTAGATTAGATCATGATATCATGAATCCATATATACGTGGGTGTGCGCACACGCGCATGTGCATGTGCGCGTGTGTGCTGTAAACATTGGATGTGAGTATGTACATATGTAATAAATTTGCTGATGTGCACGTAAATATGCATATTTTTACCACCATATTTATTCTATTTGAATTAAATAAATGATCATATCGGGTATTTTAACTTGTTTAAACCAAAAATTCAAATTATTCCAAATTGTCACATATTCATCTTCATATATGGGCAAAACGGTCATTTGTGTGCATATATTTCTTTGAGAAAAATTAATTGAAAATTTGTATATAATTTTGTAGAAATTTGATCTCAAATAGAAGTGGTTTCATGAAGATATGCATGCACAAAATTAATACAAAGGAATGAAGATGGAAATAATTCAAGTGAAGAACATGGAGGACCCCACCTACCCACCTAACTTAATGTACAAATTAAAGGCTAATGCACATGCTTTTGGACTTAATAGCTTCATGTACATTTAAGTGGGGGATTATTAAAGCTAATGATAACTTGGCCACCACACTTCCTCCAAGGGCATTTTAGGTACTCTCCAAAAATATGCATTAGGGTTTCTAACTTGTATAAATACCCCTTATGTTTCATGTAGCCATCTTCCTCTTCCTCTGATTAGTCTTAGGCTCAAAATAAACAAAGCTATTCTCTTTCTATTTTCATGGCTACTTAGCCATTTTTTTTATTCTCATGTAATTTCTTTTTTTTATGCAATTTAATACATGCTCTTTCCTTTTCATGTTCATTTACTTTCATGTTGTAGTGTAGATCTCTTCTCTTTTATGCAAGTAGAATAGTTTGTTCATTTAATTTTTCTCTCGTTTTCTTTTCTTATTTTTTCATGTTGAAAGCTACATTTGTTGTTTTGATGACAAATATGAGAGGCTAAACCCCTTCAATTTAGGGGTAATGAAGCTCTCTAATCATGTAGCTTCAACTTAATTTGATGTTTATGCTCTCTTTTTGTGCTTAATGAGAATGATTGAAGTGGTTTAATGATGTTGTTTAGCTTTGCATTTGATAGTCTATGTTGTTCATAACAAATAGGCTATGCTTAAACAAACAAAATACAAATTGCCTCTTCATCTACATATGACTATGGCAAAGAAGTGATTGTTGAAATTAAAATTTGATGGCTTATATTTCTAATTAATAGTGAATAGGCCATGCTTAAAATAAATTTTGCTTTCAAATTAGTTGTCATATTTTATGAGATTTAAAAGTGTATTAGTGGTTGTGTTATAGTTTGATGGTTTATATTGAGCTAATTAATAGCACAAATATAACATACTTATGATAAGCACATCAAATAATTCACTAATGACAAGAAAAGAGAGATCATAACTTCATTTTGTTGATTTATGTGATTTAGAGAGTGGAAATTGCTTCTAAATTGTCATTTAACTCTCATATTTTTATCTATTTTTCTTTTGCTAGTTTTTGTTAGTTTCTTACATTTTTAGCTAATCACACTTTCAAGTTTGGTTAATTTGATTAAATAGAATTTTAAAATCATCAATTCCCTGCGGATCGACCCGTATTCGCCGCGTGCTACATTCGTACACCGTGCGCTTGTGGTAAATTTTATTTCAAAATTCGTTCGACGGTTTTCTAAACCGATAGAAATTCCATCGACGAACAAGTTTTTGGCGCTGTTGCCGGGGAATTGTTTTGGTTTTAATTTTCTATTCTTCGAATTATTTTTCTTTTGATTTTTGGTGTGATTTTATTTTGTGTGCTTGTTAGAAAAAATTGTTTGTGTTTGTGTGAATTTTGTTTGCATTTGTTTGTATGTTTGTTGCTTTTGCATACACATTTTTATTTAAAAAAAAAGCACATACAATTTCAAAACTGAAAAAAAAAACTCACTTTTCATTTACTGTTCACATTTTTACATTTTTTTTTTACAGTTTTCATTTTTCTTTTTCATTTCACAGTTTACAGTTTTCTTTACTGCAGATCTTCCCTCTGTCAAACTTCATCAAACACCTCATACTACACTGCCTATTACAGTTGCATTTCACCACATACAAACATTCACACACCATTTTCAATGTCCTTCCACTGACCTTACCACTTCCCTGCAACCCCCTTGCTGCTGCTGTTCCATCCACGCCTTCGAACATCCACCGGTAGCAACAGTACATCCAACCATCAACTCACTGCCCACTTCTTATCACTGCTTCCATATACCATATACCATATACCGGAAATTCACTGCTTCCACATTTGCATACAAACCATTGTCTAAAATACTGCATGCCCCTGTCATCATCCATTCACCCCACTTCAATACCACTCCTCTTCCATAACTACGACAACATCACCACAATATCCACTATCATTCCATATAGCCCTTCCAGTCTTCATCCATCACTGCACAACACTACCCTGCAGATAGCAATACCTTACTTCCTCTGGTCATCCACTGCTCAACGACTTCTGTCCACCATTCTCCTCTACAACCACGTATCTTACTGCTACACACTGCCTGCCAACTCACCCATTCATCTACCACTGTCCATTTTACAAGCCATATCTCTCCACATACAAACATCTCTGCCAGTAGCACTGAAACAACTCTACCATATCAGAAACCCCAAACTGCTTGCTTCAACCATCAACCAGTCACTCCACTTCCATATTCAACATCACTACCCTGTGCACATTCCACTTCCAACTCCACAACTACCCCCACAAAAAGACATCACCAAGCAGCAACTTCAACTTCAACTTCCTCCTTCATACTTTCAACACTCCATTTGCTGTCACATTCATCCATCACCAGTTTCCATACCCCTCGCATCATCTTCACTTCAGTTCAAAGACCACTGTGACATCATTCTCCACTGCACTGCCCAGAACCACCACTGCCAAGCACTATTCAATCACCTACCACACAAACAGTCCACAAACATCATCTACAACAACTCATAGCTACATTCCTATCATTTTTGGCCATATACATCACCTGTTACAAAGCAGTACACCCCCCCTCACCTGTTCTCAACTACCATATATTTCAAACCAAACCTTCTCGCAACTAATTGCTGTACCACTACATCAGTGCCTTCCACTGTTTCATTGGTCACCACCGTTTCATTCATTCAAAATTTCCAACCTTCATCCACATCAATTGCTACTCGCAAACCTTGCCCACTACCACTTTCCACAATAACACTCCAAACATCCACCAACATACTTCCCACTGTCAAGCAACCTTAATCGGCCACCTCCCTCTGCTACTTACAGCAACCAGTACTGACCTCTGATTGACTTCACTTAACATCCACCTCACAAACAAACTGCCTGTCATCCACTGTTCTTCCTCCCCATTACAAACTGTTGCTGTTCTTCTCTGTTATACAACATTTCCAACATTTCTCCGAATCCAGAAACTCCTCCGCGACTTCAACAACACACAGCAACAACCCAGCCTCAACAGCAAAGTTTCTCCTGCACACATTAAACACATTGCTGGAAGTTCACCCAATCCCTACTGCTGCCTTCATTCAAACATACTGTCTTCCCATACAAGCTTCTCTGACCATCTTCACTACTACAGTTCATCCCATTTGCAATCATTCTCTACCGACACCACCTCATTACCCTACTTCACACTTCCATAAGAAACTGTGCCACTGACCACTAAACTCCATACTACTACAAACACTTCTACAAACAGCAGCTCTGTGTCACAACCACCTGCTGCACCGTCAAAACTGTGCAACTCTACTTCAAACAACCACTGTCAATTTTCTACTTCAATACAAAGTGCATCTACCCATCAATACTTCACCAATTCAAACAGCACAAGCAACAAAACCACACCATTATCGTACAGCAGCACTTCTTCTCTCTTCTAACTGTCAAAACCACATCAAATATACCCAGAACTCTTCATCTATCTGCTTATTGCCAAAATTCACTGTCGCTTCATCAACCTACCCACCACACTTTGTGACACGACAGTGCAACCATTGCATAACTCCCTTGACAGTACAACTTCCAGTGCCTACTTACTACTACCCACTTCATAACTGTCCTCTGCTACCCCACATTCAACAAAACACCCCACTGCACCTTCCTTGCAGCCACAACAGAAATACCAAACAACTCTTCCACTCGTTACTACCATTCCACCAGTCGACACCAGGGGAACAGTCATCACCTCTTGCCAATTCATCACCGCAAATTCTACCACCTGTCGTAAGACTCTACTTTCATCAAGCCTTCACCACACCTTTCCACATTCGAACCATTTCCACTTCATCGCGAACCAATTGTCTCGCCCATTCCAATAACCATCACCGAAATCGAATTCCCAAATCGAGAATCGCCATCGAACTCAAACTTCAACCTGAAACCACAACGTACCAAATTCAAATCGCCTTCAATTGTTATTTGTGTTGATTCAATGTTTGGGTTGATCTGCTCTTTATCGGAATTTTTTTTGGGTTGAGAATCGCGGTATTTGATTTCTGAGTTTTGCAAATAATAAATTTCTGTGTTGTTGAGTGGCGTGTGTGTGTTGAGGGTTGAGTTTAGAATTTTGTTGATAAATTTGTTTGAGCTTAATTGGGCAGTGACCTGTGCAATTGGGCCGGGTTGGATAATATTTTTATTTAACTTGTTTTGTTCAATTTTTAGTTTTCTTTTACTTATTTAGTTTTCAATTTCACTTGTTTTTGTTTTCGTTAGGTCTACTTTCATTTTTTTTACTAATTCTATTTTCTTCTTTGACATTTAATCCAATTTTTTTATTTTTATTTTTAAGTAAAACCCTACTTTTAGGTTTCCTTTCAAAAAAAAAAAAAGTTGTATATATCTTGCTTTATTTCAGGTTGCCAAAGCAGAATTACAGAAAGAGCAGAAGTGCTTGTTAAATAATTGCTCGCTTTGCTGAGCTTGCCAAAAAAAATATAACTGCTTGCTTATTTATAATTTTCTTTTTATTTGCCTTGCATTGTATATATCTATTGTTTTTGTTTGTCTTGCATTGTCATTTACTTGCATAAAAAAAAATTCAAAAAAAAATCCATTTGTGGTTGCATTATTAATACACGTTTAATTTCTGCTTCCATTTCATCTTAGAATTTTGATTAATAATAACGGTTAGAAATCAATAACACTTAATTGTATATTGACAATTTGTCTTCTTTGAACAATTTAATTTCTTGGTGTCTAGGCTACGGCAGAGCAATAATCAGTTATAAATATTATTGTGATTTGTAAACATTATACTGAATTGTTTCTCTGAAGGTACTTAAACCTTCGGCTGCATTGCTACGGTGACTCGTGGTGCATCGATAAATCCTGCCCGTTACCTGGCTAAGAACTATCTTGGTTATTTAAGACAGTTTGTGATTATACAATTTTGGGTTAACTTAGGATAAATCATTTGTAATTAGACCCCTGCATTCATTTAGTTGCATTAGTTCATGCATATTTAAAAAAAAAATCAAAATTCAAAACTAAAAAATTGTAAATATTCCTTTTCCTTTGAAATTTTTAAATCCATTTCTTTGAAATTTCAAAAAAATCCAAAAAAAATTTAGAAAAACCAAAATTCAAAAAAAAAAAATTGAAAAAAAAAATCGATTTCCCTTTTCAAAATTAAATTTTCTTTGTAAATATTTTTCGTTTGTAAAAAAAAAACCAAAAAAAAAACATTCTTGAAAATGTCTGAATATTCCATATCCACTTGAATTTTACAATAGTTGTGAAAATCAATATAATCCATATGATTTCAGTCCAAATTCGTATGGATATTTTAACAACAACTATTTTGTAAATAATTCAAATTTCGAACAACAAAATTTTCAAAACGATGACCAACGTTCGACTCTTGAAAATAGCATTGAAATGATTTCATCTTTACTCGAACTTTCTGCACGACAAAATCAAGAGATAAATGATTTATGTAATTCTGATCTGTGTAATAACTCGAGTCAAGGATTTCAAAATTTGAATTCAATTCAAAATTCAAACGGTTACGATTATAACCCATGCCAATTTAATTTCGAACTCCAAAATGAATTCCAAACTCAACATGTAAATGGGAAAAACTTTTCAAACGAATTTGGCAATGGGAATAATCTTAACCATGTTACGAGTGAAAATTTTTGTTCTCAACAAATCCAAATCGAAAATTCTCAATTTAATAACTATAAATTGGATTTTGTTGAACAAATGAATGAAATTTACGATGATCACACGGATTTGTTGTTGGAAACTTATATGAAACAACGTGAACAACAAAATCAAATCTCAACGTGTGATGAGTCAAGTGATAATCCACCTTTTACCCAAATCGACGATTTTCAAATAACAACTTTTGAATTTGATAATGACGATCTTAATCAAGTTGTTGAAAATACGGTAATTGAGTTGGATTTCAATTCTTTTGAGGGTGTGAAACTCGATTTAAACTTCGATCTTCCTTTTTCTGAAAATTTGAATACGACAACTTTGAAACTCGATTTACATGATGAAGTTGTTGATAATCCAACAAATGAAGTCGAATTTAACGAACATGAGTTTTATGGACTTTTTGAAAATGAGTTGTTGAATTTTGAAGGGGAGAATTTCGATCACCATTTTGGTTTTGAAATCGATACTTTGAAAGAAATTGAACTTCAACCAATTTTTCTATCTACCCCAAAAATCATCGAAAATAAAACAACTCGTATGATTTTCAATAAAATGACTTTCGATTTTCCAAATCCACATTCAACTGCGAAATCTTTTATGATTTGGTATTTCGTGCTTAAGCTGTGTCTCGCACATTTGACGAGACAAATGAATCGGTCTTTAGAAGACCGTTTCATTTACTTTTTGACTGTATACTTTCTCATCTCTTGTAAATAATAATCTTTCATGTAAATATTAGATTTTTATTTTATTTTTCTCCTTCCACTTGGGTTGACTGTGCGGACACAGTAAAAATCAAGTGTGGGGGGGAGGACTCATCTTCAATTTTTTTATTTTTCATGATTTATTTTTTCTTTAAAATCACAAAAAAAAAATTTAAAAAAAATCCCAAAACCAAATTTTCTTTTGATTTATTTTTAAAAGAAACACTATAAGATAAATATATGGCTTTGGTTTATTAAATTGAAAATTTTGAAAATTTATTGGTCTTAACAAAAATAAAAATGAAGTTTGATTACAAATAATAATGGTTTAACTAGTATATAGGAAGATTCATACGTGTTAATTATGAAGTACATCCTAATTGAAAATCTTTGTTTTAAAAAGTGGTTGATTTAAAGTAAAGGAGATAACAATTTTTTTGTCTTCTAAGTTAAATGGTGCTAAGATTGCAAAACTCCCTCTCAAAAAAAAAATAAGAAAATAATAATAATAACATCCAAGTATTCACTCTCATTTAAAAGTCCTCACGGTTATGCATGGGTGATTACTTGGAATTTTTGATTATGTGCTTTCATATTCATTTAAAAGTCCTCATGGTTATGATGTATGGAACACATGTTAAAAAAAAGACTTAATAAAAACCACCTACGGTCGATAGTGTATGCATGAAGGTGTGTGCACTCGCCATGCTCTGTACTCCCCTCACATAAGCCCGAAAGGCAGTGCATGGGTGGTATATCTGGCCTAAGTTTACCTGAGCTAGGTGTGTAATTTTTCTTGCAAATAATGAGAGAGCAAGCAATTGAAATCCTAGCACTATTTTTACTTATTTGATTTGATTTGTTATTGAAAAGAAATAAAAATACCACTTTGATAAACTTTGATAATCAACTAAGGATCCATTTTATAATTACACTTTGTTATCAACCGAAACAACAAATTAAACTATTGTCTATTTGTTATGATAACTTGATTTTTGTCGGAAATTTTGACGAGTAAATGACATAAATTTCAAGATAATAACCAAAATCTATATTTAACTTATTCGTGTCAATTTAAAAATAAATCCTTCATTTGTAAATATTGTCAAAAATTTGCATTCATCTCTTTGTAAATAAATCTTGCATTTTGTAAATATTTCCATTCTGAGTTTGGATTTTGTGGGTAGTATCCGCTGAAAACCCTCACGAGACAACACTCGTCCTACTGGGGACACCCAGAGGTTTAACGGCTTGTTGCATATGCTCAATGCAATCGTGCTCCCTACGAAAACGGATTTATCTTGGTTTTTCCTTTATTCGAGGACGAATAAAAAGATAAGTGTGGGGGTATTTGATGTGCACGTAAATATTCATATTTTTACCACCACATTAATTCTATTTGAATTAAATAAATGATCACATCGGGTATTTTAACTTGTTTAAACCAAAAATTCAAATTATTCCAAATTGTCACATATTCATCTTCATATATGGGCAAAACGGTCATTTGTGTGCATATATTTCTTTGAGAAAAATTAATTGAAAATTTGTATATAATTTTGTAGGAATTTGATCTCAAATAGAAATGGTTTCATGAAGATATGCATGCACAAAATTAATACAAAGGAATGAAGATGGAAATAATTCAAGTGAAGAACATGGAGGACCCCACCTACCCACCTACCTTAATGTACAAATTAAAGGCTAATGCACATGCTTTTGGACTTAATAGCTTCATGTACATTTAAGTGGGGGATTATTAAAGCTAATGATAACTGGGCCACCACACTTCCTCCAAGGGCATTTTAGGTACTCTCCAAAAATATGCATTAGGGTTTCTAACTTGTATAAATACCCCTTATGTTTCATGTAGCCATCTTCCTCTTCCTCTGATTAGTCTTAGGCTCAAAATAAACAAAGCTATTCTCTTTCTATTTTCATGGCTACTTAGCCATTTTTTTTATTCTCATGTAATTTCTTTTTTTTATGCAATTTAATACATGCTCTTTCCTTTTCACGTTCATTTACTTTCATGTTGTAGTGTAGATCTCTTCTCTTTTATGCAAGTAGAATAGTTTGTTCATTTAATTTTGCTCTCCTTTTCTTTTCTTATTCTTTCATGTTGAAAGCTACATTTGTTGTTTTGATGACAAATATGAGAGGCTAAACCCCTTCAATTTAGGGGTAATGAAGCTCTCTAATCATGTAGCTTCAACTTAATTTGATGTTTATGCTCTCTTTTTGTGCTTAATGAGAATGATTGAAGTGGTTTAATGATGTTGTTTAGCTTTGCATTTGATAGTCTATGTTGTTCATAACAAGTAGGCTATGCTTAAACAAACAAAACACAAATTGCCTCTTCATCTACATATGATTATGGCAAAGAAGTGATTGTTGAAATTAAAATTTGATGGCTTATATTTCTAATTAATAGTGAATAGGCCATGCTTAAAATAGATTTTGCTTTCAACTTAGTTGTCATATTTTATGAGATTTAAAAGTGTATTAGTGGTTGTGTTATAGTTTGATGGTTTATATTGAGCTAATTAATAACACAAATATAACATACTTATGATAAGCACATCAAATAATTCACTAATGATAAGAAAAGAGAGATCATAACTTCATTTTGTTGATTTATGTGATTTAGAGAGTGGAAATTGCCTCTAAATTGTCATTTAACTCTCATATTTTTATCTATTTTTCTTTTGCTAGTTTTTGTTAGTTTCTTACATTTTTAGCTAATCACACTTTCAAGTTTGGTTAATTTGATTGAATAGAATTTTAAAATCATCAATTCCCTGCGGATCGACCCGTATTCGCCGCGTGCTACATTCGTACATCGTGCGCTTGCGGTAAATTTTATTTCAAAATTCGTTCAACGGTTTTCTAAACCGATAGAAATTCCGTCGACGAACATATGCTATTAATGTTGTAATGTAATTTTCAAAATTATTTTGAAAGTATAATAAATATATTTCAATTTTTTTTAAAATTAATTAGATTAATAAATGAAATTAGTTAAATAGTTAATTAAGTAATGTATATATATATATATAATATAATGTTATATGTTACATTATCTTGAATTGTTTAAGATGATGTAAGTATATATGTAAAATTTTGAAATTAATAATTATTTAAATTTGTTTAATTATATATGTTAATTAAATTTAATTAGAAAAAAATAATACATACATGCATGCATGCCTACATATATACATACATAGATATGTGTGTATATGTGTGTATTTGTACGACTACAAATATCATAATATACATATTTAATATAAAATGTTTAATTGAGTAATATAAAATTAATATTTAATTAACTAGTTAAATTACTTAAATAAGATTTTATTAAAAATGTTAAATAATGTTATACATAAGACTTATTTGAACCAAAAATGGCCTAAACACCTAATCAAATAATCAATGTAAAAGAAAGGAGATTAAAGATAGAAAGCACACACAATTTTTATAGTGGTTCGGCTAATACTCTAACCTACATCCACTTTATCATTTCCTATTAATCGTGCTTTGCTCCTACAAAGTACATTTTATAAGTCGGTATCTTTCAACTAAGGTATGAGTTGTACATAATTTAATTCAGACTTTAATTTTTTAAACTCATCGTAATTCAGTGCCCACTACTCCTTCACAACTCGGTATTGAGATGTGAATGCTCAACTCGGTACGGAGTTGTGGAGCTTTGAATCCACTGTGTCGTTTTCTTCTCTTCTCTTTTGCTTTATGCTTGCTTTCCTTGCATTCACTTTTGTCTCTCTTTTCAACATGCCATGTTGGCTCTTCATTTTGACCCCAAGATTCGGCATAGAGTCAACTCGAACCCAAGCTGTAGATGTCGAGTTTGGGTGGTCAGGTGGTGATATTCTATCCACTTTTTATATTTCCTCTGCATCTCTTTACCCTGTTGTTCTATGATGTTTCACTATGGTTTATATCAATTTCTTCATTGTCATATATCCTAATTTAATCATTAGAGTCTGTTCAGAGACTAGAAAATTTGGCGATAATACTTTGCTCCATATAGTATGTCTTGTAAATATAAGGCTTGCTTTGCTCAATAACAAACATTAGAAGTTAGTGAATCATCAAAAGTTGTGCTCTTCGGCTATCCACTAGACTAATCATCGTTAATCATCCGGTTCCTACAGGTTCACCTGCAAATCAAAGGTCATTTCAAAACTATTGTAGCCCAGGACTTAGGTCCTTGCTTATATGTTAGTCATAAATTATCATCATTCTATGTTCCTTTGGAATTCAGTATATCACATATTACAAATCAAGATCATCCCGTGATTTCTTAGGATCATATTATCATATATCAGTGTGCATATCTTCCTATGTTCTCCTAGGATTTAACCATCATATCATATATTGAGCAATCATTGGTTATTAATTATAGAAATACATAGAAACCGATTAGAGCATCACTTATAAATTGTCTAGTATCATCTATCATAAGCATGTCCAATCACATCAAGGCAATAGTATAATCCAGTAATCATCATTTAATCATTTCATAGTCAGAAGGTGTCCAAATCCTAAACTTTTATTTTCAATCACCGGACCACATGATCAACATCTCGTTTTAGTTCCCGACATATCTAGATCACATAATCACAAATCTAGTTTAGTTTCTACTCTCTCTGGATCATATAATCAATACCCATTTTAGTTCGCATTAAGTCCAGATCGCATAATCAAAATTCTTTTCAACTTTTTACCTCTTTGAATCACAGAATCATATATCCAAATTGAGCTCAATCGACCTGCTCATTGATGAGGGGACCCAATAGTCGAGCCCATCCACTTACTCTTCGATAAGGGGACTCACAATACGAGCACGTCCATCCACTCACTCTTCGGTGATGGGACTTTCTATCCAAGCATGTACATCCATTCACTCTTTGGTGACGTGACTCGCTATTCGAGCGCGTCTATCTGCTCACTCTCCAGTGAGGGGACCTACTATCCGGTACAAGTCCATCCACTCACTCTTCGAAAAGAAGACTTGATATCCAAGTGCATCCATCTGCTAGCTCCCTATGAGGGACTCACTATCCCATACCAATACATCCACTCATTCTCCAACGAGGGGACTTGCACTTCATGGTTTATCATCCCTTCTCTCTAGTTGGAAAAACCATGTCCAGTTAGTTTTCCGTATTCAGTTTATGGAATAACCAAGTTTCGTTGGTATTCCATAGAAATATTGGTATCAATCATCACATTTAAGTGATCTTCAAAACAAAATATCCATCAATCACTTATAAAATTCAAATTGAAAGCATTAAGCGAAAATCAAAAGTCTAGTCAAGGATGACCTAAAACTTCAACCCAGAGCATGCCTATAGGGCTGCTTAGGATACATGCATGAGTAAGTGGTCCAATAGCTATTCTTCATATCTTATTTAAAGAAAAAAAACATGAAAATTAATCCTGACTCCAATCCATCTCGTTTATAGGATAATCATCCTCAACCAGATCCATGGTCGCCTCCGAATAAATCTACTATAGATGGTGGTTGTTCCCACAATGCCATTGCAGTATGTGCTATGGTAATCAAATTTTTGATATTTTGTTATAAATGTTACTCTAAATCGATTCTTTGATCAAATCACGTAGTTGTCTGCATCCATTCATTTCATTCCCATCTAGGTAACTGAATAGACAATACTTTCCAAATCTACTCATGGGCTCTCTCCTTCCAGACTTTTTGTAAAAAAAATTCCCTCAATATCCAACTAAATACTCACTGGAAGTTCGATTAAATCTGTGTAGGAGGAAAAGTTTGGCTTCCCCCTTTGTCTCTTCGATCCTTTGAATTCATCGTCATCTTTTCATTTTCATCTATCCTTTCCATATCCTGCCAAGGATTGTCCTCAATCCTCCACAACACTGACTTCAACATTCTCATCTTCTATGTCTTCGTAGCACAAATATCTCTCAGGTTGATAGTAAGAATTTGCTTGATCCACCGGTGGATCCCTCTCCAAAGCTATCTTGAAACCAGTCTACTTGCAATCCTGGAAACAAGCATCGTCGGGACTATCGACTGGTCTAATTTCTATACTACGACAGCTGCTTAATTGAATTTGGTTAAATAGCTCTACAAGGTCTCTCCAGGCCTCTGTTTCACACCTAAGAGTGTAATCACAATCTTTAGTTGCAATATATGAAACCCGACCTGGTTCATAAACTTCTCCACCAATCCTGTCCATGTGCTAATGGACTCGTTCTCCAGCTGTCAAAACCACAATGTTGTTAAATACGTCAAATACAATGGGAAACATCATCCCATCACTTCCTCCGAATCACCTAAAACTCCCAGATGTTGAGCATATCCCATTGGGTGTATTGTTGGATCCTTCCTTCCATTATACGACTCCAATATAGGCAATTTGAAATCCGATGGATTCTTAACAAATCGAATGTTTGGGGTGAGAGGGTTTCTTTTCACATCCTCCAAACACCAACCCGGAGTTCCTCCTCAGAGTGCTTGTCTTACCAACTTTGCTAAAATATCATCCTAATTTGGTTCAAATATCCGAGGCTTCATGTGCTTTTGAACCGATTCTCCATCACGCTCCTTATTTCGGTTGGAATTTTTCGACTCTGATTCTTATTGTTATACATTCGCATTCTGGTGTCTGCACTGTGTCCTGATATCGTTCCTTAGATGTGCTGCATTCTATCCCAAATTCAAGTCCACCATAATCTCTACTCCTCTTGACTCATCATAGAGTTGTCTTGACTCGGTACTGAGTTGTGGCACTCCTAGGAGGCGTGTCCCAACTTGTTTATCTCTAACTATAGTGTACTTGTTCCGCCTTATAGCCTTTGATTCTAGTTTTAAACACTCTGGTTGTCCTTTGTTGTTCTATTTTCATAAAAACATATTCATTATCTCTTTTTGTCAAGCCACTAGTCTATCTTTCATCTCTATCATTATTCTATCCATCTCTTCCCAAGTCACATAGATTGATGGACTCGAATTTGAGGATGCATCATGGTTGCTCCTACATTTTGCTGGCTTCCTTCAGCAATAACTCTTATTGTTGATGGTTTTTTCATCTCCTCCAAATCATGTTTCAAATTCTCAAATCCAAATTGTTCTCACCAAAACGTTTGGACCAAAAATGACATGAACACCCAATCAACCATTCAATATAAAAGAAAAGAGATTAAAGATAGAAAGAACATACAATTTTTATTATGATTTGGCAAATACTTCGACCTACATCCACTTTATCCTTTCCCATTGATCATACTTTTCTCCTATAAAGTAGATTTTACAAGTTTTTATCTTTCAACTATGGTGTGAATTATATATAATTTAATCCAGAATTGTATTTCTCAACTTGTCGTAATTCAGAGTCTAGAAAAAAAAAACCCCTTTAAAGTGCATCCCCTCTTTTATTTATAGATGAATCCCTCCACCAAAATCCAATGAAAACTCTAATCCATGTTCTTTACGTCGTCACAAAGCTATAGCCATGAGATAGTGAGCAGGGCCCACTGCTCCTTTTCAAATCAAAACCGAGTTGAGAATGCTCAACTTAGTCCCGACTATGGAGCTTTGGCTCCACTTTGTCTCTTTCTTTTCTTTTCTTTTCTTTTTTCCTTGTTCTTGCTTTCCTTGCATTCACTTTTGTCTCTCTCTTTCTAGCATGCCAAGTTGGCTCACCATTTTGACCTCAAGACTTGACATAAGGTCAACTTGGACCCGAGTTGTAGATGCTGAGTTAAGGTGGTCAAATGGTGATATCCTATCCATTTTTGTTATCTCCTTTGTGTCACTTTACTCGGTTGTTCTATAATGTTTCCTTATGGTTTGTATTTATTTCTTCATTGTTCCATAGTCTAGTTTACCTGTTTGAGTTTGTTCGAAGATTGTGGAAAAATTGGCGATAACAAGACTATTATATAAGTTAATTAAAATTATTAAAGTTATATAATAATTGAAACTTATATAATATGAATGTATAAAAAACGTGGAATAACAAGAAACCTAAATAGGCTTAAGGGATAAATACATATATATTGTACATATACGATGATTTCTTATGTGTCTCATACTTGAATCACGAGCGTATTTCATAAGAAATACATTATTCCATAAGCCAATATAACTCAATTAAATATATTAAATATTTTGAATCTTTAGCATAAAGTTTTCCTCTACCGTTTGTATGTTAATAAATTACTTGTATACTCTCTACTTGTTGAGAAAACTCAAGCAAGAGATGTTATGTGTAGTGTTATTAACATATAGAATATAAAAGGATAGGTAGCTATGTGTATTTGTTGAGCAAATTCAAACTATGTATACTATATTTAGGCCGACGCGAAATGGTATATACGAGTGAATAATATCTTTTGATTTGTTGAGCAAATACAAGATCAAAATGAGATCAGGAAAAGGAACCACATGTCAGGAGTGTATATAATATAAGCGATAAGGAGTTATCTATCATTTTTGAGGCTATGACTTATTGAGGAAACTCATGGTCAGAGTACAAAGATAAATGAGTCCTAACACCCACTAGTTAAGTCGAAAGGCTTCTAAGTTTCATCTTAGCATTTAGGGAAACATAAAAGACTAGTAGGAGCTTATTAATAAAATGAAATTTAATGTTTAACCTTACTAATATTCTAAGAACATCTATTACGCATATTTTTCTAATCTACGAAGCTAAAATTTGTAGAAAACTATCTATGCCCAAGTTGTTTCTAAAAACGACGAACTCATCGGACCTAACTACGTAGATTAGCTAAAGGCAATAAAGGTAGCTTTACTTCTGAATGTCTTTGGTCGCAAATAACCAAACTCCTAAGGTTAGACCCATTGATGATGCAGACCCCAAATTGAGATTTGCTTATAGCAATGGATCTTAGACCTAGAAATCACCCAAATTTATGTGCAGTCTACGTTAGATAAACCATTGTAGAGACATCATGCAAATACGACCGTCCATCAAATTTTTGATAGCCTCAGAGCTCTATTTAGGGAATAGTTTCGTTCCTCGAAGTAGGAACTTAGGACGAAATGTTTCAATACGAAAATGATAAAGGGAAAAGGTAGACAATTTTGTTCTATTAAAGAAAGTTTATATTGATAGACTTGCTCAATTGGATGTTACGATAAGCAATGAGTTGCAAGTAGATCTTATCTTAGGGTCTCATACTCGTATGTTTGAGTCATTCGTACTAAACTATAATATGAACCAATTGAACGTAAGCCTCATGGAGCTTCTCAATATGTTGAGATCAACAAAGCCTTCGTCCAAGGAACAGATTGCGATGCTTGCATTCAAGGGGAACACATCATCTCCAAGAGGATAGAAGAAGCAAAAAAGTTAATAAGAAGAACCAAACGATAGCTCCAGTTGACAAGGGTTAATGTCTTCGCTGTAATAATGAGGGTAACTAGAAATGGAATTGTCTAAAGTATTTTAAGATTGTCAGAGAGAAGAAACAAAATGATTTACTGCTTCAACAAGTATATTTATGATTCAAAATTATTTTGCAATCAATAAGCTATCTTGGGTGTTGGATAATGAATCTGGGACTCACATATGTAATTTGTTAAGGGGCTTGGAACATGTGTCATGTGGCAGAGGGAGAGATGAAACTTCAAGTTGTTGATGGATCTTTAATAGATGCAATGGCAGTTGGTGCTTTTCATTTATGTTTTCTTAGCGGATGAGTTTGATATTAAATAATTGCCATTATGTAAAATAATTTATTTGTGGGATTATTTCTATGTCTTGACCATTTGAAATTATTTATATTTTTCATTATTCTAATTTTGTTATGAACATTATGTTAGATGGTAATAAAGTCTGTGATGGTATTTTAGATAATGGCATTTATGTGATTAATACTCATTATGTTTGTGCCTTGGTTAAATATTTGAATGATGATATAAATAAAAATTATCTTTGGCATCATATTGTAGGCCACATAAGTGAGAAACGACTAAACAAATTGAAAACCGAAGGTTTTCTACCATCATTTGATTTTGAATCATTTGATTCGTGTGAGTCGTGTCTCAAAGGTAAAATGACTAAGCACCCCATTAGTGGTTGCAATGAAAGAATTAATGAACATTTACGTATTGTACATAGTGATGTATGTGGCCCAATGCCTGTAGTTACTAAAGACAATTTTTTCTTATTTTGTAACCTTTATGGATGATTTCTCAAGATTAGGATATGTATATCTTCTGAAGAACTAATCTGATGTCTCTGAGAAATTTATTGAATATAAAAATGAGGTTGAAAATTAGACGAAATAAAAGATTAAAATACATCAATCTGATCGAGGAGGTGAGTACGTTGGAAAAGAGATCCAATAGTACTTAAAAGATAACGAGATTATCTCTCAGCTTACTTCATCATATACTCTGCAACATTATGATGTTTCAAACCGAAAGAAATGAACCTTATTAGATATGGTCTGTTCCATGATGAGTAAGGCTGTGTTACCTCTGTCCCGTTGGGGATATGTACCAGAAACCACAACGTACATGTGAATTTGATGCCAACTAAATCTGTGCCTAAGCACCATATGAGATGCGGTGTAGGAAGAAACCTGTAACATCCCTAATTTTTAATAACATTATACAGGAGATTTAGTTAGGTAAATTGAATAGAATAATGTAAATATTAGTATGATAAGGGGATTGAGATTTGAAAATTTAATTAGGGCCATGCTTAAGTAAAGAAAAAGAATGGTTTTAGGTAAATGGTTTTCTATGTTAACTAGTAAGGGATAATGTAAGAGTATTATGGTTTGATAATTGTTTTACATGATTTTAAGGCTAAAATCATTTATATTGTGTTTCGAATGCCATGAGGAATTTATATGTTATGCAAAACATTATTTTGGAGATGAATTTTAATTTTCAAAATTTTTCAAGCCGTGGAAAATTTATTATGAATTTTTAAAGGAGAATATAAATAATTGGGTTTAGAAATTAATTTCGGCTATATTATGAAGAATTTAGGTCTGAAATTTATATATGTTAGAAAACATATTAAAAGTGAATTTTTTTGATTTTTGGGGATTTTTTCTAAGTAATTTAATATGGAAATTAAATTATTTTAGATAGAGGACTCAAATGTTTTATTAGTTTTGCTTAAGGAAAGGCTTATTTTCTAAATTATTTTAATTAGATTTGAAATAATTGAGGTAATTTTATTTTGGAAAGAATTTGAAAAGTTTATGGCAACCAATTAAATGTTTACAAATGGGCAGGTTAGTTAAAAAGCAATTACTTAAAAGACATTAAAATAGTATTTACCCTAAAATTACGCTTCGCTCTTTCAGAAGCTACCCTTCGACCCAATACTTCCACTTCAACCAAGTCGAAACTAACCTAGTTGAAATCAATACACAAGTATTGGTAAGTTGGTACGTAGTGATTGGAGAAAGGCAGAAGGGATGGTATCGAAACCTAGCTTTCGAAGGGATCGAAGCCTTTGTTTTACTATCAAAAGAAATGCGCCTACCTTGTTTCAAAAAGAATGCTTTCGAAAGGAGTATAAATAGCTTTCAAAGATCATTTCCACCTTTTTGATTTTGAAAGGGTAGCTTTCGACTAAGTTACCTTGCTTTTATTCAATTATTTCAAAAGGGTCATTTCAACTAAGTCAAAACCATGCTGCCGATCTTATGCCTTTCTAATGGCTTGTAGTCATCAACTAATTCGAAAGGTAACTTTTATTTTATAAATGTAATAAGCCACTTCCTAAAGCTTTTGAAAGGGTTTAATGGTTTCGAAGGCAATGGCTTTGAAAGGGTTTTGAAGCTATCCTTCAAATATTTTACTTAAGAAATTTAAGCTTTCGAAAGGATGGTTCTAAAACCATCAATTTTAACTATTTTATATGAAGGTTAATGATTTTAAAAGGGTTACTTTTGTTTATATTTATTTTGACCCGAAGGATATTTTAAAGATAAACCCAATGGTTTTGAAATGGGTACTCTTAATGGTTTCGAAAGGGATACTTTCAAATGGCTTCGAAAGGGGTACTTTCAAATGGTTTCGTAGCCATGCTTGTATTAGTTAATAAGTAATGGTTTAATACTTTTGAATGGTGGGTTTTGATGGTTTCGAAAGAGATGATTTAAAGTGTTTTGAAAGGCATATGCTTAGTGTTTTCAAAAGAAGATTTAAATACTTTCGAAAGAGTTTATCCAATTGTTTCAAAAGTAAAGGTTTAAGGTTTTGAAAGCCTTAGTTTTTCAAAACAAAGAATCCAATCTCATTTTTAAAGGAAAATCCATAGCAAAAATAAAGGAGTGTCAAAACAGCTTTTAAATATGAAATTTTTGAAGAAGTTTTCCTTTATAAAATAATAGGTTAAAGGGATTAACCATGTTTCATATGAAAATGATTTCAAGGATATTAAACCACAGGTGTTGGTGTTATTATGTTTTCTTCTTCTAATATACATATTCGCTGTAAATGGACCCTTAACTATATTTTTGGATAAAAGGGTAGAATTACCAACTAGGTTGACCCAGTAGTGAATATAAATTGTGATTAACTTCTAAATGAGTAGAACTGCATCCAGGAGATTAGATAGACCAGAATGTAGGATGCCTAAATACTACTTAAGGAAGTTATTAAATAGATAGGTTCATAGTAAACCCATGAAAACTATGTTTAGAAAAAGTTATTGGCAGAGGCCAATAGGTTTGTAGTAAACCCATGAAAACTATATACGGATAAAGTTATTGACAAAAGTTAATACGTTCATAGTCAACCCATGAAAACTATGATATGAGGGAAGTTATTAGAGATACCAATAGGTTCAGTGATAAACCATGAAATAATAAAGTTATTGGCAGTGGCCAATAGTTTCTTACTAATCCCTTGAAAACTATAAAACCAGGCAGGGAGTCCATACGTTTTAAAAATATGTTTCCAATTAGCCCATGAAAACTAATAGGTTAATAATGACCATATAAACTATAGTAGAGACAGATGGTCAAAATGAATGGGATGGGAAATCCAGAATTGATTTACTTGTTTGCATATCATCAATTGAATTGTTATGTTTTAACCAATATGGATGCAGGACTATAGTATATGGTTGTTATAAATTTTTTGATAAGATATTAGTGAGAGGAAAGCCCGTTCCGCTTAGCGGCGTGGTCTCACTAGATATGTAAATGGTTTGAGATGGTAGCTTATTATTCATACCAGGTTTTATGTTTAACTCGAAGTTTATGTTTTCCCTTTAAACTCTCGAGAGCTCAATTGATTTTGAGTAGTTTGAGAATTGAGGTTTTCAGTTGCCTTCTTAGACGAATAAGCTTTCGAAGACGTGCAGAAGGCAGGATGTCTATCAAGAGTTCTTTTCTTTTTTTATTACGCTATTTTTTGTTGTAAAGGAAAAGGTGTTTAACTGCCTAGTTATAGATATTCTGATCATCAAAGAAGGCATCTTCATATGTCGCTCTTGGCGTATGTTGTAATAATCATATTTTCTCTGAACATGGTCTCGTATATGAGATAATGTTATGAATTTGAAATGTCTTGAAATGGAATGTGAAAGTTGTTTAATGATTTTAAATTTTTTTCGTATCCATGTGTTTTTATTATATTAATGTATCTAACATTACCGTATTTGGTCATCCAGGATTAATAACCATGCATGACTACAACATCTATAGTCGTTAGTTTTGGGCCTCTAAGTTGGGGATGTTACAAGCTGGTATCAGAGCGTAGGTTTATGAAAACTTAAAAGAAATTTAAGCTTAAAAGATTTTTCAAAACATAATCCAACGAATTAGGAAATTAGATCAGGGTTTGCATTAACGCTATAATAATGTACTTGTACTTGATATATATATATATATATATATATATATATAAGTACATGTTCCTCTCTCTCTTAGACCGTTATTTTATATCTTACTAAAGCTCATATGCAGATATGTGTGAAAGGAAGATATGGAGGTAGGAAACGGAAGAGGTAACCTCGGTTGAGGAAGCACCATAACCAATGGAGATGCTCGACCCACCAAGAGGAACTCGGGTCAACATTCTAATGCTAATCAAAATGTAGATGCCAATATGGGTGCTGAAAATCCACCAGTAGATATGGGGATGATGTATCAGTTCTTCATTAATCTGATGCAAGTAGGAGCAGCTGCTAGAGTTGCTGGGAATGTTGGAGGAGCTAATCCTGTTGCTCCAGTTAGGAATAATTATGCTAAATTGAGCAGAAGAGGAGATTTTCCTCTAAGCATTTGCAAGGGTAGCACTTTATTGGTGGAATGGTGTTACTTCCGCAATTCATGTGGAAGAGTTAACTTGGGCATAATTTCATAGGAGATTTGAGCAAAAGGTTTTTGTCTAAAGTTGCCAAATCGGCATTTCTGAGGAAGTTTATGGATTTGGTGTAGGGAGAGATGTTGGTAATTGAGTATGCTACTAAGTTTGATGAGTTTTCCCGATAGGCGTACGCTACCATAAACACCATCATCAGGAGGAACAAGAAGTTCATTCGGGAAATGAAACCCGAGATTGCTAGGGCGACCCTGCCACATCTCCGTGATCCTTGTAATATAGTTATGGAGATAGCAATCTGACATGAGGAAATGCTGCTATATGTGGAAAGGAAAAGCAGGTTGAAACCTAGGGTTCTCTGGGAAAGAAGAGAAAGTTCTTTAAAAAAAAGGGTGCCCAAAAGGGAGGGATTCCAAGAAGGCAATGGCTGATCCAATCTATTTCAAGTGTGATAAGAAAGGTCATTATGCACAATGTCGGACATGCAAGGGAAAGAAGGCCATAGAGAAGAAGGGTGTGAAGTGCTTTAACTATGACCAGGTTGGGCATTATAAGAATCAATGTCCAGAGCCAGTTCGGGCAGACAAGGGAAAGGTTTTTGTTGTTGGACCATCATATAGTAGGCCAACTACCATTGAGAAGGGAAAGACTGTAATGGAAGGTACGCTTTTGATTCATAGTATACCAGTTAGGATACTATTTGATACTAGTGCACCACATTCATCTATATCTCAGTGTTTGGTAGATAGGTTATGTTTAGAACCCACATACCTTATTACTTCCTTAAGGGTCGCGAATCCAATATGATGATATGCAACTCTAGGGATGAGATGCGACCAGCTAGAACTTGATTTGTTAGGTCATAAGTTTGCATGGAGTCTATATTTTTTGGTTTCGGAGATTTCAGGATCATTTTGGGTATCGATTTGTTGGGTAAATACGAGGTTAGGATATTTTGCTAGGATAGGAAAATATCACCAAGACACCCTGATAGTCATAACCGAATCAAATTCTCAATGGATAATTCTGATCGAAGTGTTTGTGCTTCTTTGAATGCTATGGAAGCAGAAGAAGTGTTGAGTCAGGTTCGAGTAGTAAGAGAATTTGTTGATGTGTTTGACTTGGTTACAAGACTGCTACCGAAACGAGCTGTTGAGTTTCAGATAGGTCTTGTTCTAGGAGCTGAACTTGTAAGTTGACCACTTAGCAGGATGACATTGACCGAGATGAAGTAATTGAAGATGCAACTAGTGGATCTAGAAAGGAGGGATTTTATTAGACCAAGCAGTTCTCCTTGGGGAGCAGTTGCGGTGTTCATGAAGAAACTAGATGGGTCGTTGAGGATGTCTATCGCTATCGTAAGTTGAAAGAGAAGGCGATTAAGAATAAGTACCCTTTGTTGAGAATTGATGATCTCTTCGATCAGTTGTGTGGAGACAGAGTATTTTCCCAGTTGGATGTGGCGATAGGTTTCCACCAATTAAGAGTGGCAGAGGACAGTATTCCTTTGATGGCGTTCTAGACTTGGTATGGTTCGTATGAGTGGTAAGTAATGCCATTCGGGTTAACCAACGCACTTGCTTTCTTCATGGATTTGATGAATCGAGTTTTTTAGAGTACTTGAACAAGTTTGTGTTGGTATTCATAGATGACATTTTCGTATACTTTAAGGATGAAAGAGAGCATTAAGATCATCTTAGAATAGTGCTTGGGATGCTAAGGCAACATCAGCTAAAAGCGAAGTTTTCCAAATGACATTTTTTGAAGAAAAAGGCTAAGTTTCATGTTTTAGAGCAGGGCTTCAGTCGATCCAAATAAGATCGAAGCTGTTAATAATTGGAAGAGACCAGAGACGATGACTGAGATAAGGAGTTTTCTTGGACATGCTAGCTATTACCCGAGATTCATTAAGGATTTCTCACCGATAACAGTGCCTTTGACTAAGTCAACCCAGTCGGAAGTGAAGTTTGTCTGGTCTGACAAATGTGAGGAAGCATTCCTTAAGTTTTAGCATTTGTTGACCAACACACCTATGTTAGTAGTTCCAGACAAAAACAAGGGTTGGTAGTGTATACCGATGCTTGCAGAACTGGATGCTGGGCTATGTTGATGTAGAAGGGTAAAGTTATAGCCTAGGCATCATGACAGCTTAGACCGCATGAAGTGAAATATCCTACTTATGATTTGGAGTTGGTTGTGGTGATCGTTACATTAAAGATTTGGTGACATTATCTCTTATAGGAGAGGTTTGAGCTATACCCAGATCATAAGTCTTTAAGGTACTTATTCTCTAGGAAGGACTTGAATATGAGACAACAGAGGAGGCTGAAGATTTTAGCAGCCTATGATTTTGGTATAGAGTATACTCCTGGGAAAGGAAATAAGATAGCGGTTGCTCTTAGCAGAAGACATCAGAATGTGGTGTTAGCTATGTTGGCAGAATGGAAAGATCTAGCAGATTTGACTAGTTGTAGTGTGTTGTTAAGATCAACTGCTAGTTCTATTCAGAGCACTGTCATGTTCTCCTGTTTGGAAGTTCGGCCAGTGTTGATCGAAAGGATTGCATCTAAGTAGAACGAAGATCCATCATTAGCCGGGAAGATTAGAAGGCTTGAGGTTGGAACCGAGATCGATGATCTAAAGGATTTTAATCTTGACCAAAGGGGATGGTTGAGATGGAAGGGACGACTATGTGTTCCGAATGTTGAGGACTTAAGGAAAGAAGTTCTCAAGGAATGTCATCGATCCAAATTTACGATTCATCCCAAGGAACCAAGATGTATCAAAATATGAAGAGGAGCTTCTATTGGAAAGGTATGAAGAGGGATGTTGGCTTATGGGTTAGGTAGTGTGCAAACTGTCAATAAGTGAAGGCCGAACACCAAAAGCCGAGTCGGTTACTTCAACCTTTGGAGATGCCAGTTTGGAAGTGGGATTCAATATCCATTGATTTTATAGATGGGTTTCCAAGGTCGAATAGATGTAATGGAAGTATATGGCTCACAATGGACAGGTTAACCAAGAGTACACATTTCATTCCAGTTAAGTCAACCAAAATGGCACATATTTTAGCTAAGTTGTTCATCAAGAACATAGTGAGACTGCATGGAATTCCTAATAGTGTAGTTAGTGATAGTGATGCTTTTTTCACTAGTGAATTCTGGAAGAGTCTATAGTATGATGTTACGTACCAAGCTTAAGATGAGTGCCACATATCACCCTTAAAGGATGGACAGATAGAGAGAGTCAGTAAAGCACTCGAGGATTTATTCAGAGTTTTTGTGCTAGACTTTGGTGGATCTTGGGAAGATCACCTACATTTATTGGAGTTTTCCTATAATAACAGTTATCAGGTTAGTATAGGAATGACACCTTTTGATACTTTGTATGGAAGGCCATGCAAATCACCAACATATTGGTTGGAGACTAGAGACAAATTAGTCTTAAGTCCATATCTGGTTAGAGAGGCGACATAGAAGATTAAGTTGATCCAAGAAAGGAAGAAGGAAGCTAATCTAGACAAAAGAGTTACAAAGATAAGAGGTGTAAAGACCTAAAATTCTCAGTTGGAGATAAGGTTTTCATTAAGGTATCAGCGATGAAGGGTGTGGTACGATTTGGAAAATTAGAAAAACTGGCACCGAGATATGTTTGTCCTTTCCTAATGATAGAAAGGATCAGGAATCTCACATACAGAGTGGAGTTGTCGAGCAGCATGGTAGGTGTCCATAATGTGCTTCAAGTGTCTCATCTTCACAAGGATGTGCATGATCCAGAGGCTACCATTCCCCCGGTAGAGTTGGAAGATTTGGTAGATGAGCCAAATTTGACTTTTGTTAGGCAACCAGTTCGGGTTGTGGTGAGAGATGAATAAAGTAAATGAACAAGATAGTCAAGTTGGTGAAAATTCAGTGGGGTGACAATGAGAAGGACTGCACTTGGGAGACAGAAGACAAGATTAAAGATGCTTATCATGATCTGCTGTGAGTGTATGATCTATATTTTCTTTATATGGATAGTTTCTAGTCAGGTAGGCTAGTTGCTAGTTAGGTAGGCTAGTTGCTAGTCAGGTAGGCTAGTATGGTAGTTAGGAGATTCTATAGATGATTACTATGTTTAGTATTTAGTCCCTAAAGAATTTCTAGGAAGAAATTATTTAGGGAAGGGAGCCTATAACACCCCTAATTTTTAATAACATTATTTAGGACATTTAATTAGATAAATTAAATAGAATAATGTAAATATTAGTGTGATAAGCAGATAGAGATTTTAAAATATAACTAGGGCCATGCTTAACTTAAAAAAGAACGAATTTATGTAAATGGTTTTCTAAATTAACTAATAAGAGAATAAGGCAAGGATATTATGAGGATTTACCGCCACCATAATTCCATAATCCCTAAACCCACATTTCCATTTTCTCTTCACGTCATATTTTCAAAAATCAAAAACGTAAATCAAAGAAGAGTAAGATGGCCATAACCTAGGGAAGGAAAAAGGGGAAAAACAACTAAAGCTAAGCTATCAAGCAAGGGGAATTAATCAATGATCAAATCTCAAGATCCTTATCCTAATCAAGGTTAATAATAATCTAAACCATCTCTATTTTTGTTTTAATGATTATTTGATTTTCGGGTTTAAGTTTAAATCCATTATGATGATTTTTGATGATGATATGCTTAGATTTCATGATACGATATATTCAGACAAGTTTGTTTGATAATTATTTTATACGATTTTAAGGCTAAAATCATTTATATTGTGTTTTGAGTTCCATGAGACATTTATATGTATGAAAAATATTATTTTAAATATGGGTTTTAATTTTCATAATTTTCCAAGCTATGGAAAATTTATTATGAATTTTTAAAGGAGAATATGGATAATTGGGTTTAGAAATTATTTTCGATTATATTATAAAGAATTTGGGTCTAAAATTTATATATGTTAGATAACATATTAAAAGTGAATTTATATGATATTTTGGGATTTTCATAAGTAATTTACTATGGAAATTAAATTATTTTAGATGGAGGAATTAAGTGTTTTATTTGTTTTGCTTAAGGAAGGGCTTATTTGCTAAATTATTTTAATTAGATTTGAAATAATTGGGAAAGTTTTATTTTAGAAAGAACTTGAAAAGTTTACGGCAACCAATTAAATGTTTACAAATAGATAGATTAGTTAAAAAGTAATTACTTAAAAAGTTATTAAAACAGTCTTTACCCAGAAATTATGTTTCGCCTCTTTCAAAAGCTACCCTTCGACCCTATACTTCCACCTCAACCAAGTCGAAACCAATACACAAGGTATCAATAAATTGGTTCGTAGTGGATTGGAGAAAGGCGGAAGGTATGGTGTAAAAACATAGGTTTTGAAGGGGTCGAAGCCTTTGTTTTACGATCTAAAGAAATGTGCCTGCCTTGTTTCGAATAAAGTGCTTTCGAAAGGGCTTTAAATAGCTTTCAAAGATAAGGGTAGCTATCGACTAAGTTACCTTGTTTTTAAATGAATGCTTTCAAAAGGGTCATTTCAACCATGTCGAAACCAAGCTACCAGCCATATGCCTTTCGAATGGATTGAAGTCATCAACTTATTCGAAAGTAACTTTTGTTTTATAAATGTAATAAGCCACTTCCTTTCAAAAAGGTTTAATGGTTTCGAAGGCAAT
This sequence comes from Allium cepa, assembly GCA_030765085.1. Lineage (NCBI taxonomy): Eukaryota > Viridiplantae > Streptophyta > Magnoliopsida > Asparagales > Amaryllidaceae > Allium > Allium cepa. The sequence goes on along the minus strand of CM060943.1, from coordinate 275,406,746 downwards.
GGCTTCGAAAGGGGTTTCGAAGCTATCCTTCAAATGCTTTACTTAAATGATTTAAGCTTTTGAAAAGATGGTTCCGAAGCTACCTGTTTTCCCCAAACTCTTTTATACGAAGGTTAACGGTTTCGAAAGAGGTACTTTCATTTATATTCACTTTGACCCAAAAGATATTTTAGAGATAAACCAATGGTTTCGAAAGGGGTTCTTTCAATGGTTTCAAAAGGGATACTTTCAAACGGTTTCGAAATGGTTACTTTTAAATGGTTTCCAAGCTATGCTTCTATGAGTTAATAAGTAATGCTTTAATACTTTCCAAACGTAGGTTTTGATGGTTTTGAAAGAGTAGATTTAAAGTGTTTCGAAAATCATATGCTCAATGTTTTGAAAAGAAGATTTGAATGCTTTCGAAGGAGGTTATCTAATGGTTTTTAAAGTAAACGTTTAAGGTTTCAAAAGCCTAAGTTTTTCAAAACAAAGAACCCAATCTCATTTTTGAAGGAAAAACCATGGAAGAAATTAAAGAATGTTAAATGGCTTTTAATTATGAAGTTTTTGAAGAAATTTTCCTTGATAAAATAATAGATTAAAGGGATTAATAGTGTTTCATATAAAATGATTTCAAGGATATTAAACCATAGGTGTTGGTGTTATTATGTTTTCTTCTTCTAATATACATATTCACTGTAAAATGGAACCATAATTGTATTTTGGTGGAAAACGGGCAGAATAACCAGCTAGGTCGACCCAGCAGTGAATATAAATCGAGATTAACTCTTAAATGAGTAGAATTGCATCTAGGAGGTCTGACAGACCAGAATGTAGGATGACTAAATACTAATTAAAGAAGTTTCCAGATAGACAGGTTCATACTAAACCAATGAAAACTATGTTTAGAAAGGGTTATTGGCAGGGGCCAATAGGTTTGTAGTTAATGCACGAAAACTATATCCGGATAAAGTTATTGACAGAAGTCAATAGGTTCACAGTCAACCGTTGAAAACTATGATACGAGGGAAGTTATTGGAGATACCAATAGGTTCAGGGAGAACCCATGAAATAATAAAGTTATTGGTAGGGGTTAATAGGCTTTTAGTGATCCCATGAAAACTACGAAACTGGATAAGGAGTCCATAAGCTTTAAAAATAGGTTATTACTCAGCCCATGAAAATTAATAGGTTAATAGTGACCCTAGAAACTATAACAGAGACAGATAGCCAAAATGAATAGGGATGGGAAATCTAGAATTGATTTACTTGTTTGGATATCAACAAATATTTTGAATTGTTTTGTTTTAACCATTGTGGATGCATGAGCACAACATATGGTTATTATTAATTTTTTAAGATACTTTAGAGGGGAAAATATGTTTCGATAAACGGAGTGGTCTCACTAGATATCCAACTGGTTCGAGATGATAGGTTATTATTTATACCAGCCTTTATGTCTGACTCGAAGTTTATGTTTTGCCTTTAAACGCATGGGTGCTCAATTGATTTTGAGTAGTTTGAGAATTGAGGTTTTTGGGTACCTCCTTAGACGAATAAGCTTCCGGAGACGTGCGGTAGGCAGGATATCCATTAGGAGTTATTTTCTTTTTGATTCCTTTTTTTGTTATAAAGGCAAAGTTGTTTAATTGCCTAGTTATAGATACTCTGATCATCCAAAGGGGTATCTTCATATGTCGCTCTTGACATATGTTGTAATAATTATATTTTCTCTAAATATGGTTCTCGAATATGGTATTATGATATGAATTTGAAATGTTTTGAATTGGAATGTGAATGTTGTTTAATGATTATAATATTTTTTCATATCTGTGTGTTTTTGTTATATCAATGTATCTATCATTACCTTATTTGGTCGTCGAGGATTAATAATTGTGGATGACTGTAGCATCCATAGCCGTTAGTTTTGGGCCTCCAAGTAGGGGATGTTGCAAAACCACAACTAAAGTATTTGAAGAATTGAGGTTGTCCGGCCTACATTAAGAACGTTGGTCCTAATAAACTCGAGGCATGGTAGTTGTTGTGTAAATTTATAGAATGTCCCAGAAACTTGATAGAATATATTTTCTACAACACCGAGGAATAATAGACTGTTGTTTCTCCACATGTTGTCTTTTAAAAGAATTTCTATCAAAAGAAAATTAGCATCGAAGTTTTAGACTTGGATACGATATGAGACATTAACACTAAGACCCCACTAGGGGGAGAATGAAGTTCACCCTTTTTAAAAACACGCAACCCATTAGATGTTCTAGTAGAAAATCTCATAGACTAGAGAGATACAATGGTTTTCTCGTGGATAGCAAGAAGGAGACCGAGTCTTAGATGAGGACATTCCTTTATCGTTCCAATAAACACTGTAGAGAAAAGCCTTTGCACTCTGTCTTGGAGCAATGAAATCCAAAATAGATCCCATGTATGAAACAAAATATTGACTTTTTGTGACATGCCCTAGTGGATAAAACCCCTCGGATACAAATGGATTTTTATGAAATTGGTAAATGAAGATGGTCAAGTGGAGACTTATAAAAGCAAGGCTAGTTGCGAGAGGATTTATTCAAAATTCAAGGTATTGATTATGATGAGATATTTTCACTCCTTACATGCTTAGGTCCATTCAAATAATGCTAGGGACTGCTGTATTCTACGACTATGAAATATGGTAATTGGATGTAAGGGCATCATTTCTGAATGGTGATTTAGCGGAGACCGCTTATATATCACAGCTCAAGGTTTTCGAGGTCAATGAGAGTGAAGGTAAGCCTTGCAAGTTGTTAAGGTTCATTTATATACTTAAATAGGCTTTAAGAAGTTGAAATAAATGTTTTGATAAAGTAATCAAACAGTTTGGTTTTTATTAGAACATGGAGGAAGTGTGTGTATACCAAAACAAACAAGGAAATGTTATCGTATATTTAGCCTCGTACGTTGATGTTCTTCTGTTAATTAGAAATTAGGTTTTGTTATTGCAACTTGTCAAGTTAAAGCACTTAGCGGTTCCATAGTAGTGAACGTGCGAAAAGTTATAGCAGGGATAAAACGGAAAATAGCCGAGGTGCAAAAAGCTTCATTAGATATAAAGCCAAGTATTTAAAGTTAATCTATTTTCATTCTCACGTCATTTGTGTATGGAAAGGAAATATTATTAAATCTTATATAACAAAACCGACGAGTATCATGATTTATGCAGATTGGATTTAGTGACTATAATGTATTTTTAACTTATATTAAGCACTTACACCTTGACATTAGATCATTATGCTAACATTATTGATTTAGTGTAAAGTAGAACTAGTCAAATCAACCTTTGTGTATTAATGTTGCTAAAGCAGGTGCTAAAAAGCATTGATTTAGCGGATGTAGCGGAAAATAGCTAGGCTGAAAGCAGATTTACTATTTGATAGTGCTAAATTAAGATAGCATAGCGGCTGAAGAAGGACCCTCCTCAAACTGACAAGGAAAAAGAGCGTATAGAGAGTATACAACATGCTTCAATAATTAGTTCCATAATTTACGCTATGCTAAGTACTAGACCGAATGTGGCTACACATTAGGATGTGTAGGATGATACTAGTCTAATCCTGAAGAAAAGCATTAGATAGCTTTTAAGTATATACTAAAGTATTTAAGAAATACTAGGGACTTATTACTGATATATGGAATGGATACCTCCTTATGAACGGGTGTTATCCCGCCTTTTGGCAAGGCCATGATATCATCAACTTGGCTAGGAATGGATGGTTATCAGCCTTAAGAATCGATTATATACAACACTGTGGACGATGGTCGGGCAAATCCGGACCATATCCTAATCGAGGTGCAATCAGTATGGAGTGACTGGCATAGCCCCATGAAGTTATATTTCAAATTTCAAGACGATTGGAGTTCATATGCTCGAATTATGGAAAAAGCAAGGATTCACATTGTTCGATCGAGAACGATCCATAAAATAGCCCAAATCAGCAAAGATCGATCGATATCTCAAAATCCACAAGACCAATCCACTTGAAACATTCAAAGCATCGGTATACTGAAGAGTGATGCCCACAAAAATGATCATAGGTCAAAACTTTGAGGTTTCAAAGAAGGCCGATCGTTTTGGGCCGATCCTTCATAACGATCGGTATAGCTCAGTGAACATTCCAAATGTGGCAAAGGTTGTTCCATATCACACAATCTAGAACTCAGAATGACTTCATATTTTACAAGCAAATTCAAGGGGTATGTAAGACCCCTTAAAATGATCGCACATCATTAGGAGTCCAAAAGTAGTGATATCCATAACTATAGCCGATCGTTCCTAAATATCAAGTTACGGCCACTGATAGTTATGTGAGCCCCTATGGACCTAGAAAGACTTCTACCAAAATCTTAGCGAAATATCTCATCATATCACCCTATAAAGACCTGTTGGTTCATTTTCAAGATCTTTACGCTTCATATTACTCTTGACTCTATTATAATCAAGTACTTGCTATTTTCTACTGTTGTAATTTGATTTAAAAGTGATTAATAAAAGATAATCTTCAAAGTGGACATAAACATATAATGCCGAACCACTATAAACCTCTGTGTCTTTGGTTACTGCTTATCTTCTATTGCTTACTTATTCATTTACTAAGTTTAATTTGTCTTTTTATTACTTCTCTAAAAAAACTATTCTTTGGTGTTTGTAACCAATTTAGATGTGAATATTTTGGTGCTTTCACTAAGAAACCCGATTCTTGACTTATTATGATCCTATTGTTGCTACTGGATTGAATAAATCCCCCAAAGGAGATATGTAGTAATCTTCAGTAAGTTGCTCATACTACTCAGATTTGTAGAAATCTAAGCAGAGCTATCAATAAAGGTGAAGAATACTAGATCTACTTCTCAAAACATGGAAGGAAGTAAACATGATACTATCCAACAAGAAGGCCCGAGCAGTCAACCAGCGGATGTGAATGTTGAACCAATTGAAGTCCAGAATCCAACTGGTTCTATTACGAGAGATGAATTCCATAATCTGATAAGAGGTCTAAAGAATAGCCGTCGAGAGTTAAATCAGTAGATCCAGGCCAATGTCAACCTAATGAACCAATTCACTCAGCAACAGTTAGGAAAACCCAGGAAGAACCCTATCCCTTACTCAGCTTTAGAGAGCTCTAGTTCATTAGATGGGTATCACAGGAAGAGGCATCACAAAATAGACGTATATCTCGCAGAAAACTTCAGGGCGTCAACAAGCAGACTATTGTGGTCTGCTAGGAATGATCGGTGTTGATCCCTCCAACAGAGATGGGAACTTACCTATGCATGCTGGTATTCAAACTGGAGCTGCTACAGCTAATTTGGATGATGGGGTTTAGTTAAATGTTAACCAAATGCTTCCCCAGAATGTTGATGAATTGAATTTACGAGATACACATCGAGAAAATGTTGAACCAAGAGGGCGTGGAATGGCTTATAGACATCGTCCAAACCATTCATGTGAGGTGGAGCCTGACCACCGCTTGGCACTGACTATCCAAATGCTAGACTTGTTGTCTATGGTTAGAAAACTAGTGAGAGAAAGCCAAGGCTTGGCCAATGATGACCGGTGAACCTCAAGAAGCCATACCCCATTCACTGATAATTTTCTGCATGTATAATATCCAAGGAGGTTCAACATGCCGTGATGCCTGCCTATGAGGGAAAACCGATCCCAGGTTGCACTCATGAGATATGATTGGCTAGTGGATTCCACACGATCAGATAATGCAACTAAGTGTAGATGTTTCCTATAACTCACTCCGGAATAAAGATAATTTGGTTCACAAGGTTACCCCCGCGATCAATATCTAGATTTGATGATTTGGCAACAAAGTTTGTTAAGTAGTTCTGAATGCACACAACACACCCCAAGGATGTAATGTCCCTGTCCAGCGTAATCCAGGCTCCAGGAGAATCGTTGAAAGATTATTTAGAGAGATTTCCTACAGATGTTATGGAGATAAGTAATCCTAATGACCTTGCAATATTGATGGCCGTAATAAGAGGAATAGATCTAGAATTTGACTTCGACCATTGGTTAGCTACCAAGCCGCCTGCAACATTGGAACGCTTTTACGCAAAGGCAGCTCAGTATTTGAGAAAGAGGAATCCAGATCCTCCAAGAAGAATAATGTTGCAGGTGGAGAGGGAGTACAGAGTAATATTGCAGTAAAGTAGTATGATGAAGGCTCTGGAAAAGTTCAAGTGAATGTCTAGAATAAATCAAATCAGCAAAAGAATGGAAAAGTTCTAACGAATGTCCAGAACAAACCGAATCAACAAATGAAAGGTGGAAATAGGAACGAGAACGAAAGAGGGATTCTGGGAGAGGAAAGCCGAGGATTCAATTGTATACTTACACGCCATTGAATATGTCCTTGGAGAATGTCTATTTGTCTACCCGCAATACTATGTAGTACATGAAGCCACCTCCGAAAGAATCAACAGAGAAGTAGAAACGAACTAGGAAATATTATCGGTTTCATAAATGTTATAGGAATAACACTAATGAATGCAAGCTCCTCTAGGATATTATTGCAAAGCTGATTCGAGAAAGAGAGTTACATCAATTCGTAAAAAACCTGCAGGATGGCAGGGAGGGGACATCCGACCCCAACCGAGGACAAGTGCTGCACAGGGCTGAGGAACTTGCACACACTGGTGGGAGATTAGCGACAATACGATAGTTGGAGGACGACATTCGGATGATGAAAATTGGCATGAAAGGGAGTGCTTTGCTAGTGCAATTACGCATGTGGATTTTGAATGCTGTTCAAACATGGAGGTTCCGGCAAAACAGCAACATACAATGGCAGATGATACCATGTTGAGGAATAAGGATGCAGACAAGGTGGAGGCTCGAATGATTGACCTAATGGTCATTTCGACCATGATCAGGCCCGCTTTGTGAAGAGGATATTGGTTGACTGTGGAATCTCTATAAATATAATTTTCAAGAAAGCTTATGATCATATGAGAATGGAAGCAAAGAACTTAAAGCCATCTAAAGCCCGCATAGATGGTTTTAACGATGTTGCAACTAAAGTCATTGGTTATGTTGAATTACCTGTAGAGTTGGGAGAAGGTGACCGTAGGAGAGTGAAGATCTTGTCGTTTCTTGTTCTGGATGTTGACTCTTCTTTTAGCCTTTTTTAGGCCGACCGACCTTAGCTGAATTCCAGTCAGCCCTTGCCCTATGGTGTTTGAATTTGAAGTTTCCGACAGATAATGGTGTTGGAGTTGTTCACAGTGATTTAGCGATTGGACATGACTGTTATGTAGCTGAGTTGAGGGATGCTCAATGCAAAGAGAAAGGTAAGGGTGTGGATAATATTGTCAGCATCCAAGCTATCGAAGATTGATAACTAGTGCCTGAGCCTTTGCTCGGGCGCCATAGTCGGTTCTATAGAGATATAAATCCGAGATATGATGAAAAGGAGCCCAAAGAGACCAAGGCTGCAACGACTAAGCGGACGATTGACATTACAGTCAGCCACTCATGGGTCCTAAAGATCAGATCATAATTCATCCCCCGGTGATGAAAGGGCTTACTGGAATTCTCCAAGCGAATCTTGACGTGTTCGCTTGGACTCACTGTGACATGTGTGGAATATCACCTGCGATGTAACATCCTAATTTTTATAAAAATTAAAATTAGTAATTTATATAGATTTTGGAATAAAATTGAAATTAATTTGAAAAATCATTTAAAAATTTAACTCGAATTTATGAAATTCAAGATGGTTTTAATTTGAGATTTGAATTGAAGTAGTTCAAATTGAATTTGATTTGAATTAATTGAATTTGTGATTGAAGATGGATAAGCATAGAATTCAAATGGAAAATTCGAATTGAATTAATTTGAAGTGAAGATTTTGGAAACATGTTAAAATCAAAGCCAAGAATCAAGAGCATTTCAGATCAAGGATCAACAAATCTAGTAGTAAATCAAAATCGAAGGTCAGACCGAGTATTACAGCTTTTCAGGATTAAGACATTCTGGAGCTCAGGAGGCGAGCTGGATGGAAGGAACGTACGGAGTTTACCACTGTGTATTTGAGAGTTGTATTGATAGTAGTCCGGGACAGGTTGATATAACTGTCCAGTTATGCGTATATGGTTATACCTCTGATGTATTGAATGTAAAGTAAACAATTATAGCTTTCTTGTATAAATGTTATTATTTGTTATTATATTTAATCCACTGCGAATGTGAGTTGTGTTTGTTTCATGTTTTTCTTCTACTTTCTTCTTCTTTTCTTTAACAATCTAGAATTTTCAAAGTCGGAAATTTCCGGTCGTTACATTGTGGAAAAAATTAAACCTGAAGTAGCATAGCAAGCAGATCATCTCAAATATCAGGCTCCAATCCAAATTCTTTTCAAAACAAATTAGATTCAACTCAGCAATTAACAACAAGCAATCTCCAGTTTTCAAAACAAAAGATCAACTAGTTTCCAGTTTTAAATGAAAAACCAGGCTTCTCCGTTCAAAGCAGGTGAGTAAACAAATCTGTTTCGAAGTTTTAAATTTGTCTTAAATATAGATGCATGCTGAAATTCCTTAAAATGAATTATGATAAGTGATTGCATGATGGGTTAAACAGATATGCAGGCACATATGTATGTAGATGTTTGCATGAATGTCTGGGAAAAATGATATGCTCTGTTCTTAGTTCTATAGACTAAAATATGTTCAAGGAAAAATCAAGTTCTTCTTCCCTGATTATTTTTAGCACATGGTGTTTAAAGAAAATTTGGTGGTGACAGTGTAATATAAATTTTAAAAAATGTTAAAAAATAGTATTACCAAGAAATTATTTGGTAAAGTGAATATTACAGTAAATGATAATATATCAGAAAAATTGGTTGTTTCAATTATGAGTTTCATTTATATAATCTTATTTGTCTTGTAAAACTAAGATTTTTAGAAATCATATCAAGATTTTTAAGTGAGTTTTAAGGTAGGAAATGTTAGTTGATCAGAATTTGGGTATTTATCATCAGGAGAATGCAGAGGAGGCAACTGGAAGAAGAAGAGGAAGAAAAGGTTTTCGGCTTGGGTCGATTATCGTGTTGGCTTCGCATGTGACTCGAGAAAATTTGTGGGAGGGCTCGAGTTGCTTATTGATAGTTAACCAAGTTTAAATTTTTAAGAAATGTTCAGGTGATATGAAATCTTTGATCAAGTTTAATTTTAAAGGATGCAAGTCTGGTCTAATGTACATTGAAATATATACGTTTCAAAGGATTGTAAACCAAGATTCAAAAGTAATTTATTAAAATAAGATTTCAAACATTGATTTGAATTTAAATTGGTTTGCTTGGAATAATTAAATATTAGTTAATTAATTTAGATAAGTGATTTCATGTACTTAACTTAATAAGATTCAAATGATATAAATTAAGTAATTAATTTAGATATAGAGGTTTATCTTTAATTAATTTAGATGGATAATTAAAAGATTTATTAATAGATTAAATAATTAAGGAAAGTAATTAGAGAATAATTACTTAATTAAGGACAGTTAATTATTTAATTAAGGATTAATTACTTAGTGTGTGTAGTTAAAGGTTATTTAATTACTGATTAAAGGTGAATTAATTAATGATAAAAGATTATTAATGGTTAAAAGATGATTACTAAATGTAATTAATTAAGGGTTAATTAATTATGTAATTAACCTAAAGTTGATTCATTCGTTTATGTGATTAAATAAAGATGATTAATTTATTATGGGTTAAACACTTAATGAAATTAATCAATGATAATTACTTAATATAGTAACTAAAGGCTAATTACTTAATGTAATTAAAGATAATAATTAAAGATAATAATTAAAGGATGATTAATTAATTGTTTTGTAATTAATGATAAGCAAGCAGGATTTAAGGGATTGAAGTAATTAATCTAAATTTTATTTAAATTAATTAGAAATTGTGTGACCAATTAATCTTGCTTATGAATGATATTGAGTGACTTCGATTATTGATATCCTTGATATGTGATTTGTGATGCTTTTGTTGAACTATGATAATATGAGTTATTTATCTGAGATGAACTATTGTGAGGATATGATATCCTGAATATAAATTGTATTATTTAAACTTAAACAATTTGACTTGAAGAATGATATTGGATTCGAAGAGACCGGGGTCGGGTATTAGTAAATACCCGAAACCATTTCGATTTGTAATCTACAGTAATTCTTTATGGATTTGACTTTGGAATAAATAGGCCGGAATAGAATAAATGATGTAAACTTGGTTATTAAATCTGAGTAATAATGCTTAGATATGATTGTAAGATGTGTATTTGACCATGGCAAGTTAAGAACTCATAATAAAGTACGAGTTACCCCGAGTTTTCTAATAAGTTTTATATCTTAGTATTTTATGTTAGATGAGTTTACTCACACTGGTTTCCAGCCTGATCCAGGTGTTACTTTGATGTAATGCTCGGCTCAGACCAAGTATTACAGCTTTTCAGGATTAGGACATTCTAGAGCTCAGGAGGAGAGCTGGATGGCAGGAACGTATGGGGTTTACCGTTGTGTATTTGAGAGCTGTATTGATAGTAGTTTGGGAAGGTTGATATAACTGTCCAGTTATGTGTATATGCTTGTAACTCTGATGTATTAAATTAAAGTAAACAATTACAGCTTTTTAATATAAAATTTATTATTTATTATTATATTTAATCCACTGCGAATGTGAGATGTGTTTGTTTCATGTTTCTTCTTCTACTTTCTTCTTCTTTTCTTCAACAATCTAGAATTTTCAAAGTCGGAAATTTTGTTTCGTTACATTTAGTATCAGAGCCAGGTTTCGATCCTGGGACCTGTGGTAACATCCCAACTTTTATAAAAATTAAAATTAGTAATAAATATAGATTTTGGAATAAAATTGAAATTAATTTGAAAATTTCAAAACAAATAAAATAAAATAAGTGTTAATTAGTGTATATATAAGATTGTAATTGCATTTGAGTTCAAAATTTAAATAATAAATATGTCAAAATTATTTGAATCTAAAATATATATGTATATATACATGGGTAGATTTAAATTTGACTTTAAATTTGACTTTGAATTTGACTTTGAATTTAAAATTTTAAATAAATATCTAAGTGAAATAATTTGGATTTAAAAATAATATATATGTAATTTATTTAACATATAATTAGTTTTAAAACATTTTCTTTTAAATTGTATATACATATAAATAAAAAAGAATGTGTTCATATAATTGAAAAATAATATATATATATATATATATATATTTATATATATAATACTTAATGCATTCATAATACATGTGTTAAGCTTTTAGCACATAGATTAACAAGTGTTAGAATTTTAAGTAAATAGATTTACAAGTGTAATGATCTTATCATTAAAATGAACAAGTGTCATTTTATTGTTTTTATTTTTGAGAAAATAAATAAAAATAGGAAACAAAGATATATAAACTTTCTACTCTCCTCTCTCTCTCATTTCTTTATCTTATTTTCAAAAGCCAGTAAAACCAAAAGAAAACAAATCTGAGAAAGGCTAAAACTAGAAAACAAACAACCTTTATCAATTTTAAAAACCTGAAGACTAAATTCCTTTTATACCAGAATCAATGTAAATCAATGTTTTTCAGCAATCAAAGGAAACAGGGATTCAAAAGCTCAAGCCTGTAAACAAATAACAAGCAAGTTATCAATTCAATAATTCCAGTTTCAAGATAAAAAAATTACAGCAATCAATACATTTTCCAGCCTTCAAGTTTTAAAACCAGACAAATTCTCTATTTTCAAAGCAAACAGGTGAGTAAACCCTTAAAGCTCTGGAGTATTATGTGTTGTTTGTGATGATGCTTGTAATAAATTGTAAAGTACTTACATGCATGCAAATATGTGTATATGTATAGGCAGAGATGAGTGTGCATGTTTGAGTTACAAGCATACTTGTCTCTGTTATTTCCAGGTTTCCAAAAAAAAACCTGTTTAAAATTTGATCACTCTTCCCCTGGTTCTTGTTAAACTTTATAATCTGAACAAAAATTGTTTGTTTAAACATGTTTTAGGTTTTAAAAATAAATTAGAGCAAAAACAATTAAAGTTTTCTTTTGGAAATTTGGAATTACAGGCAACTTAAAACATGTTGAAATTTTAATTATCATGATTTCTGATTTCAAATATATAAATCGAATCGTTTCTGAAATTGATGATTTTTAAAAGCAAAATCATAATTTTTTATAAAGTATCCACTAAGAAACACGAGGATGAACGGAATTGTTATTTTCACCAAATTTTGGTGATCGATGAACATAGAGGTCTCGGGGTCGTGGCCAAGGGTAGCTGGGTGATGGATGAGCTTGGAAAAAATGATCAGGAAAATTCCTGATCATCGTGGTGGCCAAATGTTGATAATCTAAGGTTTAAGTGCATGTTTCTATAATGGTCGGAATTCAACCAACTGCAATGTCGAAGTTGCATCTGACTAGACCAAGACAAGTGGAAGCGGTGCGTGGTTGATAGGAGGAGCTCTAAACGAGGATGCGTGGCCTCTAGTGGTCTGTGTAGTCAACACAAGGAGGATTGGTTGATCGAACTTAAGTTCCAAGTTGGGTCAGGTTGCTCGTTTGTGAATTCGTAGTAGTTTCTGGCTTCTAGGTGGTTTGGGAAGGTTGTCACCGACTTGTCGACGACTGAAGCTTCGACCGGAGGTGGTCGGTTCGCCTGCGCATGTGCACAGATATCATATATATTTGGAAGAAATGGGTTGGGGAAGAAGGGTTGTGACTCGAAGTGGTCTTCGGAGAATCAGGGTGCTGGATCGAGGGAGGTCTCGGGTATTTTTGAATGCATACCGGGCTTTAGAAACCTAACTAAAAAAATCTAATTATTAATATGAAAATTTGGGGAACAATCGGGTACGACTCGAAGCAAACACACTTCCTTCTCGGGGAGATCTCGGGTTTATCATGAAAATGGTTTTTAACTTTAAAAGCTAAATTCAAAATTTAAACCTTTTTAGCTCATATTTTGAAAATAATTGTTTTTAGTTATATTTGGATGAATAAAGATTTTAAGAAAGTTATTTTTAAAGTAATTAAGTTTATTTTAATTATGTGATCATTAATTTTAAATTAATTCTTAATTTATTTTAATTTAATAATGTAATTAAAAAGTTAATTAAGATGAAATATTGTTTTAATTTTTAATTAACCTTAATTTTCTTGAATTAATTAATGCGTTAATAATGATTTATCATAGGGTTGATTAATTAAAGATTTTGATAATAATTAAATGACTAGTTAAGATAATGATTTATAACTACTTAATTAATAGAAATAATTAATTAAAGGTGAATTAATTATAAATTTAAGGTTAATTAATTTATAGTTAAGGATCAATTAATTAATGTAATTAATTAACGAATACTTAATTTATAAAAGTGATTAAGATTAATTAATTAATAATTAAAGGTTAATTAAATGATAATTAAGGTTAATTAATTATTAAGTAAGATTAATTAATTAACAATTACGGATTTATTAATAATTAAGGATAGTTAATCATTAATTAAGGTTAATTAGTGAAAATAATTATGTGATTAATTAATTATAATCACATGATAAATTCATCTTAATTATAGATGATTGATTATTCTTGAATGCTTTGTATTGATTGATATCCCTGATATGTGTTTGTGATACTATGTGATATGAATTGCTTTGTGCTGAGCTGTGACCTCTGTGTATGTATTACTGTGTGAATGTGAAAACCACTTGGCTGTAAAACGGCATTTGAATTTTGATGCGACAGGGAGTCGGATTCCAGTTGGTTATCCGATACCCACATCGAACCATAATGGTGAATCTTTTTGATTAATAATCCACGTCTTTTTAAATTAAGCGCCCACTATTCGGTTTAGCAGGGAGAGGACTTTGTGTCATATAACCCATTTCGAATAGTGATACAACGAAATGGATTGCATTTGAAGATGGTGGTGAAGACCGGTTGTCTTCGAGAACGATAGGATAACTTATTGAATGAAACTGCACTGAATTGCTCCGGTACAGAGTTCTCCACATGTGATGGGGAGTCCGATTGGGATTGTGGATACCGGGATTGCAAGGGCTTCTTCCTTTATTGGAAAAGTGCCTTGGGTTCCGTTCGAACCCCGAATGGACTTTTATGGTTGTATGTCTGACATTACACTTTGAAATATAAAGTTGATTTCTTTCAAATACATTTCTGTTGGTGGCGGAGAATTTATTCTCTTAGCTTAACACCCTTCTCTAAGACATACGAGCTGAGAGGTTATGTAGTTGATGGTTATCAGTGATATACACCCAATTTGGTAGTGTGGCATGCTGAGTGCTATTGATCATTTGTTGATCGAAGCATGGCTTTTGTGAAAAGCGTAGCTTTGTGGACGAGACTTTTTCAAACCTCACAACCCAAAAATGGTTGAAACGGGAAGGATGTAGCAAGGTTATTAGGGGTAATGCCCCTTAGGGTATGTGCATTTCCTTCTAGTTAAAAGTGGTATCATGGTATGGAGCCCAGATAATTAACTTCTGTGGATATTGCAATTATGTTGCTATGAGGTTGTTGTTGTTGGGGCCCTGGATAAAGGTTGGTTACGACTGGGGGATGGCATACTCGAGACAGTTAGTTACCTAGTTACAGAGATAACCCGGCTTTGTGTTGGCAGAGAGCTGGTTAAGTTCTCAGGGCATCCCTCCAGAGGCATACCCATGTGGCATAGGAAGTTCCTTAGCCTAACCATTATTGGAAATCCAATCACCAGTACGTGCCCTGTACGGTTTTAATTGTAGAACTTGCCATCTTATATGGTAGCTATTGTACGCATACTATAATGGTACGTATGTTGGCTAAGATTAGTATTATACTTTCGAAATGTTTTCAAACTATGCACTAATAATAGTATCCAAAGGGTTTTGTCGTATTGAGCATATTTGACTATTATAAGGAGAAATCTCCCCCAAGTGTGCGGTTGCATTGTGTGCGCGGAGGCCTTATGATACTTTCATTTTCCAAAAGCATGAAAAAATTTCTTTTATAAATTGTCTTTTGTACAAACAACTGTTTTGTTTACTCATACCAGTTCCATGACTGATCCGGAGTTTATTGTTCCCTTCCTAAATTCTGAGTGCCCATAATTTCCATACGGGCAGCCTAGAAATAGGTTATCCGTGTTTTGGGAGCTAGCTTATATTTAGAAGTCTTTTGGAAGCTATCAGATTTTGGAAAGCTTTTGGTTTGGAAATCTTCTGAAATGTTTAGAGTTTTGGAAGGCCTTATCGAAGTTGAAGCATGTAGGAACTTTTGGGAGACTCTGTTGTTCCGCTGTGGTGTTACCATTTTATTGTTGTATCATATGTGTAGCACTCTGATGTTAGTGTTAAAGGTCATAATGAATACTGTATCAGTGTTGTATCTGTGTTGTGATCAATGTAATTCATTTTGTTTCCGCTGTTTATATTCATATAATGTGGTTGTAAGCTCCATCCGAACTGGAGCTCAACGTTTGAATCTCCGGTAATTGAATACAAGTGAGGTATTTGATGTCGATCTTTGAACATTGGATTTTGGGTCGTGACAAGTGGTATCAGAGCTAAAGGTTGAGTAAGAACTTTAGCTACGGAGTATAACACATTAGGTGGCTCATTAGAGATAGGGTGAAGAATACTCTAGAATGAGTATAAACCGAGAGACCGAATTCCTAAAATTTCTTAGTCTATTTCTTTAAACTATTGATATTCCCTAAGATATCTCTTCCATATAAGTAAATCAAGTTTTCTTACTATTTACAGATAGTGATAATTAGCGGGAGAAGAGGACGAGCTAGGGGACGGGGAAATACCACTACAATTGGTCAAGCCCCTGCAACAGCGAAAGCAGCTATTTCCACTCAACCTCAGCCGAGTCTGGTTGATCTATATAGAAGTTTTTCTAGACTTAGTGGAAAGCCGTTCACAGGCAAAGAGTCTATTACCGAATCACAAGCGTGCATCCGATCGTGTGAAAGAATTTTTAGAGGGCTGAAGTTAGAAGAACAATCAGGAAAACCCGGAATGAATATTTCTTGTTACAATTGTCAAGAGAAGGGCCATTACTCAAGAAGATGCGAGATGCCAACGAAACAAGTAAAGAAAGATCAACATATGAAGACTAGTCAGTGGGTCAGAGAATGCTTTTACTGTCACAAGGCAGGCCACATAGTAAAAGATTGCCCAGCAATAAAGCAAGCTCAGTTAGTGAAAGTGTATACGATAAAGGATGACCCCTCAACTTCAAGGGCGAGTAAAGGAAAAGGAGTTCTAGAAGGTAACCTTATTATTTATGATAGAGTTGTTAGAGTTTTGTTTGACACAGGTGCTACACATAGTTTTATCTCCCAACAAACTGTAAACAAATTAAAACTTAAGCCTGAATTTGTCGATGAGCCCATTTGCGTGAAGAATCCAGTTGGTGGCCCTGCGAACCTTTGTCTACGTTGCCAAGAAGTTCTTATCTCGTATTCTTGTCATCGATTCCCTGTTAGCCTTTTCATTCTCGACTTTAATGAATTTGAAATCTTACTCAGAATGAACTGGTTAGTGAAACACGAAGCAAAATTAGATTGTAACAATCGAACGATTTCGATAAGAACAAAACTTGGAAATTTTATTGAAATCTCTTGCGTGGATCCAAGCCCTAAGAGAGATAAGATGATGTATACCTTGGGGTATCTCGAACCTAGTCTGGAGTCCATACCTATTGTCCAGCAATTTTCAGATGTATTCGAAGAGGTCAAATCTTTAACCTCACACAGAGAAATTGAATTCAGAATTGACTCGGTTCTAAATGCTCGTCCTGTTGTTCATGGAAGCCGCAGGATGGCACCCTAGGAAAGAATAGAGTTAGTCAATCAAACACGAGATTTGCTAGAAAAAGGATTAATACATCCTAGTGTTTCCAATTAGGGTACTGCTATGGTGTTCTTAGCCAAGTCTGACGGATCCTTGAGATTGTGTGTGGACTACCGAGATCTCAATAAACTAACTCTCAAAAACAAATTTCCGTTGCCCAGAATCGATGTTCTGTTCGATCAACTACGCGAATGGATCTAGCTCAAGGATTCCATCAATTGAGAATTGCTGAAGAATGTATTCACTTAACTGCCTTCAGGGGTCCAAACACATTCTACAAATGGTTAGTCATGCCTTTTGGACTAACCTATGCTCCCACATACTTCATAGACTTAATGACCCATGTATTCCGAGAAGGGTTGAATAAATTCGTTCCTGTGTATGTTGACGATATTCTGATCTATTCCAAAACCGAAAAAGAGCATTTTGAGCACTTGAGAATCGTTTTGGAGATATTGAGAAAGAATATTTTATTGAGAAAGAAGCTAGATTTCTTGGGCACATTGTTAATGAAGAGGGAATTTCTGTGGATCCGGGCAAGATTTCCGCTATCCTAGACTGTAAGCAACCCACAACACTAAAAGAATTCGGAAGTTTTCTAGGTTTAGTGGGATACTACAGAAAGTTTGTCCATGATATCTCCTAGTTAGCCAGTTTATTGACTAAGCTAACGATGAAAAATGCTAAATTTGATTGGACTCCGAAGTGCGAAGAAGCATTCAAGGAGTTAAAGAAAAGATTGACTACTGTTCCCTTTCTCGCTATTATTAATGGGAATCAAGGCTTATCTGTTTATACAGATGCATGTGGTGATGGGGTGGGTGCTGTGCTAATGCAAAATGTTAGAGTAATTGCCTATGTGAGTAGACAATTACGTCCACATGAGAAAAACTACCTAACCCATGATCTGGAGCTTCTAGCTGTTATTTTTGCCTTGAAAATCTAGCGACATTATCTTTTGAGTAAAAATCTCTTTCACTTTCCTAAAATTTGAAAATTTAACTTAACTTGTTAAATATACTCAATAAACCTCTTTCTCCTAGGTGAAAAATTCAAATTATTCACCGACCATAAATCTCTAAAATATCTCTTCACCTAGAAGGATTTGAATCTTAGGCAACAATGCGGGTTAGAATTTCTAGCGTCTTATGACTAGATATTCTGTATACGCCTGGAAAATCCAATGTAGTTGCCGATGCTTTGAGTAGAAGACAAGCTATTCTTGCTCATTTTATTGTTTCGTATTCTTCTTGAGAAGGTCGATAGAGGCAAAAAGAAGACAATTTTGTTCGAGATATTTATGGGAGAATCCTTTGAGGTGAAGACACCAGTTTTGAAACCAATCATAGTGGAATTATAAGACTAAAAGGCAGGTTGTGTGTTTCGGACATTCCCGATTTAAAACGTGAAGTATTGGACGAGTGTCACAAGTCTAAACTCAGTATCCATCCAGGAGTTAATAAGATGTATAAAGATATCAAAAGAACTTTTTGGTGGAAGCAATGAAGAGGGATATATCAATATATGTGAGTCGTTATGCTACTTGTCAGCAAATTAAAAGTGATCAAAAGAAAATGGAGGGTTTACTCCAACCATTGGAGGTACCTATATGGAAGTGGGATCAAGTGTCTATGGAATTCACAGATGGGTTGCCATGCATTCGAAAGGGGAATGAAGCAATTTGGGTTATTATGAACCGTCTTACCAAGACTGACCACTTTATCCCTGTAAAATCTACCCGGACAGCAGCAAGTTTGGCTTAATTATACGTGAAAGAAAATTTTCGTCTCTACGGTATACCAAGTAGTATAGTGAGTGATCGTGGCCTGATCTTCACTAGTAGATTTTGGACGGCATTTCAACTCGCGTTAGGAACTAAACTGAACTTCAATACTGCTTACCACCCACAGTCTGATAGGTAGACGGAAAGAATAAATCGAATCTTAGAGTACCTTTTGCGTGCTTGTATACTTGAATTTGGTGGTTCATGGGAGGACCATTTTCATCTGGTTGAATTCTCATATAATAATAGCTATCAGGCCAGTACCAAATGGCTCCTTTCGAAGCTTTATATGGTCGTCGGTGTCGATCACCTACATGTTGGATTACGTCAGGTGATAGACTCGTTCTTGGACCAGATGTGATAAAGGAAGCTACTGAGAAAGTTGATTTTATATGAAAGAAATTGGAAAAATGACTCAAAGTCATCAGAAAAATTATGCTGACCGTAGGAGAAGAGCTCTAGAGTTTCTAGTTGTATATTCCGTCTTCCTAAAAGTTTCTCCAATGCATGGTGTGTTGAGATGTGGAAAAACTGGTAAGCTGGCACCACGATATATTGGTCCTTTTCCTATACGGGAAAGGATCGATCCTTCAGCATATCAAGTACAGTTACCCAACCGGTTATCTGGCGTACACAATGTGTTCATGTTTCTCACCTTCGTAAATATGTGCACGATCCAGATTGTATTATTGAAGAAGCCGCTCAACAGGATTTGGAGATCACACCAAATCTAGAAGTTAAAAGAGATTCGTTGTAAATAATTGATCGTGATGAAAAGCAACTAAGGAATAAAGTTGTGAAACTGGTTAAAGTGCAATGGAGTGGAGATCCGAACGAACAAAGGATAGCATGCAGAAGTCCTATCCCAATTCAAGTAGATATTTCGGCTTAATCTGGTAAGCCGTTTCTCTATCTTTTTCTGTATTCGCATATTCTTTGTTTTTTCTCTCTCTTTAAAATTTCGAGGATGAAATTTTCTTAAAGGAAGGGGGAATCTGTAACATCCCAATTTTTAAGAAAATTAAAATTAGTAATTAATATAGATTTTGGAATAAAATTGAAATTAATTTGAAAATTTCAAAACAAATAAAATAAAATAAGTGTTATTTTGTATATATATAAGATTGTAATTGCATTTGAGCTTAAAATTTAAATAATAAATATTTAAAAATTATTTGAATTTAAAATATATATGTGTATATATATATATATTTGGGTAGATTTAAATTTGACTTTGAATTTGACTTTGAATTTTTAAATAAATATCTTAGTGAAATAATTTGGACTTAAAAATAATATATATGTAATTTATTTAACATATAATTAGTTTTAAAACATTTTTTTAAATTGTATATACATATAAATAAAAAAGAATGTTTTTATAAAATAGAAAAATACAATTTCAATATATATATATATATATATATATAATATTTAATGCATGCATAATACAAGTGTTAAGCTTTAAGCACATACATTAACAAGTGTTAGAATTTTAATTAAATAGATTTACAAGTGTAATGATCTTATCATTAAAATGAACAAGTGTCCCTTTATTGTTTTTATTTTTGAGAAAATAAATAAAAATAGGAAATAAAGATATATAAAATTTCTACTCTCCTCTCTCTCATTTCTGTATCTTGTTTTCAAAAGCGTGTAAAACCAAAAGAAAAAAAAATCTGAGAAAGATTAAAACCAGAAAACAAAAAACCTTTATCAATTTTAAAAACCGGAAGACCAAATTCCTTTTATACCTGAATCAAAGTAAATCAAAAATTTTCAGCAATCAAAGGAAACAGGGATTCAAAAGCTCAAGCCTGCAAACAAATAGCAAGCAAGTTATCAATTCAATAATTTTAGTTTCAAGATCAACATCAGGTTTTCAAATTCAAGATAAAAAAAACTCAACAATCGACACATTTTCCAGACTTCAAGTTTTAAAACCCAGACAGATTCTCTGTTTTCAAAGCAAACAAGTGAGTAAACCCTTAAAGATTTGGAGTATTATGTGTTGTTTGTGATGATGCTTGAAATAAATTGTAAAGTACTTACATGCATGCAAAAATGCGTATATATATAGGTAGAGATAAGTGTGCATGTTTGAGTTACATGCATACTTGCCTTTGTTATTTCTAGGTTTCCAAAAAAAAGTTGTTTAAAATTTGATTACTCTTCTCCTGGTTCTTGTTAAACTTTATAATTTAAACAAAAATTTTTTGTTTAAACATTTTTTAAGTGCTAAAAATAAATTAGAGCAAAAACAATTAAAGTTTTCTTTTGGAAATTTGAAATTACAGGCAAACTTAAGACATGTTGAAATTTTAATTATCATGATTTCTGATTTCAAGTATATAAATCGAAACATTTTTGAAATTGATGATTTTTAAAATCAAAATCATAATTTTTAATGAAGTATCCACTGAGAAACACGAGGATGAATGGAATTGTTATTTTCACCAAATTCTGGTGATCGATGAACGTAGTGGTCTCGGAGTCGTGGCCGAGGGTAGCTGGGTGATGGGTGAGCTTGGAAAAAATAATCAGCAAAATTCCTGATCATCGTGGTGGCCGAACGTCGATAATCTAGGGTTCAAGCTCATGTTTCTGTAATGGTCGGTATTCGACCAATTGCAACGTCGACGTTGCATCGGATTGGACCAGGACAAGTGGAAGCGGAGCGTGGTTGATAGGAGGAGCTCTGGACGAGGGTGCGTGGCTTCTGGTTGTCTGTGTCATCGACATAAGGAGGATTCGTTGATTGAACTTGGGTTCCAGGTTGGTCCGGTTACTCGTTTGATAATTCATCGTAGTTTCTTTCCTTTGGGTGGTTTGGTAGTTTGGGAAGGCTGTCACTGACTTGTCGACGGTCGAAGCTTCGACCGGAGGTGGTCGGTTCGCCTCTTCATGTGCACATGTACCATATATATTTGGAAGAAATGGGTTGGGGAAGAAGGATTGTGACTTAAAGTGGTCTTCGGGGAATCAAAGTGCTGGCTTGAGGGAGGTCTTGGGTATTTTTGAATGCATACCGCGTATTAGAAACCTAATTAAAAATTCTAAGTATTAATATGAAAATTTGGGGAACAATCGGGTACGACTCGATGCAAACACACTTTCGTCTCGAGGAGCTCTCGGGGAGATCTCAGGTTTATCATGAAAACATTTTTTAACTTTAAAAACTAAATTCAAAATTTAAACCTTTTTAGCTCATATTTTAGAAATAATTGTTTTGAGTTATATTTGGATTAATAAAGATTTCACGAAAGTTATGTTTAAAGTAATTAAGTTTATTTTAATTATACGATCATTAATTTTAAATTAATTCTTAATTTATTTTAATTGAATAATGTAATTGAAAACTTAATTAAAATGAATTGTTGTTTTAATTTTTAATTAACGTTAATTTTCTTGAATTAATTAATGTGTTAATATGATATATTGTAAGGTTGATTAATTAAAGATTTTGATAATAATTAAATGGTTAATTAAGATAAGTGATTTGTAATTACTTAATTAATTAAAAATAATTAACTAAAGGTTGATTAATTATTAATTTAAGGTTGATTAATTTATAATTAAGGATTAATTGATTAATGTAACTAATTAAGGAATACTTAATTTATAAAAGTGATTAAGATTAATTAATTAATAATTAAAGGTTAATTAAATGATAATTAAGGTTAATTAATTATTAAATAAGATTAATCAATTAACAATTAAGGATAATTAATCATTAATTAAGGTTAGTTAGTGAAAATAACTATGTGATTAATTACTTATAATCACACGATTAATTCATCTTAATTATAGATGATTGATTATTATTGAATGCTTTGTATTGATTGATATCCCTGATATGTGTTTGTGATACTATGTGATATGAATTGCTTTGTGCTGAGCTGTGACCTATGTGAATATATTAATGTGTGAATGTGAAAAACCCTTGGCCCTAAAACGACATTTGAATTTCGATGCGACAGGGAGTCGGATTCCAGTTGGTTATCCAAAACCCACATCAAACCTTAATGGTGAATCTTTGTGATTGATATACCCACATGTTTTTAAATTAAGCACTCACTATTCGGTTTAGCCGGGAGAGGACTTTGTGTCATATAACCAATTCAGAATGGTGATACGACGAAATGGATAGCATTTAAAGTCGGTGGTGAAGACCGGGTGTCTTCGAGAATGATAGGATATCCTATCGAATGACTTTGCACAGAGTTGCTCCGGTATAGAGATCTCCATATGTGATGGGGAATCCGATCGAGATTGTGAATACCTAGATTGTAAGGGCTTCTTCTTTTATTGGACGAAGTGCCTTCAGTTCCGTTCGAACCTGGAACGGACTTGTATGGTTGTATGTCTGACATTACACTTTGAGATATAAAGCTGATTTCTTTCAAATACATTTCTATTGGTGGAGGAGAATTTATTCTCTTAGCTTAATACCCTTCTCTGAGACGTACGAGCTCAAAGGTTATGTAGTTGATGGCTATTAGTGGTATATTCCCAATTTTGTAGTGTGGCATGCTGAGTGCTGCTGACCATTCATTGATCGAAGCATGGCTTTTGTGAAAAGTGTAGCTTTATGGACGAGATTTCATCGAACCTCACAACCCGGAAATGGTCGAAACAGGAAGAAGCATCAAGTTTATTGGCGGTAGCGCCCCTTAGGGTATGTGCATTTCCTTCTGGATAAAAGTGGTATCATGGTATGGAGCCCAGATACTTAACTTATGTGGATATTGCAATATGTTGCTGTGTGGTTGTTGTTGTTGGGGCCCCGGATAAAGGTCGGTTAAGACCGGTGAATGACATACTCGTGACGGTTAGTTACCTAGTCATAGAGGTAATCCGGCCTTGTGTTGGCAAAGAGCTGGTTAAGATCACGGAGCATCCCTCCAGAGGCGTACCTATGTGGCATAGGAAGTTCATTAGCTTGACCATTGTTGGAAATCCAATCACCAATACACACCCTGTACGATTTAATTATAGAACCTTCCATCTAATATGGTAGCTATAGTAGGCATACTATAATGATAGGTATGCTGGATAAGATTAATATTATACTTTCGAAATGTTTTCACACTATGCACTAATAATAATATCCTAAGGGTTTTCTCATATTAAGCATATTCGACTATCTTAAAGAGAAATCTCCCTCAAGTGTGCAATTGCATTATGTGTGTGTGCCGGGAGGCCTTATGGTAGTTTCATTTTCCAAAAGCATGAACGAATTTCTTTTATAAATTGTTTTTTTATACAAACAACTGTTATTGTTTACTCATACCAGTCCATGGCTGACCCGGAGTTAATTGTTCCCTTCCTAAACTCCAGGTGCCATAATTTCCACATAGGCAGCCTAGAAACAGGTTATCCATGTTTTTGGAGCTAGCTTGGATTTAGAAGTCTTTTGGAAGCTATCAAATTTTGGAAAAGCTTTTGGTTTGGAAATATTTTGAAGTGTTTAGAGTTTTGGAAGGTTTTATCAAAGTTGAAGTATGTTGGAACTTTTTGAAGACTTTGTTGTTCCGCTGTGGTGTTATCATTTTGTTGTTGTATCATATGTGTAGCACTCTGATGTTAGTGTTAAATGTTGTAATGAATATTGCATAAGTGTTGTATTTGTGTTGTGATCAATGTAATTCATTTTGTTTCCGCTGTTTATATTCATCTAATGTTGTTATAAGCTCCATCCAAACTGGAGTTCAACGTTTGAATCTCCGGCAGTTGAATACAAGTGAGGTATTTGATATCGATCTTTGAACGCTAGATTTCGGGTCATGACTTGCCATTGCAATCCATTGAATATCGACCCAAGGCATGTCCCGGTGAAATAAAAATGACGTGGCATGGATCCGGAGTGCTCTACCGCTCTTAAAGAGGAGGTGGATAAACTCAAAGACAATGGGTTTATCCATGACGTCTTCTACTCGAAGTAGGTATCTAATCCTATGCTTGGTAAAAGGCAAATGGAAAAGGGAGATCATGTATTGATTATTCATACTTGAACAAGGCGTGTCCAAAAGATAGTTTCTGCCTTCCAAAGATCGACCAGCTGTTGGACTCAATCGTGGGACATGAATTGCTATCTTCCATGGATGCATATTCGGGATATAGCCAAATTCCGATGCACATTCCCGATCAAGAGCACACTGGTTTCATTACCAATGTTGGATTATATTGATGTGGTGATGCCATTTGGACTGAAGAATAAAGAAGCGACTTACCAGTGCTTAGTCAACAGTATGTTTAAAGATCAGATTGGAAAAACAATGGAAGTATATATGATGATATGCTCATAAAGTCATGATGACCAAGCGACTACATTAGAGACTTGGCAGAAATGTCCGGCATCCTCTGATGTTGGAAAATGAAAATTAATCCTTTGAAGTGTTCTTTTGGCATAGCATCAGGGAAGTTAATGGTTTTTATTGTTAACACCACTTAAATCAAAGCTAATCCCGAGAAGATTCAGGCTAGCTACGATATCCAAGCGCCCAAGACTATCAAACAATTGCAAAGTCTAAATGGGAAAGTTGCTGCCTTAAGCCGATTCATTCCAGAGCTACCGACAAATGCAATCCTTTCTTTGACTTTATTAGAAATGGGAAAAGAAACATTGAATGAACACAGGATTATAAAGGCGTATTTCAAGCTTTGGTGGATCATTTTGAGAGACCCCCCATATTGTCAAAGCTGGTGGATCATGAAGTTTTATACATCTATTTGGCCGTACATGCTATAAGCGCTGCATTACTTCGTGAGGAGAATCGAATTCAGAGACCGGTTTATTACGTCAGCAAGCGATTGACGGGAGCTGAAAGGAACAATCCAAAAATAGAAAAACAGGCATACCGTTTGCTGATTGCATCACGGAAGCTCCGCCCACACATCCAGGCACAGTCGATCAATATTTACACCGACCAGCCATTACGACATGTCCAACAACGACCTGAGGCATTTGGAAGAGTACTTAAGTGGAATGTCGAGCATAGTCAATACGGTATCACTTATCTCCCTCGATGCACTAACCACGGTCAGGCATTGGCTGAGTTTATAGCAGAGTTCACCGTGCAAGATGATTCCCCGGAGAACAACGAAATCCATACCATACAGTGAAAATTGTATACATATGGAGCATCTAATGATCATTGTTCTGGAGATGGAATTATGCTTGTAACTCCCGAAGATCGTTCGATCTATTATGCTTTAAAGCATGATTTCCCAGCGATAAACAACGAAGCTTAGTACGAGGCCCTAATTGCTTGACTTAAACTCACTAGAGAACTAGGAATAAAGTCTCTCAAAATCTTTTCGATTCACAGTTGGTAGTAGACCAAGTCAGGGGAGATTAACAAGATAAAGGGAAATGGCTTGCTCTACATCTAGTCCAAGTCCAAGATTTATTGACTGAATTTGAGTACTATGACATTTCGCATATTCCATGGAATAAAAATAGAGAGGCTAATTCATTAGCGAAATTTGCTAGCATCGGCGATGCACAACAGATGATCTTGGTTCCGGTCGAAGTATTATATGCCTTGAGTATAAACCTGAAAAAAATCGACCTGGCACTAGAGGCGGAGCCTGAGATGGAATTTGGATGACTCCATTTAAAGATTATTTACTATAGGGAGTTCTTCCCGAACGAAGGAATGAAAAGCGACAAATTCTTCGCAAAGCTTCATGGTATATTATATAGGAAGGAGTTATGTACTGAAAGGGTTTCTCCATTCCCCTTCTCTGGTGTATCGGTAATGATCAAATAAAACGGGTCCTAAAGTTGCTTATAAAGGGAAATGTGGCAATCATACTGTAGGGAAAACCCTAGCAAAGAAAATACTCAGTCATGGGTATTATTGGCTGACAGTAAATAGAGATGCTGCCGATTATGTAAGGCAATGCAACGAGTGCTAGATATATGCAAAAGTTCCAAGAGCTCCGTTAATCAAAATTAAACAAATGGTTAGCCCATGACTGTTTAGCATCTGGGGCATAGATATTATTGGTTCCTTACCAACTCTGAAGGTGGTGCAAATTACGCTATTGTCGCAGTTGATTACTTCACTAAATGAGCTGAAGCATAATTTTTAGCCATGATCACAACTAAGAAAGCAATCAATTTCATTGTTCGAAACATCATCTGTCACTTTGGTCTTCCACGATCTATAGTAAAAGATAATGAGACTCAATTCGATAGTACCGAATTCAAAGACTTCTGCTATCGACAACGTGTTGAAAAGAGCTTTGCGGTAATTGCTCGCACTCAAGCGAATGGACAAGTTAAAGCTGTGAACAAAGTCATAAAGTTCATTCTGAAGAAGTTTTTGGAAAAGGCTAGAGGTAAGTGAGTGTATGAACTCCCGACAGCATTATAAGCTTATAGGATCACCCACAAGTCTGCAACTGGCCATACTCCATTCACCCTCCCTTACGGTTCCAAGGATGTTATTCCTAGCAAACTCGAAGTTCCTTCTCATTAATTAACTTATTATGATCCTAGAATAAATACATATCTCCTTTCGGAATCTCTAAACTTTAGCAATGAGAAATGCGAGGAAGCTGATTTGAGGGCAGCTGCACACCGACACCAAGTCGCCCTATATAAAAACACTAAAGTCCGATCTAAAACCTTTGAAATAGGCCATCTCGTCTTAAAATGGGTTTTTGTTGCCCAGTCACATATGAATCCAACTTAGGCAAGACCGTATGTCATCGAGCAGAGGCTTCGAGTGGGAACCTTCAAGCTAGCAAATGTTGATGGCATCACACTCCCAATGGCGTGGAATAGGGAGCACTTGCGACACTATTCCACTTAGTTTATTTCCTTTTCATTCTGCCATATTCCGTTTCAAAATTTACTTTAGCATTTGTTTTTCCAAATATGTAATAAGGCAAGTTATGTCACTACTTTTTATCCAGCAATAGAACCTTGAAAATTTTTATCGTATCTATAACCTGCCATTGAGGTACATGTTAGTAGTGATAAACGACCAGCTAAATCTTACTGTTTGATAGGACCGACAGCACTCTGAACTGATTGAGGTTCGAATGGTCACTTATTGAATCAAATCCTATGCTTGAGAATAGAAAAACTGACTAAAGAAAACTGAATTCGATAGTTTCCCAAATAACCCTCGTCCCCAGAGTGTGGATATAAATATAAATGCTAAACGGGTGTGACTATCCACCTATGAAATGACTCTTGTCCTTAGAGTACGGAATGAGCATAAAAGAAATAAAAAGGTGTGACTCGATCACCCGCTGACAACTCTTATCCCAGAGTGCGTATATGAGTATAAACAAATATATGAGTGCAGTTCGCTTACTCACTATTCCATAAACTCTAGCCTGAAAATGACAGGAGAAGTGTAAACTCGTTAAGGATGGAGTTCGACCATCCATCGCCTAACTATGCTAACTCGAGACTAGGGTCAGGAGTATAATTACTGAAACCAATGAATACGGCAGCGTAACACTAAGGCTTGAGTCTAGTATTTGATACGACTCGAGGCCAAGACCTCAGGGAGGCATTGGGATGGATAAATCGGATCGACATCCAATCAAATGAGTAATGAATTACAAACACATTAAATGGAAAACGTGATAGCTTAATCATTTAAATAAGCATATATGAGAATTCTACACAAAAATAAAAGAATTCATGTTCACACTAAACTTGCTATACACAATAAAAGTTTATCCAAAATGAGAAATAAAAGTGGGGGTCTTACCCAAACAAACATGACCAACGAATAGAAAAAGTAACCATCCAAGCTATTTATGCATCACACCAAACCAAATATTATTTCTTGTACTTTCTATCTTTCCTTTGTTTCTTGGGAGTGGCTCCTTTTGAATTGCCATTCAATCCTCTCTTCGACCCTTTTCCACCTCGGCTTCTCTTCGAAGAAACATCTTAAGTTATGTGGATCGAGACGGCATCATCTTTAGAAGCCAGAGGAATCGAGGCACTCTCAGCACCAGAAGCTGGGAATCTCATCCAAGGGAATTTTCCTGATAGGAGGGATCATCTGGAGCGTGGTAGGAATCGGCTCATTGAAATCCAGATCAACAGGCTCAATTTTGCCTTCTTTTTCAACAACTCTTCCTTCTCAACGCACTCTTTCATGCTGAGCTCATCAATGGGGTTGGAAGAGCCCGTGATTATAACGTCCTCATAAAATGGAATTTTATGGTGTGGGTCACTTACTTCCTTGAACAATGCCTCCAAGAATTGATCATCAATAACAAAGGCTTCTTCTTGAGCACCTTGAGCAGCGGTCGAAGTTGTAACTTTAATGGATTCTTTCACAGCCGCTTGTGATCCCAATTAAGGACCTTGTGAGAGAAGAGGAACAACACCTGTCAGATTTAAAGCTGAGAAAAAATAGGCGAAAAGATTAGAAATATCAACCGATAACACCCTAACCTTTTGAAAGATGGAAGATGTCGACGGAATACCTTCCTTAATGTGGCTCACAAGTTGACCCATAATATCCTCAGCACTGTGTTCATGAATAAGAGAAAGGCGAGGCTTGTTCGGATCATACTGGGCTATGGTTGAAAAATCTACCATGGAGTTAGGGATAGCCTGGGATGTTGTGGGCAATTCAGTTGTAACATCGGGTTGTGACGACCCGACCCTTCACCTACTTTATGTAAAGAAGCAGCAACAGATTCTTTCTAAAGTGTAAGCTACATATCATACAATGTTTTAGATTCATCGCCCAATAGCATTTCTTTCTCAAGCCTAGAATGGTCTATTTCCTTAGTATTAAGGAGTCTCATTTCTTGTATAACAAGAAATTCCCATGCACGCCAGAGCTGGTAGGGATAATCGTCGCCAAGCCATATTAAATTTCTATGCTTGAGAATGTTGGCGTTGTATAGAATGAGAAGTGGGTTGAGCTCGTTCATTATCTCCTCCTTAACCTTATCCTTGGTAGCTTCTACTTTACGTTGAATAAGCGCATCAACATCTTTGGCCCTTTCAACAGTCGTGTCTCTCTCAAGTCTAACATTCACCAACTCGTCACAAGCATCTTCTGTGATTTTATGAGCATCATCTTTCTCCTTGCTTGTGTACTCAAGCTTAGCCTTGAGGTCCTCTATCTCCTTCAAGGCCGCAGCTTCATTACTTCGAGCTGTTTCCCTCCCAAGTACAATATTTTGATTTTGATAATGCAACACCCGGACTACATTGAGATGACTGGATTTCATCCCTTCCATGGATTTGACAGCAGCATTAGCTTTTCTCTTGGCCTCTACTAGGGAGGTCTTAGAAGCCTCTAACTCATTTGTCAAAGTATCAATAATTCTTTTATTTTGAGCTTCCTGGGATTTTAACTTTTCAATTTTCACCGCGCACTCAAAAGATACTTTTGACATTTTCTCTACTACCTTCATTCATTCACAGTACTACATGTGGAATCAGTGATGTAGTCAATAGTCAATTTCTAAACATGATCCCGGACCCTCTTAAGGTTATGGGGGAAAAAGAACCCTACAAAAATAGATTTGGAAACTCTTCACGAAGTTTTGCCATACGAGCAGCAGGATTGACCGTAAGATCTTCAGTGTTGATTTCAACTTCAGTACTTTCCTTGCCAAGTCTTTGGGCAGCAACATGTTTTCTATGGCGATGACGATTATTCGACCACTGAGAGTGAGAAGGAACCAAAGGCTGCAGAGGAACTAAAATGGAAGGGGGACCATAAAAGGGATCGATAAGTAGATCCCTCCGATCAGTTGGCTTAACGAAACCCTTTGAAGGAGGGGATCTTGATCTCGATCGATGCTAATCTTGGGATGGCTTATCCCTATCACCTCTATATTGATTACCCCAATCCTAACCAAAGCAATAACTGGAATTATAATACTCTCCACTACCACCTTGATGATTAAAGCTAGAGCGTGAACCAGAAGATTGGTTCTGTAAATCCCGAAGGGAATCAAACATGTTCCTTTTCTTCACCATCGTTTCTGCAAAGGAAAACAGGAGTCAGTCAACTTTAAGCATTAAAAAGCACTAGTCAAGCATAATACAATGTTGAGGGGTGCAAGTGTGTGTAACTGTCCTTGTGTTACCTCCTAACAAACCAGGTGCAGGAACTTTGCTTATTGGAGTAACTTCCCCTTTATAAGTTGGAATCTTAGTGTCAGTTCTGGCGGTACACTTCGACCCCTTGATGCATACGTCAATAAAGTGAAAAGCATCAAGGTCATGCAAAATTGGTAGACCAGATAAAGAATCAAGCAGCATATTTGAACGCTTTGATGGTTGAGAGGAAGATTTATCTTGAACAACCTTAGGAGCCATCGACGACTTGAGTTGATAATAAAGATGACTTTTTGGAAATATATGAACAAATATTTTCTTTTTTTCCCCTATCGGGAACTGAGGGTTGTGAGGTCTGCAAGGACCTGACCTCGACCCCTAGACCAGATTCGCCATAATAACAACTGGGCACATCGACTTTATCTCCTTTTCCATCAATGTGAGTGAATTCTTGAGTACCCATGGCTGACGCCATAACGGGATCGATTCGATTATCCCATTGACCGACTACAGCCCATGGTCTTATCCCTGTAGTTTGTGTGACTTTAGTTAGCCCTACACTGATGCCCACTTCTATCAAAAAAGTAACGAGACGCTCGTCCATAAGAAGATATTCGATGTTCCTGTCTTCAAGCAATGCATTTTTTAGAGTTGTGACCGCCTCCTCATAAAGATTACCGCTGGCTCGAGTGACGGTGCTTGTAAAAGGAGTTACTTTGTCAGGAATACGACCTGAATATCGATTTTCCACACTATTATAAAGATAGTGGATAACACTTACGTTTTTCTAGCCATTGTCAAGTGAAACCGGTGGACAACGGTCGAAGAACCACTCGCTTTTAAAGGTGCTTAATTTGTTCCATGCGCCAGTTAGAATCTGACACCTCTTTGCCAACTCAAGAAATGTTAATGAAAGACTCCATGTCCTTTGCTTGAAAGAGAATATGAACAAAATACCATTGATGGTTAGAGGACAATGCAAAACCTCCATGAATACCATATAAGTACAATTGAGAAGAGCGTAGTCGTTCCAGATGAAGCTACGTTGGAGCTATCCTTAAATAATGGAGAATTTATGGATGTATGAGTCAAATGGCGGGATGCATCCGATCAAGCCCATAAACTTGTTGCATGCCGTATATCCTTCTGGGGGTCTATGAGCCCTATCATCCCATGATGGAACCAACATATCGTCAAAAGGAATTATGTGCCTTATGTAGATTCGGCGAAGAGCATCTTCCTTAACTTTAGAGGCTACGGAATCAGCAGGGTTCTCCAAAATAACTACATCCTCTAGAGTGTCAGAAGTAGGATTGAAAACTTCTGGTGGAAGGATGTGAACTACATCAGAAAGATCAAATTGAGGGCCTGGGTTTTCCACTTGCTCCGAATAATGACTAGAGGATGGAATATCTAACTCAGTTGCAGAACTTGATTCCACGTTAGGATTATCCGTTTGAGAATATGATCCAACTGGCATAGCTGCAAGACGCCCAGAACATCTAGAACCCATTCTATTAAACTTAGTAAAATCATGATTAGATAAAGTAACTTGTAACCCTCAATGCATAGTGCATGCTAATGTGGTGTGGTAAAGTATTATGTAATGTCATAATAAGTTGTACGAAACTAATGATGGAAAAGATGACGAGACTTCGAGGTTCGACTGGAGAGACCGTCATTCTTGACCGTCTTAGCCGTATCTCTATGTCATTAGGTAATAACACATTTTAAGTTTCATGATTGATTTTCAACCAGTAATAGTTCGATATTTATGTTCAGATCACTGATGAGCTTCAAGAAAGTGGTCAAAGGAATTGATTCAGAGTATGCAGTTCAAATCCAATATGAGTTATATACGTTCACTTAAATATGCAAGGCTGAAGCTCATCTTTAAAGTCAAGCTCATTTGTTTGGATTCCGTTTTTTTAAAGTCAAGCTCATTTGTTTGGATTCCATTTTTGAATTTTGATAGCCAATAACCACCCGTTCAACCATGTCAAACATGCCGATCGTTCACCCTATTCATTTAATTGGATCGTTCGCATCACCCAGTAGTCAGATCGTTCAGTCACTATACTCCTACCGATCATTCCTAAACTCAGTCAATACCGATCGTTCACAACTGTCCATGTTCATCGATCATACTCCATAACCTTCCATATTGATCATTATCTCCATGCCATCAGTCGGTCGTACCACTCTATCCTTTCCACCTCAAAACCCTCCAACTCTAAAGCATCACCGATCTTTTATAGACGATCCTTAAGCACCCAAACTTGAATGTCACTCCATAACGATTGGTGCATCATCACCCTCATCCACTCCAGAGTTGTCTAACTCCAAGGTTTTACCCAACATCCAAGAACGATAATCATGCATCGATTCGTATCATTTTCTTTACTCAACAATTTCATCTTTTACAATTCCCATCCTCTCCAACTTGATTCAGATCGAGCGACTTCCCCAACTAAACTAACCTACACGAGATTCTCAACGCTCAAAGTCTCGTACTCAAATTACAAATTTTATATGGATTGATCTATCTGAATTGAAGTCAAGAGAGGAGAAATGGATTCAAATTTGAAGTCGAGTGAGACCTGGAGGAACTAGAATAATGATGATTCGTGAGGAGGAATTGATTTATAAAATCTGATCATTGTTGGATCGGTAAGGGAAGGAGATGGAGTAGTTCGTGTATTCTTCTTTAATGTAAAATGGAAATGATGCGAAGTGAATGAGGGAAGAAAAGGAAGTGACTAAGTTTGGTGGCTTGTATATGAAGAGCATATGCCGATCGTTCCATGCCTATTTGAAGTCACGATCGATTAAGTTGCATGCTCTGTACCGATCGTTCCACTAAGGTTCAACACTGATCATTTTAAACAAAGCCCATGAATGATCAAGCAAAAAAGGGGAACAACGATCAGTAGATAGAATTTTTATCATAGGAATGTAAATATATAAACAAGAATAACGATCGGCAAGGATTATTTATAAATATTTCAAAACTTTACAATGACCCATGGATGTGTAACCGTGATCGGGAGTCAGGTATGAACACGTATACGTGTTAGTATATGTTTCAAAATTAATTTTATTGAAATCGATAAAAATTGAATGTTCACCTGAAATCAAACGGAGAAAAATTAAAATCAAGTTGTTGAAGCCTAGAAGTCGCTAGAAACAAAACAAGTTAATCACCAACAAGTTGTGATCCCATATTTGTACTGTTGGAAATCGACAAATCTTCATAATGAATAAGGAAATTATGACCCGCGATAGGAAAACAACTCAATGGAAGGATAACGACTATTCGATAAACCGGATGGATTTCTTTCCGACGATTCTAGCTTGCGACAATTCAAAGCACATCATGTTTGAAACAAAATGTACATTGGAGGGCAAATATTATCCTGCCTTTTGGCAAGGCCATGATGTCATTGACTTGGCTAGGAATAGATGGTTATTAACCTTAAGAATAAATTATATACGACACTGTGGACGATGGTCGGGAAAATTCGGATAGGGTCCGATTGTGGTGCAGTCATTATAGAGTGACTAACATAGCCCCGTGAAGTTACATGTCAAATTTTATGACGATCAGAGTTCATACGCTTGAATTACGGACAAAGCAAATGTAGAGACCCATTTTTTCATACCCTTTGAATCGACAATAAACCACACATGTCCTACTCAAATTGCACGAATAAGCGGATCATTTAGGGTGGAAAGAAAATAAAGATAGAACGGAATCTCATATGAATGGAATAACATATATTATTTCAATAATAATCTTTACAGTGGAAAATTTTAAAATATAATATCAGCCTAACTTAGATTCAGCCTGGATAGCTATAAACCTCTATCCTTACAAATGATGAAAACAACAAAAAAAATGCAATAGATGTAGCGGATAATAGAATACGTCCATACGATGAGATGAAGATCTCTAGCTCTCCTTTGGAAACTCAAAGCGTCTTCAACTCAATCTGAAATTATAAGGATCTGACCCGAGTATTAAAAATACCCGAATCAGGCTCGTTAAACGAACGTAAGATACTCGAAATTTTAAATGCATAGAGCATGAGGATATTCTCAAAACCTTTGAAAAAAAGAGTATCTCATAAGACCACGCCCACATATAAATACGGACGGGTTTTTACCTTATGATAACCAAAACACTTTTATACCAAAATACACTTGATATTATTTTTAATTACATTCTTTTGAAAAACATCTTTCAAATAAACTTATTCAAATAAGGTATCAATATCTGGACTAAGTCTAAGGTAATATATCCATACTGGGTCAACGGAATATACCCAACGAAATATAAGATACATAAAGGGGTAGCCGAAGTGTTTGTAAGTCATTATGGCTATTTTGGGAATACAATCAAAACCGTAAAGCTCGTATTGGGATTTGATTTCCAACATGATGGGGAACCAGTGGAAAGATCAATCTATATCTACGGCTTATGTCCAAGACTCGGACGCCTTTATACAAAAACACAAATGGCTAAAAGGGGATACAATCTACGAATAATATCCAAGGACTCGGACTTCGTGCATCCTTACCATAAGGCCCAGACGTATCTGCTATATAGGGCTTAGAATATCTGATAACCTAAATCACTACTATCTGAAATGCGAGCATACATCCGACCACATAGAATGCTATCATAATCAGTGTGTGAGGCTCGCAAGGCTACACTAAATTTCTTCAAAGCCATGCTTTTCATACAAAACCACGCTTTTGATCATAACAGATTCCACTTTGATCCCACGCCGCCATTCCTTTGATCACTATATGGCTCCCATAAGCATACAACCTCTAAGCTTGTTTTTCTTAGTGGAGGGTGTTAAACTAAGAGAAGTTTCCTTCTCCACCACCAAGCAGATGTACATTTTTAAAAGTCAAATGTTGTGTCTCAGAAATGCAATGTCAGACATTCGTCCTACAAGTCCGTTCTAAGGTATCCTTCTTTTCAAAGGTTTTGATCGCATTGCCATGATCTATGCATTTAAAATTTCGAGTATCTCATGCTGGTTTATCAAGCATGATCCGTGTATTTTTAATACTCGAGTCAGATCCGAGTAGTTTCAGGTTGAGTTGAAGACACTTAGAGTTTCTAGAGGAGGATGGAGATCTTCATCATCTTATGGACGTATTCTATTATCTACTACATTTATTGCATTTTTTTTGTTATTTTCAGCATTTGTAAGGATAGAGATTTATAACTGTCCAGGTTGAATATGTTAGGCTCTAATATTGTATTTTAAAATTTTCCACTGTAAAGATTATTATTGAAATAATATATGTTATTTCATTCATGTGAGATTTTGTTCTATCTTTATTTTCTTTCTATAATTAATGATCCGCTAATTCGTGCAATTTGAGTTGGACAAGTGTGGTTTATTGTCGATTCGAAGGGTACGAAAAAACGGGTCGTTATATTTGGTATCAGAGCTGAAGGTTAAGCGGGGACCTTGGCTTTGGTGGGGTAAAGACTCATCAGAGATAAGGTTAGTAATACCCTAGGATGAGTGACTCATTAGAGATAGGTTAGTAACACCCTAGAATGAGTTTGAGTGAATTATATATGAGTGCGTATTTGTTAATAACTAGTAAAAATTTTTGTGTTGATTTATCTGTTGAGCGATTTATGGATTCTGAATGATCTGCCTAACCACTATTATCGATAAGGGTTCCTAAACATTTAACCAAGGTGAATCAACACATTGATTTTGAAAATTTTTGGTAAATGAAATAATTTTACCTAGGATTATATTTTGAATATAAAGTATATATTTTGAAAAGTTATATAGTTAGAAATCAGGATTAGTGAAATTTAAATATGAACATCTTGTTATTATAATTTCACAGATTGACTATAAGATGTTTCATAAAAAAATCGATAAGTAAGAAATCTAATAAGGCAATTAAGATCTTTAATATTTTGTAACGACCCAGAATTTCTGTCATTTGAAATTCAAATATTTAATTGATTTTAAATATCAACTAGTAAAATTTGTAAGTCGAATAATTTATTATTCGAATATCTAGATTTAATTGGATAATTAAATCGATAATTTAATATTTGGAATTACAGGAAAATTTAGAATTTGGGTTTAATGTGATTAAAAATGATTTATGAAGTTATATTAAATCATATTGGAGTTAGAGCAATGTTTGTGAACTTTCAAAATTGAATTAAAAGTTAATTTGTGAAAATTGAATATTTTAATATTTAATTGATGAGTTAAAATAGCCATTTTTCAAACAGTCTCGGATTTCAACGAAACTAGTTTCATCAGATCCGTAATGTCAAATTACTGTGAGGTTTCAAATTTCGCGTCAATCGGATTTACCGTTTGTCCGGGGCAAGCCAAAACGCATAGAAATTAGTTTAAATCGATTTAATTTAAAATTGATCGTTTATTGCCATAACTCGCACAGATGATCGAATTGGGTTTCGAAACAGGTTCCTTTGTGTTTGTAATGCAGGGTAAACCCTAGAAACGTCAGCCGGCAAGCTTCGTTTGGAGTTCGAAAATTTTTGGGGTGAATAATGTTTGCAAATTTTCTATAAAAGGCCCTCCTTTGTCACAAATTACAACACAACCCAAAACCCTAGTTATAGCTGCCAGTATAATGTTAATGGCCGAAATTGTTCACTTCTTTCTCCTCAATCTTCTTCAAATCCATACTTCAATTCGAGAAACTCCCAACTACAAACTTGTAGATCACAACGAGATCTACCCATCCAATGGCTATGATCGAAATCGGGGTGGTAGATTGACGACAATATGCATTCAAACGTCGTGCGTTCATTCTCGTTTTTCCATGCATAGGTAGGGCTGAGCTTCAATTACTTCTGGCCGATGGTGGTGCTTGGGTAGAGCTTCGATGTGGTGGTGTTCGATCGCCTTCGAGTTGCCTAGGATGGTTGCGAAAATTGGGTAGTTGGTGGCGGCAATGGGTTGACTCGCGTGCGTTTATAACCTGGAACGAATTTGGGGAAGGAGTGTAAAACGCGGCCATGATTTATTGTAGGGGACGGATGGATATGATTGTGAGGTTAAAATTGAAAATAAAGTTGTAAATTAAATTATATTATAATGTGCACAATCTTTAAAATACCATAACTTGTTCATACGAGGTCGAAAACGCACGAAACAAATTGTGTCGGGTTCGTATGGACGAACACTACGCAATGGAACTAGTTTGGGGTCGTTTGGAGCTAGTGAAAATTTCAGGTAAAATAAAACGCATGTTTAATTTTATTCGAAATAAAACGCTACAACTGTTATCGGAAACTCAAGGTGAGAACTTCTCACTCAATGGAATTGTTTCGATTTAAATTTTAAATAGTTAAATTTAAAATTGCTTGATTGTGTGATTGGATGATAATTATTATCTATTGTATTGAAATAGACTCTATACGCCGTATATTAAGCGGATGTTATTTATTAAAAACATATACCGCGATAATTCCAACTTGTATGGAATTGGTATTATATATGTACTTGGGGTTGATTTTCCCGCATTATATAGCGGATGAGACCCTATTGCGCCGCATAATAGCGGATAGTATTTTATAAATCCCATATACCACAATATTCCATTTTGAAGCGGAATTGATATTGTGTTAACATCTTTGGATGCAGGAAAACAGGTTGGAGGGATCCGACTGGATTCCTCAAACATTTGAATTTGTTTCAATGTTTTGTGTTGATCTATTTATTGATCTATTTATAATCTATGTGATTGTCTTTGTGATTGAAATCGTTAAAGGCTAAATTTTAGCCGAATATATTTTTGGTATCTATAGATGCCAAAAATAAATAAAATTTGATTTTTGAAAATTTAAGTTGAGAATTCATAATAAAATTTAATTTTGGAATTGATTCATTTTAAATAAATAAACGTTGAAATTTTTATGTTGTAAAAATTGTGATTTTGGTGAAATATAACCGAAAGGTGATTTTTTTGAAATAAGTAGCTGATTAATTTATAAAATGGTTTAAATTGGGATTTTTGAATTATTATAAATGGTTTATGTAAAAGATTTATAAAATCGATATTTATAAACTAAAATATTGGAATTATAAAACGAATTTTTATAAGTGTTAAAATAAAGTATAAATGGATTTCATAAGTGGATGAAATCGATAGATTTATAAATTGGCAAGTTATAAAATGAATAGGTTTTGTAAAACAAAAGATTTATAAGTAATTAACTTATAAATTGAATTTTGGCGTGTAAATGGAATATGAATAGAATTTGTTAATAAAGTGATTTTATAAGTGAGGTTGTTATAAAGTATAAATGGAATTTATAAACGCTGTTTTATAAATACGAAATTGACTTATTTTGATCAGTTTAATTTTTATAACTTAATAAAGGAGATATATCCCCGATTTTGGGACAGTGGAAATCCTTTAAATAAAATATGTAGAAATTGAATTCGGTTAACGAAGTATATTCACGATTTTGGACGGTGAATAATATATTAAAGAGATATTTTGGGAAAGTGATATTTTAAATAGAATTAAAACGATGTTAACGCTAAAATTTGAACGCTAACACCCCGGTGTATGAGTTGTAGTTGTGAAAGCACCACCCGATAGCTCGGGAACAGATTACAAGCAGATAATAGCAGAAAAGCGGTAAACAACAACAATTTTATAGTGGTTCGGCTTAAGGGTATAGCCTACGTCCACTTTAAGTACTTTTATTAATATTCTCGTTACAAGCTGATACAATTCTTCCCAAGTACAATACACTTTGAATTACAAGAGACTTAGAACAAGTAGCCTAAACTTCGATGAAGATGAGAGTTTTCGAATCCATGTTGGATGTATGTGATCTCTTCTTGAAGTTGTTTGTAGCGTTCTTAGTGTCTTGAGAGCTTCAAGTGTTAAATTGGTTCGGAATGCAGCAGAGTATCGGCGCTTGAAGAGAGTGAGCCCGAAAAGTCCTTTGAATGTTGGAGGTGGCCTTGTATTTATAGGTGTTTTCAGCCTTAAGTCGTGAGTCGTACCCGGCTCATGCCTGACTCGTGGCCGAGTCAAATTAGGTCGTGGCCGACTCATAGAATCATCCCTTCACTCCTCCAATGCTTACTCCTCTGCTGGATTTTATGACAAGTCATGAGTCGTGTCCGAGTCAATCTTCCTTGGCATAGACATTGTGGCAATGGGTTACGACTTAACGACTTTAAGTCGTGGGCGAGTCATGGTGAGTCGTCTCATGTTAACTCAAGGCCGAACTACTGGCTTGGTCCAAAGAGATAAGTCGTTCTCGAGTCAACCGAACATAACTCCTTTTATGCTAGCATAAGTCGTATACGACTCATCACGGCCGTAGCTAGTCAACGAGTTATCTCATTTCAGTATGGTTTTGAACTTGTCCCTGAAGCCTTAGGTCGTATCACCCTTTAAGTCGTAAACCTTCATGAGTCGTTAATGTCTTACCTTGCTGGCCTTCCTTACCCGTCAGATCCCCTGAGTCGTACAATCTCTCCTTGAGTCCTTTAAGTCGCCTTGGACTTTAGGTCGTTAACTCGTTGAGTCGAGGACTAGATGAGTCGCTGAGGTTGTTGAGCCGGGGTCTTGCTGAGTCGGCCTTTTCTTACGAACCGCTAATCCCTTGAGTCGTATATCCAATGAGTCGGTAAGGACCTTAAGTGGATGAGTCGGGACCAGATGTGTCGGTCCTAGATGAGTCGGATCTAGATAGATGAGTCGTTCTTCCCTCTACATGGATGAGTCGGTATTAGTTGAGTAAATGAGTCGGTCCAAGTTTCAGCGGGGTTAACATTTGCCCCTCGAAGCACGCGCCTAAGTCGTAGGTCGCGTGCTTCGACTTATCTTAACCCGCATGTGCCGACTCATGTCCTACTACCTTAGTACAAAAGGCATGAATCGTTACTTTCATCTTCTTCTTTTCATACCAATCTCCTAAATCGCTTCTGCCATTAACACTTCTTCGAGCTTCCCAAGACGATTTCAACTCAATCCACCTTCAATTTTTTCGGGCATCATACTACGTAAGCAATCCTGCTTTCCTTCCGATTGTCGATCATCACTGGCTCATTCGTTTAATTTTCCACTCCCGGTTCGTTCCTTCGAGCTTTACGAGTTTGGTTGGATTGATCGCCGATGAATTTGGGCTTGCCTGATTTGTCTTGTGGCGATTCGTCATTCGAGGCGATTCTGTATCGTAATAGGATTAAAGTTGTTATTTTTGGAGATGCCATTGGGTTAACGGGTTATGGGTTAGGATTTGGAAATGGGACTTGGAGATCTTCTTGCTGCTTAGAACTAGAGTTTTTTCTTTTCACCACGACTCACGATTCAGAGCGCTGCCGACTCAAAACACCAACGACCCAAAATTAAATCGACTCATCCTAGCTTGCCCCCCAATCCTTAGGTCGTGGACGAGCTAGCCAGAGAACCGATGATTTGTCTTGAACCGTAGGAAAAACTCTTGAGTTGTTGGCGAGTTAGCACTTAAGGCGCTGCCGAGTTAGCATTCGAGTTGTGTATAATTTAGCTCTTGAGTCGTCTACGACCTAGCACTTGAGTCGTCTACGACTTAGCACTTAAGTCGTCTACGACTTAGCACTTCTAAACTCTGCTTGAACTTTGAACTGCTGCTTGAATTTCAAACTGTTGAATTTTGCTGCATTCTTTTACAGATTACTTTGACTTGTAGGTTAACAATCTGTTTAATATGATATTTACAGAAAATTGGGACGAATATACTGCCATCGACCGCCCACATCAAATGACAGATTAGTTAATAACAGATAATTAACTTAAATAAATTGTGTGAACGAAGTGCTATCGATTTCAAGTAGAATATTAAAGCAACACTGAAATAGTCAATTGAAACTGACCAGCCTGCACTAATATTATGCTTGAACTTTAAATTAACAAGTTCTGAAATTACCGTAGTCGATCAATCGTCGACCAGTTTAATTCCAGTTATATTTACTTGTTATTTTTATCAGTTTTGCACGACACTTCACACTTTTAGGAAACGTGCACCTTCATATTTGAATATCCAGTTGCTTGTGTAGAATGACATCTCAGGAAGAAGATGCAACAGTTCAGACGGGAGAGGCAACTGTTCTTCCGGCTCCACTAGTTAATCCTCCCGAAAGAGTCCCTACCACACTATCATACAAAGTTTTTCGCCAGTTGTGTGCTCAGTTTGGCATTGCTGAATCAGATGCCATTCTTCCTGAGAGAAGTAACACTGCTGACATAGCACCTTCTGGCTTTGTGACAGTTAACCGACAAATGTGCCTAAGTGGGGGCGTTCCTCCTTTCAACGACTTTTTCCAACAACTTCTTCATCAATTGGCCATTGCTCCATCCCAGCTACACCCCAACGGCTACGCCATTCTAATGGGGTTGTGTGTGCTATTTAGGAGAACACTTGATCGACTTCCGAGCTTTGATGAAATTTGTTACTTATGCTCCTTTACCCGGACCAAAGATCATCCTTCTATTACTGTTGTGAGAAGCGCCCGAAACCGCAAATTAATTGTTGGCCTTCCTGACACTGCTCACGGGTTTCTAACCCAGTTCTTCTTCGTTCGTTGCCCCCCGGGGTTTTATGCTGTGTGGAGGGAAGGAAGTAA
Source organism: Allium cepa (assembly GCA_030765085.1). Taxonomy (NCBI): domain Eukaryota; kingdom Viridiplantae; phylum Streptophyta; class Magnoliopsida; order Asparagales; family Amaryllidaceae; genus Allium; species Allium cepa. The sequence continues at coordinate 275,364,287 of CM060943.1, read as the reverse complement.
GATCATCCATCCTTACTTCGTTTGTTATCTGGCCTTTGTGAGACTGACCTGCTAAGTGTTAACTCTGCTTCTTTTTATTTTCAGCGCTGCCTCCTCCCTCTAGGAATCCCAGTCACAAGTCGACTTTTGAGAGGCTTAAGGCCGTGCCGGTTGAGGAGAGAGATATTCAATTTCTGTTGAAAGACGAATTTTTGCATCAGTACGGACTTTTGCATACTTCTCGTTCTACGCGTCCTCATGAAATTCCAGACTCCCCAGCTAGAGTGTTGGATGCCTCAGTTTCTACTAGCACATCCATATCAAAAGGACCTGCTCCTGAGGCTTCGCTAGTGAAGTGTTCCACTTCTGTTGATGCTGCGGGGCCATCTGACAAACTTGCCGCGGTTATCGAGGAAGAAGAGCCTCAGGGATCTTCCCATCATTCACAAGAATCTGGTGAAAAAGCTGAGAAATCCAGTCCTGTTAAGCAGAGCAGGGACGATACTTTCGAAGGACTGAGCGACCTTTTTGCTACTTCACAAGAGATCTTTAAAGACGATCCTATCACTGCCGGGATTTCTTCTTCAGTAGTTGAAGCTACTTCTACTTTGCAACAGTCGCCGTCGACTCAAGAGTTGACGCTAACTATTACACCCACAACTACTCCCCAATTAAAGAGTGGTTCGTAGATTGATGCACGTAGTTTGCACATTACACACACTTAGAATTCCTGGCACTTTTATGCTCTCTTTCTTTTTAACATTTGAAAGATTCTCAAGTTTTGTTTCTTTTTTTAAAATTTTAGGTTTTCCAATGAGGCGAGGCAGCTCGTACTATAATGACTTTCAGCGATATGGGAAACGCAGCCAGTATGGCTATCAATCCTATCCTCCTGTTCATAGAGAGACTGATGAAGAAAGGGCTGCCCGGAAGGCTCGGGAAAGACGTGATTATGAAGAACGCTTTGGAAGACCAGATAGTCGACATGATTCCTCCCACAGAGAGAGTGACTCCCTTAAATGCAAATCTCATGATGATAGAGGGAAGAGTCACACAACTGATGACTCGAGCAAACGAGCCAAAGTTATTGAGGAGCCAATGCCTGCGCCTTCAGAGAAGATTACTGCTCCTACTTCTTCTCAATCTCCTGCCCCTTCCCCTACTGATATCCAAGCAATCATCAATAGGCCATCTTACTAAGTTGGACCAGGTCCAGCCACTCTTCAACGCCGATTTCCTAATTGGTGTTTAAAAGGAGTTCGCTTTGACCTCGATCTAGTTCCCATAGATAAAAGTGCTATGTTACGGAACCTTGATGCAGTCAGAACCGATATTGAGAGGATGTCATCTTGGCAGAAACTCGTTGATGAGCTCCAAAGGGTGAATAGGGCCAATCTCGAAGCTATGCTTACCATGGAGAACGACAAAACTGAATGGCAAAAGATCCTTAAACAGCATGATGCAGAAATGAGGAGTATTGCCGATTATAATGAGAAACTTGAGGCAGAAGTTGGGAAACTTAAAGAGGAGCTTGCTACTTCTTCCACTTCTTATTCTCAAAGGGAGAGTGTGCTTCTTCAACAGGTGCGGGATGCTCATGCCGCGCAAAGGGATGCTGAGGCCAAGGCTGATGGGTTGGAGCAGATTATAGAGGGCAACCGTACTGATATTACTCAGTTACGAGGACAAACTGGCCTTCAGGCTGCAGAGATTGAAAAATTGAAAGCCCAGTTATCCAAAGTCGAGAGAGAGCGGGATGAGGCTGTTGCGGGTAGAATTGCAGCTGAAGAGGCCCATGAAGCCACCAAAGCTGATATTGGCTCGACACTATTTGATTTCTACTTGCATTGTATATTAGGGCGTGGCAGTCTTGCATTCCTGGGCCCTAAGTATGAGATTACCCTGGCCGAAGTGTGGGAGGCCGCACTAGATATGTTTAAAGGGGCCGGATACACTGAAGAGGAGTTGGAGGTGCACTACTTAGACTTTGAGGCTCGCGCAGCCCTTGCCAGAGGGAAGGAGCAACTTGCCAGATCGCGGGTTGAAATAGTGGGGGAAGAGCATCAAGAAAAAGAAACAAATTTGACTGCTCCTGTCCCTCCTTCAACTTCGGCCGATGCTGGCATTATTGGCTCTAGCTCTTATGTACCGATCCCTGCTCAAACTGATACCGGGGCCAAAATTACTCAAGCCACAGATGAATCGCAAGAGAGTGCTGAAGCTACGGACTATGAAATTGACGTAATAAAGACAACTTCTGCAGGTAATTCCACTGTAAATTTCGCTCAAGTGGATTGCTCATTTATTTCACATGGGTTTAATGAGCTCCTTGACTATTTTCTCAATCTTGATGAGCCTTCATCTCCTCTCTTTACTGACTTTAACCTCTTTTCTTCTGTAGAGAAAGTATCAAGCACCGCTCAGATTTCTCCTCCTCCGGTTATCCCTCCTCCGTCACCCTAGGTGGCTCCTTCTCCTGCTTCACAGCCCGGGTCGCAAGAGGAACAAATAGAGGCCCTTCATGGTTTAGACGATCCCATCGCTTCGCAAGAGCATAGAGACGAGGGACTTGAGGGAGGTGAGATATCTCCGGAGCGGACTCCTTCTGATGACATAACTTTGTCTAAACTTGTCACTCCAGGAAGTGAGTCTTCCTCAAAGAGGAGGAAAAAGCACGGAACGTCAAAGAGGAGGGGGAAGATAATCACTTTTACTGAAGAGGAGCCAGAAGTTGGACCAGCTGCGCCTACCCTTCCTTCTTCCCTTGTGCCAACTGACCGACCTGAAAAGCTAATCATTCGGCCGGGAAAAGGGTCCAAAGGTAGTAAAAAGAAGTGAAGATTTTAGCTTTTTGCCTTTTGTATGTACTGGTCGAGAATTGTGCGGGTACCGGCCCCCGCTTTTCTTTATTTTGAAACCTGTACCTGCATTTCAATTGAATAAAATGATCCTTTGTTTGTACATACTTCTGTTTGAATTTGAGAATGCATTTATTATTCATTTTTGCACAAGTTTATTTATATGATATTGCAGCGGACTTATGGTATGTTGTTTGAGTATTACTTTACTGATGCAGCTATACTATTATACCATGTTGCCCCCATACCTTAAGCTTGCTGCAATATTTTATACTTCGAGGGGACTTGCACTCTTATTTGCTAAAGAATAATTATTTTATTCTTTAAAGAAAATTTTTGTAGAGTACAACTCCCTTCGTATAAGTTTCTACGCTTTGTCGTTCGAAGAAATCACTTTTTTCTTTTGCTTATGTGCATATTTTACCAAGTGAATTCTTCTATGTGGTAAAGCGGACCTCTGAAGGGTACTTTAACTTCTTTTCCTTCTTTTTTTTTTTTTAAGATCATTTTCCAGAGTAGGTAAATTACTCTTCCTTTGAAAGTTAAAGTACGCTTTTGATGAGGATTTTTTTTTTAATATACAAAGTTGTACCTCTGAGGAGGGATTTTTCACGTTTCAACACTTGGAAGTTTTATTTCAATCTCGGTGAAACGTGTACCTCCAAAGAGTTGTGCCTTTGAAGAAAGCCTTTTCACGTTTCAACACTTGGAAGTTTTATTTCAATCCTGGTGAAACGTGGGCTTCCGAAGAGGTCTTTCTTCTTGATTGTGCCTTCGAAGAGGTCTTTCCTTTGAATTGTGTCCCCGGGAGGGGGTTGTACCTCTAAGGAGGGATTTTTCAGGTTTCAACACTTGGAAGTTTTATTTCAATCTTGGTGAAAGGTGTACCTCCAAAGAGTTGTGCCTTCGAAGAAAGCCTTTCCACGTTTCAACACTTGGAAGTTTTATTTCAATCTCGGTGAAACGTGGGCTTTCAGGAAGGTCTCTATTTTGTTTTTGCATTTCAACTTTGGTGAAGTGAAATTCCGAAGAGCGGTTGTTACACTTCAACTCCTGGCGAAATGTGCCTCCGAAGAGGGCTTTTATTTTGTTTACATTTCAACTCTGGTGAAGTGAAATTCCGAAGAGCGGTTGTTACGCTTCAACTCCTGGCGAAATGTGCCTCCGAAGAGGGCTTTTATTTTGTTTACATTTCAACTCTGGTGAAGTGAAATCCCGAAGAGCGGTCATAACGCTTCAACTCCTGGTGAAATGGGCCTCCGAAGAGGGCTTTTATTTTGTTTGCATTTCAACTCTGGTGAAGTGAAATCCCGAAGAACGGTCATAACACTTCAACTCCTGGTGAAATGTGCCTCAGAGAGGGTTTTCATCGCCTGGAAGTTACTCTCTCATGGTTGGAGGGTCATGACTCCTCCAATCTTTTTTTGTTGAGTAGAGAACTTTCTTTTTTGTGGCGGATGACCCATTAGAGGTCTTTATCCTCCGAAGAGTTGTGTCTCCGAAGAGGACTTGTGCTGCCGATGATGGCTTTGGTTGTTCCTCTGTTCACTTGCTTATGCCTTTTCAATGATCCTCTGCCCCCCCCCCTTTTTTTTTTTTTTTTTTTTACAAGTAACTTGTTTAATCCAAGAAGTGCGCTTCATTGTCAGGCAATTTCGTGAGAACGAGCACTAGCTTCTTAATTGGACGTTTGTTTGTTCAAACGATCTCAATTTATTAGCAAAGATCCGTTTCTGTCGAAATCATAGGCCGTTCAATTGAAGTACTTCCTATCTAGGATTTGAATTCAGGGCTTTTGTGACTTGAAATTTGGCGAGAATCACTTGGTCTTTTTATGTGCAAGTTTCACTTCCATTGTCTGCAAAAATTTAAATCGACATTTCAGCAATACATTCTATGTACTTTTTATATTGAAAGTAAAGCAAACATGTAATAATAATAAGGAACACAAGATTTATAGTGGTTCGGCCAGGAAATTGGGCCTACATCCACTTTATATTCTTTCATTATTTACTTGCATCAGTTTTACAATTGCTTTCAATTACAAGAATCATACATTCATAACTCTTTTTACAATATTTCAACAAAATTTTCAAGTAAAGTATGGACGCAAATGGTTGCTGTTCCATGCCCTTGGAATTTGATCTCCTTCAACAGTGGTGAGTTTGAATGTGCCGTCAAGAAGCTTCTGACCTATTACATATGGTCCTTCCCAATTTGGCCCAAACACACCTGTCGCTGTCATAATTCTTTTCAGGACTAGGTCTCCAATCTCAAAGCTGCGTTGGCGAAATTTGGATTTGAAATGTCTGGCTATTCTTTGCTGATGAGCTGCAATTCTGAGATTAGCCTCATCTCTTTTTTCATCAAGGAGATCTAGCGCTTCAAGCTGTAGCTTTTCGTTTTCTGCTTGATTGAAATGGATTCTTCTGTGTGAAGGGACTTCTATTTCTACCGGAATCATTGCCTCTGACCCGTATGCCAATGAAAACGGGGTGTGCCCAGTCGCAGTTTTGTGAGTGGTTCTGTATGCCCATAGTGCCAGTGGTAGCTTATCGACCCAACCACCTTTTCCTCTTTCAAGTTGCTTCTTGATGGTTGACTTAATAATTTTGTTCACGGCTTCCACCTGCCCGTTTGCCTGCGGATGAGCTACTGCTGAGAAGCTTTTCCGGATTTTGAATCGCTTGCAAAAATCTTGGAATTCTTCACTTTCAAACTGAGTTCCATTGTCTGTAATTATTTTTTGAGGCACACCGTATCTGCAAATGATGTTTTTAGTCACAAAACTTATCATCTTCTTTGAGGTGATAGTGGCCATGGTTCAGCCTCTGCCCACTTAGTAAAATAATCTACAGCAACAATGGCATATTTAATTCCAGATTTGGCAGTTGGTAACGGTCCTACAAGGTCGATTCCCCATATCGCAAACGGCCATGGACTGACCATCTGTGTGAGTTCAGTGGAAGGAGCTCTAGGAATTTTGGCGAATCTTTGACATCTGTCACATTTTCGGGAATACTCCGCTGCATCTCGATTAATTTCTGGCCAAAAATATCCATACCGGAGAATTTTCTTTGCTAATGTTTGGCCACCTGAATGATCGCCACATTCTCCTCCGTGTACCTCTGCTAAGATTGCTTTAGACTCTTCCCTGGATACACATCGAAGTAATGGCATTGAAAATCCCCGTCTGTATAACCGGCCATCCTGGATTACGTATCGAGAGGCTTTTCTCAGTAGCTTTTGTCGTTCTTTTGAGTTCCCTGGTAAGGATCCATTGAGCAGATATTCTATTATTGGAGTCATCCATGATTCTTGCTCTTGAGACATGCTCATGATCCAATCAATGTCCATCTCATCAATGCTAGGAGTCGACAGGACCTCCACTGGAGTTAGCCCCAGAAATTGAGCTTCGCCTGTGCTCGAATACTTCGCGAGAGAATCTGCTTTCATGTTTTCTTCTCGAGGAATGTGGCTTATCATGTAATGATCGAAATCACCCAGGAGTTCCCAAGCCTTTGACAAGTAGGCGGGCAGATTCCCCCCTTTTGCTTGGAATTCCTTTTTGACTTGGCATACAATAAGCTGAGAATCACTGAATATCTGTAGCGCTCGGATGTTTAATTCTTTAGCAATCCTTAAGCCAGCGATAAGGGCTTCGTATTCTGCTTCATTGTTTGTTGAAGGAAATTCCAATCTTAGTGCATAGCATAATGATCGACCTTCAGGAGTCTCAAGTACAACTCCGGCTCCAGAACAGTAGTCGTTTCTCGCACCATCGACATATAACTTCCACTGGATAGGGGAATTGTCGACCGTTTCTTCCTCACTGTTACCCTTATCTGTAAATTCTGCAATGAAATCCGCTAAAGCTTGTCCATTGATTGCTTTCCGGGGATGATAAGTGATGTCATACTGACTGAGTTCAATATTCCACTTTAGAAGACGACCCGAAGTTTCAGGGCGAAACAGGACTTGCTTTAAAGGTTGATCAGTGAGGACTCTGATAGGGTGAGCTTGAAAATATTGCCTCAATTTCCTAGACGCAATTAGTAAGCAATAGGCGAGTTTTTCCAACTTAGAGTAATTCATCTCTGCCCCAGTGAGTCTTTTGCTGATATAGTAAACTGGATGTTGAATCCTTTTGTCTTCCCGTATCAGCGCTGCACTTAAAGCATGAGATGATACTGCCAAGTATATAAGAAGATCCTCACCATCGCAAGGCCTAGAAAGTATTGGAGGCGTCTCCATATGGCGAATCAATTCATCAAAGGCTTTTTGGCATTCAGGAGTCCAATCGAAGTTTTTCTTTCCTTTCTTTAGGGCGTCAAAGAATGGGATGCATTTATCTGTGGCTTTGGAAATGAACCGACTCAAGGCGGCAACTTTTCCATTGAGACTTTGCAATTCCTTCTTTGTTCTAGGAGCTTTGACTTCTTTCAAGGCAGTAATTTGAGCTGGACTAGCCTCAATGCCCCTAGCGCTGACGATAAACCCTAAGAACTTTCCGGACTCGACCCCAAACGTGCATTTCAGAGGGTTAAGCTTCATTCTGTATTTCCGGAGGACTGCGAACATTTCTGCCGAGTGTTCAATGTGATCCGCTGCTTTCTTAGACTTTACTAACATGTCGTCAACGTAGACTTCCATAGTTTTGCCCAATTGCGGTTTGAACATAGCATTAACAAGTCTTTGGTAGGTTGCCCCTGCATTCTTCAATCCGAAGGGCATAACTCTGTAGCAATAAAGACCAATATCGGTGATAAAGCTCGTGTCCTCCTGATCCGGTTCATGCATCATGATCTGGTTATATCCGGAGTAGGCATCCATGAAAGATAACAATTCATGCCCCGCTGTTCCATCTACCAGTTGATCGATCCTGGGTAAAGGAAAGCAATCTTTGGGGCAGGCCTTGTTCAGATCTGAAAAATCGATGCACACTCTCCATTTTCCATTAGCTTTCTTAACCAGCATAGGATTTGAAACCCAATTCGGATATGTAGATTCTTTGATGAAGTTATTTTCCATGAGTCGAACAATTTCCTCTTTTAATGCTGCTGACCTTTCTGGACCTTGGGTTCTTCTTTTCTGTTTTACTGGTGTAAACTTTGGGTCAATATTCAGAGTGTGTACTGCAACTTCTGGAGATATTCCACACATATCAGCATGAGTCCAAGCGAAGACATCCAGATTTGCTTTCAGGAAAGATATCAAGATATTCTGAATTGACACATTAAGCTGTGAACCCACATTCAACACCTTATTCGAGTCCTTCGGGTCAACAGGTACCGGTACTGTCGTTTCAACCGGCACTACTCTATTCTCCCCTGCACTGGCTTTTCTGGGATCCATCTCTTTCTGTGCCCCGCTATGCTCGCCGGTGCAGGGTCCGCCCCGTAATTGCTACAAGGCTGGCTCTTTGATGCGGACCGGGGCGGCCGCATCCTTTCCCATTTCCCTTTTTCTTGACTCTCGCAACTCTGTCAAATAGCACTCTCGCGCAGCATTTTGATCCCCTTTTATAACTCCTACTCCATTGTCTGTAGGGAATTTAATAGTGAGGCACCACGGGGCTAGGATAGCTTTGAACGCTGCGAGCGTTGGACGACCAAGGAAAGCATTATAAGCAGAAAATTCATCGACAATCACAAATGTTTGCTTGCGGACTACTTTCCTTTCTCCTTCCCCAAGTTCTACAAGCAGATCGATGGTTCCTATTGGTTGCTTTGGCTCCCCAGTGAAGCCAGCGATCTTCTGCGATGAGGCTTGTACATCGACCATAGGGATTTTCATTTGGTCGAATGTCTTCTTGGAGAGGATATTACATGATGCTCCGCAGTCAATGAGAACTCTTCTGACAATGGCCGGCCCGATACCAGCTGAGATGACCAAGGGATCTAGGGTAGGAGCTTCGATACCTGTGGAATCTCTGGCTTTGAAAATAATATCATCACTGAAAGTTTTCTGTTGTTTCAGGGGCGTAGTGTCTTCTAAAACAAAGACGTCTTCTTCGGCTGGAACATATTTCAAAGCCCTGGTATATCTCTCCATCTCACCCCAGCTCTTGCCAGCTGGGTGAGGTCCTCCTGTAATGACATTGATAATGGGCCTTCCAGATTCATGCCCCGTAGCTTTCTCACCTATCCTAGGCTGATGAACAGGAGCCTGTTGCCCCTGACTAGATGAAGCAGGATTGTTGCTATTCTTTTTCACAAATTGCTGCAGTTTGTTTTCCCTTAGCAACTCTTCAATCAGATTTTTCAACTGGCGGCATTCGTCGGTCTCGTGACCGGGTTGATTATGGAAGCGGCAGAACTTCCCACTCTGTATAGCTTTTTTCCCGGTCCTTAGAGGAGGAGGTTTAGGAAAGTCAACAGAATCTTTAATGGCAAGGTAGATACGCTCCGGCGTATCTGATAAAGGAGTATACTCGGATGGCTTGAAGGATCGGGGCTTCTTCAGATTACTCTGTTTCTTCCCATTGTTATTTTCCCTTTTTTGCCCTACAGATTCATTCTTGCGTGGAGCAACAGTGTTATCTTCAGCTTTTTCCGACACTGCCTTTACCGGTACAGGACGGCTTTCCAGGCGTATGAATTCATCTTCCTTTTTGTAGAACTTTTCGAGGGAGGTTGGCTCCTTCATGTTTAGCCATTTCCCAAATTCGCTCGACTTATCAATAGCCCTCATCAGATAAGTCAATATCATTCGCGGTTCAGCATTGTCCACCTCTGCCAGCGCTATATTAAAGCGGTTCAAGAAAGATCTGATAGATTCACCAGGATTCTGTTCTATACTTGACAATGACATGATGTCCTTGGCCTTTGAAGCATATAGTCTGAACTGTTCTTTGAACTTTCGGGTCAAGTCTGAAAACTAATCAATAGATCGGACTGGCAACTTGGTGAACCACAGTAGAGCCACACCTTCAAGGTATACAGGGAAATATCGGCACTTTATCTCGTCAGAGGCTCTGGCACCTGTCATGTGCCAATCATATTTATACAAGAATTCATTCGGATCACTTGTCCCTTTGTAAGCTGGGATAGTTGAAGGGACAAACTTTCTTGGAAATTCCGCCTTTAAGATTTTCTCAGTAAATGGAGTTTTACTTGGGGCGAAACCCCATTCTTTCTCATCTTCAACCCTTTGCATACTTTCTTTCATGATTTGCCGGACCATTCCAGAAAGATACTCCTCATCATGTCGAGTTCCAGATCCACCAACCTCAGGAAGCGTTTGCTCAAAGGGACTGGCAACCCTTTCTGGAGCATTCCTTTCATTAGCATCATGAATGTTGCCAGCATAATTCCTTCCATTACCAGCCGGTTAATTGTTTGCCCCGAGCAAATCATTCAACTTATTCAGAATTAGAGCATTTTGGGCACTCTGAGCCTCTAATTGTGAATTCTGGGCGTTTATCTGCTGGTTCAGCCCTAATATTACAGCATCCAACTCCGCTTTCGTAACCCCAGCAAGCGTAGTGGGTTGATTAGGTACAGGGGAAGCGGATGTTCCCTCTTGAACATTCCCAGATCTGACAGATCTACTCTTCCTTCCAGGAGCCATAATCTCGGACAGACTTCTGGTTTTCAAGGAAATTCTCTCTACAAATCTCTGTGAAGCAATGATGATAATTTTTCCTGAGTTCAATTCTCAGTGAAAGCACCAAAAATGTTAACGCTAAAATTTGAACGCTAACACCCCGGTGTATGAGTTGTAGTTGTGAAAGCACCACCCGATAGCTCGGGAACAGATTACAAGCAGATAATAGCAGAAAAGCGGTAAACAACAACAATTTTATAGTGGTTCGGCTTAAGGGTATAGCCTACGTCCACTTTAAGTACTTTTATTAATATTCTCGTTACAAGCTGATACAATTCTTCCCAAGTACAATACACTTTGAATTACAAGAGACTTAGAACAAGTAGCCTAAACTTTGATGAAGATGAGAGTTTTCGAATCCATGTTGGATGTATGTGATCTCTTCTTGAAGTTGTTTGTAGCGTTCTTAGTGTCTTGAGAGCTTCAAGTGTTAAATTGGTTCGGAATGCAGCAGAGTATCGGCGCTTGAAGAGAGTGAGCCCGAAAAGTCCTTTGAATGTTGGAGGTGGCCTTGTATTTATAGGATTTTCAGCCTTAAGTCGTGAGTCGTACCCGGCTCATGCCTGACTCGTGGCCGAGTCAAATTAGGTCGTGGCCGACTCATAGAATCATCCCTTCGCTCCTCCAATGCTTACTCCTCTGCTGGATTTTATGACAAGTCTTGAGTCGTGTCCGAGTCAATCTTCCTTGGCATAGGCATTGTGGCAATGGGTTACGACTTAACGACTTTAAGTCATGGGCGAGTCATGGTGAGTCGTCTCATGTTAACTCAAGGCCGAACTACTGGCTTGGTCCAAAGAGATAAGTCGTTCTCGAGTCAACCGAACATAACTCCTTTTATGCTAGCATAAGTCGTATACGACTCATCACGGCCGTAGCTAGTCAACGAGTTATCTCATTTCAGTATGGTTTTGAACTTGTCCCTGAAGCCTTAGGTCGTATCACCCTTTAAGTCGTAAACCTTCATGAGTCGTTAATGTCTTACCTTGCTGGCCTTCCTTACCCGTCAGATCCCCTGAGTCGTACAATCTCTCCTTGAGTCCTTTAAGTCGCCTTGGACTTTAGGTCGTTAACTCGTTGAGTCGGGGACTAGATGAGTCGCTGAGGTTGTTGAGCCGGGGTCTTGCTGAGTCGGCCTTTTCTTACGAACCGCTAATCCCTTGAGTCGTATATCCAATGAGTCGGTAAGGACCTTAAGTGGATGAGTCGGGACCAGATGTGTCGGTCCTAGATGAGTCGGATCTAGATAGATGAGTCGTTCTTCCCTTTACATGGATGAGTCGGTATTAGTTGAGTAAATGAGTCGGTCCAAGTTTCAGCGGGGTTAACAAATGATTTAAAGATGTTTTAAATTGTATTAAGTGTCGAAACCATAGATTTCAACATTCATTGTTGAAATAGACGTTTTTGAGAAATAGAAGGAAATTGTGGACTATAACACCGTTGTTATAGTAAATGATTTTCGAAAGGAAATGTTTTGTATAGTATTGGGATTTATATATCTATCTTAATTTCGAATCCCTATACTAGTGATTTTGGGTTGTCGTAACGATGCTTTACGTAACATTCGTTTTGACCCAAATAAATGTGTTTAAGTCAATGTTTTCCTTAAAGAATAAAATTTATACTTAATTGGGATTTAAGTGTATTGAATATTTTCCAAATATTGAATATAAATGGATTTGTGAGTTACTTATTATTAAATAAGTATGGAAATGTTTTCCAATATGAAGTGAATGTTTTGAGATTATACCTTTTAAAGATAAATTGAAAGGGAATAGTTGAAATCGATTTGAAAAATCGTATAAAAAAGGTGAATATTTGGAAATGTAAATTCACTATGGAATTTATAAAGGAAAGGGAAATTTGTTTAAAAATAAACATTGATTTATTTTGAAGTGTGGAAAAAAATTTACGGATTTGGAACGTAAGTTTAAAATAAATCGGTAAGGATTTATTTGATTGATTTCAATGAACCATTTTAAATTGAAAACGGATAAATATTTGGAAGTGTTTCCATTTAAGGAAATTGATTTGAAATTTGTTTTCAAAGATTGAAGGGTGAAAAATTGATTTGAAATTGGTTTTCAAATGGTTGAAGTGTGGAAATTATATCTTGTAAAGATATTTTTGAAAATAAATAATTTGGGAAGATTATTTGAAATTGGGTGATGTTGTGAATATTGATTGATAGTTAAATAACCGACTATCAATATTGACCCTTAAATGGCTATTTGTTGTGAATTGGTTGAAATTGAATGCTACAATTATTTTTAAATTATTGCGCTCGTTATTCGGATTACCCATTCCGAATAGTGATACGGTGTAATGGATAGCATTGAAGACCGGTGGGGAAGATCGGGTATTTGTGAAAACGATAGGATGACCTATCGATTGTCTCTGCACCGTTATGGTATGGAGATTTCCTTTGTGATGGGAAATTCGATCGGGATTGTGAATACCCAGATTGCAAGGGTTTCTTTGGAAGTGCCTTCGATTCTGTTCGAGCCCGGAACAGACTTGTATGGTTACGTGTCTGACATTACATTATGAGATATGAAGGAGATTTCTTTCATATACATTTCTATTGGTGGCGGAAAATTTATTCTCTTAGCTTAACACCCTTCTCTGAGACGTACGAGCTCAGAGGTTTTGTAGTTGAAGGTTATCAGCGATATATTCCCATTTTGGTAATGTGGCATGCTGAGTGTTGCCGTGTGATGATTTTTTATTGATCATTTGTTGATCAAAGCGTGGCTTTGTAAAAAAGCGTAGCTTTGTGGACGAGACTTCGTCAGACCTCACACCCCGGAAATGGTCAAAACAGGAATATGCGGCAAGGTTATGAGGGTCGCTCCCTTTAGAGTATGTCATTCCCTTCTGGAAAAGGGTGGTGTCAGGTATGGAGCCCTGATGCTTAACCTATGTGGTTGCTCCAATCTCATTTTCTGTGTGGTTTTTGCTTGGTGATAGAGGGCCCTCGGATAAAGGTCCCAAAGGACCGGGGGTGGCATATTCGTGTAGTAGTTACCTAGTTACAGAGGTAACCCGGCCTTGTGTTGGCAGAGAGCTGGTTAAGTTCCCGGGACGTCCCTCCAGAGGCGATCCCATGTGGCAGTAGGAAGTTCCTTAGCCTGACCATTTGTTGGAAATCCAAACAAAACAATACGAGCCTTGTACGGTTGTAGTTGTGGAACCTTCCATTCACTTATGGTGGCGCCCTACTGTTTGGATGGTAGCTATAGTAGGCATAGTTCGGAATGTCTATGCCGACTAAGATTTATTTTCTATTTTTGAAATGCTTTCTACAGTATGCACTAATAATAATAAAAAAATGTTTTTTTTTTTGCGTAGTAAACATCTTTGACTATCATAAGGAGAAATCTCCTCCAATTCTGCGTTTGCATTTTGTGTGTGCGGGGAGGCCTTATGGTAGTTTCATTTCACAAAAGCATTGCAGATATTTTTCACTTCCCTTGTTGTTGTTATTTTAAAAGATAAATAACTGTTTTGAGTCCTCACACAAGTCTTTCTCATCTTAGTGAAGCGTGATGGGGGGTTCTCGCTTCGCGGTTTGGTGGCGAACGGGAGACTCTTACCCCTACATGTCCTCTCTTAGTGAATAGGGGTTGGTTAGGCGTAAGCCGTGACAGTTGAAAGGCTGGCCGTACAAGCAAGTTTGGGATACCAGTGTCAGCCACGGCGGTTATTAGCCGCTGACGATGGTTGAAAAGCCTAGTTCATGATAATGTGGTATCAGAGCATCTGGTTAAGTGACAACCTTGGCTCTGTTGGGAATTGCTCATTAGAGATAGAGTCAGCAGTACTCTAGAATGAGTTGAGTGTAATAATAGATATGAGAGCGTATTTGTTAGTGAATATGAAATTGTTTTGTATTGTGTTGACTTATCAGTTGATTGTTTATAGATTCTGGTCGATGCAGTCTAGCTAACTGTCGTCGATAGGGGTTTCTAAACTCTTAAACGAGATAAACCACATAGTATGGTTTTAAATTGGGTAAATGAAATAATTTTACCTCGATTATATTTTATATATAAAGGAATAATTTTTTAGAAATGATCAAAGTGTATGTAAAATTGAATTGTTTGGTTGTTGAAAACGTATGAAAATATATAAGTGAATCAAAGTTGTTCGAATGATTTGAATAAAAACAACAATTGTGAAAGAGTAAATTGTATAAAAGCAACAATTGTATAAGTATATAATTATAATTGAAATGATTTACAATTATGGAATAATCTTGTATAAGTAAAGAGAAAATGGTGAAATTATATAAGCAAGATTTATAAATAAAAAAATTTTGAAAGAATTTTAAGCATTAGATTCACTACTATTGTTGGGAAATAATAAGGGTGATGACTGCAACATCATCAGTATCATTTTCGATTTTTTGTGTGATGGATTTGCTACCATAGTAAACTGAAATTGAATTTTGTTGTGACAAACAAATTTAAAATAGAAATCCACGTTGAAATTGATGAATATAAGTTATCAAGTCTTGAACTTATAACATGAGATAATAAAGATTTAACCTTAGTAAAGTTGAAATAAATTTAATTTGGTACGATAAAATATATGATTTGAAATTTAACTAAAGGAAGTTAAATAAATTAAATCAGATTTGGAAGTTGAATAATAAGTTGTATAACTTATTAAATGTGAAGATGTAAGTAAAACCAATTCTTAAAATGGTTAAACAACTTTGTTAAGCAAAACGAAGTATGAATCTGAATAAGTGATAAAATTGACTTTGGTAAAAGTTAAATAAAAATTTACTTTGGAGTTGGAATTTGAATTGGGTTTTGACCGGATTAAATATGTTGTTGAAATGGGAATTTAAGTTAAGTTAAGCAAATGATGTTTAAATGGAATATAACTTAAGTGATGCTGAATGAAGTTGATTTTGGTATGAAAATGAATTAATGAAATGAAGTCATTAAATGAATATGAACTTGAGTTATATAAATGAAATTCAACCTTATTTGTTAAATGATTTAGCAATTGAAGTAATGGATGAATTGAATGTGAATCAATTGAATGTAAGTAAATTGATATGAAATAATGGATATAAGTATGAATTCATTTACGACTAATTGAATGTTAAACCCAATTGAAGGTAAATAAAGTGAATATTAATGTTGAATGTAAAGTGAATAAATTTGGTTGTGTTGGTTATACATTGGTTGTTAGATTATTGTTAATTGATTGAATAGTAACTCATATGCAATTGAATGAATAAAATTGAAAGCTAAAGTAATTAAATTCAAATTGGAAGTTAAGTAAATTTAAATTGAATGGAAAAAAATTGATTTGAATTGGAAGTGAACCAATTTGAATGTAAATTAGTGAATGTAAACTAATTGAAAATGGATAATTGAATGTTGTTGTATATAAATTGGTTGTAAACAATTAGAAGTAATGTCGAAATCATATAAGTTGCTTATAAACCTTGTTTGGTATGCATTTCTTTTAATATGCATGTGTTGTAGTTGTTTGAAAAGAGTAAAATGATAATAACTTCTTATGTATGTCACTTACGTATTTATATTGAGTAAGTACAGGTGCCGGGCCTAGCGTTAGCAGGATTTGGTTGCGCAAAAATTCTAAATAAATAACCGCTTTGCTTAAAAATGCTAAAAAGGTACGCATACGCAATAAAAATAGGAAATATGAACTGTTTTTCTGTTTTTTCGACCGGATGGGTCGATGTATATATATTTATATCTATTGTGATAGTAAAAGCTCCTCCGTACAAAGGAGGTTATGGCGAAATATTTTGAAAATTTAAGGCGTTAGAAAATTTTCGAGAAATTTTGGGATTTGTTTTTGTGAAAACTAAGTGTTGATTTGAAGTTAAAGGTTAAACGATATAGTTGATTTTGAAAAATAACTATATATGGATTTGAAAACTTAGTAAATATTTTGTAAGAAGTTTAACTATTGAATTTTTGAAAAAGTTAAACGCTTGAGAGATTTGTAAATCAAATTTGAACGGTTTGTTTTGAAAAGTCAATGGATTTCAAAACTTTTTCTTACTTGACAATTTCGAGGACGAAATTCTTTTAAGGGGGAAGTTTGTAAAGACCTAGAATTTCTGTCATTTGAAATTCAGATATTTAATTGATTTTAAATATCAACAAGTAAAATTTGTAAGTCGAATAATTTATTTTTCGAATATCTAGATTTAATTGGATAATTAAATCGATAATTTAATATTTGGAATTACAGGAAAATTTGGAATTTGGGTTTAATGTGATTAAAAATGATTTATAAAGTTATATTAAATCATATTGGAGTTAGAGCAATGTTTTTGAACTTTTAAAATTGAATTAAAAGTTAATTTGTGAAAATTGAATATTTTAATATTTAATTGACGAGTTAAAATAGCCATTTTTCAAACAGTCTCGGATTTCGACGAAACTAGTTTCATCAGATCTGTAATGTCAAATTATTGTAAGGTTTCAAATTTCGTGTCAATCGGATTTACCGTTTGTCCAAGGCAAGCCAAAACGCATAGAAATTAGTTTAAATCGATTTAATTTAAAATTGATCGTTTATTGCCGTAACTCGCATAGATGATCGAATTGGCTTCCGAAACACGTTCCATTGTGTTCGAAACGTGGGGTAAACCCTAGAAACGTCAGCCGGCACGCTTCGTTTGGAGTTCGAAAAACTTTGGGGTGAATAGTGTTTGCAAATTTTCTATAAAAGGCCCTCCTTTGTCACAAATTACAACACAACCCTAAACCCTAGTTATAGCCGCCAGTATAATGTTAATGGCCGAAATTGTTCACTTCTTTCTCCACAATCTTCTTCAAACCCACACTTCAATTCAAGAAACTCCTAACTACAAACTTGTAGATCACAGCGAGATCTACCCATCCAACGACTATGATCGAAATCGGGGTGGTAGATTGACGACAATATGCATTCAAATGCCGTGCATTCATGCTTGTTTTTCCGTGCATAGATAGGGCCGAGCTTCAATTCCTTCTGGCCGATGGTGGTGCTTGGGTAGAGCTTCGATGTGGCGGTGTTCGATCGCCTTCGAGTTGCCTAGGGTGGTTGCGAAAATTGGGTAGTTGGTGGCGGCAATGGGTTGACTCGCGTGCGTTTATACCCTAGAACGAATTTGGGGAAGGAGTATAACACGCGGCCGTGATTTGTTGTAGGGGATGGACGGCTATGATTGTGAGGTTAAAATTGAAAATAAAGTTGTAAACTAATTATATTATAATGTGCACAATCTTTAAAATATCATAACTTGTTCATACGAGGTCGAAAACGTACGAAACAAATTGTGACGGGTTCGTATGGACGAACACTATGCAACGGAGCTTGTTTGGAGTCATTTGGAGCTAGTGAAAATTTCAGGTAAAATTAAACGCACGTTTAATTATATTCGAAATAAAACGCTACAACTATTATCGGAAACTCAAGGTGAGAACTTCTCACACAATCGTGTTGTTTCGATTTAAATTTTAAATAGTTAAATTTAAAATTGCTTGATTGTGTGATTGGATGATAATTATTATCTGTTGTATTGAAATAGACCCTATACGCCGTATATTAAGCGGATGTTATTTATTAAAAACATATACCGCGATAATTCCAACTTGTATGGAATTGGTATTATGTATGTACTTGGAGTTGATTTTCCCGCATTAAGCGGATGAGACCCTATTGCGCCGCATAATAGCGGATAGTATTTTATAAATCCCATATACCGCGATATTCCATCTTGAAGCAGAATTGGTAATGTGCTAACATCTTTGGATGCAGGGAAACAGGTTGGAGGGATCCAACTGGATTCCTCAAACATTTGAATTTGTTTGAGTGTTGTGTGTTGATCTATTTATTGATCTATTTGTAATCTACGTGATTATCTTTGTGATTGAAATCGTTAAAGGCTAAATTTTAGCCGAATATATTTTTGGTATCCTTAGATGCCAAAAATAAATAAAATTTGATTTTTGAAAATTTAAGTTGAGAATTCATAATAAAATTTAATTTTGGAATCGATTCATTTTAAATAAATAAACGTTGAAATTTTTATGTTATAAAAATTGTGATTTTGGTGAAATATAACCGAAAGGCGATTTTTTTGTAATAAGTAGTTGATTAATTTATGAAATGGTTTAAATAGGGATTTTTGAATTATTATAAATGATTTATGTAAAAGATTTATAAAATTTATATTTATAAACTAAAATATTGGAATTATAAAACGAATTTTTATAAGTGTTAAAATGAAGTATAAATGGATTTCATAAGTGGATGAAATCGATAGATTTATAAATTGGCAAGTTATAAAATGAATAGGTTTTGTAAAACAAAAGATTTATAAGTAACTAACTTATAAATTGAATTTTGGCGTGTAAATGGAATATGAATAGAATTTGTTAATAAAGTGATTTTATAAATGAGGTTGTTATAAAGTATAAATGGAATTTATAAACGCTGTTTTATAAATCCGAAATCGACTTATTTTGATCAGTTTAATTTTTATAACTTATTAAAGGAGATATATCCCCGATTTTGGGGCAGTGGAAATCCTTTAAATGAAATATGTAGAAATTGAATTTGGTTAACGAAGTATATTCACGATTTTGGACGGTGAATAATATATTAAAGAGATATTTTGGGAAAGTGATATTTTAAATAGAATTAAAACGATTTAAAGATGTTTTAAATTGTATTAAGTGTCGAAACCACAGATTTCAACATTCATTGTTGAAATAGACGTTTTCGAGAAATAGAAGGAAATTTTGGACTATAACACTGTTGTTGTAGTAAATGATTTCTAAAAGGAAATGTTTTGTATAGTATTGGGATTTATATATCTATCTTAATTTCGAATCCCTATACTAGTGATTTTAGGTTGTCGTAACGATGCTTTACGTAACATTCGTTTTGACCCAAATAAATGTGTTTAAGAGAATGTTTTCCTTAAAGAATAAAATTTATACTTAATTGGGATTTAAGTATATTGAATATTTTCCAAATATTGAATATAAATGGATTTGTGAATTACTTATTATTAAATAAGTATGGAAATGTTTTCCAATATGAAGTGAATGTTTTGAGATTATATCTTTTAAAGATAAATTGAAAGGGAATAGTTGAAATCGATTTGAAAAATTGTATAAAAAAGGTGAATATTTGGAAATGTAAATTCACTATGGAATTTATAAAGGAAAGGGAAATTTGTTTAAAAATAAACATTGATTTATTTTGAAGTGTGGAAATAAATTTACGGATTTGGAGCGTAAGTTTGAAATAAATCGGTAAGGATTTATTTGATTGATTTCAATGAACCATTTTAAATTGAAAATGGATAAATATTTGGGAGTGTTTCCGTTTAAGGAAATTGATTTGAAATTTGTTTTCAAAGATTGAAGGGTGAAAAATTGATTTGAAATTGGTTTCCAAATAGTTGAAGTGTGGAAAATATATCTTGTAAAGATATTTTTGAAAATAAATAATTTGGGAAGATTATTTGAAATCGGGTGATGTTGTGAATATTGATTGATAGTTAAATAACCGACTATCAATATTGACCCTTAAATGGCTATTTGTTGTGAATTGGTTGAAATTGAATGCTACACTTATTTTTAAATTATTGCGCTCGTTATTCAGATTACCCATTCCGAATAGTGATACGACGTAATGGATAGCATTGAAGACCGGTGGTGAAGACCGGGTATTTGTGAAAACGATAGGATGACCTATCGATTGTCTCTGCACCGTTAGCTATGGTATGGAGATTTCCTTTGTGATGGGAAATTCGATCGGGATTGTGAATACCCGGATTGCAAGGGCTTCTTTGGAAGTGCCTTCGGTTCTGTTCGAGCCCGGAACAGACTTGTATGGTTACGTGTCTGACATTACATTTTGAGATATAAAGCAGATTTCTTTCAAATACATTTCTGTTGGTGGCGGAGAATTTATTCTCTTAGCTTAACACCCTTCTCTGAGACGTACGAGCTCAGAGGTTTTGTAGTTGAAGGTTATCAGCGATATATTCCGAATTTGGTAATGTAGCATGCCGAGTGTTGCCATGTGATGATTTTTTATTGATCATTTGTTAATCAAAACGTAGCTTTGTAAAAAAGCGTAGCTTTGTGGACGAGACTTCGTCATACCTCACACCCCGGAAGTGGTCAAAACAGGAATATGCAGCAAGGTTATGAGGGTCGCTCCCTTTAGGGTATTTCATTCCCTTTTGGAAAAGGGTGGTGTCAGGTATGGAGCCCTGATGCTTAACCTATATGGTTGCTCCAATCTCATTTTTCTGTGTGGTTGTTGCTTGGTGATAGAGGACCCTCGGATAAAGGTCCCAAAGGACAGGGGGTGGCATATTCGTGTAGTAGGTACCTAGTTACAGAGGTAACCCGGCCTTGTGTTGGCAGAGAGCTGGTTAAGTTCTCGGGAAGTCCCGCCAGAGGCGATCCCATGTGGCAGTAGGAAGTTCCTTAGCCTGACCATTTATTGGAAATCCAAACAAAACAATACGAGCCTTGTACGGTTTTAGTTGTAGAACATGCCATTCACTTATGGTGGCGCCCCACTGTTTGGATGGTAGCTATAGTAGGCATAGTTCGGAATGTCTATGCTGGCTAAGATTTATATTCTATTTTCGAAATGCTTTATACACTATGCACTAATAATAATAATAAAAATGATTTTTTTTGCGTAGATCTTTGACTATCTTAAGGAGAAATCTCCTCCAATTCTGCGTTTGCATTGTGTGTGTGCGGGGAGGCCTTATGGTAGTCTCATTTTCCAAAAGCATTGCGGATATTTTTCACTTCCCTTGTTGTTTTTGTTTTTTTAAAAGATAAATAACTGTTTTGAGTTCTCACACCAGTCGCATGACTGACCTGGAGTTTATTGTTCTCTTCCTAAACTCTGGGTGTCCATAATTTTCCACACGGGCAGTCTAGAGTCAGGTTATCAGATCATTCTGGATTTAGGAGTGCTTTGGAGCTCAAGTGGCGAGCTGGACGTCGAGACGTATTACTTGTATATGATATTATCTTTCCGCTGTAAATTCACTTGTAAGGATGAATTCATATAATTGTTTGGTTGTGTTGTATATTATTGCTGTACACTCTGATGATGTGATGTAATAACTGATATAAATATTTTATTTAAAGATTGTTCATTTATCTATTATATGTTGTTCCGCTGCGACTGTGAGATTTTGATATCGTTTCTGTTCTGTTTCCTTATTTCTTCTATCTTTTTCTTCTACCTCTTCTTTTTAACCCTCATGGTTCGGTTTTTCGGCATTCGATTGCTCGGCAGTTGATACAGTGGACGTATTGATGTTGATTTTTGGAAGTCGAAGAATCGGGTCTTGACAATTATTCCAAATTAATAAATTAAGAAATGGTAACGTTAAGTTACTGTCATAAAATGATCAATTTTTTGATTTAAATGTTTAAGTACAAATACCTTATGAATTAAGTTTCATGATTTGACTATAAGGTGTGTGATAATAAAATTTGTTTAAGGAATGAACATATAAGATAAAAATGTATTTAAATGATTGTGTAAAAAAGATAAATATAAAAGGAATGAGAATTTGAATTCGAGTAAAAGAATTTTGGTAATTTAAATGAAGTTAATTAATATAAGATAAAATGAATTTATAAAATAGGTTTTATAAAGTAATCTCTAAAGGTTTTAAAAATGGTATTATTTCAAATAAAAAGAGGCATTTTATGATAACTAAGTCGAATGGCTCAAAAATAAACTAAAAACGGGCAAGAGATGTGTCCAGATGGTAAACACTTCTCTCAAGTATTACTCTTCTTATTAAGAGGATTTATGATACTATTGGTAGTACCCAGTTCCTTGGTAGTGTTTTGGAGTTACTCGATTTATATAATTTTCTTAAGTGAGAAGAGATAATGTGAATCATTAATTGATAAATTGATTAGTAATCTTTATAAAAGTGTTTGAACTAAAGATAAAATGGGATCTCTGATTGATAAGAGAAAACGAAATTTTTGATGATTTTGGACAGTCGAAAATTTATGAATCATACCAAAATTAGAGCTAAGAAATTTATGAAATCTTTTGGTGAAAGATTATGAAATACTTTGAGTAAATGAAATTGGATATGTATAATTTATAAATATGATTATAAACAAAAAAGAAATTATAATTTGGAAAATGTTTTATTAATGAATTCTAGCATTAATTAAGGATATGGACTTAAGTCTTTAAAAAGTGATTGGTTTGCATAAGTTATACGATGTAATAAACTTAAGTAACAATTTTACGAAATAATTCATAAATAATATTTGTGTTAAAGGTAATATACAAAGTTAAAGGATTGCGGAAAAAAATTATAATCCAGATAAAACATCTTTTTAGTGAAAAATGGTTTCTTAAAAAAAATTCCTTTAATAAAAATATTTGGAAATATTTAATTAAAGGGATTATTTAAGAAGCACCCTTATAAAGTTTTTGAGCTTAAGATAATGGTTTTATGAAAGTTTTTTAGGGTTAATAAATGCATATGTTATATGTAGACCATTTCACTACATAAAATTTTGATCTATGATTCGAGTACAGAACTTTGAGGTGTTTACAATGGTCCGAAAAAAGATTTATTACTCGATTCTTGACGACGAACATTGATGAGGGTTTTTGGTTAGATACTTGAGTTTTCTATCACAGTTGAGTACTATGTAAGGAAAGCAAAGGTTTTGATCTAGAAGCCTGATTAGAGTCCACACTAGAGGATCGAGGGATCGATGCTAGTTAGAAAGTAAAGTTGTGTATTCGAATAGGAGACCGAATAGGATATTTCATACGAATGATTTATGTATATTATATGGAATTAAGTTTAAAGATAAATGTTTTAGGCAAACTTTTGTGTTGGGTAATTTCGAGGATGAAATTCTTTTGAGTAGGGTAGAATGTAACGACCCAAATTTTGACCACTTTATAATATACTGTTTAAAGTGATTTTAAATATAAAATAGGTAAGTTTATATGATTCAGACAAACATAGATAAGATTTTGAAAGAGAAGTATACATAAAAATAGTAACATTTAACTATATCGACAATAGTGACAAAATGCTGATTTCAAAAAAGTATGTTTCAGTGGTTAAATAAATTATTTTAATTTATTTATGAGTGTTTATATTTTTAAATCACATTATACAAATTTATTTTTAAATTTCATTTACATAAATACATAGTTTAACTAAAATGTCAAAATATGACCGTAAAACATTTCGTCGAAAATCAACATTTTGTCGATTAAAAGTTGTCGCACTTTTATTTTCTTATATAAGAACATATATTTAAATAGTGTAAGTATTAGTTAATTCACTAATCAAGTTTATTTTTACTAGACATACATAGAAAATTCTAGAATATAATTAAGAAAAAGTAAGCACAAAAAGACAAACATGTCATTTCAAAGCAAAAGGTAAATATCAAATCAAACCAAACATAATGTAACGACCCACTATTTGGACCATTCAAATCGGAAATAAAACCACAAATGTCTGACTTGAATAATTCAAAACAGTAGATTGTAATACAATATGGAGCAAGTAAAAACCAATCACAGAATCACAAACATAGATAAATCAGAATAACTCGCAACGGAAATAAAATAACAATAGTAGTTCATGAAGCTACTACAACAAAGTCTCAAACACAGTTTCAAAATAAGTACAAAATACGATAGTCTGAAAAGTAAATACAACAGAAATCCCAGATACAAAAATGTTCACTAGTACATCAGCTGAACAGAAATACTAAATAGAAATAAATAACAACTAGACAGATAGACGATCTTCAGCAATCCTAGCTCCAGAAGGTGAAATCCAAAGCTGATACTCAGGCTGACCCGAGCATAAGAAATAAACACAAACACTTGAGACATGCATACTTATACAATGTAAACCAACTTAAGTGAACTGTAATATAAATGCATAAGTAACTTAAAGGATGCTTGGGACCTCCCATCGTCTAAGGACCCGCCAAACTATTTACTATGTAGTAATATACACTATTGTAATAGTGTCTAGAAGTAAAGTATAATATACATGAAAATAGTGTTAAGGAGTTACCCAATTTCCCCCTTAGCACAGTTTATATATTCCCATAGTCTATACAGTACCGTAATCTCCTTCGTACTGAGAGTCATCAAAGGGCACTCCATAGGTATGGTACAAAACCAAAATCTTATAAGGCACGCTAGGTTAGGTGACACAGCACACCTAGGCAATGCCAGGGTAGATATACCAATTACGCTTCCGGACCGATGGTAACGCGTAGCAGCCACTACCGCCAACCTCGAGCCACACTCCCAAAATCAAAGGGTACCCCAATCAATCACAAAGTAATAGAATGGTATCGAAGACGTGTGTCCGATAAGAGGGGCTACCTCGTTAGCTCGTCGATAGCTCCTGTTTTAGCCACCTTATGCAACCTCACAGGAGTCGGGTCCACGTACATACCTCAACAGAACATCGCCACCATTCGACTTCTTTCTGGAATCTCCACCACATACACAATTGTCAAAGTGATTTTCGGTATCGACAAAGAGTATGCCCATATCTGATCCCGGTCTCTTTGCCAACCAATCGTTATTATAACCCATGGTTATAATTTCAAAAATGGTTTATATTTCACTTCAAAACATATTCATTTAAACCATTTAAATTCAATATCAAATAATATTCATTTCAAAGTTGTAACATTCCTATATTCATTCATTCAATTATAAAATTTCAAAAACATTGTAAATTTCAGCTGTAGCAGTATTTATAAAATGTTATGTTAGATATAGTAATATTTCAAAAACATTATCAAATTCAAAAACAGCAGCACTCATAAAGTGCTACGGTAGGTATTTAGTTATTTCAAAACAGCTCAATGTCAAAAAAAGTAGCACTTACAAAGTGCTACATTAGGTATTAGTAATTTGAAACGGTTATGTTTCATTTCAGCAACAATAGCACTTACCAAGTGCTACGGTAGCTATTTAGTTAATCAAAACATTTTACTTTCAGCAACAACAGCTCTAATAAAGTGCTATAGTAGCTATTTAGTTATTTAAAATATAATTTATTTTCAGCAACAACAGCACTTACAAAGTGCTGCTATAGCTCTTTATTATTTCAGAACTTAGTTTATTTTCAGAAATGATAGCACTTAGCAAATGTTGTCTTAAAACCACAGCATTTCTGAAGTGCTACCAATACTAATTCCAAATTTATCATAAAATTTTAAAAACATTAAAACTTCAATTTTAGCCATTTTAACTTATAAAAATCATATTTTTCGCTTCAAAAATATTCATTTGGATATCGTTTAACTTATGATTCAATAAAATAAACCTTTAATAAATAAATATCTAATTTAAACAATAATTCACGTATTAAGTCAAAAGTAAACTATTTTCTCAACTTTTTATTTTTAACAATTAAATTAATCCTTTATTTTAAAATACCCATTTCATAAATAAAATTAAATTTCCATTCATTTACTTAACTTAAAAATTTCCATTTAAAACCAAATTTCCAATTTCTAAATTAAGTCATATATTTATAATACACCTTTCCATTTAATTCTCTATACATTTTAACTTATAGAAAAATCACTATAAATTCATTTAAATTATTTAAGTCCAATTTAAGTTAAAATATCATACTTTCACATTTAAAAATACTTATAAATTTCATAAAATATATATAATTAACTATGGGTTTGTATAATATTTTCTAACCTAGGTCAAGTGATACAGATAATATATCATTTCAATCCATAATTTAAAAAGAAAAATCTAGGTTCTAGCATTTCAAACATGCAATCCCAAGTATATCAAATATAATAAAAATAACACGAGCCTATTATTTCAGCCCATAATGATTTTTCCTTATTCTAAAGTCCGTTCGGGTATGTATCATTTTAACCCATAGTGATAAGGGAACTTGTAGTGTGAGATACAGAAATAAAATAACAGTATAGCATATAATATTATAAAAGATGATGTAATAGGTATAAAATCAGGTTATACATCATATAAAAAGATCACATGCATATATGAACATAGTATATCAATCATTACATATTCACTTGTCATCGTTTCACAATTATATAAGTACGGATGTCGAGAGTGATAAACTCACCTTCTAAAGCTGGAGATCAAATTCAAAACACAAATCCAAACTCTGCAAAGCACGAAAATGCATGACTAGATTCGAGAAGAAGTAACACCCAAATTCAAATCTTATAGACATCAAAATATATAATTTATATAAGTATATAATTCAACACCGTATTTTAAGTTAAAACTATGAAAAAAACTAAATCAAAATGATACAAATATGGTTTAACCAAGACTAGTGGCTCGGTAACAACCCAAAATGGCTTGACCAACATCAACCATGCTCGGCCACGACCTGATCTGAACATATATGCTCGACCAAGGTAAGAAAGAGGCACGACTAGACTAAAATATGAAGAGTGGTAACCAAAATTCAAATGGGAAGGTAAAAGTCATGGCTTAAGTGGTATTTGGGTTCGGCCCAAGGCAAAGTGGCTCGACTTGAGTCAAATCTGGATCAATGCACACGGGATCACTACTAGGTGATGGAGGTGGGTCACGGCCAAGGCAAGGTGGTGGAGTTTGTGTTGTGGCCGAGGCTAAGGAAGAGGTTTAGAATAAGTGGTGGACATAGGCTAGGGTTTCAAGGCAAATTTGTGATGGATTGGATCTAGCGTTTCACAGCAAGGATAGGTGAAGATGGTGAGATAGTGGAGGCCGAGCATAGGTGGTGTATGAGGAGATGTGGTCGACTATAGGAGGTGGAGGCCGAGCTTGCAAATAGAAAACAGAAGAAAAAAATAAAAGAAGCGAAGAGGAAGCCATAGAAACTTACTGCATTTTTCTTTCAATCAAAAGAGGCAAAGGAGGAAGGAAATGTTTAGGAAGTATTTGTACATGAATTGATAATTAATTTAGGAGTTTTCATGGCTAATCAATAGAAAGAAATGGCATGGTATCAATGTTTGAACGGCTAGTGAAATGAAGGGGCTTTATTTCATGTCCCCTAGAATTTCCAAGCCAAAATTCAAATAAAAAAATCCAATAAAATCACATTAACAAGTCCAAACAAAATGGAAAATAGAAAATTAAAATAAATTTAAAAATGAACATAGGAAATAGAAAAAGAAAATAACAACTAAAATACGAAAAATAAGCGCGTGTAAAACGCTGAAAGTTATCAAATTTTAAAAGTTTAAAACAGAATTTTACTAAACGAAAAGCAGCACGAATATCAGAATCAAGTATAGTTTCAAAGAAAAAGATTAGAAATTAAATATTCAAATTTAAAAATTTCAACTACGGTCAAACTTTGACTTTCAGTTGACCAAAATATAAGATTTTCAGAAATCCTTTATTTTATTGTACTTGGAAATTAAATTGTAAACAAAATCAAAATTACATTGGAAAATTCCAAAATTTCAAATTTTAAATTATTAAAAATCATAATTTCAAATAAGATGAATTAAAAATATTAACTAAAATTTTTGTGTTGTTACACTCTCCCCCACTCAAAACTTTTCCTCCTCGAAAAGGAACGAGACACGAAAACAAGGAAAGGTAAGATAGAAAAGAAAACAGTTTCTGAAACAAACAATTCTGGATTCGAAGCACGTATGCTTTCCTCTGTCTCCCAGGTACAATCCCGATCATCTGTACTCCACTGCACTTTGACCAGGTAGACAGATTCCTTCTCAGCTGCTTTGTACCTCTTTCGACAATACGAAGTGGCTTCCTCTCGACAATAAGGTTAGGCTCAATATTCAAACTCTCGAGAGCAGAATGCTGGACAATCAAAGATGGATCATGCAGATATCGATGAAGATACGAAATGTGGAATACATTATGTAATCCAGAAAATTTCTCAGGCAAATCCAGACGATAAGCTAAAGAACCAATCTTTTCCAAGATGCAGAAAGGACCAACAAACCTAGAAGCAAGTTTCCCTCTCCGACCAAATCGAATCACATTCCTTAAGGGAGAGACCTTAAGGAAGACCAAATCACCAACAGCAAACTCTAAACTCCTCCTACGTCGATCAACATACTTCTTCTGCCTATCTTGAGCAATCCTCATGTTCCTCTTAATCTCCTCAACCTTCTCAAAAGCCTCCAAAATCACATTAGGACCAAGATACAGACGATTACTGGATTCAATCCAGTAAAATGGGGATCTACAAGGTCTTCCGTAAAGAGCAGCAAATGGAGACATTTCAATACTAGGCTGAATTCCAAAGACGGAATTAGATAGATAAAATATCAAGATAAGATTAAAATAGAAAATTGAAAGTTTACCTAATAACTGTTGTTATAGATGAACTTAACCAGATGGAGATGATCTTCCCTAGATCCTCCATAATCAAGAACACAGGCATGAAGAAGATCCTCGAGAATCTGATTCACTCTTTCCGTTTGATCATCGGTCTGCGGATGGTAAGCAGTGCTCAAATTTAGACGAGTATCCAAAGATTCCTAAAAATATTTACAAAACTGACTGGTGAAGATAAGATCTCGATCACAAACAATATTGAGAGGAACACCATGGAGACGAACGATCTTCCTCATATAGATCTCAGCTAGACTGGAAGCAGAACGGGTAGACTTGACCGGAATGAAATGAGCTGATTTGGTCAATCTATCCACAATAACCCTGATACTCTCATTACCCCTCCTAAACCTCGAAAATTCATCAGTAAAATCCATGGAAACCTGTTCCCATTTCCAATTGGGAACCTCAAGGGGCTGTAACAAACCAGGGGTCTTCTGATGATCTGCCTTGACTTGGTGACAAGTCGCACACCTACTAACAAAGGTTGAGATATCCCGCCTCATACCTCTCCACCAATAAAGCTTCTTCATGTCCTGATACGTCTTCGTCACACCAGGATGAATAGAAAGTCTGGATAGATGATGTTCCCGAAGCAACTCCTGCCTCAATCCATCAACATTCAGGACACAAATCCGATTATTAATCCACAAAGTACCTCTATCATCAATCTGAGCTCCACTACCATCAGGACTACTACCACCAAATCTACTACGAACACTCTCCTTCATACCCCTAAGCATTTCATCCTCATCCTGCTTAGCAATAACACGGTCCAAAAGAAGAGAAAAAGAAACAACAAGCTGACACAACACGCCTTCTTCCGACTCAGAGCATCGGCTACAACATTAGCTTTCCCAGGGGTATAGCTAATGTCAAGAACATAAAAAGCAAGAAACTCAATCCACCTAAACTGATGCTGATTCAAATCCTTTTAGGTGAAGATATACTTCAAGGACTGATGATCAGTAAAGAGCTCAAACTTAGCACCCAAAAGATGATACCTCCAAAGCTTCAAAGCAAAGAGAACATCAAGCAATTCTAGATCATGAGCTGCATAGTTAGCCTCATGGGTCTTCAGCTGGCGACTGGAATAAGCAATCGCCTTCCCATCTTGCATCAGAACAGCTCCCAAACCTTCACGACAAGCATCAGTATATACCGTTAATCCCTTATTTCCATTTGGAATGGTAAGCACTTGTGCAAAAGTAAGCTTACGCTTCAACTCATTGAATGCAGCTTCATACTTATCGCTCCATATAAACTTAGCATTCTTTTGAGTCAAAGCAGTGAGAGGTGCACAAATCCAAGCAAAATTCTCAATGAATCTCCGATAGTAACCGGCAAGGCCTAGAAAACTGCGAATATCAGTTGGAGTCCTAGGAGTTTTCCAATCCTCTAATAGAGTAGGGAGAAATAAGACCACAGAAAGATAGAATGATCAAATTACGGAGGCAAAAGAAAGGAAAAACTTACATTGATCGCAGTGATTTTGACTGGGTCAATAGAAACTCCATTACTAGAAACAATATGCCCGAGAAATCGGATTTCACCTTTCTAGAAATGGCATTTCGAGAATTTGGTTTTCAATTGATGACTCCTAAGAATCCCCAGAACAAAGCTCAAGTGGGAATTATGCCCCTCCTCAGACTGGGAGAACACAAGAATGTCATTAACAAAGACTAGAACAAATTTATTAAGCACATCACGAAAGACACAATTCATAAAATCAACAAAGAAAGCAATAACATTAGTCAAACCGAAAGGCATGACTAACCATTCATAAAAACCATTCTTGGTACGAAAAGTAGTCTTGGGAATACTTTCCTCAGCAACTCTAAGCTGATGAAAACCTGTGGCGAGATCAAACTGAGAGAAAATAGAAGCTCCGTGGAGCTAATCAAACGTATCGTTGATGCAAGGCATAGGATATATGTTCCTTATTGTGAGATCGTTCAGCTCCCTATAATAACCACACATCCTTAAAGAACCATCAGACTTAGTGACGAACACCACTGCTGCTCTACATTCTGAATGTCTAGGTCTGATCAGACCCTTGGAGAACAAGTCCTCAATTTGCTTCCTCAACTCAACCTTCTCTTGGGGTGCCATTCTTCTAGGTGGATAAACTATAGGTCGAGCTCCAGGAATAAGATCAATACAAAAATTAATTTCTCTCTTAGGAGGTAAAGAAGTGACTTCACCAAATACATTGGGATAGAGTCTGACCATAGGAGTAGAATCAAGATCATCCGGAGAAGAGTCAAGAGAATAAATAAATCTGCCGACATAATCCTGAGGCATGCAACACTGAATCACCAAAGAATCACCTTTATAACCAATAAGAGAAACATTTCTGGTTTTACAGGAGATAACGTCATCATGCCTCTTCATCCAATCACCTCCACGTAATAGATCAAAGGCATCAAAAACAAAAACATAGAAAATCACCAGAAAATTGATAACTAGAATGAAAGTTCTTCACATTTCTACAAACCCTACTAAGGTTCGCAGGACCACCAATAGGATTTGAAACACACAAAAGCTTAGGAGCAAACTCGGAAGAAAGAAGATGCTCAAATTTATTACAAAAATCCACAGAAATAAAGCTATGGGAAGCTCCAGTATCAAATAAAACACGAATAAGAGAATAAAACAGAGAAAAAAGTACCCTGAAGTGTACCTTGTGAATCACTAGGAGCAGGAGCAGGCACTGGTGCAGGTGCAGGAGGTTGAGCTGGTGAAGAAGCAGAAGTAACAGCAAAAATACCAGAAGACCTACCCTTCTGCTGAGTGGGGCAGTCCTTCTTGAAATGTCCAGGCTATAGACAAATGTGGCAGAGATCACGCCTGGTTAACTGAGCTGAAGGAGGAATAGCAGCACCACCCAAAGTAGGACAGCTACTAGCATACTCCCCTTCTGATTACATCGGAAATAAGTAATGGTAGATTGGTCTATAGACTGCCTCTGAGATGAAGAAGATGATCCCGACCCTGGAGTCTTGTTCCGATTCCTCTTCTGATGGCGAATGTTGGGCTTCCTCTTCCTAGGATTACCAGAAAATGATTGAGATGATGCAGAATGAGCAGATGGAGGATCCTTAAAAGTAGGATTCTCGTATCTAATGGCCATGTCCATCATAGTAGTGAAAGGGCTGTGCACATGAGCGATGAGACGATCATAGTACTCTAGATATGCACCAGTAATGAACTTCTCATTCTTCTTGAGAGCAGTGTCAATCAGATTAGGGCCAAACTGAGAAAGTTCATTGAACTTCCCCTCATATTCAGCAAAAGACATATTACCTTGTTTCAGATCCATGAATTCCCGATACAACTGATACTTCCCTGCCTCGGGCCTCCATTTCACAACAAAAGAATCCCTAAAGCGCGATAAAGGAATATATATAAGATAGATTTCAAAAGAGAAACCGAACCAAATTCGAGACAGTAGAAAATGATACCTAAATTGTTCCCAAGAGATGTCAGCCTCAGCATTGTGGGCTGTGAGGGACTCCCACCAGTCCAAGGCTGCTCCCTTCATCTGCCAAGCTGCCAATTGACGCTACTGGGCATTAGTGATCTCAAGACCGGAGAAAATCCTCTCCAAATCCTTCAATTCACTACTGAGCTCTACAATTCTCTCAGATCTGGTGAGCTTGGTGCCACCAAGCTCAGTGTATTCCATACAGAGTTTAGTGAACCTAACTGGTGCAGCAGGTTTAGGAGCTGGGGAAACACCACGGCCCCTACCTCTAGCATTCCTATGACTCATCCCGAAAAGTCAAGAATGAGTTTTAGGAAAGAGGTAATAAAGAAACAAGACAATATTATATTCAACTTGAATTGAATACCCTGACTAAAGACATTACTAACAAGATGGATAAGAAAAGAAGGAAGTTAAGGAAAATTTGATTTTAAAACAAGGAAAGTTTTTACATCAAAATACTCTTTTAAAATCCATTGAAAATTATTTAGAAAATCATTTTATACTTTAAAATACGTTCTCTCACAAAAAAGGATTCTACAATTGATTTCACTCATTCTAGGGTATTTCTACCCTATCTCTAATGAGTTTTTGCTCCGCAGGCTACGGTTTGCCTATAACCAAAGCTCTAATACCAATGTAACGACCCACTATTTGGACCATTCAAATCGACAATAAAACCACACATGTCTGACTTGAATAATTCAAAATAGTAGATTATAATATAATTTGGAGCAAGTAAAAACCAATCACAAAATCACAAACATAGATAAATCAGAATAACTCGCAGCAGAAATAAAATAACAATAGTAGTTCATGAAGCAACTACAACAAAGTCTCAAACACAGTTTCAAAACAATTACAAAATACCATAGTCTGAAAAGTAAATACAACAGAAATCCTAGATACAAAAATGTTAACTAGTACATAAGCTAAACAGTAATACTGAATAGAAATAAATAACAACTAGACAGATAGATGATCTCCAACAATCCTAGCTCTATAAGATGAAATCCAAAGCTGATACTCAGGATGACCCAAGCGTAAGAAATAAACACAAACAGTTGAGTCATGATGTAAAGGCCCGCAAATCCGTACCCCTTTTGAGCTGGCAAAATTCCACAACAATTCAGCCCAAAGTGGAACAAATGTACAAGTCTTCGTGTTTAAAGAAGAAAGAGGTAGAAGAAGAAGAAAAGAAAACAACATCAGAGTCTCATATTTCGCAGCGGGACAAATATAATAGATAAATGAATAATCTTTAAAACAAAGAACTATATCAGTTGTTACATTACATCACATTACATTATCAGAGTGTTACAACAACAAACAGTGGAAAAGAATATAACATATACTAGTGATATGCTTCGCCATCCAGCTTGCTCCTGATTTCCACAGCATCTCTTTTCCCGACTTCGCTTCGGAATAATGATAACCTTACTCTAGGCTACCCGTGTGGAAAATTGTGGGCACCCAGGGTTTAGAAAGGGAACAATAAACTACAGGCCAGTCATGGGACTGGTGTGAGATCTTAAAAACGGTTATTTTCACAAAGAAAAGAAATCTGCTATGCTTTTTGGAAAATGAAACTACCATATGGCCTCCCGGCACACACACAATGCAATCGCACACTTGGGGGAGATTTCTCTTTATGATAGTCAAACATGCTTAATACACAAAATCCTTTTTAATATTATCATTAGTGCATAGTGGAAAACATTTGCAAGTATAGTATTAATCTTAGCCAGCATACGTACCATTATAGTATGCTTACTATAGCTACCATATTAAATGGTAGGTTCTACAACTAAAACCGTACAAGGCGCGTATTGATGATTGTATTTCCAACAAATGGTCAAGCTAAGGAACTTCCTATGCCACATGGGTACGCCTCTAGAGGTACGCCCCGAGAACTTAACCAGCTCTCTTGCAACACAAGGTCGGGTTACCTCTGTAACTAGGTAACTACTACACAAGTATGCCATCCCCCGGTCGTTTGCGACCTTTATCCGAGGATCCTCAACCAACAAGCAACAACCACAAAGTATAATAAATTTGTGGCATCAACATAGGTAAAATATCTGGGATCCATACCATGATACTACTCTTTTCCAGAAGGAAATGACATACCCTCAGGGGGTAGCACCCCCAAATAACCTTGCTGCATCCTTCCTGTTTCGACCATTTTCGGATTGTGAGGTCCAACGAGGTCTCGTCCACAAAGCTACACTTTTTACAAAGTCATGCTTCTATCAAAAAATGATCATTAGCACTTCATATGCCACATTACCAAATGGGGAATGTATACTAGTAACCATCAACTACATAACCTCTGAGCTCGTACGTCTCAGAGAAGGGTGTTAAGCTAAGAGAATAAGTTCTCCGCCACCAACAGAAATGTATTCGATAGAAACCAGGTTTACCTCTCGAAGTGTAACGTCAGACACACATCCATACAAGTCCGTTCTGGGATCGAACGGAACCGAAGGCACTTCAAAGAAGCCCTTGCAAATCCGGATATTTACTAATCACGTCTGGAATCTCCATCACAAAGGGTGATAAAATCTCTATACCAGAGCAACCTGGTGCAGAGACATTCGACAGGTAATCCTTTCGTTTTCGAACATACCTGGTCTTCAACACCATGTTTAAATGCAATCCCTATTCGTCATATCATTATTCGGAATGGGTTTTTTGATATAAAGTTCCTCTCCAGGCTAATTCGAATAACGAGCGCTTAATTTTAAAAAATAAGTGTTACATTCAGATTTCAAACAAATCACAACAATTTCCATTTTTATCTTTTAAACTAAAGATCCATCACAATCAAAAAGTTCGATGTGGTTTTTGAATATCCATTTGGAATCTGACCCCCGGTCGCATCGAAATTCAAATGTCGTTTAAAGGAAAATAAATTTAAATGTCGTTTAAAGGCAAATATTGATAGTCGGTTATTTAACGATCAATAAACATTCACAAAAATTACCAGATTTAAATAATTTTCCCCAATTATTTATTTTCAAAATATCTTCGCAAGATATATTTCACACTTCAACCATTTGAAAACAAATTTCCAATCACTTTTCACTCGCTGAATAAGAATTCCAGTATTATTTATTTCCACTGAAAGTCTGCCGAGTTCAAATAATTTAAAATACTTTAAATCACTTATCCAAAATATATATTTGGAAACATTTAGATAAAATTATTTTAAAACATCATTTAGATATTAGTTATGAAAATATTATACCAATATCTCATATAAAACTTCAAGTCTAAACTAACTTTAAAATAAAATTGGTAGATAGGGTATAATTATTTTAAATAACCATTTTCTAAAACAAATAGCAATTTAATCTTTAAATAACCGCTTCTATATTAAAATAAATCTTTACTTTAAAGATTTTCATAATAAACCAAGTAAATAATTTCTCCAAAATAATCTTTCCTTAAAACCATCTTCACAACATCAATTCCATATTTATAGACTATATTGAAAACATACTCGGCTTCCCAGGGAAAGTACACCTTCCATTCTAAAATCATTCATTCAAATCAATTTACAAATCTTTCTGCATTTATTTTAAATTTATGTCCCAAATCCGTAAATACCTTTCCACACTTTTAAAAATAAAACAATATTTATTTTTAAAACAAATTTCCCTTTCTTTTATAAAATTCCCATTATGAATTTAAATTCACAAATATCCACTGATATATGATTTTTTTATCGATTTCAAAAAAAATCATTTACAAACACCAAATCAATTTCCAATTTGATTTCTAAATTTATTTCAACACCAAAATCGATTTTCATTCAAACAAGATTTATTCTTTTAACACCAAATCAGTTTTTGAATTTAGTTTTAAAATAAATTCCTTTATCCATTCCAAATTGTTTAAAAATCATATTTTTAAAATAAATTCTTCAACATTTAAATATTATTACTTGAAATCCATTTATTAAACTTTTTCCCATATTTTGGAATTTTATTCAATCGGATTTCACTATAGATTTCCTACTTAAATTTAAAAATCCAATTTTATTTATTTATTTCTGATATCCTATAATACCAAAAATATTATTCGGCTAAATTTTAGCCTTCAATGATTTCAATCACAATATAATCACACACAGATTTTAACTAATCAACATATAATATTGAAACAAATTCAATTATTTGAGGAATCCAGTTGGATCCCTCCAACCTGTTTCCCTACGTCCACAGACGTTAGAACAACAATTAAATACCAATTTCACTTCGAGGTGGAATATCGCGGTATATGGGATTAATAAAATATCACCCGTTATTATGCGGCGCATAGGGTCTCATCTGCTATATAATGCGGGAAATCAACAACTCCAAATACATATATAATACCAATTCCACTTCGAGGTGGAATATCGCTGTATATGAGTTTAATATAATATCATCCGCTGTTATGCCGCGCATAGGGTCTATTTCAATCCAACAAATAACAACCATCATCCAAGCAACATCCAAAAAATTAAATAAACTATTTAAATTAAATCAAGTATCCAGTTGAGTGAGAAGTTCTCACTATAGTTTTCAAAAACTATTTCAATTTCAAATCTTTTATACAAAAGATACATCTTTTTAATCTTTTAAACAAAAGATTCACCTTAGAAGATCCTCTTCAATTTTAAAACAAAGTTCACTAGATCTTTAACAAAGATTCATTTATAGCTTTTAAAACTATTAACAATTCAAATTTACACGGTTTGAAATCCTTTCAACAAAAATTGGAAATCTTTCCGTTATATGAAAGCCATTATTATTTGAAAACAAATACTTTTCTTTTCGGACAAATCCGATCAAATATGCACAAGTTATATCCTTTAAAGTATAAGCTTGGGTTAAATATAAATTCCCAAAATAATACTTTTAAAATGGTTTTAAAATCCATATAAATACATTAATATGAATCTTTGTGAAAGATTGGTGAACTTTGTGAAGTGAATCTTTATGTTTAAAGATTTGAAAATGGTAATTTGTTTAAACCATTTGAAGAAAGGTTTGGGTAATAAACTATGACTTTACTAAGATCCCAATATCCATATTTTTCTTAAATTAAGCGCTCACTATTCGGTTTAGTCGGGAAAGGACTTTATGTCGTATAACCCACTCTGAATAGTGATACCATGATATGGATAGCATTTGAAGACCGGTGGTGAAGACCGGGTATTTTCGAGAACAAAAGGATTACCCGTCGAATGAATCTACACTGAGTAGCTACGGTATAGATCTCCATATGTGATGGGGAGTCCGGTCGGGATTGTGAATACCCGGATTGCAAGGGCTTCTTTTAAAGTGCATTCGGTTCTGTTTGAACCTGGAACAGATTTGTATGGATGTGTGGCTAACATTACACTTTGAGATGTAAAACTAGTTTCTATCAAATATATTTCTTTTTGGTGGCAGAGAATTTATTCTCTTAGCTTAACACCCTTCTTTGAGACATACAAGCTCAGAGGTTATGTAGTTGATATTTACTAGTGATACATTCCCAATTGGTTAATGTGGCATACGAAGTGCTCCTGATCATGTGTTGATCGAAGCATGGCTTTTGTGAAAAGCGTAGCTTTCTGGATGTGACTTCGTCGAGCCTCACAACTCGGTAATGGTCGAAACAGGAATCGTTGCAGCAAGGTTATTTGGGGATAGCGTCCCCTGAGCGTATGTCCATTTCCTTCTGAATAAAAGGTGGTATCATGGTATGGAGCTCAGACACTTAACTAATGTGGTTGCTGCAAACTTATTGCTTTGTGGTTGTTGGTCGAGAGGCGCCTCAAATAAAGGTTGGCAACGACCGGGGGGTGGCATACTCATGTCAGTAGTTACCTAGTTATAGAGGCAAGCCGCCTCGTGTTGGCAGAGATCCGGTTAAGTTCTCGGGGATGTCCCTCCAGAGGCGTTCCATTTGTTGTAGGAAGTTTCTTTTCCTGAACATTGTTGGAAATCCAATCATCCAATACGCGCCTTGTGCCGTTTTAGTTGTATAACCTGCCATTTACTTAGGGTGGTCACCACTGTTTAGATGGTAGCTATAGTAGGCATAGTTCGAAATGTCTATGCTGCCTAAGATTAATATTATACTTTTGAAAGGTTTTCTGCCTTATGCACTAATAATAATATCAAAAGGATTTTCCCGTATCAAGCATGTTTGACTATCAGAAGGAGAAATCTCCTCCAATTCTGCATTTGAATTGTGTGTGTGGCAGGAGGCCTTATGGTAGTTTCATTTTCCAAAAAGAATTACGGATTTCAATTTCTCAATTCGTTGTTCGTTTTTGTTTAAAACAAATGTTTTTCTTTGCTCACACCAGTCTAATGACTGGCCTGAAGTTTATTGTTCTCTTTCTAAACTCTGGGTGCCCACAATTTCCATACAAGCAGTCTAGAGTTAGATTTTTCAGATAGTCAGATAATAGATATAGATTCGATATCTTTCGAAACCTCTGGTTTGGTGGCACTTGGAAGTCTTTTCGGTCTTTGGATTTCGACGCCCGCATTCCTGATTGACCTTTCTTAATACAACTTGATTATGGTTCGACCTTTTGACTTATAAGCTGTTTGCCAAGGGGCTGTAGAGCATTGGAGATGGAGTTGCAGTTTGGATTCTATCTTTCTTTCTATCCTTCTACCTTTTGAAGGCATACGTTGTTGTTCCTCTTTTGGAGTTTTTTCTTTCCGCTGTTGTATATTGTCTCTGATATTGTTGTAAACATATTATATCAACTGTTGTGTATCAATGATATTATTCATTCTTCTTCCGCTTTGTTGTTGTACTTAATGTGTTATAAGCTCCGGCGAACCAGATTCGACGTTTGGATCTGCGGCATTCGAATACAGGTGATGTATTTGAGTGTCTACTTTCGAAGGTCGAGTCAGGGTCGTTACATACCCTTTACCTAGAATGGATGACTTGTTTGACCAACTTATAGGAGCTAAAGAATTTTCCTAATTAGACTTAGCAATGAGATTCGATCAATTAAGGATAGCATGGGAGTGCAAGTCAAAGACTGCATTTCTCACTCCATATGGGGTCTTTGAGTGGGAAGTAATGCATTTTGGATTGATGAATGCCCCATCATACTTTGTGGATTTGATGAGTAGAGTATTTAGTGGGCAACTCGAATAATCCATCGTGGTGTTTGTTGATGATATCTTGGTTTTCTCAAAAGGCAAGAAGGAGCATGAGGACCACCTTAGGGATGTATTAGAGACTTTGACAAGGAACCAGCTCAAGGACAAACTTTCTAAATGTCACTTTTGGAAGAATGAAGTTATATTTCTTAGACATATTGTTTCGAAGAAAGGATTGGATGTAGATCCCGCCAAAGTGGAAGCTGTCTAAGGGTGGAAGACTCCTAGGATTGCATCAGAGTTTAGAGGTTTCCTTAGGTTGGTAGGCTACTATAGAAAGATCATCAAGAACTTTGCAAGAATATCAGCCCCTTTAACCCAATTAACTAAAAAGAATGTAGTTTTTTTTGGAATGAAAGAGGCAATAATGTGTTGGAGAAGCTTAAGGAATCATTGACTAGTGCACCTATGCTCACTATTCCCGATGGAACCAAACTATTTACGGTCTTCACAGATGCTTGTGGCATAGGATTAGGAGCAGTTTTAATGTAAGATGAGAAAGTAGTTGATTATGCTAGAAGATAGCTAAAAGATCATAAATAGAGGTATTCGGTGCATGACTAGGAATTGGCAGCTATAGTCTTCGCCTTAAAGATGCAGAGACATCATCTCTTAGGAGAAAGGTTTGAGTTATTCATGATCATAAATCAGTCAAATACCTTTTTTCCAAGAATATTTGAATCATAGACAGCCAAGATGGATGGAGTATATAGCATCGTTTGACCTTAATATTTATTATACCCCTATAAAAGGGAACATTATCACCAACGCCCTTAGTCGAAGATATGCTATCCTAGGTGCTATATATGAATGGAAATGGTTGGAGTTTCTCTCAAATTTTAACATTCAACCATCAATAGAACCCATCCAAGGTATTCTAGTAGTTATGGTGATTAGATCAGCCTTGATGGATCATATAGGGCATGAGCAAGTGAAGGATGAGGAGTTAATAGAGATTTAGGAGAAATTGAGAAAGTGAGAGTATTTTCCCCATGCTAGGAGGTATTTAGTTGATAAGAAGGGATGTTTGAGATGAGATGGAAGTCTTTGCGTTCTAATGATTGATGGTTTGATGAGAGACGTGCTTATGGAGTGTCATTCCTCAAGGATGACCATTCATTTCGGAGGAGGTAAGATGTATAAGGACATGAAGAGGATATTCTTTTGGAGTGGAATAAAGAAGAGCATAGTTGAGTTTGTTAGTAGGTATTTGACATGTTAGAAAGTAAAAGCCGAGCAAGGGAAGTCTGGTGGATTATTATTACCTTTGGAAAATCCAACATGGAATATGAACATATTTCAATGGATTTTGTGGAAAGATTTCCTAGAATCCAAAATGGCAATGAAGCTATTTGGATTGTTGTGGATAGACTCATTAAGAGTGCTCATTTTGTTCCGATTAGAAGAAATTGGACTACCGCTAAAATGACCCGCAAATTCATTCTGGTAAAAAAATTTGAATATTCAGTTAAAAGCTTTCAAAATCATAGATTATGATGTTTTTGTATAAGAATGATGGTAATCTTATTTTTTGAATAAATATTTACAAAAAACATATACTTTGGAGGAATATCGATAAAATGGTTGAAAATCGTTTTATCAATAAACAGCTCTATAATTACCAGAAGTCACGCATAAAGATGGATACATACATTTATTTATCCATTTAGACAAGAATATGAAATAAAATTGTTTATTTTATTTTTGGAAAATTAAATGTATTTATGACATCATCAATAATGGCATCACATTTAATATTGATTTATTAATATAAATTGAGATTTAATGATTTAATAATTATTGTAATTATTCCAATAGTTGTTTTTAAATGATAATAATTCATTTTAATTAGTTACGGAGTGAGAATAAATCATTTATAATATATTATAAAGATATAT
The DNA here is from genome assembly GCA_030765085.1 of Allium cepa. Lineage (NCBI taxonomy): Eukaryota > Viridiplantae > Streptophyta > Magnoliopsida > Asparagales > Amaryllidaceae > Allium > Allium cepa. The sequence goes on along the minus strand of CM060943.1, from coordinate 275,322,856 downwards.
TGATTTGAAATTGTAAGGAAAATTTGTATCACTTTATCGATATAATAATACTTTTTTTAAACAACGTTTAATATTAATTTACATGGTTTTATAAATCAAATGTGATAATTTTAATTTGTTAAAAATGATAAGAAATTAGTTTTAATTTTTTTACATTTATATGTATTTAGTAAGTGAAAATGTGACCCGTAATTAGATCCAGGATTCGTAACGGTTCAACGAACGGAAGTAACAATCGAACATTGCACCATGGGTTGTCATATGTTACATATATATGCATACATGTCATAACACACATATACACATAAATATACATATATGAATTTACCATGTACATTAGTTATCTATAAAAGTTAAAGTTATAAATGTCATGATATTTACTTAACCAAATCAAAACAAATTCACTACCACTTACAAGCACATGGGGTGGCACATGCGAGGGGGAAGTCATGGCTAAGGGATAATGGAAGGCGTGCATGATGATGTTGGATGATATTTTCCACTTTGCTTAAGGTTTAGGCCTTGAAATTCCTAATACCCACCTACATTCACACAATTCTCTTCATCTTCCTCTTCTTGAAGTTCATTAATGACTTATAGTTCATAAAAAATGTAGCAAAGCCATGAAAAAATATTCCAAAATAAAGTAGAATATACACACATATGTATATATCATGTCAATCTATCTCCAAAACCATGTCAAACACATCCCTCTACCTTCTAAACCCACGGACACCACCTCCTACCACCAAGGTCGAGCTCACTTCCACTTGCAAGCTTAGGCCGAGCCGATCCAAAGGTCCAAGGCTCGATTCCATAACCTTTGACTTGATCATAGCGAAGCTATAGCAAATTTTTGTAAAGTTAGAAACCAATAAGGATTGAAAAAACTATTTATATTATGACATATTGGTTGATATATATGTATGTATGTATGTTTGTTTGTTTGGTTATCCATGGTTGTGATGATGGTGAACCATTGTTGGGATATGACAATATGTTTGTTTAGATGTGCAAACAATTCATTTTTAATATACATCAAATATCACAAAGGAAATCACTTTCTTTTAATAAGTTAAATGGTGTATATGAGATTGTTAAACCTCTTTAAGATGGATTAAATTTGTTTATAAATGTTTTTTAAGCATAAAACCTAATTTGGTGAAGTTTGGACGAGTTACGAAAGTTGAACCAAAAATAGGCGCGTCATGTAATGATAGCTCGCTATTTCATGCCATAAAATTTTAAAACCATTTATATGATGGATTCAGAGTCAGAGTTCTTTGTAATAAGATTTTTTTAAAGCTCTTAAAATCATAGTTTTTAAACAAAAGAAAATGATCGAGATTTCATTTAGTAGATTTTGAAATATGAGCCAAACAAGTTTTCAAAATACTCGCGGTTTGGCTGTTCCGAAAGCAAAGCGATATATTCTTTTAAAAAGTTATTTTAACTCTTTAAAAGTATTAAATAAATTATATAAATATTCTAAAATGTTTTAAAAAATATTTGAGTTATAAAAATGAATTTCTAAATGATAGAAAAGTTGGTTCGATGAAATAAGCCTTAAAAACACTATTCACAACATTTATTGCAACACTTTTAATAACTTTTGAAATATAGCTGTAAACTAAAGTATTCTTTTCCAAATATTTTATAAATGTTTTTAGTAAATAATTAAGTATTTTAAAGATGATTTGGAGGTTTTATAATATATTTTAAAATGTTTAAATAAATGATTTAAAGAAAAGCTGCTATAATTAAGTGATTTAATCTTGGCTCTAAAAGCCGATGGGTAGACTAGATTTTTCTATTCATGAGATCTGGATGTGAGGTGGTTAAAATAAGGAGATGTTCAGGAGAAACCAATGACCTGGCTTAGCTGGCCTTTTTTCTTGGCGAGGAATAGATAAGGATGAAATGTCGGAATTAGACAAGCATAAAAGATTCAATTTTCCAAATTTAAACAAATCGAATCGTATAGAAATAATCTTCATGCACTTAGTGTTAAATTTGAAAAGGTAACCAATATTATTCATGTGAATTTAGAAGGTGATTTCACCATTGTTTGGTGTATAGTAAGGGTTGAATATGGAAATTGATATTGAGTAGAATTAGTATAATTTCTATTGACCCTTTTTACTCAATAAGGTTTTGCAGTGTGATTTATATGAAATGATTTTGATTTGGTATTTCCAAATTTAAAGAGAGGTTAAATATATACTAGAAAAGAACATGATTTAAAGATCTATATCTCTAAAAGAGATATTTTATTTGATAAAAGATATTAATGAATGAAATGATAATCACCCTAAAACTTAACATCTTTTTATCAATGGTTGGTTCGAAGGAACCGGGGTTGGATTTGAGTTATTCTTATTTGAAAATTACTTTGAACCAATTTACGAGTTCAAATGTGAAGACAGGAACTATAGTAAATGGAATGAAGGGCTGCCTGTCACTGACCCTCGGGGGAATTTCCCATATCATATATATATGTAGCAGTAGTATCTACATTTGGTCTTCGATGCAAGGGCTGCTCATTTCTAATCCTAGGGATGACTGTCAACTGGATGTGATAAGAGTGTTCCTTCGGTTTGTCCTGTTCCTAGACAACTTGTATGAACGAATGTTTAACATTGCATTTCCAACATACACGTACATTGATTTACGAAAGTACATCTGTTTGGTGGTGTAGGAAGTAACTCTCCCATACTTAATACCCTTCTCTGAGATGTACGAGCTTAGAGGTTGTACATTTGTGGAAATCAATTCTATATCATGGAATTGACAATGTGGAATTGAAAGTGGAATGTGTTATGTGAAAGGTAATCGTTTTGTCGGGCCTCGACGGCCGAAAATGGCTTAAACTGGCTATGTCGTAAGGTTATGTGGTTCGCAACCATTAGATATGGCCGTCACCTTTCTAGATTACTCTATATATGCCGAGTATGTTGTGTATGCTAACGAAGCTCTCGGATAGGTCGGTTACAATCAAGGTGATATCATATTCAGTACTATCCATCACTAGATGGGCCTGCGGGTAGGTAGGTCTTGCCACGTGCAGAGGTTTCAAAAGTTGTGTATACTCGGTTCATCCCTCAAGAAATTTACTGTAGGAAGGTAGTTCCTTACATGTCATTGTATGGAAATCCATTCTCCAATGAGTGCCTTCGGACTTGATTGTAGAACCTATTATGCTGGAACTTAATCAATGTAACAATTTTAGCTAATATTAAATAAGTTTACTTGAAAAGCGTTTTCAAAAGGATGTCATTAAAAATAATATTACCAGATTTTGCATAATAAAGATTTTGGTTATCATAAGGTAAAAACCTATTCTGCGTTTATGCGCGGTGCGGTCTTATGAGATAACCTTTGTTTGCAAATACCCGTATTTTAATTTTTTCACACCAGTCCCATAACTGAACAGGAGTTTATTTTCCTTTTCCCTTAAATTTTAGGTGCCCTATTTTTTCGAGCAGCCAAGTTATCAGGTTTAACTTGGAGCATTGTGATGCAGCTAGAAGTCTAGAGCTAAAGATATTTTTGTAGATTTTTCTCCATTTCCATTTCTGCTGCATTAGTTTACTGATTGTATTCAACATTTATGAAGACAGATGTTTATAATTGTTCATGTTGATTTATAAGATGACTTTTACAGATGTATTTAAAATTTCCGTTTTGTGTGTGTGCGCATCTATGTATATATTGAAATAATATATGTTATTCCATTCATGTAAGATTCTATTCTATCTTTATTTTCTTTTACTCCATGATAATCTCCCTCTCCGGTACTTGGATTTGCAGCACGTGAACACCGAGAGCGTTTTATTGTCGAATTCTGAGGGTCAGAAAGGCAAGTCATCACATTTTGTACAGAGCTTAAATTGAACGAACGCTTGAGCCTGATAGGGGTAAAGTCTCATCAGAGATAAGGTTAGTAATACCCTAGAATAACTAACTCATTAGAGATAGGGTTAGTAACACCTTAGAATGAGTTTGAGTGTATTATATAAGAGCGCGTATTTGTTAATGATATATAAATGTTTTTTTATTGAAAAATATGGTAAATGAAATAATTTTACCTAAGGCTATATTTTTTAGAAATATCTTTCAAATGATATAGTTATTTATATAATGATTAACTGTTTGATTTAAAAGTTTAAATACAAACACCCTGTGAATTAAATTTTACAATTTGACTACAAGGTGTTTGATAATAATATTGGGTTAAGCTTAATGGATTTATAATATAATAAATGAGCATGTTTTATAAAAGCATGTTTTATAGGAAAATTAAATGATTTTGTAAAAGACGAATTTGGAAGATATGTTTTATAAAAGGGATTTTGAGAATTAAATACCGATGTTTTAATTTTTTTGCTAGATTTTAAAGAAATTAGAGAAAAGCAATCAAATATAAAGTAATTATTATATAAAGTTGGCGGGTGTGTGTGTTAAGAGCAAAATTTATAAATGTGATATTTTTTGAAAATAAAGTAATAGATTTATAAACGATGTTTACAACTATTAAAAAATGGATTTGTAATTGATATTTTGCAAATGGATTTATAAATGGGATTTTATAAATAAATGAGATTTATAAAAGAGTAGAGCTATAAATGATATCTATAAATAAAAAGATTTTGTTAGAAGAAGTTTTATAAAATTGGTAGGAAATTTATAAACATTGTTTCATAAATATGAAAATGATTTGTGTGGAAATTCAAGGATGGATTTTATAGAGAAAATACACTTACGTTATAAAGGTTAAAATAATCTTTTAAAAGAATGTTTTTGAAAGTGATATTTTTTAAATAAAGATTAATGACTTTAAAAAGTGATTTAAACTGTACTAAGTGATGAAAACATAGATTTCAACATTTATTGTTATAATAAATGTTATGAAGAAAGAGAGAAAATCTCAAACGATAACTAGTTTAAGTGGCTCGAAAATAGCTAAAAATGGGCAAGAGATATGTTCGGATGGTAAACACCTCTCTTAAGTATTACCCTTCTTATTAAGGGAATATGGATACCATTGGTAGTATCTAGTTCCTTGGTTTTATTTTGGAGTTACCTGATCTATAAAATTTTCCTTAAATTAATAGCGCAATTTTGAATTAGTAATTGATAGGTTAATATCATGGTTGGTTAATAAGGAATATATTATAAGGAGAAGTTGATTGTAATTTTGTAAAATAAAAGGTAAGTTGCCTTTTAAAATTGAAATGAATCCATTGGAATGAAATGTTTTCACTTTAAGAAAAATATTTAGAAATAAATATTTAGAGTGAATATATATAAAGAAGCATCTTTAAAAGATAAAAGTTTTAAGAAAAGTTTTCATAAAGATTTTTGAATGTTAATAAGTACGTATGAGATCATAGATCATTTCATCGTATGATTTTGGTCAGAGATTCGAGTACAGAACTTTAAGCTATTTACACCCATCCAAAAAAGGATTTCTCACTCGATCCTTGACGACAAAAATTGATGAGGATTTGTGATTGGATACTTGTGTTTTCTATCATAGTTGAGAGCTATGTAAGAAAAACTAAAATTATGATCAAAAAGCCTAATCAGAATCCGCACTAGAGGATCAAGAGATCAGTACAAGTTTAAAAGTAAATTTGTGGATTCGAATTGTAGATCGAATCAGATATTGTATAAGGATAATCTATATATGTCGTATGGGGGTAAGTTTAAAGATAAATATTTTAGGCAAACACCTTTGGGTTTTGCGTTGTAATTTTGAGGACAAAGTTCCTTTTAAGGGGGAAGTCTATAGCAACCCGCAAATTCACCAACTTGATAAATTATATTTAATTCTAAATATTCACATAAAATCTTTCAAAAACATAGATTATGATGTTTCGAACAAGAATTATGGTAATATTATTTTTTGAGTAAAGATTTACAAAAAATATATACTTTAGAGGAATATCGATAAAATGGTCGAAAATCGTTTTATCAATAAACAGCTCTATAATTATCAGAATTCATGCATGGAGCTGGATACATACTCTTATTTATTCATTTAGATAAGAATATGAAACAAAATTATTTATTTCATTTTTAGAAATAAAATGTATTTATGACATCATCAATAATGTCATCATAATTATTTATTGATTTATGAATTTAAATTGAGATTTAATGATTTAATAATTATTACAATTATTCTAATAATTGTTTTTAAATGATAATAATTCATTTTATTTAGTAATGAAGTGATAATAAATCATTCATAATATTTTTATAAAGATATATATTGATTTGAAATTATAAGGAAAATTCGTATCACTTTAACGATATAACAACACTTTTTTTAAACGATTGTTTAATATTAATTTATATGGTTTTATAAATCAAATATGATCATTTTAATTAGTTAAAAATGATAAGAAATTAGTTTTCAATTTTTTTTACAGTTACATGTAATTTAATTAATAAGTGAAAATGTGACTTGGAATTGAATCCCAGGTTCGCAACGGTTTGACGGACGGAAGTTGTAATCGAACGTTGAACTATGGGTTGTCACATATGACATATATATGCATACATACGTGTCATAACACACATATATGCATAAATATACATATGAGAAGTTACCATGTACATTAGTTATCTACACAAGGCAAAAGTTATAAATATCATGATATTTACTTAACCAAATAAATAAAAAAACTAACCATCACTTACAAGCACATGGGGTGGCACATGGAAGGGAAAATTCATGGCTAAGGGATGATGGAAGGGGTGCATGATGATGGCGGGTTATATTTTCCACTTTGCTTAAGGTTTAAGCCTTGAAATTCCTATAAATACCCATCTACATCCACACATTCATTCACACAATTCTCTTCTTCTTCTTTTATTAAACCTCATTAACGGTTTCTAGTTCATAGAAAAATGTAGCAAAGCTATGGAAAAATATTTCAGAATAAAGTAGAATACATACACATGTATCATATCAATCCACCTCCAAAGCTAAGTCAAACACCTCCTCTCAACCTACAAAACCGATGGCCACCACCTTCTACCACCAATGTCGAGCCCACTTCCACTTGCAAGCTCAGGCCGAGCCCATCCAAAGATCAAATGCTCGATTCCATAAGCTTTGAATCGTTCGTCGCGAAGTTATAACGAATTTTCATAAAGTGAGAAACAAATGAAGGTAAAAGACTCTATTTATATTATGATATATTGAATGATATATATATTTGATTATGCTTGGTTGTAATGATGGTGAACTATGTTTGGATATGATAGTATGTTTACTTGGATGTGTAAACAATTCACGTTTAATACACATCGATTATTGCAAAACAAATCACTTTCCTTTAATAAATGATATGGTGTATACGAGATTGCTAAACCTCTCTAAAATGGTTTATAATTATTTATAAATGCTTTATAAACACTAAAATCCAATTGGATGAAGTTTGAACAAGTTATGAAAGTTGAGTCAAAAATAGGCACGCCGCGTAATGGTGGTTCGCGATTTCGTGCTATAAAGTTTAAATCCATTTATACGATGGATTCGTAGTACGAATTTTTGTAATAAGAATTTTATGAACTCTTAAAATCATATTTTTCAAACAAAAGAAAATGATCGAGATTTCGTTTAGTAGATTTTGAAATATGAGCAAAATAAGTTTTCCAAATTATCGTGCTTTGGCCGTTCGGAAATCAAAGCGATAAATTCTTTAAAAGCGGTATTTTTAATTCTTCAAAATATGAAATAAAATAATATTTTAAAATATATTAAAAGATATCTGAGTTATAAAAAATGGATTTATGACTGATAGAAAAGTTGTTTTGATCAAATAAGCCTTAAAAGAACTATTCACAGCACTTTTAATACCTTTTGTAATATGGCTTCAGGCTTACTATTCTTTCCTAAATCTTTTACAAATGTTTTAAAATAAATAATTAAGTATTTTAAAGATGACTTGGAGGTTTATAATTTGTTTAAAAATTTTAAATAAATGATTTAAAGAAAAGTTGTTAGAATTAAGTGATTTAATCTTGGCTCCAAAAGCCGATTAGTAGACTGCATTTTTCTATTCGTGAGATCCGAATGTGATGTGCTTAAACTAAGGATATGTTCAGGAGCAACCAGTGCATTGGCCTAACTGGCCTTTTTCCTGGGTGAGGAATAGATAAGGTCGAAATGTCGGAAACGAGACAAGTAAAAAGATTCAATTTTCCAAATTTAAACAACTTGGATCGCGTAAAAATAATCTTCTCACACTTAGTGTTAAATTCCAAAGAAGGAACCCATAGTATCCTTGTGAACTTAAAAGGCGATTTCACCATTATTCGGGGATAGTAAAGGTTGAATATGGAAATTGGTGTTGAGTAGAATTAGTACAATTTCTATCGACCCTTTTTATTCAATAAGGTTTTTCAATGTGATTTATGAGAAATGATTTTCATTTGGTATTTCGAAAGTTAAAAAGAGGTTTAATGATTTTGTATATACTGGAAAAGAATATTATTTAAAGATTTATATCTCTAAGAGAGATATTTTATTTGATAAATGATATTAATAAATGAAATGATAATCAACCTCAAACATAACATCTTTTTTTACCGATAATTGGACCGAAGGAAACGGGGTCGAATTCGAGTGATTCTTATCTAAAAACGACTTCGAATCAATTTACGAGTTCTAAGGTAAAGACATGGAATGATAATAAATGGAATGAAGGGCTGCTTGCTATTGAACGTCGGGGGAAATTTCCCATATCATATATATGTAGCAGTAGTATCTTCATTTGATCTTTGATGCAAGGGCTGTTTGCTACTAATCCTAGGGATGATTCCCAACAGCATGTGGTAGGAGAGTTCCTTCCGTTTGTCATGTTCCTGTACAACGTGTATGGACGAATGTCCAAAAATGCATTTCCAACATACACATACATTGATTTTTATGAAAGTACATCTATTTAGTGGTGTAGGAAGTAACTCTCCTATACTTCACACCCTTCTCTGAGACGTACGAGCGTAGAGGTTGTACATTTATAGAAATCAAAGGTGTGCGATGGAATTGGTAATGTAGCATTCAAAGTGGAATGTGTTATGTGAAAAGTAATCGTTGCTTTGGGCCTCAACACCTGAAAATGGCTTAAACAAGGCATGTCGTAAGGCTATGTGGTTTGCAACCATTAGCGTACGGTCATCATTCTAGATTACTCTATATATGTCGAGTATTTTGTGTATTCCAAGAGAGCTCTCGAATAGGTCGGTCACGACCGAAGTGATGTCATATTCGTTTCTATCTGCTACCAGATGGGTCTGCAGGTAGGCCGGTCTTGCTAGGTGCAGAGGTTTCAAAAGTTGTTAATCCTCGGTACATCCCTCTAAAGATGTACTATATGAAAAGAAGTTGCTTACCTGCCATTGTATGGAAATTCATTCTCCAATAAGTGCCTTCGGAATTAATTCTAGAACTTATTATGCTAGAATTTAATCAATGTAACAATTTCAGTTAAGATTATATAAGTTTACTTGAAAAATGTTTTCAAAAGGATGTCATCAAAAATAATATTACCACCTTTTGCGTAGTAAAGATTTCCGTTTACATAAGGTAAAAACCCATTTCGTGTTTATGTGTAGCGTGGTCTTATGAGATACAATTTGTTTTCAAATATCCATGTTTTGAGTTTCTTACACCAATCCCATGACTGACCCAGAATCTATTTTCATTTTCCCTTAAACTCTAGGTACACTATTTTTCCAGGCAACTAAGTAGTCATGTTTAACTTTGAGCACTGTAACGAAGCTTGAAGTTCAGAGCTGAAGATGTTTCTGCAGATAGTTCTCCATTTCCATTTCCGCCGAGTTTACTGATTGTATTCAGCATTTATAAAGACAGAGATTTATAACTGTCCATGCTGATTTATAAGATAGACTTTGATAAATGTATTTAAAATTTCCACTGTAAAGATATATATTGAAATAATATATGTTATTCCATTCATGTGAGATTTTGTTATATCTTTATTTTCTTTTACTACACGATAATCTGCCTCTCCGATATTTGGATTTGGGGCACTTGAATACCAAGGATGTATTATTGTCGATTTCTGAAGGCCGAAGGGCGGGTCGTCACAACCGCCTCTCTCGCAAAGGTTTATATCAAGGAGTAGGTTCATCTACATGGAATTCCTGTAAACATGGTAAGTGATAGGGACACATTCTTCATTTGCGAATTTTGGAGAAGTCTACAAATAGCTTTGGGAATTTCTTTGAAACTTAGCACGACATATCACCCAAGGACTGACAGACAAATAGAGAGGGTGAATAAGATTTTGAAGGACTTCTTGAGAGCTTGTGTCTTAAACTTCGGAGGACATTGGGAGCAGCATCTACCTTTGGTTGAGTTTGCATATAAATATAGCAATCAAGCAAACTTGGTACGGCCTCTTTTAAAGCACATTATGGGAAACCATGCAAATCTCTTAGTAATTGGTGAGACACCATCGACAGTGTATTGCTCGGACCCAATTTGGTCCGTGATACCACCAAAAAAGTAAAGTTGATCAGGCAAAAGATGAAGATAGTGCAAGACCATCAAAAAACATATGCGGACAAAATGAGGAAAGAGATTGAGTTTGAGGTTGGAGATATGGTGTATATTAAAATCTCCCCTCTTAGAAAAGTCACTAGGTTTGGAAATTCTAGAAAATTAGCACCTAGGTTTGTTGGTCCATTCATAATTCCGGAAAGAATAAGAAAATTGGCCTGATCAGTTAGGGAATTTTGAGAAGAAGCCGACTGTGCCCCATGCCACCGTATGCATTATGCAACATGGAACTAGGAGATTCTGAAATAAAATAATTAGGCTGGTCCGAGTATAATGGGGGGACAATCCGACGAAAAGCACATGGGAGACCGAGGAGAAGAGGAAGAACGCTCACCTAGAGCTTTTCACTGGTAATTTCTCTCTCCAAATTTTAGGAATTTAGTTGCATCGTGGTTGCTAGATTGGATAGTAGGAGATAGTTGTTACAGTTTTTCGTAATCACATTGCACTAATGTAGAAATTCTATATCTGTTTAGGGTGTATGCATACATACTTGCATAACACGATTACACCTTCAGACTAGGATTGAGCTCTTTTTAGCTTGTCTATACATAATCACATTGCAGTGGTTGAGTAGATGCTTGTGTAGATAACTTGGTTGTATAACATGGATGTTACTGCATGTTACGTTGTTCACCCTTTGAAAGATTTCTGGACGATTCCTTTTTAAAGGGGAGAATGTAACACCTGGTAAAATAAACCATAAATAAATGAAATAAAATTTAATTAAATCTAATAAAGTAGAATATGGAAATTTTATAAAATTTGGAATCTGACCATTGAAGTTATTCCGTTGCATTCGTGGTGAAATTATGATTTGTTTCCATATATAATATACTGAAAATAGAGCTCAAACGAAGAAGTTATGGACGTTTGAACATTTTAGATTTAAAGTAAATTAGTTTGAATTCAAAGTATAATAAGGATTTAAATTTAGGGTTTGAATTTTAAAAAAATTCTTGAGGGCTAAGTAAACGCTAATTGACATTTGATTAACATTTAACGTTAAAGCTAAATAGGGGAAAGAAATTAATCAATAAAGCAACGGAATAAATTATTACCAAAATAATCAACCGGTCGACACCCTCACTTCGACCTGTCGACCCTTAGCAGTCGACAGGAGACAGGCGGTCAACTAAATGAAGCCAATTTCTAGCAGTGGCAGCTAGGGTTGGAAGGGGTGTGTTATTATTTTAACGCTCCATATTTATTCGTTTCTCACCTACTTCCATCCTATGGTTTTTGTGCATTTCAACCCCTATAAAAAGAACCCTATCCTCTCCACTTTTTATTTATAATAGTTTGGGGAATACAATGAAAATCTATCATTGCTACCTCTCTAACAAGATTTAGAAACTCCGTAGAGAATTTAGGTAAGAATTCAATTTATTTCTCATTTTCTTTTTCCTCCACCAATCTATTCTTATCATGTTCTTCTCTAATTATTCTAAATCTAATGAATATATACCTCTTCCCTATTGTGCACGTGTGTGTGTATCAAAAGAGAGAGATCCTAGAAGGGATTGAAAGGCTATCAATCCATTAAAGTGAAGCTAAGGCTAATCTATGAGTGGAAACCTTTGTATTTCTTTTTCATTAATTATTTATTATATTTCTTTGTAGATTTGAATATGCCTTAGGATTTTGGGATTTCGAAAATACGAAAGATAAAATCCTAAAGTCCGATAGCCCGGTTTTTGGTCATCTGTTAATTGATAATTAACAAGATATTATTGATTTAAAATACTGATTTGTAAGATGGAAAAATAAAATTTTGAAAAGTATCTGGATAAATGAATAATATATTTCACTATTTAATTCAAGATAAAATATCTTTATATATACAAATAGATTTGCAAACTTTTTGATGATGGGAACCTTGAGTGCGTACATATACAAGCAAGTGTGATAACCCGAAATTTTGGCAATAGAAATTAGATAATCTTATTTAATAATTATTTTAATTTAGCTAATTAATCTCTTTGAAAACACTTAAGATAAATATTTTATTAATTTAAAAATATATGATAGTTTGAACAGAATTTAATAGAGGGTTGAATACACTTTTCTTTTATACTTCAAATAAACATAGTTGTATTTAAACCATAATAAATATAAGACCTAAGTAATTAATAAAATAAGAGATTAAATATTTGTAGCTTAAAAAAATGATATACATGCATTTAAACAAATGTAATATAAAATTATATCAAGACATTTGAACATATTTTAACAAGTGTAAATTAAAGGAAAGGATAAACTTACAAGTGTAACTTAATAAAAAAAAGTGGCAAGAAAATTTTACTTTTAATTTGAAAATCATGTAAATATGAATAAGAAAGAAATTGACAAACCAGGCTATTCTCAACCTAAAAACAAAACAAATTAAATCAAACCTGATCATCCACAAGCAAACTTCAGGACTCAAAAATCAAAGATCAAACAACAGTTTTTCAAAACATTTCAAGCCTGGAAAATCAAAGTCTTCAACCAAAAACAAGTAACATGTCAAACAAACTAAAACAAATCAAGTTCCAGATCTTCAAAACAGGCTTCTCTGTTTTTATTAACGGTGAGTAAAACTGAAACTTTTTAAGGTTAAACTACTTCTATTATCTTATGTATATAACCATAAATGGTAGTAATGACTCGAAGATATCTTAAATGGTGATTAAGTTGTGTTCTTTGATAAAAGAATGGGATTGCTGAATGTACAGAAGCATGTCTGTATATAGGTTCCTTTTTTTGTTAACAGGTTTAAAATAGAAGTCCCGTTCCTCTGTTATTTAATGTAAGTGAGTAAAACATCCATTTTACAAAGTTTAACCTGTTTATTTCTAGTGCATGTGAAATTTCTTAGGGTAATATTGTGAATAATGTTTACCAGGATGTAATCTGTTGTAGTATAGTTAAATCACAATATAGACATACATGAGCATGTCTGTAAATGAAGTAAACTGGTCTCTGTTGATTTTAATCAACTAAACCAAGTTCAAATATTCATATTACCTTGTACAAACGGTATTGTGTTGGGATCTTTAATAAGGAATTGTTTGTATTTACCAGATTCACTTTTAAAAAAAATCTTAAGTTACAATTGGCAAGTAATACTATAGGAAGAAGAAATATCATTGATCATTTAATATAAGTTTGAAATCAATCATTTAAATTTCGCATGTTGATGTCTTAAGGAAAATTAATTTTGATAATTGTTTCAAAAATTTTAGGCTTGTGAATATCGAGATATCACATGTTGAATGGAAATCATTTTTCATCGATTTCTGGTGACCTACTGGATAGTAGACGGTGGAGTTTGATCTGAGGGTAGCTGTAGAGGTTGGTAGCTCGGGAAAAATGCCATTTGATTTTTCCATTGGCTGGATTGGCCAGTTGAGATGAATCTAGGGTTTAAGGGTTGTTTTGGTTGAAGTTCGTTTTCTAGGCAACTGCAAGTTGGAAGGGGAAAGGAAGGAGTGCGGTCCTAGGCGAGGAGGAGGATTGAATGATGGTGAGTGTATCAGTGAGGTTTGGGTGGAGATGGACCATGGTGGTGGTTCGCCGAGGAGATTAAAGTTCACTATTAGTTCACCAATGTCTTTCGGGTGGGGAGTGAGTGTTTAATTTTTTTGAACGCGGTCTAGGTTTCGAGTTTCCTTAGGGGGAGAGCATAGGAGTGGTCATGTGCATTCAGGGACGTCGATCGTTGGCGAATTTCGATGGTCAGAGTTTGGATTCAGGTGCACGCTTTCGTGCACGCTCGTGCATAGGTAGATGGGAAAGAACTGGAGAGATAGTAGAGAGGAAGAAAAGGAAGGAAGTCGGGCCGAAGAAATTTGGGCCTGCTTAATTATAAGAGAGGAAGGAAAGTCTAGAAAGGGGGTAAGAGTGGATTGTATCATGTTACGTAAGGATTTGGCTCGAAAAGTTTTGTTTGGGCCGGTAGCTTAGTTTGATTTAACCAAGTATTCAAATAAATTGTATGGTTTATATAATTATAAAATAAGTTAATTATATGATTATATTTCTGTGTGATTTCAAATGAAATTTTGTAATGATTTGATTAAGTAGTTAATTAAGATTGTGGTTTATCTTAAATTTTAATTAGGGTCTTGATTTATTAATAGACAAGTAATCAATATGATTATTGAAAAGCTACTAATTAGGATAATTAATTGAAATGATTAACTAAGGATAATTAATTAGAAGTGTTTAATAAAGGATAATTATTTAAGAAAATAATTGAGGATCATTAATATAAGAAATTTAAGGTTAATTGTTTAATGTGAATGATTGTATGATTAAAGAAATAATTTTAATAATTAATTAAAGGTTAATTAATGTAATTAATTAAGGGTTAGTGAAAGTAATTAAAGGATAGTGAAACGACCTGCCTTATTCTCCACAATAAGACGCATCATCTTTAAAAAAAAAGGGATAGAAAATAGAAAAGATAGAGAAGAAAGAAAGAACAACATTAGAATCTCAACAATGGAATAAATAAATTATATTAATCACATAAATATTACATAGTATCATATACATCAGAGTTACATAGCTACAACAACTCAAAATGGACAGTTATAAAAGTCTGTCTATTATACAACTCTAGTACAACACATACATCTTCACAGAGATATAACACAACGGAAACACTATATAACTACAAACGCTGAAGCCGCCTGCTCCATCTCTCCTTCAGAATTCGTCAAAACTAACCTGAATCCCTTGGCTACTCGTAAAAATTTGGGTACCCAAGTGTTTAAGAAAAACAGAATAAACTCCGGGTTAGACATGGGTCTGGTGTGAGTAAACGGTTAAAGTTGCTTTACTTTAAAAACCTTTGGAAAAAAAAGTATCACGTAAGACTCCCCATACATAAACATGGGTAAGTTTTTACCTTACGCTAACCAAAACATTTGATAGGAAATCCAGTGAAATTATAATAGGGTCTAGGATTTTCAAATAAATAGAAAATAGCCGAAATTATTACATTCATTAAATTCTAGCTACAAGCCACAAAAGTGGGTAATACAATCAAATCTGTAAGGGCATGTAGGAAGAATGGGTTTCCATCAATGGCAGGACTACCAGGGTACCGCCCGTCACAGTACGGGGACTAGATCACCGTACCGAGGATTACTTCTAATCCCCTGCAACACAAAGCTGGAACCATTCGTTACTGAACAGTTCCGAACAAGATAACCCCGCGGTAGTAGCTAGCAACCGCCCACACAGCCGAATAAAAAGGGAAATCTAGACAGGGGTAAATCCCGTCCTACTTGGGCATGACCCACTTAGCCTTGCTGCACCTTCCCTGTTTTAGCCATTCCCGGTTGATGAGGCTTGAGGCTACAATTACCTTTAGAGAACACATCCCTTAGAATGCTCATCGTCCACCTGACGTGTTCTGAAAGCATTCAATCCATACAAGTTCGTTCCGGGTTCGAACGAAACCGAAGGCATTATCTTGTTACACTCATTTTGGAATCACCCTCAGAGTTAACGACAATAACTCCTGCACTCTGAATTTTTATCTTCACTTGAGATTCACGACCTATCGTTAATTTGGATCGATGTGGTTTTCGGATATCCAAATCTGGAAACCCGATCCCGGTCTCATCGAAATCCAAAATGCCATCTTTTAGGTCCTTGTTGTTTTAAAGTTAAAGCAATTCAATTCCAATCATTATCTATATTCACACAGATAGATGATTCTCATATACACAGATACATAATCCATATCATCACAATCGAACCAAATCATCTCATATCACATATCACACATATCTCATCAGAGATATCAAAAAATCAAGACATTCAATATCAATCAGCCATTCATAATCAATGATTAATCACACATCTATAATTAATTTAAAATGAATTAAATTAATTACTTCATCTCTAATTAATTTAAAATAAATTAAATTAATTACTTTCATCACATAAATCTTGCTTACATAACCATTAATTAATTACAAACCAATTAATTAATCATCATCTTAATTAATCACTCTTGATTAATTATCCTTAATTACATTAAGTAATTAACCCTTAATTAAATACACAAATTAATTTCCATAAACCATTAAGTAATTAACCTTAATTACTTTATTAACTGTAATTAATTACATTAACCCTTAATTAATTACAATTAATTAATCACCTTATAATCATTTATTATTGATTAATTAATCTTAATTAATCAATCCTTAATTACTTTCATTAATTACATTAGTTAATGGTCCTTAATAAATTACTTTCATTAATCAACTTTAATAAATCATAAATAGTAATTACCATCCTGTAATTACTTTTCTTAATCAATTAACTCTTTAATTAATTATATTAATCCTTTGATTAATTACATCAAGTAATTAATCCTTAATTACTTCCCATTAAGAAATTCCCTTTAATTAATTACATCCTGTAATTATACATTAATTACTTACCTTATGTAATTACACTTATCCATCTCATTAAGTAATTATACTTAATCAATCACCAAATGATTATCTTAATTAATCAACCCATTTGATTAACCCAAATTAATCACACTTAATTGATTAATTACAATTGGGTAATTCATCCCTTAGTTGCCCCTTTTAAATTATTAATCTTTAATTATAGATTAATTAATATTTAATTATTAATTAATAACCTTAATTATCAATTAATAAAACTTAATAACAAATTAATTAATCCTTAATTAACCAGTTAATCAATTCGTAATTACAATTAATTAACCCTAAATAATATTTAATTAGTCCTTACTTAACTTTAATTATTAATTAATAATTTCTTAATTATTAATTAATAAAGCCTAATTATTAATTAATAAAACTTAATAACAAATTAATTATTTTTTAGTTACCAATTAATTAGCCTTAATTACTTAATTAATTAATCTTTAACATTAATTAATAATCTCTAATTATCTAATTAATAATTCTTAATTATAAATTAATTAACCTCTAATCAATTAACTTATAACCCTAATTATTAATTTTAAATAAATTAATTAAATCAATTAATTACTTTTAATCAATTCCTTAATTAATTCTTAATCATTATTAATTAAATTAATTAATTAAACTTAATTTCCTTAATTAATTTAATTAATATCAAGATAAAAATACTTTAATTATCTTAAGATAAAACATTATCTTATTTATGCCTTAATTATCATTAAAACATTTTTAAACCATTTTATCTTAATAATTTATTATACTTAATTAAATCATTAATTAAGATTTAAAATAAATTAAACATTTAACTTGGTAAATTTAAAGTTAACAAAACATAATTTCTTTTACATAACCTTAAACATTTTATCAAAAGATGGTTTAGTCTAAATTTAATTTAGATTTTAAAACTTGTCTTTTATATTCCAATTTGCTTAAGTTTAAAAATAACTTTAACTTTATTTATCAAAATTTAAATTAAACAAATTTTAAACTTCATCATAAAATGTTAAAGAAAACATTTATATAAAAAGAATAGAATTCAAAAACAAGATTTTCAAAAGTTTTAAACTTTCTTTATTTAAGTTTTAAAACTTGTTTTATAAAACTTTTAAAAATTTCATTTCTACTCAATATTTTAAAATCACTTAAAATTTACTAAACAAAATTTAAATTTAACAAGCTTCAAACTTCTAAGTCAAAATATTTAAGAAAACATTTATTTAGCATCAAGTAATTTATATAAAAGTTTTAAACTAATTTAAATTTCAAAAAAAAAACCAAGTTTTAAAACTTTTAAAACTTCTTAACATCTACTGCTTTGTGTCGAACCCAAAGCTTACTCGGGTGAAACCCGAGTTTCGCTTTTCCTCCTTTTTTTTAAACTTTGATGAAATTTTAAGTTTAAAATACTATGGGCTATACACACTCAACTACTTCGAGTTTGCACTCGAGTCAACTACCCCATAACTCGACCATGACTTCGAACAATCCCACAAGCCAACACAGTTGACACCAGAACATAACTGTGCACATGCACCACTGCCGAAGCCACCTTCGACCAACGACGTACTCTCCGTCACATCACTCTACGATGCTACAACCCATATCGATCATCCAAACAAACTCACAATCTCTCGAACAGCTACGAGTTACCCAGATGGACTGGAACCCAAAAACACCTCCAGCAGACTTCTTCGACCATAATATTCCGACCACCAGAGGTTAAGAAACCTCGTTCCCCGCTTCGCCAATCTTCCATGTCACCAATGCCTCTCGTCTTATGCAACTCGAATCACCAGAGTTGTCATGGTGATCCCCTTTCCGACCGAGACACAAACTAGGGTTAAAAACCCTTGTGAGGAACTACCACTGCTACGGCCCATAATTGCCTCAACCACTATTTTTTCCAAGCACCCTGATCGTCAATCTTGCTCCAAACGAACACTTAACCACTCAAAATCCTTTGACCAACAGAAAATGCTCAAGAACCATATTCCATATATTCCCTAAATTTACATCCATTTCATCACTAAAAATTACGATTTTTGTTATAAAAATCTTAACTTTCGGAGATGATCCAAGATATATACTTGAATCATCTAATTGTTGACATCAATTTTTGACTATATCAGAGTTTATACTGTAAAATACATATCCTGATTGATACTATTATCAAATATTGCTTTTTATATTTTTACAATTCAAATCTTGTTGTTTTAAACAAATTTTGTTTAAACATCTCAACATAAAACTTACCAGAGAAGTAACGAATTGATTTTGAATTACATTATACCCTTTGGTTCAAAAACAGAATGAAAACCGACATGCACACATTAACACATACATACATACATACATATATATGTATGTATATATATATATATATATATATATATATATATGCAGTAATACCACAAACAAGCATCATTAACTTAGAACTTTCATAAGCAACCATCATTTACTTACTTAAACCTTTAATTAAAAAGTTTACTCACCTTTTTGAAAAGCAGAAGTTTTTTTGAAACTGGAATGAAATCTACATGCTTTTGTTTTTGATTCCAGAAAACTTGTATTGCTTGAGTCTTTGAAATAGCTTTGATTTTTTAAAACTGGAGTGCTTGATAAACTGGAACATGTTGATGATAGCTCCAGACTTGATACCGGTTTGAAGATAAAACATTATAGATTTGAGATTTTGGTTTTGAACTAGAGCTTACATTTGAAAATTGTAATTTGGTTACAGGCTTAGTAATTGCTTTGAGAATTAGTTGACAGGTTTTGTGTTTAAACTTGAAGATGGTTTACAGGAAATGATTCTTACATTTCTGGTTTTGACATGAGTTTACAGGTTTGAGGAGTTTGTTACAAGCTTTAATTCATTTCTGGTTTGCAATTGTTTTTGAGGAGATTGCAGGCTTGATAAAAGAGGATTGCTGGTTTGAGAATATTACATATTTGAATGTGTTTGCATTTGAACTTGAGGAAGTTTTCAGGTTTTTTGGTTTTAGAATTTGAACTCAGATTTTTAAAAAAAGAAAATGAAAAGGAAGATAGGGGTTTTAAATAGAGTTTATTTTGATTTATTAAAATAAAAAGAAAATAAAGAATAAGAAATGACACTTGCCTCTTATCTTACTAATTACTTAACACATGTTATTTTAAGGGGTTTAGATCTTAACACTTGTAATAATTCATATTTACATTATTTTTGAATGATATAAAAAGTTTTTCTTATTAAATTCCTAATAAACAAATACATTTATAAATTAAGAAATGCTTTTCTAATTTTAGATAAATAAAATTTTTAAAAGAAAATAAAATAAAAAACCAATTATCTTTTAAATGAAACCATATATAATATTGTAAACTCGTTTTTAAATGCTAATTCAAAAAGCTTTTGTATTTATTCCTATTAAATAAATACTTTTCCAAATTTCTATAAATAAATTTCTTTAAAGAATAATATAAAACAAATATTATTTTTAAATAAAAATCTTATCCGTGTATTTTAAATCCAAACTATATTATTATTTTAATTTTAAGATATATATTCCTTTAAATTCAATTTTTCAATTCAAATTCAAAGTCAATTTAAAATCCAAATTTAAAATCAATTCAAATAAGTATAAATATCAATTAAAATAAACACATTATTAATTGTAATAATTATCCTATTTAAAATCAATTTAAATACATACATACATACATACATACATACATATATATATATATATACATACACATTTAAATAATACTTATTAAATTTAAAATAATAAGTCTATTTAAAATCTATACTTTAAATTTGTTTATACAATAACACAAACTAAATAATTATTCTTATTTAAAAATCAATCTATAATTATACTTTTAAAAACATCTCATTATTAATTTACTGGTTATTTATATTTGAAAATAACAATTTTATCAATTATAAATAATTTAATTAAGAGATTACCACATTTTAAATTCCTTGAAATTCCGGGATATCACAAATAGTTAATTACTTAATTAAATAAAAAGGAAATTACTTAAATGTGATTAATTATGCTATAATTAAGTAATAAGAGTAATTAAAGGATAATTAATTGCAGTATAAATAATTAATTTTAGATTAACGGCTGATTAGTAACTTCATTAATTTATTTGCTAATATAGGTAAGCTGGATTTAGAGGTAGTTAATTTAATTTATTTGGAGATTAAATTGAATTAGTTGGGAATTTAACAACCAATTAATCTTGCTTATGAATGATTAATTATATTGAAGACCTTGAATTGGTTGATGTCTCTGATATGTGATTTATGGTGCTATGTGATATGATATTTTTGATTTAAACTGTGATAATTTGGTTATCCATCGATGATGAATTACTTTGTAAAGATGACATCCTGTATTTAAAATTTGAATTGTATTTCACTTGAATAACTTGGGTTAAGATAATTTTGGATTCGAAGAAACGGGGGTCGGGTATCAGTAAATACCCGAAACCACTTCGATTTGGAATCTACAATAAATTATTTATAGATTTGATTTGAAAAATCAATAGGATGGAATGGAATAATTTAAGTAAACCGAACCATTTAAATTATGTAATGGTACTTAAAGGATTGTGTGTTAAATAAGTTTTGATTATGGCAAGTTAAGAACTCGTAATAAGGTACGAGTTACCCGGTTTTTGAAAAGTTTTATGCATTGGTGTTTCTTGTTAGATGGGTTTACTCACGCTAGTTTCCAGCCTGACCCGGGTGTTACTTTGATGTAATGCTCGCGTCAGAACGAGTATTACAGATTTTCAGGTGAGGACGTTTTGGAGCTTAGGTGGCGAGCTGGATGGCAGGAGCGTATGGAGTATTCCACTACGTATTAGAGTGAATATTTAGGACAAGTTAAATTTTTTTAACTACCCTACTTTTGTGCAAGGGTTGAAAACTTTGATGTATTGTATGTAATTTAACTGATACAGCTTCTTTGTATAACTGATATTATTTGATATTATATTTTATCCGCTGTGAATTTTAGAATTTGTGACTTTTCTTCTTCTATCTATTTTCTTCTTTACCCTAACTATCTGGAATTTTCGGGATCCAAAATTCTGGGTCGTTACACAAAGAATTCCTTTTATTTCGAAATGTTAATTCTATTTTTGGATTCTTAATTATTTACATTTATTTGATGGAATTTGTTTTGTTTATGTAAATTTTTGATAATTTCATAGTCTATTCCACTTCTCCTTCTTCTTCGGTTCAATTTGTGATTCTTCAATGAAAATAAGGGGTTTAGATTATGGATTTTATTTGTAGTTTACACCACTTATTCCATAAAATTTCCTTATCAATTTCTGTGTAAAAGAGGAGTTGAATATAATATTGGATTTAGATTGCAATTCCTATTGTTTAGGTTATTCCATTTTATTAATGTAATAAATTGAGTTTCTAGTTTATTTACAAGTCCGTTATTATAGTTTTTGGGTATGAACATTTATTCCCTCTTTGGATATTGTAATCCCTTATTTTGGGTATGTTGAAATCTTGGGATATTGAAGAGAAAGGGGCTTTTAATAATAATGGGTTAGTGAATTGACATTTAATGCTAGTTTAGGGCGTAAAATTTGTGCGTTTAGAATTTATTAGGCACAAATATTTATTTATCTCTATTTGCGTAATTAACGTATAATTATTGCTTACATGTTGTAGTAAATTAGGAATTTATTTTAATTTATTTTCCCCCATTAGGAAGGTAATTGAGTGGTAAGAGAAAATAAGAGGAAACCCTTATATAGCCTAATTATTTTTTTAAGGCGTGCTAAGGAAGATTCCTTATAAGACCTTATTTATGAAATAGTGGGATGAGTGTGCGTGTGTGTATGGAGAGTAATTGATGTATGGCTATGTCGTAGGGATACGAGATCAATAGAGTTACATGACGGTAGTCTACCCTTCACTTAAGGGCTACCAGAAGTTGTGTACCCTTTCTATTGATGTGAGATATCATTATGATAAATTTTTGTACTCACGCGAGGTTTGTCCCAAATTTTATAGGGGAATCCTGCCTAGCTAATCTGGCTACCAGTTCTTACAAATATTCAGACTTATTTGAGACGTCATTATAAGTATGGGCCATAATACGAGGGCCTACTTTAGGGTCTCGAGGTATTCAATGGTTATTTGAAGGCCTGCCACTTTTCGCCAAATGAAGTATTAAATGGCCTAGGGGACACGTTAGGTGTTATCTCTATAGGGGTTTGCATCTGGATAAGGTATTAAGTGACTGATTAATGGTCCGCCTTTCCAAATAAAGAAGTATTAAGTGACTTTAAATTCTATATAATGCCAGCTAGATAGTACCATTGAGAAGCACGCCTTGGAAATACGTATTAAATGATGGCGTCTTCTCATTTTCCAATAAAAGATATTAAATGGCTTGGATAATATCTCTTACATTGCTAGTAATGTTAATGTGGAATTTGGTTATGGGATTTTCGAAACTTGCTTCTTCTTGAAAAGATTAATTTCAATGGTTTTATGTTTATAGACATATTTTTATTTTGAGATATACTACCCAAGTACTGAAAAAGGTAAGACTTGAGGTATTTATTCACCAAACACTTGTTATTCTAACTTCCTCCTTATTACAACATAGGTAAAGGACATTGACGGTGAAGGTGATGCTAAGAAACAGATGTGGTTTTCTTGCGTTAGTATTTATAATTTTTACTTGCTCTTATATGTATCCACATATCTAACTATTGTTGTAACAGAGTTATGACACGATTTGATGGCACTTTGTATTTTGACATATCTAGGAATTTGAAATAAATATGTATAGTTTGTTAGTATATTCTGTTCCATCCGCTATGAGTTCTGAAAGTTTAGTTATGGATTATACAGTTGTTTGTTTATCTCTACCAACAACTTACCTTAGAATGGATCTACGTTTCAATGGGCTTTTTTGAGTCGAAATTTAGGCCAATTCTGGGGTGGATTGTTACAGGGTTCCTGAAGCATGTTGTAATGTCAATCACCCTTTCCGGTTTGGGGTTAAATGTGTGTATAGTGGATTAGCATATATGTCTCATTCCTATAATGAGTTGACTAGACTATAGAGACCGATTGAGTCTAAATTGTAGTCAGTCCATGTATATCCATACTCTTTGATGTCTTGATATATTTTTAGATATCCTTACTTTATTATTGGTGCTTTGGTTTGTGGATGATTTACATTTATGGTTTGTTTGATGTCGGATATGGTTTGGATGATTTGATAGACTATCTCATATTATTTATATTTATATATATTGATTTTGATGATGATTTCCAAATATGGATGATTCACCCATTTGATTTGGGATTCTTGATTTCTGTCAATTTCTTTAGATGGGTGATGACACTTTTCTATATACTTTTCTTATGGATGTTGTTTGAAGATATTTTGAGATATTATGCCATCATCATTATACTCATTATATTATTATCATACATTGTAATGTCACCTTCCTTTATAGACATAGTCCGACCCTTGTGTTGTTTATAATAATCGGGTTAGTCCTAGATATTTCAGGTTTTGGGACGAGATGACTAATTTATGGATGATGGGCATATATTGTAACATTCCCAGTAAATTCAATAATTAATGTAATTTTTAGGACTAATTGTGAATTAATTTAAAATTTTCCAAATTAAGTAAGATATTTGTTTGTTTATTCATTTATAAATACAAATTGATTGTAAACTGAATTGTGAATTTGAATTTCAAAAAAATAAATATGTTGAAAAATAAATTGGATTTGAAAACTATATATTTTAAAGATAATACAATTTTGTTTTCTAATTTTAATATATATGTATCTATATTTGGAAATTATGATTTGAGATTAATATAATAATTTTAAAAAGGTTAATCTAAGTTAAATCCTTGTATATAAATATATGTGATCACTTACCAATGTATAATAAGTTTTGAAATCATTTTTTCTAAAGTCATATAAATAGTTATAAAAGTAAATGTATATGTGTAAATATTTTAATTAAGATAAGATTTAAGAAAAATTTATATACTTTCTTTTGAAATTTCTTGAGTTAAATTTGGTTTGTAAATATATAATGAGATTTATAAAATGGTAAAATTTCTTTCTTTTGAAATAAATATAATTTATATATTTATCTCATAATACTTAATTAATAAAAATATAAAACCACAATTCATAAATTTATTAACATAAGGGTCTAAATATAAATTTTAAATTATTTAAAGTAAGGGTTTAAAACATAAAAAAATTTGTAATTGACATCTGGAAGATAAATAAAATATGCTTCAACAAATGTAAGATAAGTAACTATATAGATTAACAACTGTTAATTTACTCTTAACATACCTTAACAAGTGTAAGCCTTGTTGATAAATGGCAATTTGATTTTTCTTTTAAAAATTTAATATAATAACATATTATTAGAAGAAAACCAATGTAGCATTCCCAGTTTTTAGGTCAAAATAAATTAGTAATTAATATAGTTTTGGATTTATTTGAAAGTTAATTGAGAATTAATTTGAGTACTTGGGAATAAATACATGTAGTACATTGTGAAAGTAAAATTTGATTTAAAGAATTGAAGAATAAAAATAAAATTTGCAAAAAGAATTTTATCTAGGAATTCTAAAATAAAATATATTGTAAAACAGAATTTGGTTTCAAATTGAAAAATAAATATATTGGAAATAAAATTGAATTTAGAATTCTATGTTTTAAGAAACAAATATATATGTTTGAATATATGATTATTTATTTGTAATGGATAATTTGATTTCAAATTAATTTTCTTATTAATATAAATAAGGCATGAATAAAATATAAAGACATACATATATATCTAAAATTGGTTTGTAAAAATTTAAAGTGAGATTTAATTAAAGATTTAGAGTACTTTTCTTTTATATAAAGGAAAATAAACATAGTTGGTAAATAAATGTTGAGCTTTATATAAATATATCTTTTGAAAATATAAAACATATTACATAATTATAATAAAGTAAGGGTTTAAAACAAAGTCATAAATTAATTATAAACAAGGTTTAAAACACAATTTGTAAATTAATTTAGAGAAAAGGATTTAAGCAAAAATTTAATGGTTTTTGACAAATGTTTAATTAGTAGGATATAAAATTACAAGTGTGAATAAGATTAACATGTGTTGCCTTAAAAAGTATTTATGATTACAAGTGTAAACATATTAACAAGTGGCTTACATTTCTCTTAAAATTTAAATTATATAAAAATATATGTATAGAAGAGAAACCAGGTTTCAATATTCTTTCATCTTCATATTTCACAAATCTAAAATGAAAAACAAATGAGAATCAAAAGATCAAAACCAGAAAAATAAAAGCAAACATGTAGAAGATCGATTCAAACAAAAGCTTTAATCTGGAAGTCAAACTTCAATCAAATACAATTTCAAAGCAGCTCAAACAAATCTAGTATAGATCAAGATCAAAGATTAGCAAGACAAATGCAGATCATATCATATAAACCAATCGAAATTTCATTTTTAATGGATTAAAATTCCAGGAAGACAAAAATGTCCGGCCTCTGTTTTTTTTTCAAATTCTAGGTGAGCAACTTACCTTATTGAACCTGAACTTGTTTATATATATATTGATATTGTGCTTCATATCTGTGTATGTTGTGAATTGTATTTGTTTAAGCGTAAATATACCTATATGTATATATATACACATATGTGGATTATGGTTGGGTGCATATCTGTTAAGGATTTTAATCACCTCTCTGTTGAATCTTAGGCTTTAGGCCACTAAAGAAAAATTTAAACTGCACCTTATATAATCAATTTTAGATTTGGATTTATAAATAGAAAATGATTATAACATTATAACATTATTTTTAAAAATAATTTCAGGTATTTATACTCAGTGATTATTGCAAAAACAATACATATAGTGAAGCTTTGAAAAAACCAGGAAATTCAAATGTTTTAATTTCATAATTCGATTACATAACTCGATTAGAAATTGAAAATAATGATTTTTGAAAGTTATTTCAGGATTTTTAATGTATTAAATTATGAGAAAAAGAGAGTTGAATGGAAATGACACTTTTGAATTCCATCGAACGACGAGATGAAGTTCGTCGTGCTTGGGTTGGAAGATGGTTCGAGCATCGAGGATCAAGGATCAACGGAAATATAGAGTGAAGGTTCTCAGGTGGCCGTGGCGATCAATTGACGATATAATAGGGTTTTAGACAGGGTTTTGATAGAGGTGTTTCTCAGAATGTTTTCCGGCATCGATAGTTGATCGGGATCGATCATGAGAAGATTGGTCAATACGTCGCGACGTGTCGAAACTATAGACTTGGTGGATCGTGACTAGATGATCAAAGATGATGGCGGGACGAGAATTTCGATGACTGGTTTAAAATGATGTGGTGTCGACTCATTCAAATTCGATTCTCGGGTGATTCGTCGAAACTGGATAGTCAGGGACGTCGGGCTGATCGCTGATGACGTGTTGGAAGGAGCGTCCATGGTCGGAAACCAGACTGGTGATCATGCACGTGCTCGCATAAATTTGGTACATCTGGAAATAATGTTGATTTGGGAATAAGATAGGTTGCTCGAGTTCAAACTCGAATTAGTTCGTGAGGGAACTCGAAGATGAGTAACATGGGAGAAAACCCAAAGTATAGATTTGGTATTTTCAAATTCGACTCGGGTTAGTATTCGAGATATTTGAGAATGTTATTATTGTAACAGATGTTAAGTTTTAAAAATAAAAACAAAGTTTAAAAGAATAAAAGAGAAGGGTAACTCGGGGACAAACTTGGGAATGTTTGGTTTGGTATGATAACAGCTTCCAAATTTTAAACCAATTCAAATTTTAAACATGTTTAACCCATTAATTTTAAATAATTAAGATTTTTTTTAAATTTAGGAGTAGTGAAGGGTTTTGAAAATAAATCATTTTAAATTTATTAAGATTAAAATATTTTAAAATATGTATATCCTTTATTTTAAAAAAGTTTATATTAAATAAACTTAATAGAACAAAGAAGTTAATTAAGAAGGGATGTTTTAATTGCTAATTAACTTTAAAAATCTAAGTTAATTTATTTGTTAATGATAATTAAAGTAATTTATTAAGATAAATGGATTACCTTTTAATTTATTAAAGTTTTAAGTGATTAAAAGATTAATTACTTAATGAAAGTAATTAAATAATAATTACTTAATGAAAGTAATTTAGAAGGATAATTACCCAATGTAAT
The DNA here is from genome assembly GCA_030765085.1 of Allium cepa. NCBI lineage: Eukaryota > Viridiplantae > Streptophyta > Magnoliopsida > Asparagales > Amaryllidaceae > Allium > Allium cepa. Next base: position 275,294,515 of record CM060943.1, on the reverse strand, counting down.
TTAAAAGGATTAATTATGTAATTACTTAAAGATTAATTAATGAAGGTAATTAGTTAATGTGAGAAATCAAAGGAATAATTAATTTAAAAGATAATTACATAAGAAAAGTAATTAGAGGATAATTTAATAATAAAGGTTAATTATGTAATAATTAAAGAATAATTAATCAATTTCTTAATTGATGATTAAAGGGTAGTTAATTACTTAAATATAATTACTTGATTAAAATTAATTAATTAATGATTAAATTTAATTAATCAAATGATTAAAGGTTAATTACTCAAAGTAATTAATTTGTAATTTATTAATGAAAGTGATTATGGATAATCACTTATTGAAATTAATTAAGGATAATTAATTAAATGGTAATTAATTAAGGGTTAATTAATTAATGTAATTAATTAAGGATAATTATCTAAAGGTTAATTAAATAATTTAAGGTTAATTGTTTAATGATTAAAGGATGATTAAATTATTAATTAAGGTTGATTAATTAATAATTAAAGGTTAATTAATTTATTATAATGAATAATTAATAAATGATTAAAGGATAATAAATTTGGTTTGTAACTAATTAATAGTTAATTAACCAAGATTAGTGTTTATTCATAAGTAATTAATCTGATTTAAATTAATCAGATGATTAATTGATCTTACTTATGGATGTTTGGATTGTACTGAATGTTTTGAATTGTTTAATATCCCTGATATGTGATGCTTTATGATATGAATTATTTTGATTTGAGCTGTGATGAATGTAATTTATTTATATACGATGAATTTATATTATTTATCTGTGAATTTGTGAATGAAGATAAGCATTATAGGATTATACCGCTTATCGATATTGCTGTGTTTGGATTGTGATGATTGATGTTGTTGCACTATTGTGTAAAACCCCTGGACTACTCCATACACACACAAATATGGATTGCACAAGGGAATTAGTTAAGTCGCAGATATTTGAATTTAATGACGTGGTTTTTAAAGTTGAATTTTAAATCCAAATGGTTTTGGAAATGGAATTGGGTTGAATATGGAAAGCTTTTGGAAAGGGAATTAGAAATTGAAATGTAGTTTGATATTTATATATTTAAGTTTTGAAATTATTTTGAAAACTATGGTTTGAAAAGTGGTAATATATGTTATATAATATGTATATGGATTTCTAAAACCATCTTTAAGGTATTTTTAAAGTATTATTTTAGGAATTTAAATTCAACCCAAGTTTACACTTTAAAGGCTATAACTTGTGCATGTTTAATCGGATTTTCCCAAAACGAAAACTCTTTGTTTTCAAATGATAATAGATTTCAAATAAAGAAAGGATTTCCACTTTTTGTTAAAAGAGTTTCAAATTTGAAGTGAAATAGTTTTGAAAGCTATAATCTTTGCGAAAGACTGTTGAAATTTATTTTGAAATTGAGGAGGATCTTAAAGGTATATCTTTTGTATAAAAGATTTGAATTGTAGATAGTTTTGAAAGCTATGAATTAATCTTTGTGAAAGATTGGTGAACTTTGTGAAGTGAATCCTTTTGCTTAAAGATTTGGAAATGGTAATTTGTTTAAACCATTTGAAGAAAGGTTTGGGCTTTAAATTGTGACTTAACTAAAATCCCAATATCCATATGTTTTTAGATATTGCACTCATTATTCGGTTTAGCCGGGAGAGGACTTTGTGTCATATAACCCATTCTGAATAATGATACGATGTTATGGATTGCATTTGAAGACCGATGGTGAATACCGGGTATTTTCGAGAACGAAAGGATTACCCGTCGAATGACTCTGCACTGAGTAGCTACGGTATAAAGATCTCCATGTGTGATAAGGAGTCCGATCGAGATTGTGAATACCCGGATTACAAGGGCTTCTTTGTGAAGTGCCTTCATTTCTGTTCAAACCTAGACATACTTGCATGGATGTTTGTCTAACGTTACACTTTGAGATGTAAAGCTGGTTTCTATCAAATACATTTCTGTTTAGTGGCGGAGAATTTATTCTCTTAGCTTAACACCCTTCTCCTAGACGTATTAGCTCAGAGGTTATATAGTTGATGGTTACTTGTGATACGTTCCTAATTTGATAATGTGGCATACGAAGTGCTGCTGATCATTTGTTGACAAAGCATGGTTTTTGTGTAAAGCGTAGCTTTGTGGACATGACCTCGTCGGACCTCACAATCCGAAAATGGTCGAAACGGGGAAGATGCAACAAGGTATTTTGGGGGTAGCGCCTCCTGAGAGTATGTCCATTTCCTTCTGGATAGAGGTGGTACGATGGTATAGAGCCCAGATATTTAACCTATGTGGTTACTGCAAATTTATTACTTTATTGTTGTTGCTTTGTGGTTGAGGATCCTTGGATAAAGGTTGGTTACGATCGGAGGGTGGCATACTCATGTAGTAGTTACCTAGTTACAGAGGTAACCCGGCCTTGTGTTAGCTGAGAGATGGTTAAGTTCTCGGGGAGTCCTTCCAGAGGCGTACCCATGTGGCCCAGGAAGTTTCTTTGTCCGACCATTTGTTGCAAATCCAATCACCAATATGCACCCTGTACGGTTTTAGTTGTAGAACCTGCCATTTAACATGGTAGCTATAGTAGGCATACTATAATGGTACGTATGTTAGCTAAGATTAATATTATACATGCAAATGTTTTCCACTATGCAAAAATAATAATATCAAAAGGTTTTTCACGTATCAAGCATGTTTGATTATCATAAGGAGAAATCTCCTCCAACTGTGCGCTTGCATTGTGTGTGTGCGGGGAGGCCTTATGTAGTTTCATTTGCCAAAAAGCATTTCGGATTTCAATTTTAAATTCTTTTGTTGTTTGTTTTTGTTCAAAACTATTTTCGTTTTCTCATACCAGTCCCAAGACTGAGCTGGAGTTTATTTTTCCCTATCTAAACTCTGCGTGCCCACAGTTTTCCACACGAGCAACCTAGAGTTGGGATTTTCAGATAATCAAATAGTAGGTGTAGATTTGATAGCATTCAATCTTTGGAAAGTGGAAAACGCATCCGGATTGAGTTGCTTCACTTCAGCATTGATGGTGGTTCTCGCTTCTTGGATTGGAGTCTTCGAAGTTTTTGGGATGAGCTATTTGGTTTGGAGCATTGGAGCTTTGGCTACGAAGTTTCAAATTTCGAATTCTATCTCTCTTTCTCGCTTGAAGATCATATTGGAGATATCTTTCCGATGTTGTTGTTATTGTTCTTCCGCTGTTGTTTATCTTGTATCTCTGATATTGATATTCATTTGTATCAGATTGTGGTGTCATTGTTGTATATCAATGATACATTCATTTTCTTCTGCTGTGTTGTTATACTTATTGGGTTATAAGCTCCGGCGAATAGGATTTTAACAGTTGAATTTGCGACATTCGAATATGAGTGAAGTATGGATGTCGATTTTCGAAAGCGAAAATTCGGGTCGTCACAACCAAGCTATTCTCAGTTTTCTCAAAACTGAAAAAAAAACTACAAATCAACTAAAATTAAAGAAGAAAGCCTGGCTATATCCAGATTAAAAAAAACTTCTCAAATCAAAATATAAAACAATGAAAAGAAAATCAAAGCCTGGGAACCCAAATCAAGCAAGCTCCAGGATTCAAAAATCAAAATCAAACAATAGTTTTACAAAGCATTTCTAGCTTGGAAAAATCAAAACTTCAACCTGGAAACCAAAGAGTGGAATCAAGCAATTCCATATTTTTAAATAACAAGAAGATCAGGCAAACTTAAATCAGAGATCAAAGCAACTCAGTTCAACTAAGCAACCAGATTAAAAACAAAACTAATTTCCAGTTTCAAGCTGCCTGTTCTCTGCTTTCATGTCAGGTGAGCAAATTTTTATTTCTAACATGAATCTGCTAGATAATTGAGTATTGGTGATTATTGCTTGAAGTACAATGGTGATAAGTATTTACATAAAATGTAAATATCATGGTATGTATATATATACATGTGTAAGTGGTGTGCATGTCTGGGACCAGGAAGAAACACCTCTGTTCTTGTTACAGGTTTTTTTAAAACCTGTTAGAAAATTCAAAATCATCCTATCTAAATGACTTCAGGGTTCGATTTCTAAATGAAAAGTAATAATAACTATGTAATGCTAATTTTAAAAATAATTTCATGAATAATTATTATGTAGTAATTTTTAAAAATAGAAATGACATGAGTGATCATATTTTAACCCAAAAATCGAATGTGTGGGTTTTGATTTTTAATAAAAGAAATGAATTCATACTTCAAATTCACGATTTCTGATAATCATTTTATAGTTTTTAAGTGAGTGTTCATGGAGAACTCTCGAGTTGAACGGAATTTGAATTTTGGTCAATTCTAGGTGATCGACGGTGAATTGTGAATCGTGATTAATGGTGAAGGTGTCTTGGGTGTTGTAGATTCATGAAAAAATGCTCGCAATTTTTTTTATCGATCGTGGTGGTTGGGAGAAATGATTTTAGGGTTTAAAACTGGTTTGGGGTCAATGTCGGTATTTGTATTGTTGCATCGTCGTCAAGGTGATTCAAATGATCAGACCTAGGGGAAAGGTAGCGTAGGACAATGATGCTTCTCTGGCCGGAGTTTAGTGGTCGCTGGTGGCCTGTGGCGGCGTATTGAGGTGGATTTCGACGATCGGTTTTGTTCCTGGTTGATGGTGGTATCTTGAATTCGATTTTCGGCAAGTTGTGGATAATTTGGGCGGCATGGGTCGTCGAGTCGATCACGGACGATATATGGGAGGTTGCAGCATCGATCGCCGAGGCTTCGGTGATCTGTACACGTGCACACGCGATAATGGGTATTTGGTGTTGTTTGAAGATTTAAGGAAGACGTAGTTTCATTGGGTTTGACTCCAAGGAATTCATGGAAATACTCGGGGAAAAGGGGATGGGGGAACTCGAAGTAAGGCTCGGGTGAAACAAGAAATAGCTCGGGTCTGTAGAGTTAGTATAAAAATAAATTAATTTTTAAAACAAAATCATGTTTTAATTGGAATTTTTTGTTAAAGCCAATTCTTTTGTAAATGATAAATGTTTATCCAAGTTTTGAATTAGTTAAAAGTTTTTAAATAAAATTAACTAAGTTTAAAAAGTGTTAAGATACATATAACATTTATTTTTTTAAAGTTTATTTTAAATAAACTTAATAATAATAAGAAGTAATTAAGAAAAGATGTTTTTGTTTTTGATTAACTTTAAAGTCTAAGTTAAGTTATTTATTAATGATAATTAATTACAAGGTTTATCAAATGAAGATTTTTAATGATAATTAAAGTAATTAATTAAGATAAGTGAATTATCTTTTAATTTATTAAAGTCTTAAGTGATTAAAGATTTATTACTTAATGAAGGTAATTAAATGATAATTACTTAATGATAGTAATTAAAGAATAATTAATCAATTTCCTAATTGATGATAAGGGTTAATTTATTACTTAAGATAATTACTTAATGAAAGAAATTTAGAAAAATTGATTAATATTAAGAATAATTAATCAACGAATAATTAAATGATTCAAGGTTAATTATTCAATAATTAAAGGTTGTTTGATTCATTAATTATAGATGGTTAATTAGTAACTAAAGGTTAATTAATTTATTGTTAAAATTAATAAATGATTAAAGGATAATTAACTAAAATGGTTTGTAATTAATTAATGATAATTAACCAGGATTAGTAATTTATTCATAAGTAATTATCTGATTTAAATTAATCAAATGATTAATTAATCTGACTTATGGATGTTTGATTCAATTGAATATTGAACTGTTTGATATCCCTGATGTGTGATGCTTTGTGATATGAATTATTTTGATTTGAGCTATGATGAATGTAATTTATTTATCTATGATGAATTTATATTATTTATCTATGAATCTGTGAATGAAGATAAGCGTTAGAGGATTATAACGCTTATGATATTACTATGCTTGGATTTGTAATGATTGATGATATTGTATTGTTGTGTGTAAAACCCCTGGACTACACCATACACACACAAATATTGATTGCACGAGGAAATTGGTTAAGTCACAGATATTTAATTTAATATTATAAATGGTTTTAAAGATCGAATTTTGAATCCAAAATAATTATGGAAATGGAATTAGGTTGAATATGAAAAGCTTTTGAAAAGGAAATTAGAAATTGAAATTGGTTTGAATATAATATATCTTGTTTAAATTTTGAAATTATTTTGGAAACTATGGTTTGAAAAGTAGTGATACAAGTGATATAATATATATGGATTTTAAACCATCTTTAAAGTATTTTAAAAGTATTATTTTGGGAATTTAAAATTAACCCAAGTTTATACTTTAAAGGTTATAACTTGTATATATTTGATCAGCTTTTTTCCGAAACGAAAAGCATTTTTTTTTCAAAGGTTAATAGCTTTCAAATATAGAAAGGATTTCTACTTTTTGTTGTAAAGGGTTTCAAATTTGAAATGGAATTGTTTTGAAAGTTATAGATGAATCTTTATTATAGATTTGTGAACTTTGTTTTCAAATTTGAGATGATCTTAAAATATGTATCTTACGTATAAAAGATTTAAACTGGAGATAGTTTGAAAGCTATGAATGAATCTTTGTGAAAGATTGAAGAACTTTGTGAAGTGAATCTTTTTGTTTAAAAGATTAAAGTGGAAAATTGGAAAGGTTCTGGGTAATAAATTGTGACTTAACTAAGATCCCATATATCCATATGGTTTTAAAATTTAGCGCTCATTATTCGGTTCAGCCGGGAAAGGACCTTGTGTCATATAACCCATTTCGAATAATGATACACGTAATGGATAACATTTAAAGATCGATGGTGAAGACCGGGTATTTTCGAGAACGAAAAGATTACCCGTTGAATGTCTCTACATTGAGTCGCGCTAGTACGGAGATCTCCATATGTGATGGGGAGTCCGATAAGGATTGGGAAAACCCGGATTGCAAGGGCTTCTTTGAAGTGCCTTCAGTTCCGCTCAAACCCGGAACGGACTTGTATGGATGTGTGTCTGACATTACACTTTGATATGTAAAACTGGTTTCTATCAAATACATTTCTGTTTGGTGGAGGAGAATTTATTCTCTTAGCTTAACACCCTTCTCTGATACGAGCTCAGAGGTTAGGTAGTTGATATTTGCCAGTGATACATTCCCAATTTGGTAATGTGGTATACGAAGTGCTGTCGATCATTTGTTGATTAAAGCATGGCTTTTGTGTAAAGCGTAGCTTTGTGGACGAGACCACATCAGGACCTCACAACCCACAAACGGTCGAAACAGGAAAGACGCAGTGTGACGCCCCACCTCTATACCCACGCTAGCCAAGGACACTACAGGGTAATGCCGTCAACTAACATGAAGAATAAGGCTGGTTAGGAGCGACCATCTATAGCCTTGCTCTAACTATCTATTGAATACATCGACAATAGTCATACCAAGCAGATCAACATATCCAATGAATACTTAAAACAAAACCATATGTGGTTGGAGGATCTATCAAAACAGAATATAACAACTCAAATGTAATATACATCACAGAATAGTAGACCATCATATACACATATGCTGATACATAACAAAGTATACAAACTGATACACGTCAAGTGGTATATCAAACCATAATATACAGACGAATCAAAAAGAATACATATATCAGAGTTACAACAAAAAGGACTTCACAGAAACTATAACAAAAAGGAACAAGCTGGATAGTCCATGCGGAAGCAAAATAGGCTAAGTCCAAAAGCACCTAACCTGAAACAACTCGGTCTGACCCGAGTATGAAATACGCGGGTCAATCTAGCTAAACAAATCAGTTAGATAAACTGAACAACAATAACCTGCAAGGTCACAAGGTATAACAAATATCTCTACAAGAGATAGCACAATCATCTAGCAAAAGATGAATCATAACAAGACAAGCCTCATCTCATCGGCAACTTAAATAAACAAAGGATATGAATATCCCAAAAGAAGCAAAAAAGGCAATAACAAATACCAATGAAGGTAACACAAGTTCCATAAAGTAACATCGATATATTGTGCGGCTCAAAAAGACCAACACCGAAGAGCGATACCTAGGGAATATACATATCAATGAAAATAAATGATTGCTCGAGCTCAGTACTGTATAAACAAGGATCCATGAGCCCGAAGCTCCAAAACCCAAATATCACTCGAGCGGCTCATAAAGACCTAACTCCGAAAGCGATACAATAGGGCAACAAATCCAAAGGTACAAACCCGAAGGCGACATACCCGAAGGCAACATACCCGAAGGCAACAAACCGTAGTGGTGAAGGTCCGAAGACCCAGTACCGGACACCGAGAACTGGCGGAATGTGTCATAACTCTCGGAAAGGAATCCGAAAAGTGTTAACGTGAGTCCTATAACCACCCGTTCGCACTGAACGGTTTACTATCCATCAGTCAATTTCACACTCAAAGCAGTGCAAAGTACACCTCATTTCATTGGTAGACCAGACCCGAAGGTCAAAACGATCAATCGAATAGGTCGGCGACTAATCGGAAAGATGAACGCATGGATTCATGGTCCGTGTTTTACCTAACCATTTAATCTTCCTTTCACTTCACTTGAAGTGCGAAATTGTGTGTGTGCATTATAAATAGAATTTATGAATTGGAGAAAGAAACTTTTAATATGATTTGAAGGGGTTATTTATAAAACCCGTGAATGAAGTTAAAATAAGTTATCAAAACCAAAAATGCAATAACAACCTCTAAGAACCAACTTGAATCGATAAAATTAGGAAAACCAATCAAAATGAGAAAAAATTGGCAAAACAGGGAAAATAGGAGCAGGTCGGTCGACCGGACTCTCTGAGTCGGTTGACCGAAAAACATCCCAGAAATGTCTCGGGCTACAGGTCGGTCGGCCGACCCAGGGGTTCGGTTGGCCGAACCTGATGTTCTGCATTTTGAAACCCATTTCAAATGAGGTGCAAACACCTTCAATTTGCAAACGGACAAGCACGGACACTAGGGGTTTACTCTTGTCGGCTACCCGGTCCTATAAGCTCATCGATTCATTACCAAAAACATGATCAAAACATCAAAGTTAGGATTTTTAACGATTTGAACCCAAAACACTAAAAATTGGAATATTCACCAAATCAATCCAAACTAAAAACAAATACATATGAACAAGTGTTAGGAATTCATACCCAGCAATCAAAGATAGTTATAGACAAAGATGTGAGATAAAAATCTCACCTTTACCCCAAAAATTAAGAAGAAGGAGTTCAATTTGCAAGGAGAAGGCCAACCAATCTCCACTTCAACTCAACAAGCTTCAATCTAAGATCAAAACAAGTATTTCCTAAATTTAGGTTTAGGAATTTCTAAGATTGAAGAGAGAAAGAGATAGAGAAGATGAAGAGGAGGCTTACCAATGGCTTCTCTTTGATTTTGGAGCAAGATTTTGAGCTAGCAAGAAGCACGAAGGCTTGGAGTTTCTAATTCCCTTTCCACCATTTCAGTTGGAGATTGAGTTTGAGAAGTGGAAATGAGTGAATGAAGAGGAGAGGGCTGAGTTAGGGTATTAAACCATCAAATGGGCTGAACCCAAACCCAAAACCCAATTAGAAAAAGTAGCCAAATTCAACTTACTCCAAACATATCAAAGCTTACACTCAAAAAAATCGCAAACGCCATTTTGGACTCAATGGAAGTGGTTTTGAGTCCTAATTCGGCCGTTTGCAAAAAGTAACATTTCGGACCCAAAAATCCGACTAACGACGCTATATTTAAATAAAACATTTAAATATATAATCGTTAAATATGTGGGTTGTTACAGATCTCCCCTCCTTACAAAATTGTGTCCCCGCAATTCCTAGAGACGATATTTGTAACAACTACATACATACAACATTCAAAAAGAAAAGGAAATAAGCTTGAGATAAAAAGATATTCTCACCGTTGCCAAGCAAAGATAGAAATCCGGATAAGATCGCTCGAGAAACTCTTTGGTTTCCCAAGTACAGTCATTGGGGATAGCGGACCATTGAACTTTAATGAGCGGCACGTCCTTGATTTTGAAGGTGTCGCACCTCCGTGTCAAGTACGCGAATAGGTTGCTGCACAATAGATAAGTCCGGTGAGACCTCAAGCTCTTGAAAATCAGGAGAAGCGATAACAGAATCCGACTCCCGAAGACACTTTCGAAGTTGAGAGACGTGAAACACGTAATGAATGCCAGATAATGAGCTGGAAGTGAAAATCTGTAAGCCACAGGGCCAATACGTTCAGTAATAGAAAATGGTCCTATAAAGCGAGGAGCCAATTTCCCAGTCGTACTGAAACGCATAACCCCCTTCAAAGGAGAAACACGAATAAAGACAAGATCACCAATCGAGAACTCGAGAGGCTTCCTACGGTTGTTCACGTAGGATTTCTGGCGGCTCTGTGCCTCTTTCGTTTTCAACCGAATAAGATCAATCTTCTCGGAAGAATCACGAACAAAATCTGGACCAAGAATAAGCTTCTCCCCACATTCCAACCAACAAGAAGGTGATCGACATGGCCTTCCATATAAAGCTTCGAAAGGAGCCATACCGATACTAGACTGAAAACTATTATTGTAGGATAACTCTACAAGAGGTAGGTGATCCTCCCAACTACCACCGAAATCAAAAAATACAAATACGGAGAAGATCTTCCAAGATACGATTTACTCGTTCAATCTGTCCGTCAGACTGTGGATGATAAACTATGCTAAAATTAAGCTTTGTTCCCAAAGCTTGCTGAAGACTCTGCCAAAAATGACTCGTGAATAAAGGATCATGATTACTCCTAATAGAACTAGGAACACCGTGAAGTCTCATGATTTCCTTGACATATAACTTAGCCAAATGCGAAGCAGTCCTATTTGACTTAATAGGAATAAAATGAACAGACTTGGTGAGGCGATCAACAATAACCCAGATACTAGAATGGCCCAATCTTGAATGAGGTAGGCCGTCAATGAAATCCATAGAAATCTGATCCCATTTCCACAATGGAATCCCTAGAGGCTGAAGAAGACCAGAAGGATGCTGATGTTCGGCCTTAATACGCTGACAAGTTATGCAATTACTCACATAACTCACCACATCGCGCTTCATGTCTTCCTAATAATAAAGACGACGCATATCCGCATACATCTTACTACTACCAGGATGAATGGTATACTTAGAACGGTGACAGTCATCGAGAATGTCATGCCTAAGTGCAAAATTAGAAGGCACAAAAAGACGGTTCTTCTTTCGAAGACACCCATGAGAATCAATGCTGAAATTCCGCAACGCCTCATCACAGGATCCAGAATCACAAAGCTGAATAAGATGCAACAAATCAGGATCACGCCGCTCAGCATCGACAATACGATCCAACAAAATGGGTCGAGCTCCCAAATTAAATTATAGAATAGGAGAATCAGAAGATGAACCACGATCACGAATTTCATAAAAAGATAGAGTCTCAAGAATATCCCACTCGGCTAACATCATAGAAACAACAACCGAATGTTTGCGACTAAGCGCATCAGCAACACTATTACCCTTACTAGGGGTATACTGGATATCAAAATCATAGGAGGCAAGAAACTTGAGCCAACGCTGTTGACACAAATTAAGTTCCTTGTGAGAAAATAAATATTTTAAAAATTTACGATCGAGGAGGAGAACAAATTTCTCCCCCAAAAACCTTGACGCCACACTAAAAGTGAAATCAATAGCCGCGAGCACTAGATCATAAGTGGTATGCCTAGTCTAGATAGGCTTTAATTATTAGAATCATAAAAGATAGCACGCTCTATTTGCCAAGGGAACGACATCCAAACCAATACGATTAGCTTTGGAACAAAAGATAAAGTCTTGGTTCCCTTCGAGAATCCCAAGAATAAGAGCATCGAAAAAGAGTTCTTTCAAATAATATTCTTCCCCGAAAATCTTAAGCTTCCAAAATTACCATTATCTTTATGAAATCATCTTTCTAGAAAAATTTCTTATTTCAAATCAATTTATTGTGTCAAATTGTCTCATCGAAGCATTTAGGAGATTCCTATCGATATCGTTGATCAAGCGCATCGACCAGAATTCTTAAAGCACTCAATGGGCAATACAATCACAAAATCATCTTCTATATAATGAAAATGGCTCTTAAAAACTTTATGAATACTCTTTGTTCGTTTCAAGAACAAAATACATTTATACTTATAAATATCTTATGAAAAAGATTTGCAAAATTTTAAATTGTTGTTTTCCATCCAAAACAATAAATACAAAAAGGAGTCATCGAAATATTCATAGAATACTCGATTCATAAAATGGATGAATAAGCTAGACAAGATGAATGACATAAAAAGTCATTTATAAGTATCATAACGAGTACGGAATGCGGTAAATGGAAGGCTAACTTCCGCAACTTGAAGTTAATGAAAGATGGTGGCAAGGTCGAGTTGAAAAGACCTTAACACAACTCTAAAGATTTCTTAGGAGATAATCCTAAGATAAGCTCAAAAATACCGAAATATTTTTACAAACTACCCAAATGAGATAAATAACATTTTTCCTCATCACGTGGGTTTAAAGAATAAAATGATGTCATCAATTTGAAATCAAATCACAAAGAAAAATAGAAACCTTCCAAAATAGATGGAGATATACCTTATCCCTGAGAAGAACCTCTAGGAGCATCTACTATATCTAGCTTTCCTGACAGAAGATTATTCAGAGCAATAGGACAAGTGGAACTACGATGGCTTTCCTTCTTGTAGTAGCGGCAGAAGAGAGGCTTAGGACAAGCTCGAATCATATGATCGGATGAACCACAATTGAAACACTTCCGAATGGAAGGTGTTCTAGCAGACTGAGACTGAGAATTAGATTCAACGGGCTTTTTCTTCTTGGAAGGGAAAAATTTTTGCTTACCGAATGGAAATTGCTTTTTGTTGGCATTCCTGCGAACCTCAACATCATCCCCACAATCACACTCCTTCTCGAAGGCTTCGAGATGAAGTGCCGAATCAACCAACTCCTCAAAGGAAAGCTTAAGATGGAGCATTAAAAACTTCTTAAGACATTTCTTAAGGCCAGATACAAACTTCAGATTCTTCCTATATAAGTTGCTAATGAATTCAAGACCATACTTAGATAAGGCCTCGAATGATGCAACATACTCAAAAACGGAAGACTTTCCCTGTTTCAACTCAAGAAAGTAACGGGCCAACAAAGCTTTCTCAGATTCAGGAACGAACTTGAGTTCGAATCGTTCCCGAAACTGAGTCCAAGAAAGAGCAGACTCATCAAATTCAGCTAAAAGAAGCTCGTATCAATCAAGGGCACGCTTTTGCAATAAGCTTGAAGTTACAAGAACCCTATCATGATCAGAAAGATCCATGCGATGGAGAATATGCTCGTACAAGCAAATCCAAGCTTGGACCTCAAGAACAATCTCGAAGCCTTTAAGTGGCTTCCCTCCAAGATGAGAAAAATCACTGCACAATCGTGCGAAGGTGGACTTGCACGGAGGAGATATTCGAGTAGGAGCTGGAGGCTGTGTGCTCCTAAACCACTCCAAAAACTGATCGGTAGAAAAATAAACGCCGTCCGGATGTGAGCCGCTGGATTGCCCAGCATCCGAGCGTCGTCCACCGCCTCTTCCAGCCATAAGCTCAGAGTTAAGATAAGGTAAAGATTATTCCCAAGGTAGATAATTCAATATGGAATACTACGGAATTTAAATGCATTCCTAGACATATTCCCAAATCCTATCTAACCTTTGATGATAGAAGGAATAGAGAGACACGATGATTCAAAGATTTGTATCACTTATTACACTTTGATGTATCGTAATACGTGCTTCTATTCTGTGTTTATCATATTTTGTTCTGAACCTCGCTCTGATACCAAGTTGTGACGCCCCACCTCTATACCCATGCTAGCCAAGGACACTACAGAGTAATGTCGTCAACTAACATGGAGAATAAGGCTGGTTAGGAGCGACCATCGATGGCCTTGCTCTAACTATCTATTGAATAATCGACAATAGTCATACCAAGCAGATCGACATATCCAATGAATAATTAGAACAAAACCATAGGTGGTTGGATGATTTATCAGAACAGAATATAACAACTCAAATGTAATATACATCACAGAACAGTAGACCATCATATGCACATATGCTGATACATAACAAAGTATACAAACTGATACACGTCAAGTGGTATGGCAAACCACAATACACAGACAAATCCAAAAGAATACATATATCAGAGTTACAACAAAACGGACTTCATAGAAACTATAACAAAATGGAACAAGCTGGATAGTCCATGCGGAAGCAAAATAGGCTAAGTCCAAAAGCACCTAACCTGAAACAACTCGGTCTGACCCGAGTATGAAATACACGGGTCAGTCTAGCTAAACAAATCAGTTAGATAAACTGAACAACAATAACCTGCAAGGTCACAAGGTATAACAAATATCTCTACAAGAGATAGCACAATCATCTAACAAAAGAAGAATCATAACAAGATAAGCCTCATCTCATCGGCAACCCAAATAAACAAAGGATATGAATATCCCAAAACAAGCCAAAAAGGCAATAACAAATACCAATGAAGGTAACACAAGTTCCACAAGGTAACAGCGATATATCGTGCGGCTCGAAAAGATCATCACCGAAGAGTTACCTAGGGATTATACATATCAATGAAAACAAAAGATTGCTCGAGGTCAGTACTGTATAAACAAGGATCCATGAGCCCGAAGACTCCAAACCCAAATATCACTCGAGCGGCTCATAAAGACCTAACTCCGAAAGCGATACAATAGGGCAACAAACCCGAAGGCACAAACCCGAAGGTTCAAACCCGAAGGAGACATACCCGAAGGCAACATACCCGAAGGCAACAAACCGTAGTGGTAAAGGTCCGAAGACCCAGTACTGGACACCACTAACTGGCGGAATGTGTCATAACTCTCGGAAAGGAATCCGAAAAGTGTTAAAGTGAGTCCCATAACCACTCGTTCGCACTAAACGGTTTACTATCCATTAGTCAATTTCACACTCAAAGCAGTGCAAAGTTCACCTCATTTCATTGGTAAACCAGACCCGAAGGTCAAAACCATCAATCGAATAGGTCGGGGACTAATCGGAAAGATGAACGCATTGATTCATGGTCCGTGTTTTACCTAACCATTTAATCTTCCTTCCACTTCGCTTGAAGTGCGAAATTGTGTGTGTGCATTATAAATAGAATTTATGAATTGGAGAAGGAAACTTTTAATACGATTTGAAGGGGTTATTTATAAAACCTGTGAATGAAGTTAAAATAAGTTATAAAAACCAAAAATGCAATAACAACCACTAAGAACCAACTTGAATCGATAAAATCCGAAAAACCAATCAAAATGAGTAAAATTTGGCAAAACAGGGAAAATAGGAGCAGGTCGGTCGACCGGACTCTCTGAGTCGGTTGACCGAAAAACAGCCCAGAAATGTCTCGAGTTACAGGTCGGTCTCCCGGCCCAGGGGTTCGGTTGGCCGGACCTGATGTTCTGCATTTTGAAACCCATTTCAAATGAGGTGCAAACACCTTCAATTTGCAAACGGACAAGCACAGACACTAGGGGTTTACGCTTGTCAGCTAACCGGTCCTATAAGCTCATCGATTCATTACCAAAAACATGATCAAAACATCAAAGTTAGGATTTTTAACGATTTGAACCCAAAACACTAAAAATTGGAATATTCACCAAATCAATCCAAACCAAAAACAAATGCACATGAACAAGTGTTAGGAATTCATACCCAACAATCAAAGATAGTTATAGACAAAGATGTGAGATAAAAATCTCACCTTTAACCCAAAAATTAAGAAGAAGGAGTTCAATTTGCAAGGAGAAGGTCAACCAATCTCCACTTCAACTCAACAAGCTTCAATCTAAGATCAAAACAAGTATTTCCTAAATTTAGGTTTAGGAATTTCTGAGATTGAAGAGAGAAAGAGATAGAGAAGATGAAGATGAGGCTTACCAATGGCTTCTCTTTGATTTTGGAGCAAGATTTTGAGCTAGCAAGAAGAACTAGGGCTTGGAGTTTCTAATTCCCTTTCCTTTCCACCATTTCAGTTGGAGCTTGAGTTTGAGAAGTGGAAATGGTTGAATGAAGAGGAGAGGGCTGAGTTAGGGTATTAAACCAGCAAATGGGATGAACCCAAACCCAAAACCCAATTAGAAAACGTAGCCAAATTCAACTTAATCCAAACATATCAAAGCTTACACTCATAAAGATCGCAAACGCTATTTTGGACTCAATGGAAGTGGTTTCGAGTCCTAATTCGGCCATTTGCAAAAAGTAACATATCGGACCCAAAAATCGGACTAACGACGCTATATTTAAATAAAACATTTAAATATATAATCGTTAAATATGCGGGTTGTTACACGCAGCAAGGTTATGAGGGTCGCGCCCTTTAGAGTATGTCCATTTCCTTTGGGAAAAAGGTGGTATCATGGTATGGAGCCCAGATATTTAACCTATATGGTTACTACAAATTTATTACTTTGTGGTTGTTGGTGATAAGGATCCTCGGATAATTGTCGGTAACGACCGGGGGATGGCATAATCGTGTAGTAGTTACCTAGTTACAAAGGTAACCCAGCCTTGTGTTGGTAGAAAGCTGGTTAAGTTCTTGAGACGTCACTCCAGAGGCATACCCATGTGACCCAGGAAGTTCCTTAGCCTGACCATTTGTTGAAAATCCAAAGAAACAATATGCGCCCTGTACTGTTTTAGTTTTATAACCAATGGAATGTGGTAGTAACCTTCTATTGAACATGGTAGCTATAATAGGTATACAATAAATGTTGTGTACTGGCTAAGATTTATATTATACTTTTTAAATGTTTTTCTACACTATGCACTAATAGTAATATCAAAAGGTTTTCGCATATCAGGCATGTTTGACTATCATAAGGAGAAATCTCCTCCAATTATGTGTTTGCATTATGTGTGTGGCGGGAGGTCTTATGGTAGTTTCATTTTCCAAAAAGCATTGTGGATTTCAATATTAATTCCCTTTTGTTGTTTTTGTTCAAATAAACAATTTTTGTTTGCTCACACCAATCCCATGACTGACCTGGAGTTTATTGTTCATTTTCTAGCCTATAGGTGCCCACAATTTTCCACACGGACAACCTTGAGTCATATTTTCAGATAGTCGGCTAGTAGATATCGAGTCGATAGCTTTCAGCCTTTGGATTTTGGCAATCGCATTGTGGATCGAGTTGCTTAACTTCAGCATTGTTGTTGAATCAAGCTTGTTGGTTGGGGAGTTCTTTGAGCTTTTGGTTTTGGATATGCAAGTCTTTGAGCTTTTGGAGTTTGGAGTTTTAGCATTGAAGACATCGTCTTTCCGCTGCTGTTATCTTTGATGCTGTCTTGTATCTCTGATATATGTTGATATTCATTTGTTGTATCATCGTTGTAATCAACTGTTGTGTATCAATGATATTATTCATTTTTCTTTCGTTGTGTTGTTTTACTTAATGTGTTATAAGCTCCGACGAACCAGATTCGACGTTTGAATCTACGGCATTCGAATACGGGTGATGTATTTGGTGCCAATTTTAGAAGGTCGAGTCACGGTCATCACATATATGGAGGATAGGATTTTATTATATACACTCATTGTGTACTATTATGATTTATACGGACTCTTTCATTTGATGTTTTGATAGTTGTGTATATCTGATGTATAACTAGGATTTATGTATATAATTTATAATATATTATCACTGCATTTTGACTTTGTGTTCTCTGTGTTATTAATTATATATTGTGTATTGTTTTGTCTTATAGGCTCATGTGTTTATTTCTTTGTACTAAGACCATGTACATCTATGGTGAGTTTTATATGATATGAGATATGTACCGGTGTTAGTACAAGGGAATATTCTCTGTCTACCCCATATCGCCTCATACTCTGTACTATCCAACAGTATTACTCTGTAATACTCTTGTGTAGTATAAGTTTAGAGGTGGGGTGTTACAGTTTGTATCAGAGTAGGTTTAGTGAAAAACACTATATATCAGAGACACGAGTTGAGGTCTTAGATGAGACTTAGAGTCCTTTCTCTTTAGGTGTGTTGGGTAATTATTTATATTATATATTGGATCATTACTAAGGGTAATCATCAGGGGATGTATTTGTGATTTTACAAATATAGGTATTTATATACATAATTAATTTCTTTTCCTTTAAGTATGAAGTAAAGTGGTTGGAGTTGCAAGGACGAAAGGAGTTAGTCCAACCAGAAGTAGTTGTATTTACGATTTTGACGGTTTGATATTACATTTTATTATTTGGTTTGAGATATTATAGTTAAGTTTTGATTTGTTTATATCAGAGTGTGTAGTAGAATTATTAGTTTTTGCTGAGTACCTTTATTTAGCCTCTTTTGTTTATTTGATAATTTGAAGTTGAAGAAATTAAATTTGATTTATGGATTTGTGTATAATTATCAAA
Source organism: Allium cepa (assembly GCA_030765085.1). Lineage (NCBI taxonomy): Eukaryota > Viridiplantae > Streptophyta > Magnoliopsida > Asparagales > Amaryllidaceae > Allium > Allium cepa. Next base: position 275,275,966 of record CM060943.1, on the reverse strand, counting down.
GCTATGAAATGAATTTAATTATTTAATTTAATCCTATTGTAAATATATATGAATATTATTTATTTTTATTATAAGTTTCTTTTTGAAATGGTTTTTTTGAGTAATATAAATATAGATATGTGTATTTTAAAGACTGCTTGAAAACATTTTAAAAATTAATAAGTATTTTGTGAAAGAAAAGGTATATGGTATATAAATATTGGCTATTATTGTTACTAAATGATTTTAGTAGTAAAGTGAATGTTGTAGTTAGAAATCATTTGAAAGTGTATATACTATAAGTAATGTATTAATTGAGGATTTGGATATTTATTATTTTTAAACTCGCATAATTGATCATTTGTGAAAGCGATACTTATAGATGTTTTTAGAAATGAAATTGTCCGTCGAGTGCGTTAAGGATTTTGATCGATGCAGATGCACACATATTTAATAGAGATTCTTAAGATAGAAATTTTTAATGCTTAAATGAGACATTTAGACATGATGATTTAGAAAGATATAAATAATTTGTGGAAGATTAAAGTATTTTGGAAATAGTTGAATGTTTAAATTAAAATTAAGCAAAGTAAGTTATTTTAGTAAAATGATATTTGAGATTTATATTTGTACAGGATCTGGAAACCAGAGTTTTTATTTATCATTTTAGAAAATGGTTTGAAAAGGATATTTCATGATAGTATATACTTTTAGTAATAGTTGTAGACACTGGATATTAGTGCGTAGTTATGATCAGTGGCGATGCAGTATTGATTATGTAATCAATATTGTAGCCAACTGATTTTAGTAATAACTATAACAGATGGCGAGCCAATATCACTTTATTTTGTAGTATTTGAGGATTTTTAAATATAAATGTGTGTATTTGAAAACCTTTCGATATAATTTAAAATGTAAAAAAGATGAGCAATTCCTTTGTAGTTATGTGTACTGCTAAATAATTTAGAAACAATAAATCTGATTTGGTTTTAACTTTGAAATTTAATAAGGCATGGGTTCTATTATTTTTGTTTTGAGGAATGGAATTTTTTTTAAAAATGAAGTGTTTTGGAAAGTATAAGAGACTTTGAAATGAAATGAATTATATTTTTTGGCAATTATTTTGGTATGAGATATCAAATTAATTTTGAAACGGTAAACTTTGGGAACAAATTTAGAACTTCCCTCCATATATCAATTCAAGAAAATGAAATATTTGTATACATTATAAAATGATTGTGAAGTAGCGTTTTGAATTTAAATTTTTTCTAATATGTGATGTTCGAATAGAGAAAATAAGATTTTAGTAGAAACTTATTGATGAAATTTTATCAAAATTTTGGCTTTTGTTAATGAAATTTTGGCTTCTGTTACAATAATTTAAAGTTTATTTGATGGGGAATTTGAATTTGAATTAAGTTTGAGTGACAATAAAATGAATTTTTGAAAAATATATATGATATATGATATTTAAAAAGGAAATTCATTTAAATGGATAATTTTGTGAATTGTAAAGAAAAATTTTCTTTGAGTAAATGTTTTGGAATTTAAAATTTTTTTAAATGATATGAATAAGTTTAGTATAATTGGTTTGTTATAGATTTTTCCTTATGAAAAATTGCAAGAAGGCAGTTTTGTTAAGAGGGGAGTCTGTAACAACCGATTTTTAAGTGATAATTAATTTAAGTTAATAATAGTGATTTAATTATTAAATTAGAATTTGGGGATTTAATTAATAAATTGTTTTGGAGATTATTTAATTTTAGGCTTAAAGTGAGAAAATGGTGTATTTCATTTTAAACAAGCTAAAATGCGAAAATGATATTTAGTATAAAATTATATATATTGAAGTATAACATTATAGTGATTTTGAATATAGTTTGTATTTGTTTAAATTAAATAGTATTTTGTTCTAAATAAAAGAAAATATATACATATTTGTTTATTTACCTTTCATTTTCAAAGCCCAAACTTTTATAACCCAAGCCAAGACTTTAAAGACCGACATCATTTTATACACTTTTCCAACTTTAGATGCGTCCCTCTCTTCACAAATATACTCATGCAACCTTCTCTCTGAATATCTTCTTTCTTCGATATCTCTCGCCCATAAAAACCCCTCTACTTTAATAATAAAAAACAAATGATAGAAATTATTATAAATTATCAAATTCAAACATATAATCGATGATACATTTTTACACCAAAAGCTATCGAAATGTTAGATCGTCACTCATGTGTTAGTGAATTAGGAGTACGTGCGTGTGAGAAAGAAAAGATGGTTTTTAGGTAAGTGATTGCCACCTACAAATCTGTGCTCTAATCCATTTTAATCATGTTTTTATATGAATTAGCTTGTTGTGTGGAATTGAACTCATTATAAACATAAAGTTTTAATTGTATCAAGGGTGGTGGAAGGATGTATCGCTTTTAGCAGGCGATCAACATTTGTAGGAGACCTCCAACCGGTCGACCTATGGAGGCGACCAATCGACCTATCCCTGGCAATTTTGGTGTGTACTTTTGCATTTTGCGTGTATATTCTTCTCGGTGTGTGTGTGTGTGTGTGTTCCAATATTCTATGCTTTTAGGTTTGAGTCTGTGTGTTCGTGTAACTAAATGAGTGCATGGCTATATATATGAGTTTGTATCGCTGTCTGTTAGAGTATTTATGTGTGCATAGTGTGTTTTGTGTGTGTGTGTATTTAAGTGTGTACCGTGTGCGTGTATATATATAAGAGTGTGTGTGTGTATCAGTGTGTATATACGGAAAAATGTGTACGTGTGTAGTATGCTTGTGTGTTAGTGTGTGTGCGTGAGTGTAATTTTGTGTGTGTTGTGTGTGTATAAGTATGTATTTATATGTATGTATATATATGTGTGTGTGTGTGTGTGTATAGGTGTGTATGTTAGCATAAGCATGGTGTGTGTGTTGAGTTATTAGTGCATTCACTAATTTAGCTTTGTCTGGGTATTCATTTTCTAAACTGATTTTGGTTGAGCTTCTTTACATATTTTCTTTGTAGGCTCACCCTTTTACACTTGCTAATAAATTTTTATCTTGTACATCTTTAGTCGAATTGATTTGCCTTCTTTCTTTTGTATATATTGTCTTGATGAATATGATTTTTTACATGGTTTCTTTCACAAGTTTAAATATTCCTCTCTATACATTACTTTATCAGTGCTCATGCCTGCGAACTGTATTTTGGTGAAATGGACCCTGCTTTGTCTATGATTTTGGTCTTTATTGTTTACCTATATTATTACAGCAAAACATCCATCTTATTTGATTAATAAATACGAGTATTTAAAAGTTAGCTTATACAACGTATGTGAGCAGTTTCAATAATATAAAATTTAAAATATCTAAATATCATTTAACATTATAAAAGATAGAGAAATTAGTTATTTATTGTATAAAACATTTTATATTTGATATTTTAGTTTATTTAATTACTTATTTAAGTCTAAAATATATATTAGTTATTATTTATTTCTTAGAATTTATTTTGTTAAATAAAATTACAAGCTGCCAGTATCCACTGGGCGGCCGGATCGTGGGGTCGCGTGCCAGATCCACAACACCATAGTTATATGTCCTTTCAATGCGCATCATGGTTTTGGTAGAAGTAGATGGGTTGTTGCCCATAGTCACTTGTGTGACATAAGGTAGCAGTCTGTTACCATTAGGTACAAAGCAGGGTCGTCACTAGAGCTATGCGTGGACAAGCTAATGGTGATGTGGTCACGATATCCATCGAAGTAACTAAAGATTGTAGGAACAAACATTACTCTACCTCCATCCTAAGTTCTTGGAGCATGTTTTACTATTGGTCTCCCTTCCTGGTTTGGGATTATGTGTGTGTGGTTGGTTGGCATATATGTCTCATTCCTATAATGAGTTGCCTAAACTAGAGACCGGTTGAGTCTAAAGTGTAGTCAGTCCCCGAATATCCATACTCTTTGATAATTTGGTATTTTTTTGAGATACCCATACTTTGTTGGTGCTTTGGTTTGTGGGTGATTTATGTTTATGGTTTGTCTGATGTTGGATATGGTTTGGATGATTTGATGGACTATTTCACAGTATGTGTGTGTATTGATTTTAATGAGGATTTCCAAATATGGATGTTTAACCTATTGGATTTGGGATTCATGATTTCTATCGATTCCTTTAGATGGGTGATGATACTTTTTTGTATAATTTTCTTTTGGATGTTGTTCGAAGATCTTTTGAGATATTATGCCATTATTATTATACTTGTTATATTATTATTATACATTATAATGTCACCTATCTTTGTAGACATAGTATGACCCCTGTACTATTTATAATAATCGGGCCAGTCTAAGAAATTTTAGGTTCAGGGATGAGATGATCGATTTATGGATGATGGGCATAGATGGAGGATAGGATTTCATTGTATAAAGTCATTCTGTACTATTATGTTGTATTTGGACTCTTTTATTAGATGTTTTTATAGTTGTGCATATCTGATGTATAACTTGGATTTACGTATATAATTCATTATATATTATCGCTGCGTTTGGACTATGTGTTCTCCTTGTTACTAATTATATATATTGTGTGATGTCCTGTCCTAGAGACACATGTGTTTATTGCTTTATACTGAGATCGTGTACATCTATGGTGAGCTTTTATGATTTAAGATATGTACCAATGTTAGTCCAAGGGAATATTCAAGTGTGTACCCCTATATCACCTTATTATTTGTATTATCCAACAATATTACTCTTGGATAGTATGGGTATTAAGGTGGGTGTGTTACATGAATAGAGAAGGGTTGGACTTGGACCTAAGTAAAAGGGACTTAGGCTTGGAAGGAAGAGCTTAAGTAGAAGTCAAAGGAACAAGTAGGTTTTCAAAGTTTAGCTCGGTTCTGACCTCTTTTGGTTGATAATAACCTAAAAGTTTTGCTCAGTTCGGGGTAGAAATTCTGAGGGTTAAAGTATGTGGTTTTTGGGTTGTGCTAGAAGCGTTCATTCATTCAGTGTTTGATGGTGATGTGACAGTACGATGAAGACTGATGGTTAAGAAATGAAGCGATATTAGAGTGCTTTGATGTGATGGCTTCGAGACCTTGATATATGGATTCAACTACTGGTATAGATGTCTAGAAGTGTTCCGTTGATAATGGCTCTAGGACGGGAGTCGTGATGGTAGCCCATAAGGACCATTTATGTGATGCTAACTAATGAAGTGAATCTATAATGTTCTCAATTATAGAAAGATATGATGAGATAGTTTCTAGGATGCGAGCTTGTGAAGTGGAGCTAGGACGTGCTTTACTATGGGTATGGAAGGACGAGGAAGGGTTCTACGATGGTGATGGAATGTGTCTAACTAGGATTGGTTCGAAGACATGTACAAAGGGATCATTGTTGCATGGAGTGTTCCACAATTCTCGTAAAGTAGGGGTAGGTGAGGACACTTATTGGGTATTAGGACGTATACTCATGGGTCTAAGATGTGTTCCATATACCCTAGACTGCTAGGACTTGCAGTTTTGTTTTCCTGGCCTTTCGAGTGGCGTGGATTTCGAGCAATAGGAACCAAGACATTTCCATTGGTCTCTGGCATAAGATAGTCATGTGAGTTATCATATATTTAAAGCAGTTAAGTGGTATTGAGGATGTTGATGGATGTTATGTTTACTTTGGTTGTTTTCTCCCATAGTCTATCACTTTGGGGATGTCATTTGACATAGGTATTTAGGACGTGGATGCCTAGACAACTGATATTGTACTTAGGACGTAGTACATTTTGATAATAATAGTAGAGTAGCATCTTATAAATGTTATGTGCTAACTCTTTGGATGTAGGAATAAGTCAGATATGACTCTTATACCTGTTTGTTGCTTACTATATCGACTTATATAGTATTTGAAGATTCATTTATCGCTCATACCAAATAGTTGTCTAACTTGAGATTTTATACTTTGCTTCTTACTATCTCGTGTACTCTTAAATGAGTAGACTAAATAGCGGGTATATTTTTATACATTGGTAGTGCAAAGGATGAGTAAGATGGAGCTTTCTTATATTATATATAGGTATCCTATTGCTTATTCTGTTGTGCAACACTGTGGAGCCTTGACAGTGTTTGCTTTATTATTATGAGGCAGTTTATTTAAGTTTATTTCTACTTTGTATAAACTCTATAACTATGTTGTATAACTTCGTGGATCTGTCTTTCTAATATTAGGTTCACTTAGTTATTACCGTCTCTTATGTTTTACACCTGTGATGTATATTATATTTTATTCCATGTGCTGTGAGATATACGATAGTACCTGTGATATTTTATTTCCTTACAACCTTTGATAATGGTCCTACATCAACCAGCCATGTCAGCAACATACTATTTAGTTATATTGGGTACAGGTGGTGTAGGGTGGTCATCACATTCATATTAGAGCTTAGGTTACACGATTAACCTGAGTTAATATCGTGGTCTAGTAGAGATATAAAAGGAGTTATCCCCTTATACTGGATTGTATATGTGTATATTTCGAGAGTGTTTTTACTTGTTATATATTCTTGTTTTCAAAACTATATAGTAGTATATATAATATCCAAGTCAGATGCACCCCTGATGTAGCTTTCCTTTAGGAGAGATTAATCATTCTTGTTACAGATCAAGAATGAGCCAGCATACAAGAAATGCTGCAAGGAACGTTGTCTCTGGAGTCGAGGAAGGAGCAGGTTGGGGGCATCTAACCCTGACATGTAGGTGATGTTCAACATGATGATGGCAAACATGCTACAAAGTTCCAAAGTGGCTTCTCCTAATGCTGCTATTGGTGGTGCTCAGGTGCAGGTGTCCGGAGTTGGTCTTGCTAAGCTGAATAAGGATTTTTCCAGTCTTGGTGGAAAACCGTTCCAAGGAACGAAATCAACTAGGGAATTGTAAGATTGATTGGACACACGTGAAAGGATTTTTGAAAACCTTGAATTGGACAATGCTATGAAGAGGAGGTTGGCTTCATGACAGCCTCAAGAGAAAGCCATGAACTTGAGGAACGCTATCAGAGTTGCTACACTCGAGGATTAGTTTACTTAGGATGAAATCAAAACCTAGTTCGAGGAGAAGTTCATTATGGCTAATCATAAGTTGGTGCTATTTGGGAAGTATTTTGATTTGAAGCAAATAGATATGTATGCCTCTAAGTATGTTACTGATTTAGACGCCCTATTGAAGTATGCGATGTCTTTCATCAACACTTCATTGAGGAAGAATGAGAAGTTTCTCGTGGGTTTGGATGACTATCTAGAGGAGAAGTTGATGAGTAACATCATTAAGCCATTTAAGAGACTTATCAAGAAGTCTTTTAGCCAGGAGAGTTTGTACCCCAAAGTCAAAATCAACTGTTGTAGTCAAGGAAGAGGCAAAACAGAAACAAAGTGGTGGAGGAAAAAATTGGAACAGGAAGAGAATGCAGTTCCAGAACATTAATGCTAAGAAGAAGGGAAACTGAGAACTTGCTTGTTTTAACTGTGGAAAGAGTGCACCTGAGTAAGAATTGTAAATCTGAGTGATAAAAGTGTTCCAATTGCAACAAGATAGGGCATATGTATAGGAATTGTCCAAAACCGACAAAGCGGAAGCAGTGGTGAAGTCATATGCCTTGGAGATGTTCCAACTTTGTCAAGTGCTCCCTCGATGAAAGAGAAAGGGAAGGGCGTTTTAATTTAAAGTATTCTTTCCATTTATGTGTTCCCATATGTGTTTTTCTCAATACTGGGGCTTCACATTCCTTTATATCTATAGAACGGGTAGATAGATTTGGGTTGAAACCCAAAATATTTGACCGACCTTTGACTGTGACGAACCATGTTTTAGGCTCCACTAGCCGGTGCATTATTTTTTGTGGTTTTGTCTAATCGAGTCATGGATGCTTTTTTTTGTGATTACTTTGTTTTGAATTCCATTGAGTTCGGGATTATCTCAAAGATGGACTGGCTAAGGAAGTATGCGAAGATTGTGGATTACGAGAAGCTGTTGGTGTTGATTATAGCTATGAGGGGGTGGGCGATAGTGATTGGTTACCTGCCAAAGGATGGGTTATGGTTAGATTTCTATATTTTCTTGAGGTTCCACATGATGACTTATCATCTATGCCTATAGTGAGAGAGTGTATGGATGTGTTTGGAGAAGTGACTGGATTACCGCAACAGTGAAACATTAAGTTTCGCACACACTTAACGAAAGATGTCGGACAACTAGCTATGCATTGAGGTATATAGCACCTAGATGGCAAAGGAGTTAGAGATGCAAGTGAACGACCTGTTAGGATGAGGGTTTATTCATAGGAGTATATCGTAGTGGGCATACCTGTAGTATTTGCCATCAAGGTGGATGGCTCTTTCAGGTTATAAGTTGACTACCATGAGCTAAACTAAGCAACGAAACTCCCATGTTTAATGACTTATTTGATCATCTCCACAGTGCAAAGGTGTTCTCTAATTTGGATTTGACGATGGGATTTCACCAGTTGAGTGTAATGAAGGAGAGTATGTCGATCACCATCTTTCGTAAACGTATGATTTCTACGAGTGCTGGTTATGCCGTTCGAGCTAACCGATGCTCCGTCATACTTTGTTGATCTTATGAATCGAGTATTAAGGGATCAACTGAACAAGTTCATGCTTATGGTTGTGGATGAAATTATGATCTATTCTAGGAAGAAAGAGGAATACAAGACACACTTGAGGATTGCGCTTGAAGTGTTGTGGAAGCACAAGTAGAAAGTGAAGTTTTCAAAGTGTCACTTCCAAAGAAGGGAAGTGAGATTCTTGGGTCACGTCATTTCTGAGCAGAGCATCGCAATAGATCCTACCAAGATGGTAGCAGTACAAGGTTGGAACCAACCAAAGAACACCACAGATGTTAGAATTTTCGTAGGGATTTCTCTAAGGTAACAGCGTCATTGACCAATTTGACAAAGAAGAATCAAACCTTTTTTTGGGACATGAAGTATGAGCATGCATTAGTATGTCTAAAAGATAGGTTGACGAGTGCATGACTATTATTAGTAGAAATGAGGAGCTTACAATATGCATAGATGCCTGTTGTACTGCACTGGATGCAACGTTAAAGCGGAGGGTAAAAGTTGTCATCCATGCCAGTCAACAACTGAAACTGTACGAGAAGAAGTATCAAACTCATGATTTGGAGTTGGCGGCATAGTGTTTACTTTTAAGATTTAAAGGAATTGTCTATTGGGGAAAATATTTGAGTTGTTGACGGACCAAAAATCCTTGAAGTACCTTTTCCCCAGAAGGATCTTTGTCTTCACCAGCAGCGATGGTTGGAATTCTTGGCCTTCTATGACTTTGACATTTCCTATATTCCCGGTAAATGGAATGCAATCGCCAATGCATTGAGTAGAAGACATGCCAGTTTGGGAGTGATATTCTTAGAGTTAAAGCACTTGGAGTATATTGTCAGCTATGACTTAAGACCAAACTACGAGTAACAGCTAAAGATGCTGGCGAGTTTGATTATCAGAACTACTTTGATGGATCGGTACTAGTCAGATGCAAGATGTTAGACCAGCTGAGATAATGGTGAAAATAAAAGAAGGCATGGAGTCTGAAAAGTTGAGGCAGTACGGACTTGACTGAGACGGTTGGCTTCGTAAGGATGGGAGATTATCCATACCTAATGTCGTGGATTGAGGGATGAGTACTATGAGAGTGCCATCATTTGAGATTGATTATACATCCTGACGGTAATGAGATGTATCGTGACACGAAACATTCCTATTATTTGGAAGTGATGAAGAGGATGTCGGGGCATTTATCTCAAAGTGTATGAACTGCCAGTTGGTGAAGGCAAAGCAGACGAAGCTAAGTAGATTACTATAACCACCTAAAATTCCCAAGTGGAAATTGAAGCAAGTCTTCACGAAAATTATAGATGGATTGCCAAGGGCTAGAGGAGAGTACGATCGCATTTGGTTCATAGTCGATAGATTAACGAAGAGTGCCCGATTCATACTTGTCAAGTCCAATAGAATGACATCCAAATTGGCTAGGTTATATGTGAAGCGGATAGTGTGATTCCATGGATTTCCAAAGAGCAATGTGAGCGATCGAGACCCTTTATTCAATGTGGGTTTTGAAGATCTTACAAGAGGCATTAGAAACCAAGCTACACCTTAGTACAGCTTATTACCCACAAACCGATGGACAAACCAAGAGAGCGAATCACATATTGGAAGGATCTCTAGCGGGCTTGCATACTTTATATCAGAAGCTCGTGGGACGATCATTTGCATTCAATAGGGATCGCTTACAACAATGGCTATCAGTCTAGTATCGGTATGGCACCATACGAAGCATTGTATAGTTGACAATGTAACGCTCCTTCGTGTGGGTTGGAAGCAGACGAGAAACTGATACTTAGACCAGATACGATTAGAGAAACCTCGGAGAAGATAAAGATTAGGAAATGAATGAAAGCTGCTCAAGATAGGCAAAAAAATTTCCTTGATAAGAGACGTAGAGATTTGGAGTTCTCTGTCTACGATATGATGTTTGTGCGGATTTCTCTATTAAATAATGTTGTTAGATTCGTAGTAAGAGGAAGTTGATGTTGGATTCATAGGTACTTTTCGATAATAGAGAGGATTAGGGACCTATCACATAGGGTCGACATACATCAGAAGATCGCGGGCATGCATTCACAACGTCTTCTGTAATGACCCAGATTTTTGATTGCTTTATAATTAAATATTGGAATTATTTAAATAGTAAAATCACGGATTTAATGTGAATAAAATAATTTTAAAAGCTAATTAAACTCTTTTAAAATAATAAGTGGAGGTGGAAAACTTTTCATTTGTAATTTAAATGATTAAATTTGTTTAACAATAATTCTTTTTAACCAATGTATGAATTATCATCCTGGGGCACTATCTCTGATTTTGAAGAATTCAGTGTCGTTGAATCTGAAATAATGAGTTGTTGTACGCCAATGAGTTTCATGGAGATCAGACATGTTTTATGGTCATGCAAACGCGAAACGCATAGCGACTAATTAAGATGGTTAAAATATAATATATATTTTCCTATATAAACACCTCAACACTTAAACCCTCTTCATTATTTTCCTTCTTCATTTTTCCTTTTCAAAATCAGTCGTGACCATTATCTCCATTTAATCAATTAAATATGAAGCTAGAGGCACGGAATTCGACGATTTTGGAATCGTGAACTCCTATGAATGAGAGCTTCATTTTAGTGTGTGCGTGGATGTGGCGTTGTTTGGTGATGCTCGATTTTGTACAGTCGACCTACGGTTGCGAATGGTGGTCGATTGAGAAGGAGATAGACCCCAACGTAGGGTATGTTGTTCATCTCGTGTAGAGATGGTCATGTGGTGGAAATTTGAGATAATTTGGCCTTGGATTGGGGTTTGAGATAATTGAGTTGTCATATTCTAAGGTCCAGGTCATGACAAGGTGGAGGGAGCCAAAGTTGATATCGAAGATGAGGCTGGATTCTTAATTGCATGGGGAGTAGTTTGGCGATAGTTAGAGGAGCTAAAGAGGGTCGTCGCAAATCATGACTTAGGGATGTCGATTAGGGAAAGAACGGTTGGATATTGTTTGGGTGTGTTGAGCTGGTCATGGAGTAGTGCAAATCGAAATTTAGGTGAAGAGAAGTTCGATGGGGTGAACGGTCCATGATTTCATGGTTCGAGGAGGCGACAAGGGTGGATGGCGTGCATGGATTTAGATTCGTGCATCTCGTTTGTGCATAGTTTTTTTGTGTTTAGGATGGAGAAGAAAGATTAGAGGGAAGGTATTAATTTAAAATGGTAATTGGTTGATAATTAATGTTAATTAGTTAATTAATTAATCTGATTTATTATAAAATCAATATCTTGTGCATACGACATCCAATCGAGACGTCGGTTTCGTCATTGCACTCGTATTGGGATTTTCTACATCTGGGATTGGTTTTGATTGTAGACCTATTATTGTTGTGGTGTACACTTACATGCATCACAACTACTTGATCATTTATATTCTAGACCTTGGAAATTATTATAATATCACTGGAATTTCTAATAGAAATGGTTTTGGTTATCGTAAGGTAAAAATCTGTACATATTTATTTTTCAAACCTCTTGAATTGGATTTGAATGATAACAAATATACTATCATGTTATACAATATCTTAACTATAATATAGGATTACCGAAGAAGGAAGAGTTCTAGATTTTGGATAATCAAATGAAGACTAGAGAAAAGAGCTACATCAAGATAGATTGAAAATAAGGTCACATACACGTTTAATAAATATCTTGTATAATCTTCCGTGAGTTACATGAGCATACAAAAACATGTCCCCAAAGTTTGCAGAAAACATACTTCACTATTTATTGAGAAAATATAGCAACATATATGTTTATATTTAAATACTGCCAATTTATATTTTGAATTCACAAACAATCAAACACATGACCAATATTTCCAAACGTCTGAATCAGATGCAACTGTCATATTTTTGAAGTGACACCTCTTTTTTCTTCACATAGACTCAACTCTTATCAATAGGCTACAAATATAAATAAAAAGGAATGAATTAAATAGTTGCATCTGATAAAACTCTTGATAATCTATATATAAAATCAAGTTTTAAGAACTTAATGATTATTAATCTTGCTCTTGATCTCAATCTCTTACTTCCATAGCAATCTCAAAAAATATCTTTGTACATCATCAAATAACTTTTGGTGATAAGCATTTTTACAAATCCATGTGCGCGCACATGCATACTCAAGGAGGGATTATAGGAATATTTTCATCCAATCCATATCAATGTTCTATACACAAGCTTGTCAAAGAAAATACTTTTGTATAAGCTTATTCCTTCAGGCGAAGCGAGGATTATTGTTTAGTGAAATACCGAAGGGGAGCTTCGTGATTAGATGTAGGACGGGAGGTCTGAACCAGTATAAAAACTCTGGTGTGCTCTTTTTTTATACTTTGCATTCTACACTCTGTTACATTGCTATATTTAGCTCATATATTAGTATACACTCGTATACTAATACACAAGTCATTTATGCAGCTTATTTCTTGAGACTTTTATCGTTTTTTGAAGTTGAAATCATTGTTTCAAATTATGGAAATATAGCAGGAGGAGATTTTTTTTTCTCCGATGCATTTACCTAAAACATTGCCTCGTCATATCACCTTTGAAAAATGGACTGTTAATCATGCTCAAGCCTCGACACAACCATCAATTCCTCCTTCAGGTTCTACCCAAGCTCCTACTCCGCTTACTTTTTCTCACTAAAAAAATGGTTATGATTGTGAATCCAGCATACATGACATTAGATTCGATCCTAACCCAAATGAATTGATTGATTATTTGACAATTAGAAATAAAAAGATTTTAACTAGGAATAAAAAAGCTTTGGCTTTTAAAAATAGCGTCTCAAATGCTCTTTTTCCATTAGAATGGGTAAAATGGAAAAAGCATTAGATAAAATGACTTCTTCCTTATCTAGGATTATGAGAAAGGTATTCGGACGATCTAGTTCAAGTTCTGCATCCTCTTATCCAACAAGACCAACTCCTTCACGACCTCTGCCAACAATGAATGTTGGAGAGTCTTCTCCACGTAATAAAGGTAAAAAATACTGTTTAAGACCCCTAACTCGAACAAGAATCTTGGTCCGACCCTCCACCTCATCTTCCAACACAACAACTTTATTATGACTCATTTCAAGATATGACCATTAACGAAGATGAAGAATTAATCACTCCGAAAAACCATTGGACGGGTGATTATCAATCCGACCCTTTCGCATATTATGAATACTATGAGAACTATGGTTGGCTTTCCTACAAACAACATTAGTAATTTATGCTTCTTTATTTTTGTGTTAGTTATTCTATTATGTTAGTATTTTGAAGATTTTATGTGCATTATGTTCTACCCATCATCCTTGTGCTACTTATTTTGTTAAATTAGTATTTTGTTATGTGTGAAAAAAGTATTAGTTCATCACTATGTATGTTATATTGTGCTTTTCATGTTTTATCATATTCTTTTTCATAAAGGCAAAGGGGTAGAAAATATGCACATATATAGGGGAGCTATCAAGGGGAACATTATTTCAATAGATTGTATAGTTATCATCGTCAAAAAGGGGGAGAATGTTAGAACCTCTCCTGTTAGATTTTAATGACAACAATTATACAATCACACTATACAATATCTTGACAAATATATAGGATTATCAAAGAAGGAAGGGCATTATATTTCGAATAATCAAAGGAAGACTAGAGAAAAGAGATACATCAAGATAGACTGAAAATAAGGTCATATACATGTTTAATATCTTGGATCATCTAGCACAATCTTCCTTGAGTTACATGAGCACAAAAACAAATATCCCCAAAGTTTGCATAAAACATGCTTCACTATTATTGAGAAGATCAGGTACCTAGACGTCTGATAACATACATTAGACATCTGGCAACATAAATGTTTATATTAAATTATTGCCATTTTATATTTCTAATTCATAAACAACCAAACGTCTGGCTAAAATTTTCAAACGTCTGATTGAGTGGAACTGTCATATTTCTAAAGAGACACCTCTTTCTTCTTTGCATAGACACAACTCTTGTCAATAGGCTACAAATATAGATGAAAAGGAATGAATCAAACGGTTGCATCCATTAGACAAAACTCTTGATAATCTATATATACAATCAAGTTTTGAGATTAAAAGTTTAACTTAATGATTATTAATCTTTCTCTTGATCTCAATCTCTTACTTCCACAGCAGTTTCAAAATATCTTTATACATCGTCAAATTACTTTTGGTGATAAGCATTCCTACAAATCCACGTGTGCACACACTCATACTCAAGGAAAGTGTAATGACCCAGAATTTTAGTCATTTTATTTTGAAATATTTAATTAATTTTAAATATTGAAATATTAGTTTTGTAAGTTAAATAGGTTAAATTTCAACTATAGCGATTTATTTGATAATTAATTTATTGAATTTAATAATTGAAATTGTTTAAATAATTGAACCTTGGATTTAATTTGGATAAAAATATTTTCAAAGCTTATTTAAATTCAATTTGATTAAGAATATAGATCGTGAAATTTTAATTTAGAACTAATATAGATTAAATTGGTTTTTATAATAATTCGTTTTAATTAACGTGTAAACTAGCCTTCAGGGGAACTATCTTAGATATATACGATACCAGTTTTATTGGATCTGTAATAGTGTATTATTGTATGATAACGAATTTCATGGCGATTGGACGTATCGTTTGGTCGTATGAGCTCAAAACGCTTAGAAATTAATTTTAGAAATTAAAATAATATAACTGGGTTTGATAAGCTATCTTCTGTATATGATCAAATTAGGTCCCGATACTAGTTCCATTGTGTTTGGAATGTAGTTACTTAGTATAGAATGCCAGGCAGCATGTCTCGTTGGGAGTTTGATATTTTTCAGTCATATAATATTTGATTTTATTTAATATATATATATATATATATATATATATATATATATATTCGCCATACCTTACTTATACTCCCCTATACATCTGACACATACCTCCAATGATTCAAACCATGCCTCTCCCTCTGTAAAATTTATGGAAGCATAAGAGAAAGGTTTTGCAAATTTTCAAATTCAAATTTAAATAACTTTAGCCTCATCCGACGATCCACGTCGATTGGGACCAATCCATGCATTATTATGGAGAGTTATCAGCTACAAAGTTGTTTGAGACATAAAGATCAAATCAGTCAATGGTTGGATCATCATAAACCGTCGCGTGATAGCTGCAATTTTGAGATGAACATGGTTGGAGTTTTCATCAATTCCAACGAATTGGCGAACTTTCAGCGATGCGACTTCAAAGAGAAACGTAGAGGATGTCAAGGGCTGGGCACAACCAAAGTTTGCTAAGCCATCGTGAACCATGGTGGTGGTAATTTGAAGTTGAACTAAAATGGCTCGTTGGGTTTATCATGTGGATGACGGCGATTTAAATGATGGGACCGGCAGCGTAGGGTAGAAGAAGGTCGGTACTAGTTTGGGCGAGCATGTGAGAGTGGCACATGGCCAGAGGTGGAGGCGGAGGGGTTGATTTGAATATGCGCATGTGACCTGGTTTAGGCATGAATGAGAGAGAAGAGGGTAAAGTTGTAATTATAGTTAACTATGTAATTACTTTATTAGTTATAAATTTAAATATCGATAACTTAAAATTTTAATAACCCTCTCATGCGAGGTCCAATCAAGACGTGGATTTTTGCATCGCGATTGTAACGATCAAAGCTTCGCAATATAACACGTTTGGATGAATTTGAAGACAGCTGAAATTCGAGCTAAAAATCAAATGTCGTCTTGTTTTTAGTTCCAAACCAGAATGCCTCGGCGACAATACAAATTCTGATGATTTAAACTCACCTTTTTTGTTAACCAGAAATATTATATAGTCGATACAAATTATTGATTGGATGTTTGCATGTTTATATGTGGATCATTTGGTTTTGATAAATTGTCACTTTAGAAGCAATTAACGTATGAAATCAATTACAGCAAAACAGGCTGGAGGGATCCAACAGGATTCCTCACCACCATTAAATTTTATTTATATATGTGAGCTTATATATATGAGTTGTGATGCAGGGGGACTTTTTGGAGGGATACAACGAGATTCCTCGCTATTGAGCTTTATTTTCAATAAAATGTTGGCTATATGAATTATTTGATATGGAACCAGATTTGTGGACAATATTGATCATAACATTGTTTATGTTCAAAATTGAAACCCATCTGTGGTGGAAAACCAATAACAGTATTGGTTATGCCTTTGGTAGTCACTGACCTCAAAATAGTATTTTAAATATACTATAAATTCCAATTGAGTTAGTATGGGTTTTGAGATAGAAAATGATTTCTAAATTCGAATTTGGGTTTCAGAAATATTTTATTTGAAGGAACATAATTTACATTTACTCAACCCTTTTTATATATCTTTTTCTAAGGTTATTTATTTATATTTGATATTTTTTTAAGATTATTTTTATTATTTTAAAGTTATTTATCAATGTTTTATATTTTGAAAGTTAATTATTTAAAATTATTAATATGGTTTGATATTGACGATAAAGATTATTAATAATACTTTGGAAATTTATTATTATTCATAATAATGGTAAAGATTAACGATTGTTTTATTTATATTGTTTTGAATTATTAATTATTATTTTTAAGATGTTTCAAAGTTAATAATTAAAATTTATGAATAATGTTTGTTATTAATAATTACTATTATATATTAATGTTTTAAAGTAAATGATTAGGATTTATTTATAACATTTCGAGATTTATAAATAGAGCTTTATAAACGGACTTGGATTTTATAAGGAAGTTTATAAAATGTTTTGAAGACTTAAGGGGGATTTTTACAAGGTGAAAGAGTTTATAAATGGTTATTTATAAACAAATTGAAAATTGAGTTTATAGATTAATAAAACGAGTTTTTAAATGGTTTAATGGATTTATAAATAATTTTACATGTGTACAAAAAGAATTTATTTGTGATTGAATTTATAAAAAGGATTTTAAATGATTTTAAGAGATTTGTAAAATAATTTTACAAATGGTTTTTGAGATTTATAAGGGATTTATAAATGATTTTAGAATTTTGTAGAAAGGAAATCTTTCTCATTTTTGTAAATATACATATAGCGTAAAGATAAGTAAGTGGATATTTTCCGAGTACTGAAATATAGGGATTTGTGGATATTTATATATCTTTGTAAAGGACTCGTTATAAGTAGTTACAAGATGAATTTAATTAACAAAAAGATTGGTTAAGGAGGTTGGTGGTTGCTTATGTGCTTAATAAATGTTGGTTTTCCCTTTTGAAATAAATCCCTGATTTGAATGTGTGTTTGTTGATAGCTAAATACCAAATATCAAAAATGGACCCAAAAATGTAAATCTGGAAATATCTAGGAGAAACACGTGAGTTATAGGGCACAGTCATCTCCAATGATGCTATACTGTGCATATAAACCTCTTTTCGTTCTCCCAGGATAAATGATAAGGAAGTTCGTCCACTAATGGTTAGGAAGTGACCTCCGCTCTTATCTTTGACTGTGTATTTCCTAAAGAACAGAGGTTGAGTTTTTTAGAAACAACCGAATGTTATTTCAAAGAGACCGGGATCGGATATGTTATATGAAATCCAATTCGTTCCAATTTAAGCATTTCGAAATGAAGACATCTTGAAGATGATGGAATTCAAGATGGAGCTCTTAAGCATTTCATTTTGTCTTAGAATGAACTTAATAGATGAGTGCTAGCATTGTATGTTTGCTTAGAGGGCAATGTTAGCATTCCAAGTGGGCAGTGCAATATGAAAGGTAAAATGTAGCCTCAAGCCTCACCAACTAGGAATGACTAAAATAGGGGAGATGTAGCAGGGCTAAGTGGGTCACTCCTAAGTAGGGTATGAACATCCCTACCTAGAGTCGACGTTATCTCTCATTTGTTACTTCAAGGCCTGTTAATGGATTGGTGATCATATTCGGTACTACCGGTCAAGCGGTAGGCAGGATCTGTGTTGGCAGGGGATCTTGGCAAGGTCTTTGGTGTTGTTTTATCTGGTGATACACCGTAACGGGTAGTACCCCAGTATCCCAGTCATTGTATGAAATTCAATCTCCAATAAGCATCGTGCAGACTTAGTTGTGCTCAACTATGCTGAAATGTGAGATGCAGCATTTTAGCTATATTTATATACTACTTTAACCCCTAGACATTATTATAATATCAATGGATTTTATATAGAAAATGTTTTGGTTATAGTAAAAAAATCACTCATGTTTGTGTGCGGCGTGATCTTACGAGATACCTTATTTTCAAAAGATTTCAATAAACATCAAAATTAGATTAAGGTGTGTTTTCTCTCATAGTTTTCCAGACTGACTTGGGTTTTATTTTATTATAATGCTCGAGTCAGACCGAGCATAAATATAGATTGCTTTGGATGCATTGGAGCTTTGGAGACTGGTTGGAGGCCCAAGATGTATATACATATTTTATTATGTTCTGTTGTGCCGTTTATTGGTTGTATTTATCAGCAACTGTGAGGAAAGGTTGTTATAACTATCCGGGCTTAAATAGGGTGGTGTACTCTGATTGATGTCTGTATGTATATTACATTTCTTGTTTATGTAAGGATTTATGGTATATTATAGATTATTCATTCCACTTTGAGATTCTTTGTTCTTAGTTTTCTTTCTCTCTTTCTTCTTGTCCCGTCCTTTTTCATTCCCCTAACTAACCGCCTTTCCGTTTAATTTTAGTAGGTCATGTGTGGTTTATTATTTACTTAAACTATTTGGAAAAGTGGGTCGTTACAAAGAGATTACAGAAGTACTTGTATAAGTAGCCAATATCAGTGTTGTATAGAGCACAAGCTTATAAAAGAAAATACTTTTGTATAAGCCTATTCCTCTGGGCGAAGCAAGGATTATTGTTTAATGAAATGCCGAAGGTAAGCTTTGGCATTGGACGTAGGACGAGAGGTCTGAACCAATATAAAACTCCGGTGTGCTCATTTTTTTATACTTTTCTTCCTACACTCTTTTACATTTCTATATTTAGCTCATGTATAAGTATACACTCACATACTAATGCACAAGTCATATTAGATAAGATTCATTAGAATGTCATTTATTTGCAGCATGTTCTTATAAGATACCTTTATTTTTAAAGGGTTTTATAAATGTAAAATCAAAATGATTTGAATCTCTCCTACTAGTTACCAGACTGATACGGGTGTTACTTCCTTGTAATGCTCGGGTGAACCTCGAGCATATTTCTAGGTTTAGCTAGATGCTTTGGAGCTTCTAAAGATGAGCTGTATGCCTCTAAGAACTATTCATGTATTTATTTTATATTGGATTAATTATTTTTTATATGTCAGCATTTGTAAGGACAGGTAGTTATAACTGTCCATGCTGATGATAGATTAATTTACAATGATTATTATATGTATATTAAAGTTTCTTTTAGTAAAGATCTTTCGATATATTATATATATTCATTCTGCAAGTTAGATTCTGATATTATGTTCTTCTTTCTAGTTCTATTTTTTTACGTTTTCTTTTACCCTAACGTTCAGTCTTTCGGACACTTAGGTGCTTGGCACATGAATATCATGGATGTACTAAAGTTGGAAGTCAAGGGTCAAAAATGTCGTTCATTACATTTTCCACGTCTCTTATTTGCAGAAGTTTTTACATGACTCAGGCATGATGATTGCACCAGCTCAGCTTGATGATATCGAGATTGAACAAAAGCTTCGAGACCTTGTAGGCTGGTTCGTATGGTTGGACGCAATACGATGCAATTTAAAAGGAAGATGGTGGGAGTTAGTGAAGGTTCAATGGGGAGAAAGTGAAGGAAAATGCTTGTAGGAAATCGAGCAGAGCATGAGGGTTGCAATTCTGAAGCACTTCACATGGTATGGCTTATTGTTTATCATATCTACTTTCATTTTGATGTCACATAAGATAGTTCAACATCTTGCTAGATAGGATAAACTATTAGTTGCATGGCTACATGTTTGAGATGTTTGATGGTTACATATGATTGTAGGTTTCCATGGTAACTATGTTTGACTATTCTTTGATTTATTTAGGGATTTTCGAGGGAGAAATTCCTAAAGGCGGAGAATGTAACGACCCATATTATACATATCGAAAGGTCATAAAATATTATTATTTAATTCATATGAGGCCATATGACTTCTAAAATTTTGGGAAAAGACTCTTAGGGACATTTTCCACATATATGATTTTTATCAAGTTTCTACGTGACCCAACCCTAAAACTCTTGTATGGCCTTCAGCTTTTGATAAGAGCAGAGTTAGGGTCTACAACTACTTCTATTACCTCGGGATAGTGTTTTCCATTACATAGAGTGGTCATAGTGAAAAGGACTTACCAATTGAAAGTTATGGCTGTTTTAAGTTTTGGCTGCTACTGGCAAGTATTATAGGCTAATTAGGCTAACCCATACTTAGGCCCACTAACCCATTTTGGGATTGGAGCCTATGGCGGACTGATGGGACTATTCCAAATCATTTCCATCTTCTCCAAAATAGTTCCAAGCTTCCATTAACCCTAATCTCTTTAAAAATCATCTTTTTTTTCTTACTAATCTTAGCCTAAATCATCATTATAGGGGCAACTAGTGAAGGGAATAGTAGATCTACCACTTTGGATGTCTTTGGATCCATGTTCTTGCCGTGTTGTATTAGATTTAAATAATTATAGTGGTAATTAAGTAGTAGACAAGTGATTATTAATCTCTCACTGTACTATACTTGTCTATGTAGTTAAATTTGGTATTATTGACGTGATAAACATGATTAAAACATTAATTGTGCTCACATATTTATACATGTTTATGGCCGAAAATAAAATGATTGAAAATGGTTTTAAATGGTTTTACAAACCCTTTTGATCATATTGACATAGTAGTGTAAAATTTAGATATAGATAGGGATTTGTATGATAACCATGTTTGGATGAATTACATGTGTATACAAATGTATATGGATGATATTTCATCTTTTCATGTTGTGCTTTGATATGGTTGCTGGTGATTTTAGATAGTTAGGAAAGAGATCGTCGAATTGGGCAAATCGAAAGAAAAATTAGTTGGAATTAGTTGAACTTGAAGGAGGGGTTCTGAAGCAAGGGAGGACCTCATGGTTCAAATCAAATGAAGTTTGGATATGGGGATTCATGTCGGTGATGACCTAAATCAGGTCGATGGATTTGATTCATCTCGATGGAATTTTCTTTGAGTCATGCTTCAGGCAACATGGTGAAAAATTAGGATTGACTTCGGTCAAGTTGGAGAAGGCTTGATGTTCAAGTGATGGCCAAATCAACTTGGTATGATTTCACTTTGGTGCTTACTTAAGGAAAAATAGGAATGATTCAACTTGGCTTCGAGATAGAAGTGAGTGGAGCTGGGGAAAGTTGAAGGCCAAAAACTGGCTAAATTTTCAGGTCCATATCGGCTTGAGTATAGAAAGGTTAGACTTGGATCTTGGCAAAGAGGACTTAGGCTTGGAAAGAAGAACTCAAGTAGAAGTCAAAGGAACAAGTAAGGGTTCAAATTTCTGCTTGGTACCGGCCTCTTCGGGTCGGTGCTGAATTGAAAGTTTTGCTCAGGTTCGGGTAGAACTTCTGAGGGTTGAAGTGTGTGATCTTTGGGTAGTGCTAGAAGCAATCATCCATACGACATTCAATGGAGATGTGAAAGCATGATGAAGACCAATGGTTAAGAAACAAAGCAGTATTAGAGTGCTTCGTTGTGATAGCTATAGGACCTTGAGATATAGATTCTACAACTGATATGGAGGTCTAGAAGTGTTTCGACGATGATGGCTCTTGGATAGGAGTCGTGATGGTAGACTATAAGGACAAGTTATAGGATGCAAACTTTTAAAGTAAAGCTAGGACATGTTTTATTATGGGAAGATATGATGAGACAAGTTCTAGGACATGAGCCTGTGAAGCGAAGATAGGATGTGCTTGCTATGGAAATGGAAGTAAGTAGGACGAGGAAGGGTTCTACAGTGATGGTGGAATGAGTCGAACTAGGACTGGTTTGAAAATGTGTGTGAAGGGATCGTTGATACTCAGAGTGTTCCAAAGTTCTCATAAAGCAAAGGTGGGTGAGGATGCTCATTGTGTATTAGGACGTATACCCGTGGATCAAGGATGCGGTGCATATACCCTAGACTACTAGGTCATGCAGTCTAGAATTCTTGGTCTACTAAGTGGTGTGGATTTTGATCACCAAGGAACCGAGACTTTTCCATTGGTCTTTGGCATAGGATGATCGTACAAGTAATTATGCATCCAAAGCATTTGAGTGAAAGTGAGGAATGTTGATGGATGTTATGTTTGCTTTGATTTTTTTTCCCCTATGGTCTATCGCTCTAGGAATTTCACTTGACGTAGGTATTTAGGATGTGGATACTTAGACAACTGATACTGTACATTTTGAAGATGATAGTAGAGTAGCCCATTATATAAATGTTATGTGTTAACTCTTTGGATGTAGGGATAAGTCAGGTATAACTCATATATCTTTTTGTTTTTAACTATATATGTTTGCGCCAAAATTGGTCACAAACCCTAAAAGTAGTGAAAGCACCAGTGTTTACATACAAATCTTCAATGTTCAAGCACAGATCTCGGATCTAGATAATATAGAGAAAAAAAAATGAAGAAACAACAAAATTGAAATGAAAGAATGTGAGAAAAGACACGAGATTTATAGTGGTTTGGCTATCTCTTTCCTACATCCACTTTGAATTGATCTTTTATTCCTTTTTACACTGATTACCATTACAATCCTTTCAAATCAATAACTAAAATGGCAGAGTTTCGCCTAGAAAAGGAAAAGAAGAAGATATCTTTATAGTCGCCATTAAGCTTCTATTTATAGGTGCAGATCTGAAAATATCCGCCCCAAAACCTGGAATACCTTTTCTCATGCACAGGTAGGCCCACCAGATCGATCTGGAGTCGTTTGGGATCGATGCTGATCGATCTAAGAATAGTTCGTATCGATCTAAAAATAGTCCAATGAAGCTGAGATCAATCATGAACGCTCTTTCATGAATAAGCAATCCTTTGTGAAAATTTCATGATGTTAGATCAGTAGTTTGTGAGTTATGATCGATGCAATTTTGTATTTTGCAAGTAGGCTGGAACCTTCGTATCGATCAAGAATCATACTTTGTATTCATAGTCTGCCTGTTGCCTTCCTTGTATCCATCCACTGCTTCTCTTTCCATATCGACCAGCCCCTGTCCTCCATATCCATCCCTTGCACCCATCGACGTATCGATCCAAAGTGTGTTCTTCATATCGATCACTCATTGATCGATACGAAATGCTTTCACCTGTAACCATTGCCTCGTATCCATCAGCTTACTTCATTCTTTGCATCCATCAAATCTCGTACCGATTTGCTCCTCATACCAGTCCAAGCTCCCTTTTTTCGTATCGATCTCGATGGGTACAAACGCTTTGATACAATTGTATTGATTTAAAGTTTATAGCCACACTCACCTTGATCGATACGAACCAGTTTTCCATGAACCTTGATCCATCCATAACTCAAGCATACGAACTACGTTTGACATGAAACTTGAAATGTAGCTTCTCCAAGCCTTGTTCATCATTCCCAATCGATCCCACCATGATTGGAACTTGGTCCATTTTGACGGTATCGATCATAGTCTTGTTTGCAATTGATCTCCAATCCTGATATCCATCCTTTTTTGCCAATTTGTTGACATCGCGGTTTTGTCCAAATGGCGGGGTAACATTTCCCCCCAAAACATGCCTTGTGTTAGAAAAGCTGTTTTGAATAACTTTAAATCCGTCATCCATAGTCCATATGTTGTCCATATCATTAATATCTAATCCATAACCCAATCCATTTTATCCAAGTGCCATAGTCATATCCTTATCCAAATCCGCGACTACTTCGAGTCGATACTCGATTCCTAATCCAGTAACCAAATCCCTAGCCAATTCCATATTTATCCGATCCTAAAAACCGAGTTCTAATCCATCTGTATCCATTAACCAATAACCAAATACATGACCTCTCTGGGTTGCTATCCAAATTCGAGTCTGGGACCTCTCCTGGTCCTGTAATCCAAATCCGAGACCTCTATGGTCCAAATCCATAGACCTTACCGGGTCATGTTATCTTGATTCGGCCTCGACTTTCCTATCGAGGGCTTTTATATTCTCGGACCTCGACTCTTTGGTCGAGGACTTTTGTATTCTCCAACCTCGACTCTCCAGTGGAGGACTTTTATTTTTCGGGTTGTCGCCGAGCATAGTCCATATTCGATGACTTTTTTACCAACAACCAAAGGAAAATCTAGTCAATCAAATCCGAAATCTAAATCAAACAGAAAACCAGAAATCTATATCAAAAATCCAAACCAAAACGCAAGCATTCAAACCAAAATCCTAACTAGAAAACCGAAAAACCAAGAGTTCAAACCAAACCAGAAAAAGAAAATATCCAACCCAAAAAGAAAAGGCAGATATCCCAAACTAAAGCATCATGGTTTATCATCATCTCAAAGCATGCCTAGGGGCTATCTCTGTCCCCGTACATGAGTAAGTGACTTAGTCATCTGCCCAGAGCTTGCAACTTATTCCACATCATCAAGAGATGACAACTTGTGCCCTTATGTCGGGCTAGCTCCGGTTTGCGGCGGATGATAGCTTCTCCTACTCCATTACCGCTATCTGTTTCCAAACAAAGTCATCCAAATCCATGTTCCCAGTTCCATGGGTAGTCGTGCCAATCCGTCATCTTTGGTCAGGGTTTTCCCCCGGTTAATCCAATCCATATCCAGGCCTGCCAACTTCCACTCCAAGTCCTAGATTCCAATTTCCAGCTATTCCTGCATCTATATATTGTTTTCAACCATCATTCCTACCTGCTCCCAAGTCCAAGAAGGAATCCCAGGTCATCCTCTTCCAAATGTGCATCCAAGCTCTGTTTCATGCCAAGATCCACAACTCTATCCAATATTCATCCTGGTAGCTTCTTTTTTCTGAATCTGATCTTGGATTCCTCCTCCGCTCCTGGTGCTCTAGCTCCGTGAATCCGACCTCCTACAGTTTCATGGTTCCCCTTAAATTTGATCCTTTACCTTTCCAAGTCCAAACTCCAAATCTGGCATAGCAGGTGCTAGTACCTCTCAATGAAAGCACCAAAGTGTTTGCATCAAAATTGGTTATAAACCCTAGAAGTAGTGAAAGCACCAGTGTTTACACACAAATCTTCAATATTCGAGCACAAATCTCAGATCCAGATAATGTAGAGAACAAAAATGAAGAAACAAAAAAATTAAAATGAAAGAAAGGGAGAAAAGACATGAGATTTAAAGTGGTTCGGCTATCTTCGGCTTACATCCACTTTGAATTGATCTTTTATTCCTTTTTACACTGGTTACAATTACAATCCTTTCAAATCGATAACCAAAATGGTAGAGCTTCGCTTAGAAAAGAAGAAGAAGATATATTTTTAGTCGCCATTGAGCTGCTATTTATAGGTGCAGATCTGAAAATATCCACCCCAAAACCTAGAATACATCTTCTCAAATGCAGATGGGCCAGTCGGATCAACCTGGAGTCATTTGGGATTGATCCCGATCAATTGAAGTATAATTCGTATCATTTCAAAAATAGTCCAATGAAGCTGAGTTCGATCATGAACACTCTTGAGTAAATAAGCAAGCCTCTATGAAAATTTCGTGATGTTTGGACCAGTAGTTTGTGAGTTATGTCAATCCAAGTTTATATCGATTAAGAATCATACTTTGTATCCATAGTATGCTTGCTGCCTTCTTCGTATCCATCAGCCGCTTCCCTTTCCATATCGATCAGCCACTGCCCTTCATATTTATCTCTTGCACCCATATTTATATCGGTCCCAAGTGTGTCCTTCGTATCGATAACTCATTGATTGATACGAAATGATTTCCCTTGTAACCATTGCCTCATATCCATTAGCTCGCTTCACTCTTCGTATCCATCAAATCCCATACCTATTTGCTCCTCATACTGATCGAAGCTCCCTTTCTTCGTATTGATCTCGATGGGTACAAATGCTTTGATACTATTGTATCGGTCTAAAGTATATACCCACACCCACCTTGATTGATACGAAGTGATCGATATGAACCATTTTTCCATGAACCTTGATCCATTCATAACTCAAGCATACGAACTCTGTTTGACATGAAATTTGAAACGTTGCTTCTCCAAGCCTTGTTCATCATTCCCAATCGATCCCATCTTGATTGGAGCTTGGTCCATTTTTGGCAGCATCGATCATAGCCTTGTTTTCAATTGATCTCCAATCCTGATATTGATCCTTTTTTAGCCAATTTGTTGATATCCCGGTTTTGTCTAAAAGGCAAGATAACAATATCGACTTGAACAGTTTTTTTAGATTCATTTATCTCTCACATCAGACTGTTGTCTAACTTAAGGTTTTATGCTTTGCTTCTTATTATCTCGGATACTCTTAAATAAATAGACTAGATAGCTAGTCTAGGTGTATGTGGTGGCAGAGCAGAGGACGAGCAGCATGGCGCTTTCCCATATTATACATGGACGTCCTATTGCTTATTCCGCTATGCAACACTATGGAGCTTTAATAGTGTTTGAATTAATATTATAAGACAGTTTATCCAAGTTTATTTCTGCTTTGTATAAACTTTATCACTATACTGTATAACACTTTGGATTTGTGCTTTGATATTTGGTTCACTTAGTTATTGCTGTCTCTTATGTTTGACATCTATTATGTATATTATATTTTATTCTATGCACTGTTAGATGTACGATAGATTTTGTGATGTTTATTTCTTTAAAACCTGATGTTCACGAAAAATTGTATATTTGTACCCACATATTTAATCATGTTTAGGTATTTTTACATGTTTTTACCAAAATCCAAATGTCATCAAATCATTATTCATTCATCTTCGTTTAGGGCCAAAATCGTAAATTTGTGCATAACTTAATTTAGAAAATTTTACTTGCACATTTTTATGTTGTTTTGTAGAAATTTGGATTCAACCTAGTAGAAGCTTCATATATTCATGCATGCACAAAGGTTGGAAGACAAATGAGAATGAAGAAATAAATCAATTCATGCAACATGGAGGACCTCACCTACCTACTTACCATGATCTATAATTAGAAGCTAATGCACATGTTAGTAGAGATTAAAAGTACATGCACATTTAATGGAGGATTTATTACATGCTAACAATAACTTGGTTTCCACACTTTCTATGGGGTATTTTTGGTAATCTCCTAAAATATGGATTAGGGTTTCAGGCATGTATAGATACCCCTTATGTTTCATGTAATGAGCTCTAACCACCTTCTAGTTAGTTTAGTGTAGCCACAAATTTTAATCATAAATTTTCTTTCATGGTTTCTTAGCCTTTTTATTCTATATAATTTTTTTATGCAATTTAATTTCATGCTCTCTTAATTATTGTTCTTTAGTTTATGCAATTAGTGTAGGTTTATTTTATGCAAATAGATTAGATTTATTTACATGCAATTTAGTTTGTTCTCCTTTTCTTTTGTTTTTATTCTATGTTTCAATCTAAATTTGTTGAAATGATAACAAATATGAGAAGCTAAACCTCTTCAATTTAGGGGTAATGAAGCTTTCTTAATCATGTAGATTCAACATATTTGTTAATTTATGATCTCCTTTTGTGCTTAATGGAATTTTTGGATGTGATAGTATTTTGTTGTTTAACTTTGAATTTGATATCCTATGTTGTTCACACCGAATAGGCTATTCTTAAACAAACATAAACGCAAATTACCTCTTCATATACATATGATGTTGGTAATGAAGTGGATTTTAGAATCAAAATTTGATGATCTATATTACTAATCAATAGTAAATAGATCACGCTTAAAATAGATTTTACTTTTAACTTAATTATTATTTTCATGAGAGTTGACAAGTGGTTTAAATGGTGTGTTAAAGTTTGATGGTTTATGTTGGGCTAATTAATAGCACAAATAGACCATACTTGTGATAAACATATCAACTAAATTCACAAGTGACTAAAAGGAGAGATCATAATTACATTATGTTGATTTATGTGATCATGAGAAGGGATTTGCTTCTAAATTGCCCTCTACTCTAATATTTTTATTCACTCTTGCTTGTAGTTAGTTTTTGCATTTTCTGTAGCTTAAAAAAAATTCAAAATCCTTGGTTAATTTAATTAAGTTGGATTAAAAATCAATTCAATTCCCTACGGATCGACCCGTACTCGCCACGTACTAAAATTATACGTCATGCGCTTGTAGTTATTTTTAACACGATTTTTAGGTGATTTTCTAACCGATAGAAAATTTTCCGATAAATTAATTTTTGGCGTCATTGCCAGGGAATAAATTTGATTTTAGTTTTGCTCTTCGAATTATTTTTATTTTATTGTGTTTTTGTATTTTAAAAAATTATTGTTGTGTGTTTATGTGCAATTTTTATTTGCATTTAGTTTGTACACTTGTTTCTTTTCTAGTTGCTTTTGCATTTCTATTTAAAAAACATAAAAAACAAACTAACTTTGCCTTTCATTTCATCAATTTCTATTTACATTCACTGTTTCACAATTTTCTTCACATTATTGTTTACACTATTCACTTTCCGTGTTTCATTTCCCTATGCATACTTGTGCACATTCATCTCCCTACACATACCACTCCTCTGTCGACTTACAATAACAATGCTCCTTCGGCCAATACACTACGGACTTCAAACAACAGACAACATCAGTGCAACCATCATCATACCAAACCAACCACCAACCTCCGCACTGCAGCCATTCTTCACTGTGTATAGGAAAATTTACATAAATACTGTCACTTCCTTGTTCATACATATCAACTGCCTTCACCCCAACACAACACTATACAATACAACATACAAATATCACATCCTCTCTGTCAACATATTTAGCCACTGCTCTACCCCATCCAGCATCAATAACTTCTGTTCTTTACCCCATTCATATTACCAGTAACCACTGCCTATCATTCATCACCCGACACAATCTCCTTCCTGCTTCTGACCAACGTTCATTCACCTGAACATCATATAACTACACTACTCCAACTATCCTATCAAATTACCATACTACCAGTGTAACGACCCGTAAATTTTAGATAGTTAAATTTGTTAATTTAATAAAAAATTTGTAATTTAATATTGAGTGGAATAAAAGTTTGAAATTGTATAACTGAAATGAATACTGAAATGAAATGTAACAAATGATAATTAAAGCTAGTTATTAACAATGTGAATGAAATTCCAATGAATAAAATAGTGTAAATGTTATACTTAGTTATAAATTGATATAATAAAACAAATGTAAACATTGAATTAATAATGAAATAGTATGGAATAAATGACCATTGAATAAAATTTGGGTTATGTAAGGAATTGTAACATTTGTGTGTAAATAATTAATTCGTAAATATAATTAAAAGTTATGGTAATGATTGTTATAAGGTACCTGTTTATTTAGTCTACTAAATTAAAATACGAAATCACTTTGAATTAAATGAACTTTAGTGGTACATTAATGAGAATTAATGCAATAACTGAAAGTGTGAATGTAATAAAATAAATTAAAATGTGAATTTATTCATAAAGTAATAATTGATGTAATAAAAGAATGGAACTAAGATAAAATAATTAATTGGATTTAAAATCTTAATTATTGTGTGTAGTTGAAAAAATTACAAATTTTGAAATATAGTCATTAATAAAATTAAAAGATGGGAATGGGAATATATTAGTGAAGTGAAATGTGAAACAAGTGTTAACTGTGTTACAGAGTAATAATGGACTTAATAAAAAGATTAGAATTGAAACAGATCAACCTTTTGGAATTAATTATAACTAATTGGAATTCAATCTATAACAAATGGATTTATTGTAGGTAAATAAAATTAAATACTATGTTAATTGGAATTAGGATGAAATGGGAAAGTATTAATGTAGTAGGATATAAACCAATGTTAATATTACCTTTAAGATGATAAGTTAGTAATTGATTTAATAACAAGATTGGGAATCAAATAAATGAAATTTTATAATTCTTATTTTAATTGCAGAATTTTGAAATTGAAATTAAACAAGGTAAATTGGGAAATATTCCACAGTAAATTGATATAGAAATTTGTTTAAAGGACTATAGATCGCTAAATAATCCAAACTGATAGAAATTGTAAATTATTAAATATTGAATAAAAAGTGATTAATTAATTTAATATCAAGACTTCTAATTAGTAGGAAAATAGCCATTTTGGCCACTGACTCGGATTTCAACGAAACCAGTTTCATCGGATCAGTAACAGCGAATTATTGTAGGATTTCAAGTTTTATAACGATTGGACTTGTCGTTTGATCGTAAGGGCTTGAAACACCTAGAAATCAATTTAATTGAAATCAATTGAAATCAATTTGAAATAAGATGATCTTAACATAACTTCTTCATACGATGGAATTAGGACTTGAAACCTATTCCACTGAATTTGAAATCATCAAAAACATCTATTTGATATATGGGCTGACCCACTTGCATTCCAGAGTCGAAACGGTCTTTCGAGTCGCTTATCGTTCAATTCAATCTTGTCCGTTCTTTCTATTTTCAGCCCTGCTTATAAATACCTCATTATAAACCTAATTGTTTCTTATTCTCATTTGTCTATATGTAAATCTCCTTCTCAGCTCCTTGTTTCAATGGAAAACGAACAAATTCCCAATTCAACTGCAAATTCAATTTCAAAATAAATTCAAAAAAATCAAACTCCCAAAACTATATCGAATTATATATCGATTTGAAGCTCTCAGTGATCGCACGCAGATCTAAAGTTCATTTTTGAAATCGAATCAAAAATTTCCCTAAAACCCATAGTTTAGTTTCGGCCGTTCATGGATAATCGGCAAGAGTCGACAGTGGATCTTCCACGATTCGTCGATTGGGAAGTATAGGCGCATAGAGGAGGATGAGGCATGTCGATCTAATGGTTTACTTCATGCCGAAGTGGTCTCAAATCACCAGAAACGGCCGTAGGATGGAGGCGGCGGAGAACGTTGAGGGGACGACCGGAGGCTCCGATTTGGTGGCCTCTGGCCAGTTTAGGGTGGCGGGGCCGGTGGCACTGCCTAATCGTGGCGCAACAGTTTGTGGGCAGTGGAAAATGCTGGTCAAAGTTGACCTAGTGACGGTTGTATGCCCGGTGCTGCATTTAGGGTTTTCCTGGAGTGAAGCTAGTTGCTGAGGTGGCCTGAGAGTATGTTTCTTTTTCTTTTTCTTTTTTTATTTAAATTATGATTTCAAACTTCTAATATTAATAAATTTCGCATACGAGGTCCATTTTATGTGATGTTTCTTGCGATAGGATCGTATTGAAATTACAGACATTTTAATGTAGGTTTGGACGGATTCTGAGACTGTTCAAATTTTAGGCTTATTTTGAATTTAAATTCGATTTAAACTCAAAGGTGAGTGTTTTAACCCACTTACAACTTCTAAAATTTCTTACGTTTGTTAAGTTAATTTATGATGTGGTTAGAAAATTTATTTATGACTGTTTGATATATTTTAAATTGTTATCCTTGTTAATTTGTATCCTTTCGAATTAAATTGTTATTTAATTAATTCAATTTATTTTTTAAATTAATTTCCACTTGAATACCTGTTACTGTAAATTAGTTAATTGATTATATTTATTTGGATGATTTGGATGATAATTATGATGGATGTTGATTGTTGATATTGGATGATTAGATGTTATATTTATTTACATATATACATATACTGTTATCACTCTAAAAGTTCCTTAAAATATTATTATTTCAAAATCTTTATGGGTTGAAATGATAGACTCGAGCGACTTTATGAATTTTTATATTTATTCGGGATTGCGGTTTGAAATAATATATAATCGTAAAAGTTTAAATTGCGGATTGAAATGATAAATATCTGTATCACTTGACCCTACGGTAGAGAATTATATACGGATACCGGATTAGTTAAATTAAATGATTTTTAAAGTCCTTAATTTTTGAATGGAATTAAATGATAATTTGACGTAAAATTTGATTTATATAAATTGAAGTATTTTTGGAAAATCAAGATTTTGTTGAAAAGGGAAATTTGGTTTGTTGATTTGGAAATTGAAATTGGTTTAAATGTGTTGAAATGAAATAAATAGTTTAATTGGATATAAATACCAAACTTATATTTTAATATAAACTATTTTAAAAGAATATATTATTTTAAAATATCTAATTATTCATATTTTTCAAATTTATTGAACTATTTAACTAATATTAATTATATAAAATTATTTTGATCTGTTTTAAACCATTTTAATTTATTTAAATAAAATTAATCTATCTTAAAGCTATTTAATCTATTTTGATTATACTTAATTTAAATCCATTTAACTATCTTAAATCATTTTAAAAGTATTTTTAACCTATAATTAAACTATTTATAACTATATTAACTATTTATAATTATTTAAATTATTTCTAAACTTTCAGACTAAGTTAGATGGAAATGTTTAAATTCAATGCTTTGTTTTAAAAGAGAATAAATTGAAACGATGATTTTTAAGTAAGATTTTATCCTATTTTGGAAATATGACTATGGAAGAAATTATGACTTTGTGAAAGAAAATATAATTCCAAACTATGGTTTCAAAGTGAACATGATTTCAAAGTGAATATAATATGAAAGTAAATACGATTTCGAAAGTATTATGGTTTTGAGAATATGATATTTTTGATATCAATTGTGAATTGACTTTTGAAATGTAAAAGAACCATTCGGTGTGTAATAAGCGATTGGTTGTTAAAGAGACTGGGATCGGATATTGTCATACTCCCTACTAATACCGACCACTTTAACAGCTATGTACGTCTTGGAGATTCCAGAAATGAAGTAGGATGGTTTGGTGCACGATTTCTGTATAGGTATGACGTGATCCTGACTCCCGTGAGTCAGCTTAGATGTGACTAAAATCAGGAGCCACGCCGGGCTAAGTGGGGTCATTCTCGGGCACACTTCTTCGATATTATATTCAGATTTTTGCGATTGATCTGGTGACCACCT
Source organism: Allium cepa (assembly GCA_030765085.1). Classification (NCBI taxonomy): domain Eukaryota; kingdom Viridiplantae; phylum Streptophyta; class Magnoliopsida; order Asparagales; family Amaryllidaceae; genus Allium; species Allium cepa. Next base: position 275,242,138 of record CM060943.1, on the reverse strand, counting down.
TCGATTTGGATTTAGGAGTGTGTTCCGAGGTGGGTGGTTGTAGCTATTATGCATTACTACCATTCCGGATATGCAAACATTGTATCTACCCTTGCATTTCCTCGTGTGCCGTGTTCACTGCCCTAGGGCGCCTCCTACGAGTTTGTTTTGTATCATACCTATGTGATGTTCTCTAGGTAAACCTCTAGTTTACGAAGGAGCGTATGACATTGTATAGACTATGGGAATATATAAAATGTGTTTAGGGGGATATGTGTAATGCCTTAACGTTGTTTTAATAGCTTTACCTTACTGTAGACACCATTATAATAGAGTATTTTACTACATAGTAGATAGTTTAACGGATCCTTAGGAGATGTGAATCCCAAGCATCTCTTGAGTTATTACATTCAAGATAGACACTGGATAGGAGATGTCAAATCCCGTAAACATCTCTGACGCCGCTCCACTCATATTATTTCCCGTTGGTTTAACTTACATAAGATCTTTTATTTTTGACTCGAGTGTTTTGTCTTTTCAATTCGCTCGGGTCGGCCTGAGCATTTTAGGATTTGAAGACCTTATTTCTGGAGGACGAAGACGAAGATTGTATTATTATTATTTATTGTATTTCACTGAATCATGTATTCCGCTGTACTATTTATTATTCTCTGGTATGTGTAACTCTGATCTTTGTTGTATAAGTATAGTCAAATGTTTTGTAAAACAGCTTCATGAACTGTTTATTTGATTATTATATTTTATCATTCCGCTGCGAAATTCTGTATTGTTTTTTTCTTTCTCTCCTTTTTTTATTTACCCCATGACAATCCACCCTTCTGTATGGTTTGAGTCGGCATGTGTGTCTACTTAAAATGTACAAAAGGGCGGGATGTTACAATTTGTATCAAAGCTTTGGTTAGCGATAACCTTAGCTTTGTGGGGTCTGACTCTTTATTAATAGGGTAGTAATACCCTATGATGAGTCGCTCAGAGTATATATATGAGAGAGCGTATTTGTTAGTGTTATGAAAAGGCTTTTACATTGTGTTAATTTGTTCTTTTTTGTATTTATAAATTCTGGTTGCTGCATAGGACGCTATGACATCGATAAGGATGTCTAAACACTTAATAGGACAGACCGACACAATATTCGTTTTGAAATATAGGTAAATGAAATAATTTTACCTATTATATCTTGTATATAAAATAATAAATTTAACAAATGATATATATTTGGTTGTCAAATATTTATTGTTAGGTAGTGAAATTATAAATATTGGTTGGAAACAAGATTTGAAAATAAATAAATGAAAATTTGAAATTTAGAACTTAATTTTCAGGGTTTTTGAAAATTTCTTTCGAATGATTTTGGAATATAATAATAATATTATTTAGAAGTATTTTTCTGATATAAAATTTTCAATATAATTTGAAAGAATTGTTTTAAAGAAATTTCGGGATGAAATAAGTTCTGAACTCCCCTCACTGTCGCTGGAAAATAATTTTGGTGCTGAGTGAACGCATCATCGACATTCATTTTCGAGTTTCGAAGTGGGAAGACCGTTGTAGTTGTTTACTACACATTTTTTTGATAAGTAAATATAAATTTTATTTCCAAATATGATTTGATACATATAAAAATGTGATATATTATTTTAAGTGATTTGAAATGGAACCCGACATTTAGTTCTTGAATTTCTATGAATAAGAGATTTTAACTAATGAAATGGAATTTAACTAATTAATAATTGGAACCTCTAGATGAAGTAAGAGAATAAATGCTAGGTTATAAATGAAATTACAAAAAAGTTGAAATTTCTAACCTATAAAACAAAGGATATGATTATTGAACATTAAATTAATTAAAAGAAATGAGACAAACTTGTGTAACTTCCAATTTCATCTCTAAAGCATATATATAACTTACCAAATATCAAAAGTTGTAATGTTTAATAAGAAAATGAAGTATAATATTATATAAGTAAAACTTAAAGTAATGAAAGTATTCAATGAAATCCTTTATAAATAAGAATTTGATGTCATAGTTGTTATAAACTTAAGTTATAATTGAAATATTACTATAATAAAAGATGATAGAAAGTACGTATTGCAAGTAAAAGATTTTAAACTTAAGTAAATGAATTGAAATGCTAAGCAATTGAATGGAACATGAATACTATAAATAAATGAATGTAAATTAATGAAATTTGGAATGAATGAATGAATGTAATGCAATAAAAATAAATTGACATGATATGAATAAATAAAAATGAATTTTGTAAGTAATGAACTAAAATAAATGAAATAAACACTAAATGAAATAATGGGAGTAAAATTTTGTAAGAAATAAATGTAAAATGAAAGAATGTAATCAGTGAATGTAAAAAAGAAATGAACAACAAATCTTGTGAAAGGAAATTTATAAGAATAAACTTAAATAATGTTAGAATCTGTTGTTTGTTTGGTTTATAGATTATTTGGGAAATGATACTTCTAATTGTTTGGATGTATGAATAATTTGTTGAGCTTTATCTAAGTTGAGTAGAGGGTATACTTAGTAGCTTATTTGTCATTCTATTCAATTTAATGTGTCTAAACCCTAAAAAAATATTTGTTTTGTTTGCTATGGATGGATGGTTGATTTTATTGATTTCATATGATGAATGTATGCTATGATTGCAAGCGATTGTTGTTTTATATTGATTTGTTTGTTAGTATTTGAAACAACTTTAAATATTTCATTTTATATAGTTATTAACTCTTTGGATTATACAAGTGAAATACAGGTTATGGAAGCAATTGCTACTACTTTTGATTTTATAAAAATAAGCATTATTTGCCCAACAAAAAGATACGTTCTCGTGTTACGGTTTTTCTAGCGATATCATATTATTTTTCCCGCTGTTGGGATTTATTATTTTGAAAAGTTATGATATATATTGTTTTATTTATATTAAAATTTCTTCCGAGCCTCTCTGTACTAAGGAGACTTTGTCGAAAGTTTTTGAAAATTTTAGACATGGTAAAATTTTGAAAAACGTTTTCCAAATTTTATTAGTTTGAGTATAAAAGGATTTAATGGTTATAAATTGGTATACTTTATTTAAATTATTTAATTTTGTAAATTTATTTTTTATAAATTTTATATTTTGAATAAAATATATGGATTTCTTAATTCCTTCTTTCCCTCCTTTTTCCTTTTCGGGGACGAAAAGTTTTAAGTGGGGGGTAACGACCCATAAATTTTAGAAAATTAAATTTGTTAATTCAATAAAATTTTGGTAATTTAATATTAAAAGGAATAAAAATATAAAACTGTATAAGTGAAGTGAATACTAAAATCGAAATGTAAGAAATGATAATTAAAGCTAGCTATTAACAATGTGAATGAAATTCCAATGAATAAAATAGTTAAATGTTATACTTAATTATAAAATGATATAATAAAACAAATGTAAACACTGAATTAATAAATGAAATAGTATGGAATAAATGACCATTGAATAAAATTTGGGTTATGTAAGGAATTGTAACATTTGTGTGTTAATAATGAATTCATAAATATAATTAAAAGTTATGGTAATGATCGTTATAAGTTACCTGTTTATTTAGTCTACTAAATTACAATAGGAAATCAATTAGAATTAAATGAACTTTAATGTTACATTAATGAGAATTAATGCAATAACTGAAAGTGTGAATGTAATAAAATAAATAGAAATGTAAATTTATTCATAAAGTAATAATTGATGTAATAAAAGAATGGAACTAAGATAAAATAATTAATTGGATTTAAAATCTTAATTAATTCATGTAATTGACAAAATTACAAATTTTGAAATATAGTCATTAATAAAAATAAAAGATGGGAATGGGAATATATTAATGTAGTGAAATGTGAAACAAGTGTTAATTGTGTTACAGAGTAATAATGGAATTAATAAAAAGATTGGAATTGAATCAGATCAACTTATTGGAATTATTTATAATTACTTGAAATTCAATCTATAACAAATGGATTTATTCTAGGTAAATGAAATTAAATACTATGTTAATTGGAATTAGGATGAAATGGGAAAGTATTAATGTATTAGGATATAAACCAATGTTAATATTACCTTTAAGTTGACAAGTTAATAATTGATTTAATAACAAGATTGAGAATCAAATAAATGAAATTTAAGAATTCTTATTTTAATTACAGAATTTTAATATTGAAATTAAATAAGGTAAATCGTGAAATATTCCATTGTAAATTGATATAGAAATTTGTTTAAAGGACTATAAATCACTAAATAATCCAGAGTGATAGAAATTGTAAATTATTAAGTATTGAATAAAAAGGTGTTTAATTAATTTAATATTAATATATTTAATTAATAGGAAAATAGCCATTTTGGCCACTGACTCGGATTTCGGCGAAACTGTTTCATCGGATCCGTAACGGTGAATTATTGTAGGATTTTAAGTTTCGTAACGATTGGACTTGTCATTTGATTGTATGGGCTTGAAACGCCTAGAAATCAATTTAATTGAAATTAATTGAAATCAATTTGAAATAAGCCGATCTTAACTTCTTCATACGATGGAATTAGGATTTGAAACCTGTTCCATTGAATTTGAAATCATCAAAAATATCTATTTTGATATATGGGTTGACTCATTTGCGTTACGAAGTCAAAACGGGCTTTTCGGGTGGTTATCGTTCAATTCAATCTTGTTCGTTCTTTCTATTTTCAACCCTGCCTATAAATACCTCGTTATAAACCCTAATTGTTCTTATTCTCATTTTTCTGTATGTACATCTCCTTCTCAGCTCCTTATTTCAATGGTAGACAAACAAATTCCCAATTCAACTGCAAATTTAATTTCAAAATAAATTCAAAAAAATAAAACTCCCAAAACAATATCGAATTATATTTCGATTTGAGGCTCTTAGCGGGCGCATCGTAGATCATCAATTAGTTTTTGAAATTGATTCGGTATTTTTCCTGAAACCCATAGTTTAGTTTTGGCCGTTCATGGATAATCGGCGAGAGTCGAATGTGGATCTTCCACGATTCGTCGATCGGGAAGTATTGGCGTGTAGAGGAGGATGAGGCATGTCGATCTAGCGGTTTACTTCGCACCAAAGTGGTCTCGCATCGCCAAAAACGGCCGTAGGATGGAGGCGGCGGCGAACGTTGAAGGGACGACCGGAGGCTCCGGTTTGGTGGCCTCAGGCGCGATTTAGGGTGTTGGGAGTGGTGGCATTGCCTGATCGTGGCGTCGTAGTTTGTGGGCGGTGAAAAATGCTAGTAAAAGTGTAACATCCGCCTTTTCGCACGATTTAAACAGACACACGTGCCGATTCAAACCATACGTAAGGACGGATTGTTATGGGATAAATAAGAATACAGAGAAAGAAAAAACTAAACAGAATCTCACAGCGGAAGGATAAAATATAATAATAAATATACAGTTCATAAATCTGTTTACAAAACCTTTGATTTTATTTAGACCATACATATCAGAGTACACATACCATATAACAATGCAGCGGAACAATATGAGTGTGGTACAACAATATAAATAATAGTAATACGAATCTTCGTCTTCGTCCTTCAGAGCTAAACCTTCAATCCTGAAACGCTCGGACTGACCCGAGCGAATTGAAAAGACAAAACCCTCGAGTCAGAACTAAAAGATCTTATGTGAGTTAAATTTTTAGAAATAAATATGAGTGCAGTAACTCAAGAGATGCTTGGGATTTACATCTCCTAAGGATCCGTTAAACTATTTACTATGTAGTATATTTCGCTATTATAATAGTGCCTAATTGTAAAATAAACTTACTTTTAAATAGCGTTAAGGCTTCCTAATTGTAAAATAAAATTACTTTTAAATAGCGTTAAGGCTTTACATTTTCCACCTTAACACATAAAATGCCAATAGTCTATACAGTACCGTAATACCTCCTGATCAGAAGGCTACCAGAGGATACTCCGTAGGTACGACACAAATAGAAACTCGTAGTAAAGGCTCGGTATGGTAGGTGACACGGCACAACTAGGCAATGCCAAGGTAGATATACCAATTGCTATCCGGGCTGATGGAAACGCGCAGCGCGCAGCTACCGCCCACCTCGAACAAACTCCCCCAAAATAAAAAAAAAGAATCAATCCAAAGTCAAAGTATGGTATCGAAGAGGAGTGTCCGATCAGAGGTATGACCTCATTGGCCCGAGAATCACTCCTGTTTTAGCCACCTTATGCCAACTCACGGGAGTCGGGTCCACGTATTTACCTTACAGGAAACGCCGCCACCAACCTACTTCATTCTGGAATCTCCACCGCGTACACGGTTAGTCAAAGTGGTTTTCGGTATCGACAGAGAGTATGTCCATATCCGATCCCGGTCTCTTTGCCAACCAATCGTTATTATAACACCGCGGTCATTTAAAAATAATTATACTTTTAAAACCAAAATAAAATATCCATTTAAAACCCATATAAAAAGGATATCATTTTTATTCTTAAAACCCCAAATCAATACGATATCATTTTATTTTCCAATATATATTATTTCCAAAATCATAGGGTTTCCAAAGAAAAATATTTAGAAATCAAAACTCTTGAATATAATATTTCCAACTTATACTACCTTGAAAAAACATAGCTTTGAAACAAATTTCCATCTCTTAAATGGTTAAATATTTAACTGCTTTTATAAAACAAAATAGCTTCTTTAGATTTCACAAATCAATTCTAAATATCGATTTAAACTTCCAAATACCATTTCAATTCTTATGGTTAAAAACTTCAAATATTTCACCATTTCAAAAACAAACTTATTTGACAAACCCATATGTATCAAATCCAATTACTTATTATTTAGACTTGAAATGTTTACTTATTGAATTCAATATAATTTAAGTAAACCTTTAACTTCACATAACTTGAAAATTTTTCAATTTATTTAACTCGATATATTCATTTAAAACAACCTGATACTCATTTAAATCACTTTACACAAAATCAAGTTATAAATCATATCCTTTAAAAATTTAACTTTTATTTAAATTCCGATTTAACTTAATATTCAACTTCCAATTTTATTCTCATTTAAGTCAATAGAACTACCAGAAATTAAATTTTAATTAAATGCTTAATCGTATTTGATCTTAAAATCAAACTTCGGTTTATACTTCAAATCAATTTTTATACAAAGCCTAAAACCGGAAAATTTCTATATATATATATATATAGCTTTTATTAATGATCTAATCAAAACCCATAAACCATATATATATGTATAGCTTTACAAAACCATAGTAAAACATTTCCAAAAATAATTTTATATATTTACCGCGGTGCCTATATAAAATTTTCTATCCTATGGTCAAGTGATACGGATGTTTATCATTTCAATCCGCAATTTAAAATAAAAAAATGCGGTTGTATATCATTTCAAACCGCAATCCCGAATGAAATGAAAATGCATGATGACTTGCAGTTTATAAAATATAAATATAGCATCCATTCATCCAAATATCAATCATCAACCATTATTTGCAATCATCGTCCAATTTAAACAGTCATCGATATAGAGCATATAAATTATACAGGTAATAAATAATAGTTTATATTCAATAATAATTTTAATAACTGTTAACTAGCAGTTTATATGCAAAATAAATTCTAACTGTAAATTTATACGCAATAATTAAAATAATAAACAGTTAAATAAATAAAAATGCGAATTAACTGAGAAGATGAATAACACTTGCCAAACAAATCATATATAAATTTCTACTCATATCTAAAAATCAATTTAACAAACATAAAATATTTTAGAAGTTGTGAGTGGGTTAAAACACTCACCTTTTGAATTTAAATTGGATTTAAATCCAATTTAAACCCAAAATTTCGCAGTCTCCAAATTCATCCAAACAGCGTCAACAGATCTGAAATTTCAATATGATCCTAACAAAAATAATTTCGCGTGAATCGGACACGGTATGTGAAAATTACACAAGTTAAACGTTAAAGAAATTGTATTGAAAATCAAATAAACTAAAATAAAGAATACCTCTCTTCGAGAACTATGACATATAAATTTTTCTGGAATTTTTAGAGGAGTTTGAATTTTTATTTATATTTTGGACTGTAATTGGATCTAGAATTTTGCAGCCATTGGAAAAGAAGAAGTTGAAGAAAAGAACACACAGAGAAATGAAGATAGATGGAGGCTAGGGTTTACAAAGCCTATTTATAGACAAAGTGAAAACGAATAGGTAGACACGAATTATAAACGCGCAAAACGGTTGTTGGCCCACCAGAATATTTCATATTAATTGGATACGTTACGGATTAGTAAATAAATAAATTTCTCCCTCAAACATTTACATTGAATTTTAAACGTATTTACAAATATAAATTTAGACGCTTTATTTAAGTTTCAATATAATTTCATTAAATTTCAAATTCATAAATAATTTCCATTTTTAACTAAATTTCAAATTACCGTAATAATTATCTTAGATTCTTATTCATTCCCAATAGATTTAACTATTGTAAATCGACTAAGTTTACGTACTATAAAATCCACATTCCTATGTATATATAGTTTTGAATTCCATACTATAAATATATATATTTTTGGCAAAGCCGACGGGGTTAAATGGACCCCTACCATTTTATTGCCACACTCGAAAGGGGAGGAAGAACAAGCCAAATAAAGCTTGCAGAATTACAGAGGAAAACATAGTGCAACAATCACTGGGGAAACACAAAGAAAACACAACATGAAGCATAATAAAAAATAAAAAAAAAGGAAAAGCCTAGCAGAAGATACCAGGATCAAACGCAAAAGAGACGTGGCAAATATCACGTCTAATCTCCTGCAACAAATGCCGTTCAAAAAGTTCAGGAGTTAAGCTTTTCTCCGGGCGAAACATGCGACAGTTCCTTTCATCCCAAACCACTTTCATGAATCTTTTGACGACATATAATAAAAGTCTATTCGAGTCACTTTTACCACCAGTGTTATCATAGATATATTTCCACTGCATAACATTGTCTGCTCCTTTCCACTCTCTACCAATTCTCATAATCCAAGTCTTCCAAATATTGCTCAAATACGCGCATTCAAAAAACAAATGCTCCACCAACTCCGTAGATTGATGGCAGAAAACGCAGCAAGCATCAACAGGAAAACCTCTGGTTAGTAATTTGACCTTAGTGTTAAGAGCCCTGTTCATCACTTTCCAGTGGAGTAAATTATCTGTCTGTCCATTATCCCTTCGCCAAATTCGCCTCCTCCATTTGTTTTTCTCTCCCACTTCTCCAGTAAGGAAAGCATAAGTTTTTTTGATACTGAAGCTAGCAGCAGTACTTCCCCACTGGACACTGCACCTACTTTCATTTTTAACTTCACACTTTGCCGCCATATTCCAAAGTTGCTGAATTCTAAAGTTGGAAGTCCTAGGAAGGCGAATTGCATTGCCATGGATAAAGCTCTGAACAGTCGCGTTTTGGCTCACACCAGTTTGAACTAACTCGGCGTAAGAAAGAACCCTCCTCAATATTACTCCCCTGTCAATCCAAGGATCGTCCCAAAACCTAATAGCATCACTATGATGTATAGTGTATCGTACAAGAGGAAGGATAGCATCCTTCAGCTTGAAGATGGATCTCCACGTCCAGCTTAACTTTGAAGGGGCAGTCATTTTCCAAAAGTTCCATCCACGAAGCACATGAAATTTTGACCATGTAACCCAAATTTTTTTTTTTCAGTAATGTAGTCATAGATGAGCCGAGCCATATCGGACTTATTCCAGTGGAGCATGTTAATTATTCCAAGGCCACCATATGCAATAGGCTTTTCTAATTTCTTGAAACTGATAGGAACAAGAAAACGGCCCACAGTTTTCCCAGTCCAAATGAATCTCATGCAGGCTGAACGAATCAAGTTGATAAGTTTTTGCGGTAATATAAACATTCCAGCCCAATAAACTTGTATGGAGAATATGATAGATTTAGTCAGCGTAACTCTACCAGCTTGGCTCAAAAGATTGAACGACCAGGACTCAAGTCTAGTAATTATCTTTTCATACAAGGGCAAACATTGGTTGAAGGTGATTTTGGCGTAGGTGAGGGGAAGACCAAGATAAGAAACAGTGTTATTGCTGATATGTAATCCAGTTATAGAACGAATGGTATTGTTTTGAGAAGAAGTGAGGCCGGCTGTCATTATTTCAGATTTGAGGAGGTTGACTGATAGACCAGTAATAGCATGAAAAGCATGTAGAGTATCCATGACGGCACTCAAAGTAGAGCTGTCAGGGGAGCAGAAAATAACAAGGTCATCCGCAAACATCAAGGATAGAATCTCAGGATTAACACATCTTTGGTGGGGTTTGATTTGCCCTGTAGTTAATTTAACCTTTAACTGTTGAGTTAGGAGTTCCATTATGAGAATGAATATGTACGGAGATATAGGGTCCCCCTGACGTATGCCATGCTTAGAACCGAAAAAACCAACACTTGAACCATTAACATTGATAGAGAAGCGAACAGTGGAGATACATTCCATAATCCAAGCAATGAAGGAAGAAGGAAAATACATACACTGCATAACTTTAACAATGGCTTCCCACCTCAGTGTGTCGAAAGCCTTCATGATGTCTAATTTCAGCATAGCTTCAGGAGAGGAGTGCTTGTTGTTATATCCATTCAGAAGCTCATGAGCCAGTAATACATTATCAAGGACATTACGCCCTGACAGAAAAGCTGCTTGATTAGATGAAATAATGTTATTCATGACATATTTCATCCTGGTGGCGATAATTTTGGAGATACACTTGTATATTGAATTGCAGCACGAGATAGGCCTGAAGGATGAAACCGAGTTTGGATTGTTGACTTTAGGAATCAGAGCAATATTAGTGTTGTTGAAAGAAGGAATAAGTTTGGAGTTTTTGAAAAAAAATTTAACCGCACGTAAAACTTCAAAGTTGACAATGTCCCAACAAACAAAGTAGAAATTCGCATTAAAACCATCTGGACCACCCGCTGATTTCCTATTAAGAGAAAACATAGCAGTCTTGATTTCTTCATCCGTAACAGCTAGTTTTAAGGTGGCATGATCAATAGCAGAAAGCTTAGGTAGGGAAGTATGGTCTATGTGGTTGTTGTCAGGATCATAGCTGTCGCTAACGTTGAGAAGTTTGGTGAAATGATTTATGAATGCCTCGTTCACTCCCTGTTTCGTATTCTGAACATTGCCTTCATCATCCAGTATGGAAACAATATTTTCTCTGGAATGCTTCGCCTGTAAGTTAGCATGGAAGAACGCGCTATTTCTATCACTATCAGTTCTCCATTTCAGTCTAGCTTTTTGATTCATCATCGAAATCTCACTGGAAAGAGCAGCGTAGTACTGAGTAGATATGTATGTCTCCATTGCACTAATAGTAGTATTGTGGGGATCTTCCTGCATGTCTATTTGAATTGCTTCTAATTTATTCTTCCAATACGTACTTTGTTTACTTACATCACCAAATCTATTAGCAGACCAACTTTTGAGAGCCAACTTTGTATTTTTCAACTTAACCTGCAAAATGAACATAGGGTTACCAAAAACAGGTTTCGCTCAAACTTCTTTAACAATGTCAAAAAAATCAGGTTCATTAACCCATGTGTTAAAAAAATTGAAACTTGATTTATTTTTAATGCCATCTTCCCTGAGGTGAATAATTAGGCGAGAGTGGTCGGAAAGTAAAGGAGGAGGAAGGTGGTTATATAAGGTAGGCCATTTGGAAAGGGCAAGGTGGTTACTAAACGCATGGTCGATCTTAGAGAAGGTCCTAGTACCATGTCTACGTTTGTTGTTCCAAGAGAATCTCATACCAGTAGTCTTAATATCAATTAAGTTAGAATCAATAACTGCGGAACGCAAAGGTTGTATTTCATTAAGAGACAACGGTTTGCCACCCAATCTGTCTTCAAGCTTGTTGCAGCAGTTAAAGTCACCAAAAATGATCCATGGGTGAGTATCTTGACGCAGCGATGGAAGGTCGAGAAGAAAAGAATTTCTAGCAGCTTTATTATTAGATGCATAGACAACAGAAATGTAAAAGGAATTCGAGGTGATAATATTTATAGCATGACAGTGGATGATTTGAGAATTAGCGAATACTTTGGTCAGGAGGATCAATTTTGGATTGAAAACAATGAGAATTCTACCATACGGCGCCTCGTCAAGATTGTGAATGGCATCCCACCCTGGGTTAATATATTTAGCAGCTTTGATTGATTGGGTCAGATTTAACTTTGTTTCAAGTATGGCTAACATACATAGGTTATGTTGAGATATCATGTTTTTGCATTGAGAAAGTTTGGTTTCATGGTGTGCCCCTCTAACATTCCATGCTCCAATGGTTTGCATCATTGAGCAGACGTATTTTCTAAAGGGGTGGTATATTTCTTGCTTCGAAGAACCATATTCGATGCACTGGTGTTGAGGGGAGAGTGAGATAGATTCTTAGCTTGTTTAGTTTTTTGTGGCTGTGGGGAAGAAACAGCTGACTGGGGAACACTAATGATCGAAGAAGAGATTTTCTGAGGGGAAGAATGTAGAGTTGAAGAATTAGCATTGGCAATATTCAGGCTACTATTAGATGTTGAAGATATGCTGTGAGTAGGGTTGACAGTATTAGTGCTTACAAAAGGAGGTGGTGGGTCGAGACACTCGTGCACGTGTACACTGTGCACGAATGTATCAGAACTAATTATAGGCTGTTGAGAAGAAGAGCAATTTTCTCGGATGTTAATGGCTGAATTAATAGTTTCTTGAGGGTTGAAAGACTTGGTATTTAAAGAAATAGATTTCATGTTTGTAGACGTTGGCAGTGAAGAGATATGAACATCAGTGGTAACCCCACTGCGTTGTGTTACTCCGGAAGAAAGTACTAAAAAATTAGGGGTTGCTTCGGGGAAAAAAACATCACATGCAGTGTTATGTGGTAGTGTTGAAATAGAGCAATTTGAACCATTTGTAGTATTTCCAGCTGATGCATGCAAGTTATCCACCAAAAGGAAATCATCCTCTTGTGGTTGCTCCTTTTCCATTGGATTATTTTCAAGCATTTGAGCATTATCATTAACTCTTTTACCATCCATACTTTGAAGTATATAAAAAATGTTACACACTGGTAGCTTGAAACCAGTATCTGCAACTGGCTGGAGCTCAGTATCAACCTCTGCTCTGTCAATATCCAACACATACTCCACATTATGTTTTTGATTTTCTACCTTATCATTTTCCACTTCATTCTCTTTGTTTATTTCTATAGATGCCTTTAACTCTTCTCCCACTTTGCTTATTGCTCTCACTCTTTATTTTTCACTATCTTGAAAATTTTCCTTACTGATGTCCCACCTGTATCTCCTATTCATTCCCATCTTTTTCCTGTTGTACCCAACTCTTTGCCATATTTGAACTTGCTTGTTAGACTTTTCTTTGATTTTTGAAGGCCTTTCCTTGTTCTTATTTCCTGTCTCCTTGCCATCCACTGTAGTTACAGTATCAACCTTTATGTCACACGATTCCTTAACATGCCCGAAGGAGTTGCACTGAACGCAAATATGTGGTTTCCATAAATACTCTACATAGATTCCCTGAACACCTCCATCAGCCAGGCTAATAAGGAAATCATTAGGTAACACCCTTGTAGGATTGATTTCAATCATGCACTTCGCAAATTCCAATCTTTCAAGTCTCTCGGTCCTTTCATCCATACATAGCAGTTTACCTATTCGACTGCTTATCAAGTTAATGCCAAGGTGAGACCAGGCGAAAAGAAGAATATTTCGTAGTTTACATATTCGGTCCTTTTATTAACATTTCGCAAATACATAAATTGGTATTGCACTGTTACTTAAATAAATAGCCTATACCGATCACTAATTAAATGGGTTACCAAATTTTGGATTGGTTAATAATTATTAATTATTGCTTCATTTCTTAATTATACACTTGCATGGGTTATGCTTGTCTAATTATATTCTCATATTAATTAATGTTTCCAACAAACAGTAACCTTTCCTTAGTCCCACCCTTTTTACCAAATATTTCCCTGCAAATAATTCATTTTCCCATACATACTTCCATTTACACCTAAACTTATTATACCTCTTTATTTTCTCAAACAAATTACAATGATTAAACAAATTTAAATGAAAATTTGATTTGATAGATTCACAGATTCAAATGTTTACTTTATTTCAATATCTACTAAAATTTGAAATTATAACATAGACTCCAAAATAAAATCCTCCACTCTAGTCATACAAGTCTTATTGAAATAAAATGTATCTACCCTATTTTTAGGTCTTGGTTCCTAATATCCACCCGTTTTGACTTAATTTAAAATAGCGTACAAATTACATTACCTTTAATTGCAATAAATCTTATCATTGCCATTTATATTCCAAATGAATAAATTATTAATAGGTTAATTGAATCAGATTTACACTCAACTTTAAATATTTGCAAATTTTGTCAGTTTGGATTACTTGGTAAATTTAGAATCCCTTAAACAACTTCCTACATAAATTTATTATAGAATAATTCAAAATTAACGTACTATTCCAATTTATGCAGCGATTACAACTTAAATTTCAAGGAATTTATTTATTTAGGTTTAAATCCTATTATTCACTAAAATTGTCATCCCATGTATACAATCCACATTGGTTTGTATTTTTTCCATTTACCTCTTTAGTCATAGCGTATATTTCTCATTAATACACATTAAAGTCCACTAAATTTCAACTGCCTCTTAATTTCCATTTATAAGTCTTAACACCCTAAATTTGACCACTTCTAACATGGTATTACTTCTCATATTAAATGTAACTTTTATTTAGTGTATTAACATTTATTTCTATTTAAATTTCATCAACCAAATTAAACATGTAACTTGTAACTATTTCTTACAATCCAAATTATTACACCCATTGTCATATTCTGAATGGAGCCAGCATTTAATTACACAATTTATCTAAATTACATTAGGACAATATTTAATTCTCTTTGATAATATTAAATCCCTAATTTATTAAATGGAATCAATATATCTTTCTTTATATACTGTACGTCTAAATATCTTAATTATCAAATTTCAACTTATCCCTCAACCCCAAATAACGTTATCAAAAATCTTCATATTATAATTAATACTAACCTTTATTTCATCTTATAGAATCAACTATCTTTATTGACAAATTAACCTAGCTTACTGCACAACTTAAGAAAATTAATTGCAAATATGATCTCACATTAGACTTCATAAATTATCAGTTGAAATCTACATTAAACCATTTATTTAATTAAAACCTTGCTATTATACATATTGACTCTTTACATGGAATTAGATTACATTCCTTAATTTCATTAAAACTTTATTTCTCACCTAAATCGCAAAATAGTAAATTTCAATTACTATAGAAATTTTATTTAAGACGAATTTGAATCCCAATCAATTGTTATTGCACTCCTTATTACATTAAATTACATTCAGTTTACACATTTTAGAATTAAATTCAAATTACTTACAAATCTTATTTCATTCATAAATGCCATCATTTACCAAATTATTGCATGGTTTCATTTAATTATATTCATGCTATTCATGTTTCTATTACCACTTGCATACATACTTCCGTTATTATTTAATCAATTATTAAACATTATGACCAAATCATCTAACAAAATTGTATAATTTTCCATTTATTAACATTCAGTTACTATTCAACATGTTTAATTCATTAGATAAATCAAATAATTACGCTTGCTTTTCTCATTTGATTTTATAACCTAATATACCATTCATATTAAACCTATTTCATTCAATTCATACAAATTCAGCTAGATTAACATTACTGTCTAGATTTTCATGCAGTTACTTTTAATAAATCGAATATTGCATTGGATAATTTTACTGCTTACCTTTCATATATAAAAAAAAATCAAAGTGTACGCTCTCACTACTACCTTTATTAGGATTTATTCCCTATACTAATATTTAGTTTTATTTACCCGTTATATTTCATCTCTTTTTAAATTAAATTACAAAATCTTAATCAAATTAACCAACTTAAATTGTCGAAATTTACGGGTCGTTACAAAAAGTTGACCTAATAGCGGGTGTATGCTAGGTGTCGCGATTCGGGTTTTCCTAGAGCGAAGCTTTTTGCTGACGTGGGCTGGAGAGTATGTTTCTTTTTCTTTTCTTTTTTATTTAAACTGTGATTTCAAACTTCTAATATTAATAACTTTCGCATACCAGGTCCGTCTTACGTACGGTTTCTTACGGTAGAATCATATTGAAATTACGGACATTTTAACGCCAGTATTGACGAATTCTGAGACTGTTCAAATTTTGGGGTTATTTTGAATTTAAATTCGATTTAGACTGAAAGGTAAGTGTTTTAACCCACTCACAACTTTTAAATTTTCTTATATTTGTTAAATTAATTTATCATGTGACTAGGAAATTTATTTATGACTGTTTGGTATATTTATATAGTCATCCCTGTTAATTTGTATCCTTTCGAATTAGATTGCTATTTAATTTATTTTTGAAATTTAATTGCCACTTGAATACCTGTTACTGTAAATTAGTTAATTGCTCATATTTGTTTGGATGATTTGGATGATAATTATGATGGATGTTGATTGTTGATATTGGATGATTGGATGTTATGTTAATTTATATATACACATATATACTGTTATCATTCTGCAAGTTCCTTTAGTTATTATTATTTGAAAATCGTTATGGGATGAAATGCTACACTAGAGCGATTTTATGAATTTAATATTTATTTGGGATTGCGGTTTGAAATGATATATAACCATAAAATTTTAAATTGTGGATTGAAATGATAAATATCCATATCATTTAACCCTAAGGCAAAGAATAATATACAAACACCGGATTGGTTAAACTAAATGATTTTAAAATCGTTAATTTCTGAATGGAATTAAATGATACTCTAAAGTAAAATTTTAAATATGTAAGTTGAAGTATTTTTGGAAAATCAAGTTTATGCTGAAAAGGGAAATTTGATTTGTTAATCTGAAAAATGAAATTGGTCTAAATATGTTGAAAATGAAATGAATAGTTTAATTGGATATAAATTCCAAACTTATATTTTATTATAAACTATTTTAAAAGAATATATTATTTTAAAATTTCTAATTATTCAGATTTTTCAAATTTATTAAACTATTTAACTAATATTAACTACATAAAATTATTTTGATATGTTTTAAACCATTTTAATTTATTTAAATATAATTAATCTATTTTAAAGCTATTTAATTTTTTAAAATTATACTTAGTCTAATTTAAATCCATTTAACTATCCTAAATCAGTTTAAAAGTATTTTTAACCTACAATTAAACTATTTATAACTATTTTAACTATTTATAATTAATTTAATTATTTTTAAATTTCCATACTAAGTAAAGTGGAAGTGTTCAAATTCGATGCTTTATTTTAAAAGAGAATAAATTGAAACGATGATTTTGAAGTAAGGTTTTATCCTATTTTGGAAATATGACTATGGAAGAAATTATGACTTTTTGAAAGGGAATATAATTCCAAACTATGATTTCAAAGTGAATATGATTTCAAAGTGAATATGATTTGAAAGTAAATATGATTTCGAAAGTATTATGTTTTTGAGAATATGATATTTTTGATATCAATTGTGAATTGACTTTTTAAATGTAAAAGAGCCATCCAGCGTGTAATAAGCGATTAGTTGTTAAAGAGACCGGGATCAGATATTGTCATACTCTCTGCCAATATCGAAAACCACTTTAACAACCATGTACGTGGTGGAGATTTCATAAATGAAGTAGGGTGGTCTGGTGCACGATTTCTGTATAGGTATGACATGACCCTGACTCCCGTGAGTCAGCTTAGATGTGACTAAAATCAGAAGCCACGCCGGGCCAAGTGAGGCCATTCCTCTCTCGGGCATACTGCTTCGATATTATTTTTTGATTTTTGTGATGATTTGGTGGCCATCTTCGATTTTGATTTGGGATTCCGAGGAGGACGGTCGTAGTTGCTATAAGTTACCACCAGTCCAGATCCGCCAACGGTATATCTACCCTGGCATTTCCTCATGTGTCGCGTTCACATGCCCTAGCGCATCTTCTACGAGTTTGTTTTGTACCGTACCTATATGATGTCCTCTGGGTAAACCTCTAGTTTACGGAGGAGCGTACGACATTGTATAAACTATGGGAATGTATAAAATGTGTTAAGGGGGATATGGGTAACGCCTAAACGCTATTTTAATACATTTACCTTACTATAGACACTATTATTGTAACGACCCAGAATTTCTGTCATTTGAAATTCGTATATTTGATTGATTTTAAATATTAACAAGTAAAATTTGTAAGTCGAATAAATTTTATTTTGAATATCTAGATTTAGTTGGATAACTAAATCGATAATTAGATATGTGAAATTACAGAAATAATTGGAAATTTGGTTTAATGTGATCAAAAATGATTTATAAAGTTGTACTAAATCATATTGGAGTAAGAATGATGTTATAGAACTTTTAAAATCGAATTAAAAGTTAAATTGTGAAAATTGAATATTTTAATATTTAATTGACGAGTTAAAATAGCCATTTTTCAAACAGTCTTAGATTTTGATGAAACAAGTTTCATCGGTTTCGTAATGTTATATTATTGTAAGGTTTCAAATTTCGTGTCAATCGGATTAACGGTTTGTCCGGGGTAAGCCAAAAAGCATAGAAATTTGTTTAATCGGTTTAATTTAAACTTGATCATTTATTTTCGTAACTCGCGCATGTGATCAAATTAGCTTCCGAAACACGTTCCACTATGTTCGGAACGTAGATAAAACCCTGGAAACGTCAGCCGGCACGCTTCATTTGGAGTTCGAAAAATTTCGGAGAAATAGCGTTTTGGCAATTTTCTATAAAAGGGCTCGGAATTTCTAATTTGCAACAAAACATCAAACCCTAACCCTAATTTACTTTAGCCGCCGCCTCCAACCTCCAATAGCCGAAATTGAGTTTCATTTTCCCTCAAAAATCTCTCAATTCAAGCTTTGATTTCAAAATCTTTCTAAATGAAAGTTGAAGAGATCTTCACGGCGAGCATATCCAACGGCTACGATCGTATACGACGCAACAATGAAGAGGGAATCTGCTTGCATTTGTGCACAGCTCGAGCACGGTTTCCAACGCCAATACACGACCGGGAGTAACGGCCTCTGGCCGAAGGAAGGTGGGGTTGCGAGCTTCAATGCGGCCGCCTCTGATCTTCGTCAAGGTGTTCGAGAAGGCTCGAAAATTTGTTGAAACATCGGCGGCTTCATGGGTTATCGCGTTCGAATTTCCTGATGTTGGAGAAGAAGGCAAAAGTAACGACCCTGATGGAATGAAGGCAGATCTAACGGCCCAGAGAAGTTAGGTTTAAAAATTGAAAATAAAAATTGTAAATGTTAATTTTATTTAAATTGTATAAAGTTTGAATCGCTATAAATTTTTTAATACGAGGTCTGTTTCGCACGAAACGAATTGCCTTGGCTTCGTATTGACGAATACTACGCGATGGAGCTGGATTGGAATTGTTTGGAGCCAGTGAAAATTTTGGGTAAAATTAAACGTGCGTTTAATTTTATTCGAAATAAACGTTGAAACCGCTATTGGAATCTGGTGAGAACTTCTAACTCAATCGAAATTGTTTCGATTTAAATTTTAAATAGTTAGATTTAAAATTACTTGATTGTGTGATTGAATGATAAATTATTATCTATTGTTTTAAATAGACCCTATACGCCGTATATTAAGCGGATGTTATTTATTAAAAACATATACAGCGATATTCCATCTTGATTGGAATTGGTATTATATATGTACTTGGAGTTAATTTTCCCGCATTATATAGCGGATGAAACCCTATTGCGCCGCATAATAGCAGATAATATTTTATAAATCCCATATACCACGATATTCCGTATTGGAACGGAATTGGTATTGTGCTAACATCTCTGGATGCAGGGAAACAGGTTGGAGGGATCCAATTGGATTCCTCACCCGTATTGGTTTATTTTACAGATATTGTGATATATTCTGTTATCATACGATATATGATGTTTTGGATGCCGTGATTGTTATATTTAGTGTTGTTGCAATATTGGGCCTATTTTGGAAGAATTAAAAGTGTTAAAGTAATGGTTTTCAAATTCAAAAGGGTTTTTAGAGTGATTTTTTTTAAAAGTATACGTTTTATTGAATTTTGGAAATTGATTGATTTTAAATAAATAAACATTATAAATTTTAATGTTATAAAATTTATGATTTTTGAGAAATATAGCTAAAATGTGATTTTTGAAATATGGAGTGAATGAATTTTATAAAATAGTTTAAATTGAGATTTTTGAATTATTATAAACCGTTTATATAAAAGATTTATAAAAAATTGATATTTATAAATTAAAAATATTAGAATTATAAAACGAATTTTTATAAACGTTAAAATGTAGTATAAATGGGTTTTATAAGTAAATATGATTTACAGATTTATAATTGATGAAGTTATTAAAGAATTAATTTTCTAAATAAGAGGTTTATAAGTAGACTTATAATTTGGTTTTAGCAATTAAATAAGATATGATAGAATTTGTAAATAAAGTGACTTTTTATAACTTGAAGTTTTATAATATATAAATGTGAATTTATAAACATTGATTTATAAATTCAAAATTGAATTAATTTGATAAGTAAATAGGAAAGTTTATTAAAGGAAATATATTCACGATTTTGGACTGTGGATAATCCTTTAAATTGAATATGTAGAAGTATTGAATTTGGTAAATGATTTATATTCACGTTTTTAGACGCTGAATAATATATTAAAGAAATGTTTCGGGGAAGTGATATTTAAATAGAATTTAAAATGATTTGAAGTGTTTTAAAATATGTTAAGGATCGAAACCATAGATTTCAACATTCATTGTTGAAATAGACGTTTTTGAGGAATAAATGAAAATAGTGGACTATAACACTGTTGTTATAGTAAATGATTTTCGAAAGGAAATGTTTTGTATAGTATTAGGATTTATATATCTATCTTAATTTCGAATCCCTATACTAGTGATTTTGGGTTGTCGTAACGGTTTTTTGTGCAACATTCGTTTTGGCCCAAGTAAATGTGCTTAAAAGAATGTTTCCCTTAAAGAATGAAATATATACTTAATCGTGTTTTAAGTATATTGAATTTTCTAAGTATTGAAAATAAATAGATTTGTGAATTACTTATGGTTAAATAAGTATTTGGAAATGTTTTCCAATATGAAGTGAAATGTTTTGGGTTTTTATCTTTTAAAGATAAATTGAAAATGAATAAGTATTTGGAATTGTTTTTCAAATATGAAATTGAAATGGTTTAGAGAATACATATTTTTAAAGATAAATTGAAGTGAATATCTGGCAAGTTATTAATTTATGGAAGATTAATAAAAAGGGCCAAGTGATTGTAATGGTGTTGGATATTAGTTTATTGGCCTTGATAGTTAAATAACCGACTATCAATATTAACCTTTAAATGGGTATTTGTGTGATTGCTTGAATTTGAATGCTACATTTATTTTGAAATAAGCGCTCATGATTCGGTTTAGCCGGGAGAGGACCTTTGTGTCATAAATCTCATTCCGAATAACGATATGTCGTAATGGATAGCATTTGAAGACCGAATATTTTCGAAAATGGAAGGATTACCGTCGAATGTCTCTGTATCGGCTGATCTCCGGTATAGAGATTTTATCACCCTTTGTGATGGAAGTCCGGTCGTGATTAGTGAATATTCGGATTGCAAAGGCTTCTTTGGAAGTTCCTTTGGTTCTGTTCGATCCCGGAACGGACTTGTATGGTTGTCTGTCCGACGTTACAATTTGAGATGTAAAGCTGGTTTCTATCAAATATATTTCTGTTGGTGGCGGAGAATTTATTCTCTTAGCTTAACACCCTTCTCTGAGATGTACGAGCTCAGAGGTTATGTAGTTGATGGTTACTAGTGATATATTCCCAAATTGGTAATGTGGCATATGAAGTGTTGTTGAGCATTTGTTGATCAAAGCGTGGCTTTTGTATAAAGCGTAGCTTTATGGACAAGACTTGCTTGTCTCAGTGAAATGTGATGGGGGGTTCTCGCTTCGCGTTAGGTGACGAACAGGAGACTCTCGCCCCCGCGTGTCCTCTTTACGGGGTTGGTTAGGCGTAACCCGTGACAGTCGAAAGGCTGGCCGTAAAAGCAAGTTTCGGGTGCCAGTTTGTAGCCACGGTGGGTCTAGGATGGTTGCAAAGACAACCGGTCGCCGCTGTATTCATTCGTTACATCTGGTATCAGAGCATATGATTAAGTGACAACTTGGCTCTATTGGGAATTACTCATTAGAGATAGAATCAGTAGTACTCTAGGATGAGTTTGAGTGTAATAATAGCTATGCGCGCGTATTTGTTAGTGAATATTTTTTTTTATTGTGATGATTGGTTTGTTGAGTGGTATATGGATTCTGGTCGGTATAGTCCGTACAACTCTATCGATAGGGATCTCTAAACACTTGTACAAAACAATTCGACACGATATTGTTTTAAAATTGGGTAAATGAAATAATTTTACCTTGATTTTATTTTATATATATAAAGGAATAATTTTTTAGAATTATTAAAGTGTATATAAATTGATTGTTTGGTTGTTGAAAATGTAAGAGTATATATAAGTAATTAAAGGATGTTTGAATAATCTAAATAAAAACAATTGTAAAAGAATAAATTGTATAAGCGAAGAATTATAAGCATGGGATTATAATTTTTATGATTCACAATTGTGAAATGATCTTATATAAGTAAAGAGAAAATAGTGAAATTATATAAGTAAAAGATTTATAATTTGAAATGGAATTCCAGAGTAATATTTGAAAACAAATTTAAAGAATTTTAAATTTTGAGATTTGGGAAATTTAAATTCTTTGAAGTTTGAAAATGATTTTCAAGGGTTTTGGAAAATTGTTTTGAAGGAAAGAAAGCACTAAACTCTTTTCAGTAGCTGGAAAATAATTCCGATAATGATTGTGACATCATCGATGTTCATTTTCGGGTTTCCAAAAGAGGGATTGTTGCTAAGTTGTTTTAAATGGAAGTTGTTTGGAAAATTTGGGTTTGGGTTTTGAAATTCAAAGGATAATTGAATTGGTGTCAAAAATGGTTTTGAAAGATTGAAAAGACTCTGGAATGTTATATAAAATGATTGAAATACAATTTAAGTCGGAAAATAAAGTGGGAATGAATAAATAAAATTTGCAATTGCAAGAAAATGAAATTGAAATCCATTTCGAATTTGTAAGTAAATTGAACTGGAATTGGAATCTGAATTGGATTTATAAGTAGAAATTTAAGTTAAGTTAAACAAATGATGTTTGAAATGGAATATAACTTAAGTAATGTTGAATGAAGTTGATTTTGGTATCGAAGTAAAATAATAAAGGGAATTAAATGGATGTGAACTTGAGTTATATAAATGAAATTAAACCTTATTTGTTAAACGAAGTAGCAATTGAATTAAATAAAAGGATTGAATGTTAATCAATCTAATGTAAATGAATTGATATAGAATTATGAAAGTAAGTGTTAATTCAATAAAGCTAATTAAAAGTGATGAACCAAGTTGAATGTGAATTTAATAATTTGGTTGTGATTTGGTTGTTGTATGATTGTTAGTTGATCGTATAGAAATTCATATGAAGTTGAATTAATGAAATTGAAAGCTGTGCAATTGAATTTGATTTGGAAGTGAACTAACTTGAATATAAATTAGTGAACGCAAACTAATTGAATATGAATAAATGAATTTTAGTAAAAACATCCAATGTTAATGAATCAAATGTGATTTAAATTGGAAAACCAATTCATTGAATATAATGAGAAGTGAATTTATATTGATTTGGTTATTGATTGATATGGATGTGTTGAATGCTAGTTGGTTGATGGGTGGATTTGTTGCTTTTGTTGCATTTGCTATATTGGCGTATGTAGTTGTTGTAGTGATTTATTTTGTAAATTGATGTTACTTTCATATATACATGTTTCTTATTTGTTTTTTGAGTGTTTAGTAGGTGCGGATTGCGCTTGCTTCGCATTTGGAGCTCGCTTTCACGCTATATTAGCCGTATATGCTCGCTAATAATATATAAAGTACATATCTCGGATTACATATCGTACTTTTACACTTTTTTTCCTACGGGATGCCTCATTATTTGATGAGATGTATACTTGTGATATATATATTGTCAATTTTTTTCGGATCGAGCCGCGCAAAGGAGACTATGACGGATTTTTCTGAAAATTTAAGGTGTTAGAATATTTTTGAGAATTTTGGGAAAAATTTGTGAAAACTATAATTTTGACTTGAGTTGAAAAGTTAAACGATATAGTTGGTTCTGAAAAGATAACTAAGTATGATTTGAAAACTTAGTAAAGCTATAGTAAGAAATTAAAATATGGATTTTAGGAAAGTTAAACACTTAAGTGAATTTGAAATCTACTTTGAATGGTTTTGAAAAGTTAATGAATTCTATAACTTTTTCTTACTTGGTAATTTCGAGGACGAAATTCTTTTAAGAGGGGAAGTTTGTAACGACCCAGAATTTCTGTCATTTGAAATTCGTATATTTAATTGATTTTAAATATTAACTAGTAAAATTTGTAAGTCGAATAAATTTCATTTTGAATATCTAGATTTAATTGGATAATTAAATCGATAATTAGATATGTGAAATTACAGAAATAATTGGAAATTTGGTTTAATGTGATTAAAAATGATTTATAAAGTTGTATTAAATCATATTGGAGTTAGAATGATGTTATAGAACTTTTAAAATCAAATTAAAAGTTAAATTGTGAAAATTGAATATTTTAATATTTAATTGACGAGTTAAAATAGCCATTTTTCAACCAGTCTCGGATTTCAATGAAAAAAGATTCATCGGATCCGTAATGTTATATTATTGTAAGTTTTCAAATTTCGTGTCAATCGGATTTACGGTTTGTCCGGGGCAAGCCAAAACGCATAGAAATTTGTTTAATCGGTTTAATTTAAACTTGATCGTTTATTTCCGTAACTCACGCATATGTTCAAATTAGCTTCCGAAACACATTCCGTTGTGTTCGGAACGTAGGTAAAACCCTAGAAACGTCAGCCGGCATGCTTCGTTTGGAGTTCGGAAAATTTCGGATGAATAGTGTTTTGGCAATTTTCTATAAAAGGGCTCAGAATTTCTAATTTGCAACAAAACATCAAACCCTAACCCTAATTTACTTCAGCCGCCACCTTCAATCTCCAATGGCCGAAATTGAGTTTCATTTCCCCTCAAAAATCTCTCAATCCAAGCTTTGATTTCGAAATCTTTCTAAATGAATGTTGAAGAGCTCTTCACGGCGAGCATATCCAACGGCTACGACCGTATACGACGCAACGATGAAGAGGGAATCTGCTTGCGTTTGTGCATAGTTCAAGCACGGTTTCCAACGCCAATACATGACTAAGAGTGACCGGCCTCTGGACGAAGGAAGGTGGGGTTGCGAGCTTCGATGCGGCCGCCTCTGATCTTCGTCAAGGCGTTCGAGAAGGCTCAAAAATTTGTTGAAACATTGGCGGCTTCATGGGTTATCGCGTTCGAATTTCCTGATGTTCGAGAAGAAGGCAAAAGTAACGGCCCTGATGGAATGAAGGCAGATCTAACAGCCCAGAGTAGTTAGGTTTAAAAATTGAAAATAAAAATTGTAAATGTTAATTTTATTTAAATTGTATAAACTTTGAATCACTATAACTTTTTCATACGAGGTCCGTTTCGCACAAAACGAATTGCGTTGGCTTCGTATTGACGAATACTACGCGATAGAGCTGGAATGGAATTGATTGGAGCCAGTGAAAATTTTGGATAAAATTAAACGCGCGTTTAATTTTATTCAAAATAAACGTTGAAACCGCTGTTGGAATCTGGTGAGAACTTCTCACTCAATCGAAATTATTTCGATTTAAATTTTAAATAGTTAGATATAAAATTACTTGATTGTGTGATTGAATGATAAATTATTATCTATTGTTTTAAATAGACCCTATACGCCGTATATTAAGCGGATGTTATTTATTAAAAACATATACCGCGATATTCCATCTTGATTGGAATTGGTATTATATATGTAGTTGGAGTTGATTTTCCCGCATTATATAGCAAATGAGACCCTATTGCGCCGCGTAGTAGCGGATAATATTTTATAAATGCCATATACCGCGATATTCCGTATTGGAACGGGATTGGTATTGTGTTAACATCTGTGGATGCAGGGAAACAGGTTGGAGGGATCCAATTGGATTCCTCACCCGTATTGGTTTATTTTACAGATATTGTGATATATTCTATTATCATATGATATATGATGTTTTTGGATGTCGTGATTGTTATATTTAGTGTTGTCGCAGCATTGGTTCTATTTTGGAAAATTAAAAGTGTTAAAGTAATGGTTTTCAAATTCAAAAGGATTTTTAAAGTGATTTTTTCGAAAGTATACGTTTTATTGAATTTTGGAAATTGATTGATTTTAAATAAGTAAACGTTATAAATTTCAATGTTATAAAATTTATGATTTTTGAGAATTATAGCTAAAATGTGATTTTTGAAATATGGAGTGAATGAATTTTATAAAATAGTTTAAATTGAGATTTTTGAATTATTATAAACCGTTTATATAAAAGATTATAAAAAAATTGATATTTATAAATTAAAAATATTAGAATTATAAAACGAGTCTTTATAAACGTTAAAATGTAGTATAAATGGGTTTTATAAGTAAATAAGATCTACAGATTTATAATTGATGAAGTTATTAAAGAATTAATTTTCTAAATAAGAGGTTTATAAGTGGGTAATCTTATAATTTGGATTTGGCAATTAAATAAAATATGATAGAATTTGTAAATAAAGTGACTTTCTATAACTTGAAGTTTTATAATATATACATGTGAATTTATAAACATTGATTTATAAATTCAAAATTGATTGAATTTGACAAGTAAATAGGAAAGCTTATTAAAGGATATATATTCACGATTTTGGACGGTGGATAATCCTTTAAATTAAATATGTAGAAGTATTGAATTTGGTAAACGATTTATATTCACGTTTTTGGACGGTGAATAATATATTAAAGAAATGTTTTGGGGAAGTGATATTTAAATAGAATTTAAAATGATTTGAAGTGTCCTAAAATATGTTAAGGATCGAAACCATAGATTTCGACATTCATTGTTGAAATAGACGTTTTCAAGGAATAAAAGGAAATAGTGGACTATTACACTGTTGTTATAGTAAATGATTTTCGAAAGGAAATGTTTTGTATAGTATTGGGATTTACATATCTATCTTAATTTCGAATCCCTATACTAGTGATTTTGGGTTGTCGTAACGGTGTTTTACGCAACATTCGTTTTGGCCCAAGTAAATGTGCTTAAGAAAATGTTTCCCTTAAAGAATGAAATATATACTTAATCGTGTTTTAAATATATTGAATTTTCTAAGTATTGAAAATAAATAGATTTGTGAATTACTTATGGTTAAATAAGTAAATGTTTTCCAATATGAAGTGAAATGTTTTGGGTTTTTATCTTTTAAAGATAAATTGAAAATGGATAAGTATTTGGAATTGTTTTTCAAATATGAAATTGAAATGGTTTAGAGAATATATCTTTTTAAAGATAAATTGAAGTGGATATCTGACAAGTTATTAATTTATGGAAGATTAACAAAAAGGGCCTAGTGATTGTAATGGTGCTGGATATTTGTTTGTTGGCCTTGATAGTTAAATAACCGACTATCAATATTTACCTTTAAATGGGTATTTGTGTGATTGCTTGAATATGAATGCTACACTTATTTTGAAAATAAGCGCTCGTTATTCGGTTTAGCTGTGAGAGGACCTTTGTGACATAAATCCCATTTCGAATAATGATATGTCGTAATGGATAGCATTTGAAGACCGGTGTTGAAGACCGGATATTCTCGAAAACGGAAGGATTATCGTCGAATGTCTCTGCATCGGCTGATCTCCGATGTAGAGATTTTATCACCCTTTGTGATGGGAACTTCGGTCGTGATTAGTGAATATCCGGATTGCAAGGGCTTCTTTGGAAGTGCCTTCGGTTCTATTCGATCCCGGAACGGACTTGTATGGTTGTGTGTCTGACGTTACAATTTGAGATGTAAAGCTGGTTCTATCAAATATATTTATGTTGGTGGCGGAGAATTTATTCTCTTAGCTTAACACCCTTCTCTGAGACATACGAGCTCAGAGGTTATGTAGTTGATGGTTACTAGTGATATATTCCCAAATTGGTAATGTGGCATACGAAGTGCTGTTGAGCATTTGTTGATCAAAGTGTGGCTTTTGTATAAAGCGTAGCTTTGTGGACGAGACTTCGTTGGACCCCACACCCCGGTAATGGTCAAAACAGGAAAGATGCAGCAAGGTTATTAGGGGATAGCGCCCCCTTAGTGTATGTCATTTCCTTCTGGATAGAGGTGGTATTATGGTATAGAGCCCTGGTACTTAACCTATGTTGTTGTTGCAAACTTATTACTTTGTTGTTGTTGGTGAATCCCGGGATTTAGGTCGGTTGCGACCGGGGGATGGCATATTCGTGTCAGTAGTTACCCAACTAAGGGTAACCCAGCCTTGTGTTGGCAGAGATCCATTTAGGTTCTCGGGGCGTCTTTCCAGAGGCGTACCCATGTGGCAATGGGAAGTTCCTTGGCCTGACCATTAGTTGGAAATCCAAACTCCAATATGCACCTTGTACGGTTTTAGTTGTAGAACCTGCCATTTACTTATGGTGGTCACCACTGTTTAGATGGTAGCTATAGTAGGCATAGTTCGGAATGTCTATGTTGGCTAAGATTTATATCATTACTTTCGAAATGTTTTCCTACACTTTGCACTTATAATAATAATATCAAAGAAAATTTGTGTATCAAGCATATTTGACTATCATAAGGAGAAATCTCCTCTGATTCTGCGTTTGCATTGTGTGTGTGCGGGAGGCCTTATGATAGTCTCATTTTATAAAAAGCATTGCGAATCCAATTTAAAAATAATTCTTTGTTTGTTTTTAAAGATAAACTGTTTTAAGTTCTCACACCAGTCCCATGACTAACTTGCAGTTTCTTGTTCTCTTCCTAAACTCTGGGTGCCCACCAATTTTAACACGAGAAGTCTAGAGTTAGGTTATCAGGTCATTCTGTAATTCAGGAGTTGCTGTGGAGATCTGGAGGCAAGCTGGATGGCTTGGCGTATCAACTAGTATATAGTATTTCTTTTCCGCTGTTTGTTGTTGTAAACTCTGATTATGTAATGTAATGTAATGTGATGTAATGTAATAACTGATATGATTCTATGTTTTAAAGATATTCATTTGTCTATTATATGTTATTCCGCTGCGATTGTGAGATTCTGATATTGTTTCTGTTGCTTTTTCTTTCTTCTTATTTCTTCTACCTCTTCCTTAACCCTAACGGTTCGGTTTTCCGGCCTTCGATTGCTCGGCAGTTGATACAGTGGACTTATTAATGTCGACTTTCGTGAGTCGAAAATTCCAAACGTTACAATTATAATAGCGTATTGTACTACAAAGTATATAGTTTAATGGATCCTTAGGAGATGCAAATCTCGAGCATCTCTTAAGTTATTGCACTCACGATAGACATTGGATAGGAGACGCCAAATTCCATAAATATCTCGGACGCCTTTCCACTTATATTATTTCCCGTTAATTTAACTTACATAAGATCTTTTAGTTCTGATTCGAGTATTTTGTCTTTTCAATTCGTTTGGTTCAGCCTGAGCATTTCTGGATTTGGAGACCTTATTTCTGAAGGACGAAGATGAAGATTGCATTATTATTATTTATTGTATTTCACTACATCATGTATTCGGCTACATTATTTATTATTCTCTGGTATGTGTAACTCTGATTTGTGTTGTATAAATATAGTCAAATGATTTGTAAAACAGCTTCATAAACTGTTTAATTGATTATTATATTTTACTATTCCCTGGGAGATTCTGTTTTGTTTTTTCTTTCTCTCCTTTTTCTTATTTACCCAATAATAATCCGCCCTTCTGTATGCTTTGAGTCGGAATGTGTGTCTGCTTAAAACATACAAAAAGGTTGGTCATTACAACCCGTCTGCACTTCACACTACTCCAACTGATATTCACAACACCATCATCAGCTACTTGCACTTCTTTAAACTCTACCACCATAACCAACCTGCCCACCTGAACAGCAACATCCATCCCATCACAAATTGCTACCTTCACACATCACAACATTCTCTAGCGTTTCCATCTCCAGAATGCTACAAAACTTCTTCAAACTGTACACACACACTGTGCTGCACAGTGCATCAAGCTTCTCTGTCATCTCACTTCACAACTCTACACACAACCATCCATGCTATAATTGCTGCATTTACAACATCACCACATCCACAATTTCCAAACTGTTACATTCAAAACACTTCATCTCGTTATACCTTGCGCTGCCATCTCCTCCAACAAGCTACCTCTGCCAACCCCTTTTGCCTCATCACCAGCAATATCATAACTCTTCACCAAACTACTCCAAACTCACTTCCGTCTCCACCTCTATCATCATCCATTCACCAACCCTATCTACAACATCAATCATCCAATCCATTCATCACAAAAACCACACTTGCAACTGCTACCACCAACTCAAACTGATACCATCATACCTTCAACCACCCACACTTACTGTCTCTTCTAATTTTGTTGCAACTACTGCATAGTGCATATCTCCAACCAACCAAACTATTGACCTTAAACTACTGCATTCACATCCTTCCTGCATTATAGATCAACTACATCCACTTCCTTGCCTTGAACTGCACCATCCACTTCCCTTCAACCACTACCACCACACTTCTGCTACCTCCTCCATACAACATCATCAAATCATCCACAAAACACAGTAACACCTTTCTCCTCTCCTCCTCAACCAATCTCCACTACCCTCTACCAAACTTTCCTGTAGCAACCTGATACCCTACGCTCCATTGTTTTCTGAATACCTCACTCAACGCTCAATCATCGATTCATAGTCTAAATCAACTTCCTTTACCCTCTACAATCACCTCACGAATCACACTCAACAACTTCAACCATCTGACGTTCGCCTCCAAAATCGCGACTACGACAACCACCTCTTCAAATCACAAGATACCGCCACTTCCTACCATCACTAATCGCGATCACAACTTCAACCAAATCCCGAGAATCGCCTGAACCCCCCACCGCACGTTCAAACACCAAACCGCAACCAGAGTAAACCTTTTTACAAGCAAATGATTTCGAATTTGGGTATTGTGATTCGTTTTCATTTTGTTTCGATCTTGGGATATATGTTGTAGTTTATTTTATCTGCTAACTTTTGAGATTGTACAAGTATAGTGTGTTTTAAACATTTTTTTTTGGCCGGCGCTTGTTGGGCTTGGTTAATTTTTTTAAAAAAGGGTTATTTGGCAATTCTTTTGTTAGAAAAAAAAACTTCATGTTGTAATATACATTAATAATAGGGATGAATATGCTAAATAAGAAAGGACATTATCGTAATCTGCACTGCATAAGGAGTCTATAAATATGGAGCTTGATTGTATTGTAAGATCTATCTCAATTCAATAAAATTGTTCTCTCTCTCTAATGGTCTCCATTCTCTTTATTTTACAACACGTTATCAGCATGAACTTTCTATATACTACATTCTCAATATTCTACATAGGAATGTGAACCGATTACTGTTCTCAACCAGTTCACCTTCAAACTTTCCAACTTCTCAACAAGTAATTATTTATTAATTGCTCTGACTGTTCCACTTCTGACCATTCCAATTCTAAGGCTATTCATATTCAAAATCCTATTATATATTGGAGCAAAAGAGTCTTTTATAATATATCTACATACGTTCTATTTCTTATTTCCTTTAAAACAGCAAGCAGGTAAAGGAATTGTTCTTACATTTCTTTATAAACTCGTTACTTTTCCACTCTATAAAAAGGTAATTGTCCATATCATGTTTTTTGATAAAACTGTCTAGTTCGGGGTTCGCTTCTATATTTTTCATGTCTTTTCTTGTATCACTTTTATTTTAATTCTTTGTCTTCTAATTCAATATTTCTTTTTTTTTCTTTGCGGATCTGTTGCCAAATAAAATTCAAAAGTTTGCAATGGAATATACGCAAAAGCTAACTTTCCTTTCTTATATAATAAATACATGAAAGTTGTAAAATCTAAATGTTTGGTTTTGTTGATACATTTTTTTGGGGTACAGTTGTTTGATACCATGAATGAAGAATTTTCAATTTTTTTTATTTTTTTTACTTTTTAGCTTGAAACAAACAAATAGTGAATGCTAATGTGGCGAATATTTTCACCTTATGCCATTATTTTATGAACAGTTCACAAAATGGCAAACATCGCCAAGCTTGAATTTAAAGCTTTAGATATATCTGGAGACAACTAGTTACCATGGATACTGGATGCTGAGATCCATTTGCAATCTCAATACTTAGAAAATGCATTAAAAATGGCAATACTATGTCCCAACAGGACAAAGCAAAAGCTCTAATATATTTAAGACACCATATCCATGACGATCTAAAAATAGAATATTTGACTGAAAAAGACCTTCTCCACTAATGGAACTCCCTAAAAGAGCGTTATGACCACCAGAAGACGGTCATACTTCCAAACACTTAGCAAGAGTGGTTGAACCTGAGGTTTCAGGACTTTAAGTCTGTAAGAGAATTTAATTCTGCAATGTTTAGAATCACTTCTAAACTTAAATTATGTGGATAAAAGGTGGATGACGCACAAATGCTTGAAAAGACTTTATCAACATTTCATGCCTCGAATATTCTCCTACAGCAGCAATATCGGGAGCGTCATTTTACAAAATATTCTGAACTCATAGAATGCTTACTAATTGCTGAACAAAATAATGAATTGCTTATAAAAAATCACTCCTCAAGACCAACTGGTTCGACTGCATTACCTAAAGTTAGCGCTAATTTTGCCCACTCTGGAAGAGGTAGGGGTCGAGGTCGAGGTAGAGGACATGGTCGTGGACATGGATATAACTCTAGCAGAGGAGGTTATGGTGGTTTTAAAGGTAACAAAACCACCAACTTTAAAAAGCAACAAAAGAAAATTGAGCCTGTAAAAACAATGATTCAGCTTCATAAAATAAAAGGCATATGAGGAAGTTTGTTATAGATGTGGACGATCTGGTCACCGGTCACGTACATGTAGATCATCAAAGAAAATAGTTGAAGAATATCATCGCTCGAAGAATATTAAGGCAAATAATGCTGAAAAGTTACCTGAAAACACTAACCTGAAGTTAGATGATTTCTTCGAAGATGACAATGGAAATTTCATTAATGATGAAAATCTAAGTGCAATGATCAATGATATGACCGAGTTGATCAATTAGAAATATCTCGAAGTTTGTTATGTGGCTTTCGTTTTATTTCATTATCTTGCACCAATAAATCAGTTTGAATTTTGTGTTCGTTTACTTCTATTTCCCTTTGCAGTACTAGTTAAAAATAATGTGTAATGTGGATGTTGTTTTAAATTAGTAGCCTATTTTAATCATATTACTTTGTTTGTTTACATTACGTTTATTTATGCATACAAATTTTAACATTTGACTAATTATTGCCTTTAATTCTTAAGGTATGGAACGTCATTTGGGTGATGATATACGCTTACTAGATAGTGCAACTGCTCATACAATTTTGAAAATCCAGAAGTTTTTCTTTGAACTATCTGAAAATTTCTTAGTTAAAGTCTCCACTATAGCTGGATCTGCTAATATAATTGATGGGTACGGAAGAGCCCAATGATACTATCAAATGGTATACATATCTTTATTCAGAATGCATTATACTCAAGCAACTCTAAAAGAAATTTGCTGAGTTTCAAAGATATAAGAATGAATGGGTACCATATTGAAACTATAAATGAAAACAACAAAGAATATCTTTGTGTTATTTCTAGAATCGAAAGCCAGAAGCTTATCCTAGAATGATTTGGTACAATTTTAATCGGTTTATATTTTACAAAAATTAGCATAGTTGAGTCTCACTCTTTAAACATGAGCTAGAAACTCACAAATACAAAGACATTGATTCTTTGGCATGATTGCTTGGGTCATTCTGGATCAACTATGATGCGTAAAATTGCCAAAAACTCAAATGGACATGATTTATCAAACCAATTGAATTTACCAAGTGATTACTTATGTGCCCCATGTGCACAAGGAAAATTCGTTACCTTGAACCCCTTACAGGTGATGCCTTCAATGCAAGATTTTCAGACTGTAAATTTGATGAGACAATCTTCCCGCCGTTAGGGGAAGGAAAGACCGTTCCAGTAGAACGGCGTGAAATATCATGGAATAATTCATCTATGTCTTATTTGGATCCACATACCAAACAATGCCAATATGAGGTACAAAGAATTTTGCATATTCAAAATATTGCAAATCAACTGCCAGATGCATTTAGTGACACTGCAATAATAACTAAATCTCACATTCCAGCAGCAAATGCACCAGCAAAAATTGATGTCCCTGAAGGATCGAAGTAAATATAGCAAAAAATCAATCTAAAGCAAGACAAAAACATGGAAGGCTAATTGGTTCAAAAGACTTGGCGCCTAGAAAAAGAAAGTCTAATGAAAAATCATCAATTAAGGAACCTCCTGAAGAGGTTATAAATGATCAAAAGGATCACTCAAATGAAAATCCCAATTCTCCTAGAAGTATGGAAGGAAATGTTATCCCAGAAGAGATAAAAGAAGATTCCAACGATAAAATTGTACCTAATAATAATGAGATCTCAATATTTTATACGAACCATGGAGAAATATGGGATCGAAGTAAAATAATAATTGATTCGTATTCTCATTCGCATTAGCTACTGAAATAATTGAAAGTCATGACCATAACGAGAATAATGAGAATGACGATAATGAACCAAATAGCATAAATGAATGTTGAAAAAGACACAATTGGCCAAAATGGAAAGATGATATCCAAGTGGAACTAGATTCACTTCAAAAACATGGTGTATTTGGACCAATAGAGAAACCACCAAAAAATGTTAAACCAGTAGGTTATAAGTGGGTATTTGTTAGAAAACGAAATGATAAAAATGAAGTCGTGAGGTACAAGGCACGACTTGTTGCACAAGGTTTCCTGTAGAGACCAGGTTTTGACTTTAAGGAAGCTTACTCCCCTGTTATGGATGTCATAACATTCCAATATTTGATAATTCTTGTAGTTTCTGAAAAACTCGATATAAGATTAACGGATGTTTTGATAGCTTATCTTTACGGTGAATTAGATACCAATATTTACATGAAATCCCGGATGGATATAAATTGCCTGAAGCAAAATCAAAGTCCATGTACTCACTAAAACTAAGACGATCGCTATATGGCTTGAAACAATCTGGAAGGATGTGGTATAACCGTCTTAGTAAATATTTGGTAAAAGAAGGATACGAAAACAAGCTCATTTGTCCATGTGTCTTTATAAAGAAATCGATAAAGGGATTTGCTATCTTAGCAGTTTATGTTGATGACATAAATTTGATTGCGACTCCAGAAGAGATTGATGAAACAATAAATTATTTAAAGAAGGAATTTGAAATAAAAGATCTTGGCAAATCTAAGCATTGTCTCGGTCTACAGATTGAGCATAGTACTAATGGCATATTAATCCATCAATCAAACTACATTAAGAAAATTCTAAAGCGTTTTCAAATGGATAAAGCATATCCACTTAGTACGCCGATGGTTGTTAGCTCTTTAGATATTAAAAAGGACCCTTACCGCCCAAAAGAAGAAGAAGAGAATATTCTTGGCACGAAAGTGCCATATCTTAGTGCCATTGGTGCATTATTATATTTGGCCCAATGCACAAGACCAGACATTGCATTTTCAGTAAATCTTCTAGCAAGGTACAGTTCAGAACCAACAAAAAGACACTGGAATGGTATAAAACATATCATGAGATATCTTCGTGGAACAACAAATTTGGGTTTGTTTTACTCTAACTCAGGCAATAATCCAAATCTAGTTGGCTATGCTGATGCAAGTTATCTTTCTGCCCCACATAAAGCAAGATCATAAACTGGATATGTGTTTAATAATAGCAATGCAGCAATTTCATGGCGATCTACAAAACAAACATTAGTAGCAACATCATCCAATCACTCTGAAATACTAGCACTACATGAAGCAAGTAAAGAATGTATTTGGCTGAGATCACTAATTGAGCATATTCAAAAAAGCTGCCAACTTCCATCGGTAACAGAAGGGTCAACCATTATTTATGAAGACAATGCAGCTTGTGTAGCTCAAATTCAAGCGGGTTACATTAAGGGTGATAGGACAAAACCCATTTCTTCTAAATTTTTCTTCACACGTGAGCTACAAAAGGATAATAAGATGGAAGTGAAACAAATGCGATCCAAGAAAATCCGGCGGACTTATTCACAAAGGTGCTTCCAAAATCAACATTTCAGAAGATGGTGTACAAAATTGGTGTGCGTCGGCTACATCAACAAACTAATTGAATAATGCGTTATAATTCAGGGGGAGCGTATGAAATATGCTATAATGTACTCTTTTTCCTTCACTAATATTTTTTCCCACTGGGTTTTTATTAGTAAGGTTTTAATGAGGCATTATCTTGATCCAGAAGTATCAACCCTCATAGTAACATTATAAA
The DNA here is from genome assembly GCA_030765085.1 of Allium cepa. Classification (NCBI taxonomy): domain Eukaryota; kingdom Viridiplantae; phylum Streptophyta; class Magnoliopsida; order Asparagales; family Amaryllidaceae; genus Allium; species Allium cepa. The sequence goes on along the minus strand of CM060943.1, from coordinate 275,205,177 downwards.
ATATATGTTACTTAAAGATGGAATCATGTTGTACTCTTTTCCTTGTTTATGATTTTTTCCCACTGGGTTTTTCATAACAAGGTTTTTAATGAGTCAATTACTCTTATCATCTTTACATATGCATATTCAAGGGAGAGTGTTGTAATATACATTAATAATAGGGATGAATATGCTAAATAAGTAAGGGCATTATTGTAATCCGCACTGCATAAGGAGTCTATAAATTTTGAGCTTGATTGTATTGTAAGATCTATCTCAATTCAATAAAATTGTTCTCTCTCTCTCTAATGGTCTCCATTATCTTTATTTTGTAACACTTCACAAAAATTTGAAAAAAGAGTACTTTTTACTACGAACAGTGAAAAGAAAGAGTTGAGGAATTAAAGAGGGTAGCATGTTTACGTATTGGGCTGGGTTTGTGGGTATTTGTTTTCCTTTTTTTTTTTAACTTTGTCTTTTATCAATTTAGTTTAAAGTTTTTTTGTCTCTTCCTTAAAAAAACAAGTTGTTTTCAATTGTTTTAGTTTCACTTTTTGTAGTCTCTTCTTTTACTAAAACAAAAAATTTATATATATCTATTTTTTACTTTCAGGTTGCAAAAGCCGAAATTCAAAAGGAAGAATCGCTTGCTAGTTCACTTTGCTTATCAAAATAAATCGCTTGCTAAAAAATTGCCGCTTTAAAATAAATTGCTTATAATTCTGCACTCTCTGATATCACGTCTTTATATCTTATTTTTAGGTTTTCTTGCATTGTTGATTGCTTGCATTTTAAAAAAAAAAATATAAATTTGACTTTACTTAGTTTTCAAAAAAAAATCCTTTTAAATCTTTTCCTTTAAAAATTTTCAATCAAAATCAAAAATATATATATAATCTTTTCAAAAACAAAAAAATTCCAAAAAACAAAAAAAAAAAATTCCTTTTGAAAAATAAATCATTTTTGATAAAAAAAATTCCTTTTTTAAAAAAATAATAATTTTTCACTTCATTTTCTAAACTTGCTTCTTTCTCTTCTTGACTTTTTCTCACGGATGAGTACTTGGACTCGTGACACAACAATAAATGCTCGGACTCGCAACGCAACAACGAACCGTTTAACTCGAACAGACGATCCTCCTATAATGGTGAACAAGAATGCCCCTTGAACTCTTATGGATAGAATCTTTTCCGATATCCTATCCCTTCTTGTATCACGTTACCTACCCCTATATGTAATCATTTCGAAATTCATTCAAACCACATTGCCATGCTTCTGAAATCTGATAATTTTGAACATGATGACCATTCCATTTACCTACCGAAATTCAAATAACTTTACGCAACCATTATACTTGTAACGACCCAGAATTTACGTCATTTTGAAATTCTTGTATTTAATTGATTTAAATATTAACAAGTAAAATTTGAAAGTCGAATAAATTTTATATTTCGAATATCTAGATTTAGTTGGATAATTAAATCGATAATTTACTATTTGAAATTACAGAAATAATTGAAAATTGGGTTTAATGTGATTAAAATTGATTTGTAAAGTTGTATTAAATCATATTGGAGTTAGAATGATGTTATAGAACTTTTAAAATTGAATAAAAAGTTGATTTGTGGAAATTGAATATTTTAATATTTAACTGACGAGTAAAAATAGTCATTTTTCAAATAGTCTAGGATTTCAACAATACTAGTTTCATTGGATCCGTAATGTTAAATTATTGCAAGATTTCAAATTTCGTGTCAATCAGATTTACGGTTTGTCCGGGGCAAGCTAAAACGCGTAGAAAATCGTTTAAGTGAATTTTAAATTTAAATTAGTCAATTTGAAAACCTATCTTCCGAATATGATCGAATTGGCTCCCGATATATATTACATTGCGTTCGGAATAGGGGTAAAACATTATAAACACCAGGCGGCACGCTTGTTTTCGAGTTCGGAAAAATTTCGGATGAATAGTGTCGCGTAATTTTCTATATAAGGCCATAACTTTTCACTTTTGCAAAACATTTAGGGTTTTAAACCCTAGCAGCTAGTTTCCTTTCAATGGCGAAAATATTTATTTCTTCTCCTCTTAATCTCTTCCAATCCGTGAATAATTAGACGAAACGTTCAACTACAAACTTGAAGAGGATCACAAGAGCTTCAAATCCATACAGGTAAGTCGACGAATCGTCGACCATAGATGGAGAAATTTGGATGCATCCTCCTACCGGTCACGCAAATTTTCCCTAGCAAATACACAGCCGAGTTCAACTATATTCGACCCGAGAGTTGAGCATGAGACAAGCGTTTGAACGATGTAATCTGATCGTCGTGGAAGTGGAAGATGTGGTCACGACTAGTTAGGGTTTTGGGCAGCTTTGGGTTATCTTCGTTCGAAACCTGATGGAGGGGAGAAGAAGGATTGTGCGGCCCTGATCAGCAATTTGAAAACGTGCGGCCCTGATGGAATCTAGGTTATAAAATAAAATAAAAGTTGTGAAATTAAATTATATAAAATTCGTATTAACTTCTAAACGCCATATCTTGTTCATAGAGGTCCCTTTCGGACGAAACGAATTGCGTTGGGATCGTACAGACGAACACTACGCAATGGAGCTGGATTGGAATTGATTGGAGCTAGTGAGAATTTTGGATAAAATTAAACGCGTGTTGAATTTTAGAGAGCACATTTTATAAAATACCATTTTATACAATGTGCTCTCTCTAAGAGAGCACATTGTATAAAATGGTATTTTACATTGTATAAAATGGTATTTTATGTGCTCTAAGAGCATATTGTATAAAATGGTATTTTATACAGAGAGCACATTGTATAAAATGGTATTTTATACAATGTGCACATTGTATAAAATACCATTTTATACAATATGCAGAGAGCACAGTATAAAATACCATTTTATACAATGTGTTCTCTCTACAAAATACCATTTTATACAATGTGCTCTCTTAGAGAGCACATTGTATAAAATACCATTTTATACAATGTGAGAGCACATTGTATAAAATACCATTTTATACGGAGAGCACATTGTATAAAATACCATTTTATACAAGAGAGCACATTGTATAAAATGGTATTTTATACAATGTGCTCTCTTGCATAAAATGGTATTTTATACAATGTGCTCTCTAGAGAGCACGTTGCATAAAATGGTATTTTATACAATGTGCTCAGAGAGCACATTTTATAAAATGGTATTTTATACAGAGAGCACATTGTATAAAATGGTATTTTATACAATGTGCACTCTAGAGAGCACATTGTATAAAATGGTATTTTATACAATGTGCTCTCACATTGTATAAAATACCATTTAATACAACGTGCTCTCTCGAGAGCACATTGTATAAAATGGTATTTCATACAATGTGCTCTCTAGAGAGCACATTGTATGAAATACCATTTTATACAACGTGCTTTCGAGACAGAGAGCACATTGTATAAAATGGTATTTTATACAATGTGCCACATTGTATGAAATACCATTTTATACAACGTGCTCTCTGAGAGCACATTTTATAAAATGTTATTTGATACAATGTGCTCTCGAGAGAGAGAGCACATTGTATAAAATGGTATTTTATACAATGTTTGAGAGCACATTGTATAAAATGGTATTTTATACAATGTTTGAGAGCACATTGTATAAAATGGTATTTTATACAATGTGCTCTCTGAAAGAGCACATTGTATAAAATGTTATTTTATACAATGTGCTCTCTTTAGAGAGCACATTGTATAAAATACCAGAGAGCACATTGTATAAAATACAATTTTATACAATGTTCTCTCTAGAGAGCACATTGAATAAAATGGTATTTTATACAGAGAGCACATTGTATAAAATGGTATTTCATAAAATGTGCTCTAGAGAGCACATTGTATAAAATGGTATTTCATACAATGTGCTCTAGAGAGAGCACGTTGTATAAAATGATATTTCATACAATGTGCTCTCTGTATAAAATGGTATTTTATACAATGTGCTCTCTAGAGAGCACATTGTATAAAATACCATTTTATACAGAGAGCACATTGTATAAAATACCATTTAATACAACGTGCTCTCTCAGAGAGCACATTGTATGAAATACCATTTTATACAAGAGATAACACATTGTATGAAATACCATTTTATACAATGTGCTCTCGAGCACATTGTATAAAATGGTATTTCATACAATGTGCTCTTTAGAGAGCACATTGTATAAAATGGTATTTCATACAATGTGCTCTCAGAGAGCACATTGTATGAAATAACATTTTATACAATGTGCTCTAAAAGAGAGAGCACATTGTATAAAATACCATTTTATACAATGTGCTCTGCTCTCTCTCAGAGAGCACATTGTATAAAATACCATTTTATACAATGTGCTCTCTGAGAGCACATTGTATAAAATACAATCTGTTTTTCGAAAAACCCTGCTAGTGGAGGAAGACCCCCTAGGGATAAAAGACATAGGGCTGAAGAGAGAGCCAAAAAAGGTCGTGTATAATCCTGCATAATACAATGTGCTCTCTAGTATTTTGTACAATGTGCTCTCTAGAGAGCACATTGTATAAAATGGTATTTTATACAATATGCTCTTTTGTGTATAATCCTAGGGATAAAATACCATTTTATACAATGTGCTCTCTAGTATTTTATACAATGTGCTCTCTTGTGTAGAGTAAGCATAACTAGTTCATTCTATATCTTTCTTGTTCTCTCCCCTTACTAATGATCCTTTCATGTCTATTGCATAACTAGTTCGTTCTACTGCCCTAAATAGTTCATTCTATATCTTTTGAGTCCCTACTAAACTGATCCTTTCTTAAGCATAACAAGTGAATGAACTGCTTAAGCATAACGAGTGAATGAACTTTCTCAGAGAGCACATTGTATGACATACCATTTTATACAATGTGCTCTCTAGAGAGCACATTGTATAAAATGATATTTTATACAATGTGCTCTCTAGAGAGTACGTAGTATAAAATGACTAGCTTATAGAGGTAATATAGAGTACAAATCATCAAATGGCACTCTGTTACCTATTAGAGAACATACTATAAATTGACTAGCTTATAGAGGTAATATAGAGTACAAATGGCCCACCCTAGAGAACATACTATAAAATGACTAGCTTATAGAGGTAATATAGAGTACAAATCATCCTTTCCATACCCCTCTCCCTTGTTCGATCTTACTCATCAAATGACACTCAGTTCATATCTTTATATTTCTCTTTGGTATTCTTCTTTTATCCCTTCTCAGGGCAAGTCTTATGAATGGTGAAATGACCATTTAGGTCAGGTGAAAAATCCATAGTAAACTTCGGCCCAGCCAGTAGATTCTAACAGCTAGGGCCCTTGGTTACAGGCCTGACCCTTCATGTGGTACATTGAAGTGCATTGCTTGCCATTAGAGCTTGAGCTACAGCTTCATATGTCTTCCTTCCGAAGGGGTGTTCTTATTCATAGGTAAGAAAGAACACATGGTATGGCCCACCCTCTCCCATTCCCTACAGGACTAAAATGGAGTGGCGGATACGTTAATTTTGAGGCAGATACGTTATTCCCTAGTGGACTAAAATGGACTGGCAGAAACGTTAATTTTGAGGCGGATACGTTAATTTTGAGGCAGATACATTATTCCAATTGCCCTCTACAACTACAAGTAGGGATGTAGCAGCTCGAGTCTTTGAAGTGAGATGAACCTCTTACTGTTGTGTGCCTAGGGAACACGCATCGATTCAGTGGGGCTAAGCTGATAATAAACCCGTAACTACGTAGTAATACTAGATAAATATCCCTATCTTCCCGAGAGGGAGCGTAGTTATGCTCGAGAGATAGAGAAGAGAATCGCACTCTTCTATTTCTTATAGCTGGTCGAACTAAGAATTTTCTTAGATATATCAATATATACATAAAAATCAAAATACTATGTCAGATTTATTATGAGTTATGTATTTTTCAATCAATTAGAGAGAGTTCTAAATATTCTAGTTTATTCGTTAACACCAACTCGCTATCGTTGATTGTTGAGAGGTAGCGAGGACGAATGAAGGTGCGGAGCGATAGAGAAGAAAGAAGAGAGATTCACTAGCCGTAAGGGTAAGACCTAGAATCATAGGCTTAGTCCCACCTAGGGCTGGATCAGAACCGAGAAAGTAGGCTTCAGGTCGACTCCCTACCTAACTTAGAGGCTAGGTGCATAGGCTACTTAGCTGCACCCAAGAATCAGTCTTACCTCGCTCTGTGATTGGATGGTGGCATTAACAAAGGAAACATATCCCAGATGGTTGAGCAAGCAGTTCATAAGCTACCTAGCTGGTTCATTACCTTGTGCCAGCAGCCGCGGTAAGACAGAGGATGCAAGCGTTATCCGGAATGATTGGGCGTAAAGCGCCTGTAGGTGGCTTTTCAAGTCCGCCGTCAAATCCCAGGGCTCAACCCTGGACAGGCGGTGGAAACTACCAAGCTGGAGTACGGTAGGGGAAGTCCAATTAATATACTAGAGGTGGAGCGGTGAAATGCGTAGAGATCGGGAAGAACACCAACGGCGAAAGCACTCTGCTGGGCCGACACTGACACTGAGAGATGAAAGCTAGGGGAGCAAATGGGATTAGATACCCCAGTAGTCCTAGCCGTAAACGATGGATACTAGGCGCTTCGCGTATCGACCCGTGCAGTGCTGTAGCTAACGCGTTAAGTATCCCGCCTGGGGAGTACGTTCGCAAGAATGAAACTCAAAGGAATTGACGGGGCACAAGCGGTGGAGCATGTGGTTTCATTAAATGCAAAGCGAAGAACCGGCTTCACATGCCGCGAATCCTCTTGAAAGAGAGGGGTGCCTTCGGGAACGCGGACACAGGTGATGCATGGCTGTCGTAAGATCGTGCCATAAGGTGTTTGGTTAAGTCTCGCAACGAGCGCAACCCTCGTGTTTAGTTGCCACCATTGAGTGTGGAACCCTGAACAGACTGCCGGTGATAAGCCGGAGGAAGGTGAGACACATTGTATAAAAAACCGTTTTATACAATGTGCTCTCAGATAGCACATTGTATAAAATACAATTTTATACAAGAGCACATTGTATAAAATGGTATTTTATACAATGTGCTCTCAAGAGAGCACATTGTATGAAATGGTATTTTAAACAATGTGCTCTCCAGAGAGCACATTGTATGAAATGGTACTTTAAACAATGTGCTCTCGAGCACATTGTATAAAATACCATTTCATACAATGTGCTCTCTGGAGAGCACATTGTTTAAAGTACCATTTCATACAATGTGCTCTCTGGAGAGCACATTGTTTAAAGTACCATTTCATACAATGTGCTCTCTGGAGAGCACATTGTATAAAATACCATTTCATACAGTGTGCTCTCTAAGAGAGAACATTGTATAAAATACCATTTTATACAATGTGCTTTCAGAGCACATTGTATGAAATGGTATTTTATACAATGTGCTCTCGAGCACAGTGTATCAAATGGTATTTTATACAATGTGCTATCTAGAAAGCACATTGTATTTTAGAAAGCACATTGTATAAAATACCATTTTATATAATGTGCTCTCTAGAGAGCACGTTGTATAAAATGGTATTTTATACAATGTGCTCTCTCTGAGAGAGTACATTGTATAAAATACAAAGAGAGCACATTGTATAAAATGGTATTTTATACAATGTTCTCTCTGGAGCACATTGTATAAAATGGTATTTTACAGAGAGCACATTGTATAAAATACAATTTTATACAATGTGCTCCCTCACATTGTATAAAATGAGAGCACTTGTATAAAATACCATTTTATACAATGTGCTCTCTTGTGTAGAGTAAGCATAACTAGTTCATTCTATATCTTTCTTGTTCTCTCCGCTTACTAATGATCCTTTCATGTCTATAGCATAACTAGTTCATTCTACTGCCCTAAGTCGTTCATTCTATATCTTTCGAGTCCCTACTAAACTGATCCTTTCTTAAGCATAACAAGTGAATGAACTGCTTAAGCATAACGAGTGAATGAACTTTCTTAGAGAGCACATTGTATAAAATACCATTTTATACAATGTGCTCTCTAGAGAGCACATTGTATAAAATGGTACTTTATACAATGTGCTCTCTAGAGAGTACGCAGTATAAAATGACTAGCTTATAGAGGTAATATAGAGTACATTTCATCAAATGGCACTCTGTTACCTATTAGAGAACATACTATAAATTGAATAGCTTATAGAGGTAATATAGAGTACAAATGGCCCACCCTAGAGAACATACTATATTATGACTTCAGAGAGAACATACTATAAAATGACTAGCTTATAGAGGTAATATAGAGTACAAATCATCCTTTCCATACCCCTCTCCCTTGTTCAATCTTACTCATCAAATGGCACTCAGTTCATATCTTTATATTTCTCTTTGGTATTCTTCTTTTATCCCTTCTCAGGGCAAGTCTTATGAATGGTGAAATGACCATTTAGGTCAGGTGAAAAATCCATAGTAAACTTCGGCCCAGCCAGTAGATTCTAACAGCTAGGGCCCTTGGTTACAGGCCTGACCCTTCATGTGGTACATTGAAGTGCATTGCTTGCCATTAGAGCTTGAGCTACATCTTCATATGTCTTCCTTCCGAAGGGGTGTTCTTATTCATAGGTAAGAAAGAACACATGGTATGGCCCACCCTCTCCCATTCCCTACAGGACTAAAATGGAGTGGCAGATACGTTAATTTTGAGGCAGATACGTTATTCCCTAGTGGACTAAAATGGACTGGAAGAAACGTTAATTTTGAGGCAGATACGTTAATTTTGAGGCAGATACATTATTCCAATTGCCCTCTACAACTACAAGTAGGGATGTAGCAGCTCGAGTCTTTGAAGTGAGATGAACCTCTTACTGATGTGTGCCTAGGGAACACGCATTGATTTAGTGGGGCTAAGCTGATAATAAACCCGTAACTACGTAGTAATACTAGATAAATATCCCTATCTTCCCGAGAGGGAGCGTAGTTATGCTCGAGAGATAGAGAAGAGAATCGCACTCTTCTCTTTCTTATAGCTGGTCGAACTAAGAATTTTCTTAGATATATCAATATATATATAAAAATCAAAATACTATGTCAGATTTATTATGAGTTATGTATTTTTCAATCAATTAGAGAGAGTTCTAAATATTCTAGTTTATTCGTTAACACCAACTCGCTATCGTTGATTGTTGAGAGGTAGCGAGGACGAATGAAGGTGCGGAGCGATAGAGAAGAAAGAAGAGAGATTCACTAGCCGTAAGGGTAAGACCTAGAATCATAGGCTTAGTCCCACCTAGGGTTGGATCAGAACCGAGAAAGTAGGCTTCAGGTCGACTCCCTACCTAACTTAGAGGCTAGGTGCATAGGCTACTTAGCTGCACCCAAGAATCGGTCTTACCTCGCTCTGTGATTGGATGGTGGCATTAACAAAGGAAACCTATCCCAGATGGTTGGGCAAGCAGTTCATAAGCTACCTAGCTGGTTCACTACCTTGTGTCAGTAGCCGCGGTAAGATAGAGGATGCAAGCATTATCCGGAATGATTGGGCGTAAAGCGTCTGTAGGTGGCTTTTCAAGTCCGCCGTCAAATCCCAGGGCTCAACCATGGACAGGCGGTGGAAACTACCAAGCTGGAGTACGGTAGGGACAGTCCAATTAATATACTAGAGGTGGAGCGGTGAAATGCGTAGAGATCGGGAAGAACACCAACGGCGAAAGCACTCTGCTGGACCGACACTGACACTGAGAGACGAAAGCTAGGGGAGCAAATGGGATTAGACACCCCAGTAGTCCTAGCCGTAAACGATGGATACAAGGCGCTTCGCGTATCGACCCGTGCAGTGCTGTTGCTAACGCGTTAAGTATCCCGCCTGGGGAGTACGTTCGCTAGAATGAAACTCAAAGGAATTGACGGGGCACAAGCGGTGGAGCATGTGGTTTCATTCGATGCAAAGCGAAGAACCGGCTTGACATGCCGCGAATCCTCTTGAAAGAGAGTTGTGCCTTCGGGAACGCGGACACAGGTGGTGCATGGCTGTCGTCAGATCGTGGCGTAAGGTGTTGGGTTAAGTCTCGCAACGAGCGCAACCCTTGTGTTTAGTTGCCACCATTGAGTGTGGAACCCTGAACAGACTGCCGGTGATAAGCCGGAGAAAGGTGAGAGCACATTGTATAAAAAACTATTTTATACAATGTGCTCTCAGAGAGCACATTGTATAAAATACCATTTTATACAAGAGCACATTGTATAAAATACCATTTCATACAATGTGCTCTCTGAGCGCATTGTATAAAATACCATTTCATACAATGTGCTCTCAGAGAGCACATGGTATAAAATACCATTTCATACAATGTGCTCTCAAGAGAACATTGTATAAAATACCATTTCATACAATGTGCTCTGAGAGCACATTGTATAAAATGGTTTTTTATACAATGTGCTAGAGAGCACATTGTATAAAATACCATTTTATACAAAATACCATTTTATACAATGTGCTCTCTGAGAGCACATTGTATAAAATGGTATTTTATACAATGTGCACTCTAGAGAGAGCACATTGTATAATTTGTATAAAACGGTTATTTTTACAATGTGCTCTCTGAGAGCACATTGTTTAAAATGGTATTTTATACAATGTGCTAACTAGGAGAGCACATTGTATAAAATGGTATTTTATACAATGTGCTCTCTCACATTGTATAAACTGGTATTTTATACAATGTGCTCTCTCTAGAGAGCACATTGCATAAAATACCAGTTTATACAATGTGCTCTCTAGAGAGAACATTGTATAAAATACCACTTTATACAATGTGCTCTTTAGTACGAGTCTAATCTCGATTGGGTTGTTGTTCAGTCAACCTTTAAATACCAATAGGGAGTAGGTTGGGAGATAACACCTTGCATAGATAACAAGCCTTACTATTCTATTGGGCTGCGCTCATTGACTTTTCAAACTTAGCGAACCCTCTCCACAGAATGGAAAAAAATGATGGCCGGGAATTATTATCAATTATCAGAGAGCACATTGTATAAAATGGTATTTTATACAATGTGCTCTCTGAGACGTCGATTCGCTACGCATCTGGGCATATAAATCCTGAACACCAATAAGCCTAAAGAAATGAAGTGCCAAATCTGCGATCAAACGTGGCTGAATCGTGAAACCGATGCTGCTAGGAAGATGAGATTCGCGGAGAGCACATTGTATAAAATGGTATTTTATACAATGTGCTCTTAGAGAGCAAATTGTATTTTATACAATGTGCTCTCTCTAGAGAGCACATTGTATAAAATACCATTTTATAAAATGGTATTTTATACAATGTGCTCTACGAAACGAAACACTGCAACTATTATTGGAAGCAAGGTGAGAACTTCTCACTCAATCGAATTTGTTTCGATTTAAATTTTAAATAGTTAGATTTAAAATTTCTTGATTATGTTGATTGTATGCTTGGATGATAAATTGCTATCAGTTGTATTGAAATAGACCATATACGCCGCATATTAAGCAGAGTTTATTATATTAAACACATATACCGCGATATACCACCGTGAAGTGGAATTGGTATTATATATGTACTTGGAGTTGATTTTCCGCATTATATAGCGGATGAGACCCTATTGCGCCGCATAATAGCGAATGATATTTTTTATAAACCCATGTACCGCGATATCCCGTCTTGAAACGGGATTGGTATTGTGCTAACATCCGTGGATGCAGGGAAACAGGTTGGAGGATCCAACTGGATTCCTAAAATAATTGAATTTGTTTCAATGTTGTGTGTTGATTATTTATAATCTCTGTGTGATTTTCTTTGTGATTGAAATCATTGAAGGCAAAAATTTAGCCGAATATAATTTTGGTATCGTTAGATACGGGAAATAAATAAAAATTTGATTTTTGAAAATTTAGGTTGAAAGTTTATATTAAAATTTATTTTTGAGAATTGGATAATTTTAAAAGAAGAAATTCTAAAATAATAAAGTTTTATTTTTAATCTTATTGAATAAAATTTCAAAATATGGAAAAAGCTTTAACAAATGGATTTCGGGTAATATTATTCAAAGGTTGAAGAATTTATTAAAAATACGGATTTTAAAGAGTTTGAAAAATAAAAGAATTTGTTTTCTTTAAAAGGAATTTATTTTTTTAAAAGGAAATAAAATTTGAAACCTATTTGGGAATTTATTTTTGGTGATTGAATTTAAATCTTTTGAAAATCCATTTGGAAATTTATTTGGTGTTTTGAAAAGAATTTGGAATCAATTCAAAAATTGATTTGGGATTTAGTAGAGACTGATTTCAATTTGAGATTTGAATGAAATTCACTTGGTGTTTAATTTCTTGGAAAAATCAATACGGAATTAGATTTGGTTGTTTTTGAAATCGACTGAAAAATTAAATTGTTGTTGAAAGTGAATATTTGAAATCAATTTGAAAATCGTATATTAGTGGATATTTGGAAATTTAGATTCACCATGGAATTTATAAAGGAAACGGAAATTGTTTAAAAGTAAACATTGATTTATTTTTGAAGTGTGGAAATAAATTTACGGATTTGGAACGTAAATTTAAAGTAAATCGGTAAGGATTTATTTAACTGGTTTAAATGAACCATTTTGAAATGAAAGTGTATCTCCCTGGAAAGCCGAATAAAATTTCTCAATAGCTTTGAAATATATATATATATATATATATATATATATATATATATATATATATATATAATTCTAGAATTGGTTTTGAAAAGGATACTTCGGAGAAATTAACTTCTTAAGTTGTTTTAAATCTTTTAAGTAAAGATTTATTAAGTTGACATAGAAATGATTATTTCTAAGATTTAATCAATAATTGTTGTAGAAAATAGTTATTTAAATAGTTATACTCTATCTATTAATTTTTATTTTGAAAATTAGTTTTGACTTAAGTTATATGTAATATTGGTATAATATTTTTATAACTAATATTTTAAAATAAAGTGTTTAAAAATAGTTTTACTGTAAAATATTTCCAAGTATATATTTGGACAAGTTATTTAAATTATTTTAAAGTATTCAAACTCAGCAGATTTTTCAGTGGAAATAAATGATTTCGGGAATTTTATTCTGCGAGTGAAAAATGATTTGAAATTCGTTTCCAAAGGATTGAAAAGTAATTTGAAATTGGTTTTCAAATGGTTGAATTGTGAAAATATATCTTTCGAAGACATTTTGAAAATAAATAATTGTGAAAATTATTTAAATCTAGAAATTGTTGTTAATGTTGATTGATAGTTAAATAACCGACTATCAATATTTGCCTTTAAAGGGCGTTTGAATTTCGATGCGACCAGTGGTCGGATTCCAAGTGGATATCCGAAACCACATTGAACCTTTGTGATTGTGATAGATCCATTATTTAAAGATCAAAGTGGAAATTGCTGTAATTTGTTTGAAATTCGAATGAACACTTATTTTTTAAAATAAGCGCTTGTTATTCGGATTAGCCGGGAGAAGACCTTTGTGTCATATAACCCATTCCAAATAATGATACGACGAAATGAGATTGCATTTGAAGACCGGTGGTGAAGACCGGGTATTTGAAAGAATGATAGGATTACTTATCGATTGTCTCTGCACTAAATTGCTCTGGTATAGAGATTCCCTAAGTGATGGGAAGTCCGATCGGGATTGTGAATACCCGAATTTGCAAGGACTTCTTCGGAAGTGCCTTCGGTTCTGTTCGAACCCGGAACAGACTTGTATGGATTGAATGTCTGACATTACATTTTGAGATATAAAGCAGATTGCTTTCAAATGCATTTCTGTTGGTGGCGGAGAATTTATTCTCTTAGTTTAACACCCTTCTCTGAGAGGTACGAGCTCAGAGGTTATGTAGTTGAAGGTTATTAGTAATATATTCCCAACTTGGTAATGTGGCATGCTGAGTGTTGCTGATCATTTGTTGATCAAAGCGTGGCTTTGTGAAAAGCGTAGCTTTGTGGACGAGACTTCGTCGAACCTCACAACCCAGTTATGGTCGAAACTGGAATCGTAGCAGCAAGGTTATTTGAGGGTAGCGCCCTCTGAGGGTATGTCATTTCCTTATCATGGTATGGAGCCCAAATACTTACTTTGTGGTTGCTGCAAACTTATTGCTTTGTGGTTGTTGGTTGAGAGGATCCTCAGATAAATGTCGCAAACGATCGGGGGATGGCATGCTCGTGTCAGTAGTTACCTATTACAGAGGTAACCCGTCCTTGTCTAGCAGAGATCCGGTTAGGATCCGGGGACGTCCCTCCAGAGGCGTTCCATTTAACTTGGGTAGTTCCTTTATCCGACTATTTGTTGGAAATCCAATCTTCCAATACGTACCTTGTACGGTTTTAGTTGTAGAACCTGCCATTTACTTATGGTGGTCACCACTATTTAGATGGTAGCTATAGTAGGCATAGTGCGAAATGCCTATGCTGGCTAAGATTAATATCATAAATTCGAAATGTTTTCTACACTATGCACTAATAATAATAAAAATCAAATGTTTCTGCGTAGTAAGCATCTTTGACTATCATAAGGAGAAATCTCCTCCAATTCTGCGTTTGCATTATGTGTATGGAGGGAGGCCTTATGGTAGTTTCATTTTCCAAAAGCATTGCGGATTCTTTTTATTTCTTTGTGCAAATAACTGTTTTAAGATCTCACACCCGTCCCATGACTGACCTGGAGTTTACTGTTCCCTTTCTAAACTTTGCGTGCCCATCATTTTCCACACAGGCAGCCTAGAGTCAGGTTATCAGGATATTCTGGAATTCAGGAGATGCTGTGGAGCAAGAGGCGAGCTGGATGGCAAGACGTATCACTTGTATATGATATTATCTTTTCTTCCGTGTATCCACTTGTAAGGACAGGTTTATATAACTGTCTATTATTGTGTTGTATATTGACTCGGATGATGTAATGTATAAAATGTACAGTTCTTTTGATTTAAAGGTTATTCATTTATCTATTATATGTTGTCCTGCTGTGATTGTGAGATTCTGATATTGTTTCAGTTGCTTCTTCTTTCTTTCTTCTTCTACCTCTTCTTCTTTAACCCTAACAATTCGGTTTTCCGGCCTTCGATTTCCCGGCAGTTGATACAATGGATGTATTAATGTCGATTTTCGGAAGTTGAAAATTTCTAATCGTTACATTTGGTATCAGAGCATTTGGTTAAGCGACAACCTTGGCTATGTTGGAAATTACTCATTAGAGATAGAGTCAGTAGTACTCTAGAATGAGTGTGAGTGTAATCATAGACACGAGCGCGTATTTGTCAGTGAATATAAAAATGTTTTATATTGTGTTTGCTTATCCGTTGAGCTGTTTGCGAATTCTGGTCGGTATGTGGGATGCCATATTATCGATAGGGATTTATAAACACTTAAGCGAGGCAAGTCGACATAGTATCAATTTAAATTGGGTAAATGAAATTATTTTACCTCGATTATATTTTACATATAAAGGAATTAATTTTTCAGAAATTATTAAAGTGTATATAAATTGATTGTTTGGTTGTTGAAAATGTAAGAATATATATATATATAAGCAAATGAATTATTAAGTATGGAATTATAATTAATGTGATTTACAATTGTGAAATAATCTTATATATATAAGAAGTGAAACTACATGAATATATTTATAAATATGAGTTGTAAATAAAAATGAATTTGGACTATGAATTTGATAGTTTTGGATCTCGTCTATTTTGAAAGTTGTTTTTCAAAGTTAAAGATGTTATTAAGTAGGATAAATCAATTTGGAATAATCTTATGTAAGTGAAGTGGAATAGTGAAATTCTATAAGAAAAAGACTTATAAATGTGAGTTATAAGTAAAAGGAAATTTTTTTGAAACAATTTAAAGCACTGGATTCGCTACTGTTGCTGGAAAATAATAAGGGCGATGACTGCAGCATCATCAGTATCATTTTCGAGTTTTTGTGTGATGGATTTACTACCATAGTAAATTGGAAATTGAAGTTTTGTTGTGATAAACAAATTTGAAAATTTTAAAATCCAAGTTGTAATTGTTGAATATAAGTAATCAAGTTTTGGACTTGTAATATGAAATAATAAAGATTTTACTTTGGTAAAGTTGAAATAAATTTGAGTTAGCATAATAAAACATATGATTTGAAATTTAACTAAACGAAGGTTAAAAAAATTGATTTGGATTAGGTAAGCTATCGAAATGGAAATTAAACTGAAGTGATTATATAAAATAACTTTGAAGTTTAAATAAGTTGTATAACTTGTAAAGTGAGAAAATGTAAGTGAAACCAAATGATAAAATGGTTAAACAATTTTGTTAAGCAAAACGAGATATGAATTTGAATAAGTGATGAAATTTGACATGGTAAAAGTGAAGTGATGAATATGAACTTGAATTATGTAATGAAATTCAACTTTTGTGGTTAAATGAATTAGCAATTGAATTGAACTAATGAATTGAATATTAATCAATCGAATGTAAAAGAATTTATATAGAATAATGAATGTAAGTGTTAATTCATTAGAAGCTAATAAAGTTGAAAAAAAATTGAATAATTGAAAGAAAAGTCAATTAGATATTAAACCAATTGGAAATTAAAAGTGTTAAACCAAATTGAATGTAAATTTAATAATTTGGTTATGTTGGTTATGATTTGGTTGTTATATGATTGTTAGTTGATTGTATATAATTCAATAAGTGTTAATGAAATTGAATTGATAAATGGAAAGCTATGTAATTGAATTTGAATTGAAAGTGAACTAATGTGAATTGGTTGTAAGCAATTAAAATTTGTATCGAAACCTTATAAAATTAGTGAAATGTAAATGAATTTCCTATATATGTCACTTACATGTTTAAATTGAGTAAGTGTAGGTACTGGGGCTGTAGTTGGCTGGATTTGGTCACGCTAAAATGCTAATAAATAACTTCTTTGCTTAAAAATGCTAAAAAAGTACGCCTACGCGATAAAAATAGGAAATATGAACTGTTTTTCAATTTTCCGACTGTGTGGGTCGATGTATATATATTTATATCTATTGTGATATTGCTAAAGCTACTCCGTACAAGGGAGACTCTGCCAAAATTTTCCGTATATTTTGGGAGTTAGAAAAATTTTGAAAATTTTTGGAAAATTTTTGTTAACGAAAAATCAATTTCTAAATTCAAAATGAAAATGTAGGAATTGAACTAGAAAAGTGTAAATATCGGATTTTGGACAAGTTAAGAAATTAAAATGAATTTGAAATCGAGTTGGAACGGTTTATTTTTGAAAAAAAAAAGTTAATGGATTTCAAGACTTTTTCTTACTTGGCAATTTCGAGGACGAAATTCTTTTAAGGGGAGGTGTTTTTAACGACCCAGAATTTCTGTCATTTGAAATTCGTGTATTTAATTGATTTTAAATATTAGCAAGTAAAATTTGAAAGTCGAATAAATTTTATATTTCGAATATCTAGATTTAATTGGATAATTAAATTGATAATTTAATATTTGAAATTACAGAAATAATTGGAAAATGGGTTTAATGTGATTAAAATTGATTTGTAAAGTTGTATTAAATCATATTGGAATTAGAATGATGTTATAGAACTTTTAAAATTGAATTAAAAGTTAATTTGTGGAAATTGAATATTTAATATTTAATTGACGAGTAAAAATAGTCATTTTCAAACAGCCTCGGATTTCGACGAAACTAGTTTCGCTGGATCCGTAATGTTAAATTATTGTAAGATTTCAAATTTCGTGTGAATCGGATTTACGGTTTGTCCGGGGCAAGCTAAAACGCGTAGAAAATCGTTTAAGTGAATTTTAAATTTAAATTAGTCGATTTGAAAACCTATCTTCCAAATATGATTGAATTGGCTCCCGATATATATTCTATTGCGTTCGGAATAGGGGTAAAACAATATAAACGCTAGGCCGCAAGCTTCGTTCGAGTTCGGAAAAATTCCAGATGAATAGTGTCGCGTAATTTTCTATATAAGGCCATAACATTTCACTTTTGCAAAACATTTAGGGTTTAAATCCTAGCCGCCAATTTTCCTTCAATGGCCGAAAATATTCATTTCTTCTCCTCCTTATCTCTTCCAATCCGTGAATAATTAGACGAAACGTTCGACTACAAATTTGAAGAGGATCACGAGAGCTTCAAATCCATACGGGTAAGTCGACGAATCGTCGACCATAGGTGGAGAAATTTGGCCGTGTCCTCCTACCGGTCACGCACGTTTTACCAAGCAAATACACAACCGAGTTCAACTATATTCGAGCCGAGAGTTGAGCATGAGACAAGCGTTTGAACGATGTAACCTGATCGTCGTGGAAGTGGAAGATGTGGTCGCGGCTAGCTAGGGTTTTGGGCAGCTTTGGGTTATCTTCGTTCGAAACCTGATGGGGTGAGAAGAAGGATTGTGCGACCCTAATCTGCAATTCGAAAATGTGCGGCCCTGATCAGCAATTCGAAAATGTGCGGCCCTGATGGTATCTAGGTTATAAAACAAAATTAAAGTTGTGAAATTAATTTATATAAAATTCGTATTACGGACGAACACTACGCAATGGAGCTAGATTGGGATTGATTGGAGCTAGCGAGAATTTTGGGTAAAATTAAACGCGTGTTTAATTTTATTCGAAACGAAACACTGCAACTGTTATTGGAAGCAAGGTGAGAACTTCTCACTCAATCGAATTTGTTTCGATTTAAATTTTAAATAGTTAAATTTAAAATTTCTTCATTGTGTTGATTGTATGCTTGGATGATAAATTGCAACCTGTTGTATTGAAATAGATCCTATACGCCACATATTAAGCGGAGTTTATTATATTAAACACATATACCGCGATATTCCACCGTGAAGTGGAATTGTTATTATATATATACTTGGTGTTGATTTCCCGCATTATATAGCGGATGAGTCCCTATTGCGCCGCATAATAGCGGATGATATTTTTTATAAACCCATGTAGCGTGATATCCCATCTTGAAACGGGATTGGTATTGTGCTAACATCTGTGGATGCAGGGAAACAGGTTAGAGGGATCCAACTGGATTCCTAAAATAATTGAATTTGTTTCAATGTTGTGTGTTGATTATTTATAATCTCTATGTGATTTTCTTTGTGATTGAAATCGTTGAAGGCTAAAATTTAGCCGAATATAATTTTGATATCGTTAGATACCGAAAATAAATAAAAATTTGATTTTTGAAAATTTAGGTTGAAAGTTTATATTAAAATTTATTTTTGAGAATTGGATAGATTTAAAAGAAGGAATTCTAAAATAATAATGTTTTATTTTTAATCTTATTGAATAAAATTTCAAAATATGGGAAAAGCTTTAACAAATGGATTTCGGGTAATATTATTCAAAGGTTAAAGAAAAGAGTTTGAAAAATAAAAGAATTTGTTTTCTTTAAAAGGAATTTATTTTTTTAAACGGTATAAAATTTGAAACCCATTTGGGAATTGATTTTTGGTGATTGAATTTAAATCTTTTGAAAATCCATTTGGAAATTTATTTGGTGTTTTGAAAAGAATTTGGAATCAATTTGAAAATTGATTTGGGGTTTAGTAGAGATTGATTTCAATTTGAGATTTGAATGAAATTCATTTGGTGTTTAATTTCTTGGAAAAATCAATATGGAATTTGATTTGGTTGTTTTTGAAATCAATTGAAAATTTGAATTGTTGTTGAAAGTGAATATTTGAAATCGATTTGAAAATCGTATATTAGTGGATATTTGGAAATTTAGATTCACCATGGAATTTATAAAGGAAAGGGAAATTGTTTAAAAGTAAACATTGATTTATTTTTGAAGTGTGGAAATAAATTTACGGATTTGGAACGTAAATTTAAAGTAAATCGGTAAGGATTTATTTAATTGGTTTAAATGAACCATTTTGAAATGAAAGTGTATTCTCCCTGGAAAGCCGAATAAAATTTCTGAATAGCTTTGAAATATATATATATATACACATATATATATATATATAATATTCTAGAATTGGTTATGAAAAGGATACTTTGGAGAAATTAACTTCTTAAGTTGTTTTAAATCCTTTAAGTAAAGATTTATTAAGTTGAGATAGAAATGATTATTTCTAAGATTTAATCAATAATTGTTTTAGAAAATAGTTATTTAAATAGTTATAATCTATCTACTAATTTTTATTTTGAAAATTAGTTTGGACTTAAGTTGTATGTAATATTGGTATAATATTTTTATAACTAATATTTTAAAATAAAGTGTTTAAAAATAGTTTTGCTTTAAAATATTTCCAAGTATATATTTAGACAAGTGATTTAAATTATTTTAAAGTATTTAAACTCGGCAGATTTTTCAGTGGAAATAAATGATTTCGGGAATTTTATTCCGCGAGTGAAAAATGATTTGAAATTCGTTTTCAAGGGATTGAAAGGTAATTTGAAATTGGTTTTCAAATGGTTGATGTGTGAAAATATATCTTGCAAAGATATTTTGAAAATAAATAATTGTGAAAATTATTTAAATCTGGAAATTGTTGAGAATGTTGATTGATAGTTAAATAACCGATTATCAATATTTGCCTTTAAAGGGCGTTTGAATTTCGACGCGACCAGGGGTCGGATTCCAAGTGGACATCCGAAAACCACATCGAAACTCTGTGATTGTGATAAGTCTTTTATTTAAAAGATCAAAGTGGAAATTGTTGTAATTTGTTGGAAATCTGAATGAACACTTATTTTTAAAAATAAGCGCTCGTTATTCGGATTAGCAGGGAGAAGACCTTTGTGTCATATAACCCATTCGGAATAATGATATGACGAAATGGGATTGCATTTGAAGACTGGTGGTGAAGACCGGGTATTTGAAAGAATGATAGGATGACCTATCGATTATCTCTGCACTAAGTTGCTCTGGTATAGAGATTCCCTAAGTGATGGGAAGTCCGATCGGGATTGTGAATACCCGGATTTGCAAGGACTTCTTCGGAAGTGCCTTCGGTTCTGTTCGAACCCAGAACAGACTTGTATGGATTGTATTTCTGACATTACATTTTGAGATATAAAGCAGATTGCTTTCAAATACATTTCTATTAGTGGCGGAGAATTTATTCTCTTAGCTTAACACCCTTCTCTGAGACGTACGAGCTCAGAGGTTATGTAGTTGAAGGTTATTAGTAATATATTCCCAATTTGGTAATGTGGCATGCTGAGTGCTGCTGATCATTTGTTGATCAAAGCGTAGCTTTGTGAAAAGCGTATCTTTGTGGATGAGACTTCGTCGAACCTCACAACCCAGTTATGGTCAAAACTGGAATCGCAGCAGCAAGGTTATTTGAGGGTAGCGCCCTCTGAGGGTATGTCATTTCCTTATCATGGTATGGAGCCCAAAACTTACTTTTTGGTTGCTGCAAACTTATTGCTTTGTGGTTGTTGGTCGAGAGGATCCTCGGATAAAGGTCGCAAACGACCGGGGGATGGCATGCTCGTGTCAGTAGTTACCTATTACAGAGGTAACCCGACCTTGTCTAGCAGAGATCCGGTTAGGATCCGGGGACGTCCCTCCAGAGGCATTCCATTTTACTTGGGAAGTTCCTTTGCCCGACCATTTTTTGGAAATCCAATCTTCCAATACGTACCTTGTACGGTTTTAGTTGTAGAACCTGCCATTTACTTATGGTGGTCACCACTGTTTAGATGGTAGATATAGTAGGCATAGTGCGAAATGCCTATGCCGGCTAAGATTAATATTATACTTTCGAAATGTTTCCTACACTATGCACTAATAATAATAAAAATCAAATGATTCTGGGTAGTAAGCATCTTTGACTATCATAAGGGGAAATCTCCATTAATATTGTGTTTGCATTGTGTGTGTGGCGGGAGGCCTTATGGTAGTTTCATTTTCCAAAAGAATTGCGGATTCTATTATTTCTTTGTTCAAATAACCGTTTTAAGATCTCACACCAGTCCCATGACTGACCTGGAGTTTATTGTTCCCTTTCTAAACTCTGGGTGCCCATAATTTTCCACATGGACAGCCTAGAGTCAGGTTATCAGGATATTCTAGAATTCAGGAGATGTTGTGGAGCAGGAGGCGAGCTGGATGGTGAGACGTATCACTTGTATATGATATTATCTTTTCCGTTGTGTATCCACTTATAAGGACAGGTTTATAGAACTGTCTATTGTTATGTATTGACTCTGATGATGTAATGTATAAAATGTACAGTTCTTTTGATTTAAAGATTATTCATTTATCTATTATATGTTGTTCCTCTACGATTGTGAGATTCTGATATTGTTTCGGTTGCTTCTTCTTTCTTTCTTCTTCTACCTCTTCTTCTTTAACCCTAAAAATTTAGTTTTCCGGCCTTCGATTGCCCGGTAGTTGATACCGTGGACGTATCAATATCGATTTTCAGAAGTCAAAAATTTCTAATCGTTACAATACTCCAACAACTTGGTGATGATGGAATCAAACTTCGATTAATTCCATTTTCTCTTACTAATAATGCTGAAAAATGATTGTATAGCTTACCCTCAAACTCAATTAAAATGTGGAAAGAATTTGTTAAAGTTTTCTAAAAATAGTTCTACCACTTCGAAAAAACAACTAAATTTCGAAACAAAATTGTAAATTTTCATCAGTTCGGAGGTGAACCATTTGGAAAATATTTTGAAAGGTTTGAAGAACTTTTGATAAAATGACCACACCATAATTTCTAAACATGGACCCTTTGTCGAATCTTATATGATGGACTCGAAAACAGCTCACGAACCATGCTTGAATCAATGTGTCGAGGCAACTTTTTCGCCCAACATCACGACGATGCTTGGAAATTTATTGAAAATTTGGCTAAAACATCCCAATGGGAACGTTCTAACAAAAAATCAATTTACTCATGATCGAGCGCACACTCGATAGGATCATCTTTGGCTTTGGAAGCAAAAATCGACGCAATGATTAATAAATTCGATAACATTTTCTCATCCAACCGAATGAACCGAGCTTCCTAACCCATGTGTTATAAATGTAACGATCTGAATCACATTATCGACCAGTGACCTAACTCGATTGAACAACTTAATGCTTTCAATAAAGTTAATAATGACTCATTTTCTTCAACATACAATCTTGGTTGGAGAAATCATCCGAATTATGACTTTGTGGGTCCATCTCAAAATCAACCGCAACAATCTTTTTCTCCCCAAGATGGTAAACGATTAAGTTCACTTGAAAAAAGTCTTGAATTGTCGCCTAAAGCAACCACTCAAAATCTCCAATCAAATAGTAATTTGCAAAATTTGTTAACATCATACATGTAGAATACGAGTTAACTGATTGCCAAACTTGAGATGCAAATGCGTCAGTTAGCCACGTCTGTGAATGAACACGAACAAGGCACATTCCCAAGTCAGCCAGTTTTGAATCCCGGAAATCAAAACACGAATTCGAATCAAGCTCATGCTGTTTAGGATAGCAATGTAACCCAGATGAATGCTATCACAACATTGCGTTCCAGTAAATAAATCTATAATCAAGTCATTAATCCAAATGAATTACCGAAAACCTCTCTCGACACTTCTAAAACAGCAAGCAATTCTGAACAAAACTGGAGCCAAATGTCAAATTAAATGCCAACCCAAATTCTTCTTCTACTCAAGTAGACCCACCTACTGAGTATCATGTCCCATTTCCACATCGTCTTTGACCCAGGAAACACTCGTATCAAATGGAAAAGATATTGGAAATTTTTAAACAAGTGAAAGTTAACATCTTGCTTCTTGACATTGTTCAACAAGTCCCAACTTATACTAAGTTTCTCCAGGACTTGTGTACCCAAAAACGACAAACTCATGTATCCAAGAAATTTTTCTTAGCCATCGGACTTAGCAAAGTCTTTCCCCAATCAATGCCGTTAAATTCAAAGATCCTGGATTTCTGACGATCTCGTGCACGATAGGAGACAAAACGATTAACAAATGCATACTCGATTTGGATGCAAGTGTCAATTTGATTCCTTATTCAGTTTACCAACAACTTGGCTTAGGTGAAGTTAAACCAACAAAAGTAACTCTTCAATTTGTCGATTGTTCATTTAAGAAACCCATTGGAGAAATCGAGGACGTACTCATCGAAATTGATCAATTCATATTCCCCGTCGTTTCATGAAATTGATCAAAATTGATCAAAATTGACCTTAACGATGAACGCAGGCTGAGTATGAAAGATTGTTTCATGAAATCCCCAACGAGATTGAATACGCACTCCCATTTGAATCGGGACCAGTTGAGTACGAATCTCGTCCTAATTCTTTGATTGAGCAAACCCGAAGGTTGGACCTCACACCCCTTCCCAATCACCTTAAGTACACATACTTAGGTGACAGCGAAACGTTTCCCGTCATAATTTCTACAACTCTCTCTCTCTCTCTTGATCAAGAAATTTTCGTACTTTCAATGCTTTCAAAAAATAAGGAAGCAATTGGATTGTCGATCATTGATATAAAGGAAATTAATCTCGCTCTTGCTCAACATCGCATCCATTTGATTAACGATGCCAAGCCTGTTCGTGATGTGCAACGAAGACTTAAACTAAAAATGAAGGATGTGATTCATGACAAAATTCTTAAACTTCACGATTATTGTATTATATACCCAATCTCTGATAGTTCGTGGGTTAGCCTAATTCATGTTGTACCAAAAAAGTCAAGACCAACCATTGTCAAGAACGATTCTAGCGAACTTACTTCAACTCATACTCAAATGAGCTGGCGTGTTTGCATTGATTATCAAAAACTAAATGCTGCAACACGTAAGGATCACTTTCCTCTTCCTTTCATTGACCAAATGCTTGAACGTTTAGCCGAACATGAATTCTATTGCTTTCTTGATTGTTATTACGGCTATAACCAAATTCAAATCGCTCTCGAAGATCAAGAGTAAACAACTTTCACTTTTCCCATTGGCACTTTTGCGTACCGACGTATGCCTTTTGGCCTTTACAATGCACCTGCTACTTTTCAAAGATGCATGGTCAACATCTTTTCTAATATGATTAAATGCTTTCTTGAAGTGTTTATGGACGATTTTTCTATCTTTGAAAACTCTTGTTCTGAGTGCTTACCCCGTCTTGAATTGGTTCTTAAACGATGTAAGGACAAACACTTAACGCTAAATTTGGGAAAATGACACTTTATGGTCACTTAAGGCATAGTTGTGACGACCCTCCCTTCTGCTACCAGAAAGACGTATCATCATTAAGAAAGAAAGGATAGAAATAGAAAAGAAAAGAAAAGAAAGAACAACAATATCAGAGTCTCACAGTGGAACGGAACAAAATGTAATATATCACATAACTATTACATAGTTTTACATATATCAGAGTTATAGAATATTAATACACATGTCATTTATACATACATCTATCACTATATACATCATAGGTACAGTACATATCAACTACTGACACCGTGGAACTAGATAGATATCTACATACGTCTGGAAACTCCAGCTCCAATGCTCCTCCATAAATCAAAGTCCAAAACCTATCACTTGGCTACTCATAAAAAATTTGAGTACCCAAGAGTTTATGAAAAACAAAATATAAACTCCGGGTCAGACATGGGTCTGGTATGAGTAAACGGGTTAAATTGTATAACTTTGAAAACATTTGAAAATAAAGGTATCACGTAAGACTCCCCACAAATAAATACGGGTAGTTTTTACCTTACGCTAACCAAAACATTTCATAGGAAATCCAGTGATATTATAATAGTGTCTAGGGTTTTCAAGTAAACAGAAAATAGCCGAAATTGTTACATATATTAAATTCAAGCTACTAGCCACAAAAGTGGGTAATACAAATGAAAACCGTAGGGTCTCGTAGGGAAAATGGATTTCCATCAATGGCAGGGCTACTGGGGTACCGCCCGTCACAGTACGGGGCATAGATCACTGTACCGAGGATCACACCTGACCCCCTATAACACAAGGCCGGAACCATTCCTTACTGAACAGTCCCGAACAAGATAAACCCCACGGTTGTAGCTAGCAACCGCCCACATAGCCGAAATAAAGAGGGACATCTAGACAGGAGAAATATCTTGTCCTGCTTGGGCATGACCCACCTAACCTTGCTGCATCTCCCCTGTTTTAGCCATTCCCGGTTGATGAGGCTTGAGGCTGCGATTACCTTTATAGGAGAAATCTCTTAGAATGCTCATCGTCCGCCTGACGATGTGCTAAAAGCATTCAGTCCATACAAGTTCGTTCTGGGTTCGAACGAACCGAAGGCATTATCTCGTCACACTCATTTTGGAATCACCCTCAGAGTCAACGACGATAACCCTTGCATTCTAAAAACACCATCTCGATCCTCATTTCAGAATTCACGACCTAATGTTTAAATTGGATCGATGTGGTTTTTGGAATATCAATTGGATACCCGATCCCAGTCTCATCGAAATCCAAACGCATTTTAAAGGCCAAGTTGTCTAATTAACATAAACAGTTTAAATTCCACATATTGAACTAACATAACATTTATCCTAGATAAAACATATACAAGAATCATAGATATAACACATCATATCACAGAGCAACATAGAATATCATCAAATAAATATCACAATCAGATATCCTACTTACACAACAGTCCATAAGCAGTCACCTTTAAGTCTTATTTGTAATTAATTCAATTTAGAATTAATTACTTGAGAGTTAACCACCTAACTCTGTTTAATTAATCATTAATTAATAATTAATTACTTATTTCATTTCAAATTATCCAATTAATGATTTCTTAATCAACTATTAAATCTTAATTATTCAATTAATTAATTATTTCATTTCTTTAATTAATTACTTTAAAATCAAGTTGTTTAATTTTAATTACTATTCCTTATCCATTAATTAATATCTTTAATTGTTTATTAATGAAACTTAATTATCCAATTATTATATGTTAATTACTTAATTAATTTTTAATCAAATTACTAAATTAATTAACTATTATTCATAGTTAAATTACTTGAATAGTTAACTATTAATTCATAATTAAATTACTTGATTAATTGACTATTAATTCATTCATTAATTAACTCAAGTAGTTAATTTCAATTATTTATTTACTTATAATCCATCACTAATTATGTTTGAATTATTCTTAATTACTTAACTACTAATCATTTATTTATTTACTCAAGTAGCTAATTACTATTTATTTATCACAAAATAGTTACATAATCCAAACTCGAATTAAGTTTTAAATGTTAAACGTTCTTAATTACTTTCGAAAATAATTTATTGATATCAATCATTCAACTTAATTAGCATTTTAAAAGTCTCCCTTTTCTTTATTTTGAAAATCAATTATATTATTAACTACAAGCCTTAATTATTGGTTAACTTATACTTAATTTAAATTGATTTCTTAATTAAAATGATTTAAGTGTTAAAGAACATCGTTAAGCTTTCGACTAAATAATTAAAACTTGAACAAAACCTTAGCTTAACCTTTAAACATTTTCTAAGCTCGAAGTGTTTAAACAAATTTTAAAAAAACAAATTTGCTCAAGTACAACCTCACTGCAAACTGCAATAACCAAAACCCGAGATTTCTTCTGATGAAACTCGAGTGCTACTTCGGGTAGTTCTTCCAGTTCACCAAGTCACCAACCCAGGTACACGAACTTCTTCTTCCTCTTTTAAATTTTTTTTATAGTAAGTTAAAGTTTCAACAAAATTATGAATAGCATCTGAAACCCATACTCGCACTCGATAAAACTTGAAGCCAACCCCATTTCCACTCGAGCACGACCCGAGGCGACCGCTCACGCCGTTCACAGACACGACACCCCACCTCCAACGCCACCGTGCACGTGCACGGTGGTTCGGCGCACCTCCGGCAACTCGCACTATTTCCAGCAAACCCCAAACCATCCTCTTAATCGAAAACAAATCCAAAAATTCGAATAAAGGTCAAAACTGAAAATTTGCCTACAGCTAGAAAAAACTGTAAACACGACCATCAACAAATGGCTCGCGATCACCGTGGAGGTCACCGGAGACGCCCAAAATTAACCCACGCCACGACGACACATCCATCTTCCACCCTCTTGATTCGCGTGAAGCTCGATCACAAAGAGATGACAAATTCGTCATATTTCTGCCATGTTCAAAAACATAACATGAAACCCTAAATCGATCTGATTACTTAAATTTTCCCAATGGCAAATTTGTCTGATAATTTTCGCAACATTCTCAATGTTTATACTTGCTTCCATTAAAACCTCAACCCTTTAAATTGATTCATTAATCTTAAATTTGTAAAAATGCAGATTTAAATCAATTACTAACTACTCCTAGATTGCCCATCTGTAAATATTCATTTTTTTATTAAAAATCATCATTTACAGTAGGCCTTCAAGTTATCAACTTGAATTAGTATTCTATAACAACCGGATTTATCAATGTTTTTTCTTGATTACCTGTAACCCAAGCTTCCAGTAGAATTATTTACTAATCATGTTTAATTTATTTCGAAAATCTTGTTTGATGTTTTTAGCATTTTTTTATATTGACAAAACAAGACTAACAAAAATTTAAATAGGTATAACTTGAGTGTTTGATCAAGCCATGTAATCTGCATCAACTACAGAGAAGCAACAGAGCACAACACAAATATTTATAGATCTATATTCAAAAGTCAAACTGATTCCATACCATAAATAAATGAGTCATATTTATTGAATTTGAATAAACTAAAAATTTAAATCATGATGTTTACTCACTTGTCATAATTCCTGTAAACAAAAAGTATTGATGTAGATTATCTGAACTTGAAACTGCCTTGAGATTGACTGTCTTTAGTTTGAATACAAGTTGAATTTGCTTCTTTTTTTCTTGTTCTTATTTTATCTGGTTAGCAGAGTTTCTCTTATATATATATATATATATATATATATATATATATATATATATATATATATATTTCCCGTACCAACTAAAAAGAAGGATGACACAATTATATATAGAAGATAATAGGTGTGTATGAGGGAAGGCTTTAACTGGACTGTTGTTTTCTTTTTCTTTTTTTTTTGTTTATAACATATTCAGATTTTTATACATATTTGATATGAAAAAATGCATGTTGAGCTAATGGCAATAAATGCCTTGGCCACATAACATGTTTACATAATTATTATTATATTTATACTGTATAGATATTTGTATGAAAATGTACAACTTGCAGGCAAATGTTTGGCTTGTATATGAAGCTATTTGTCTTGTTATTTTTGGAAAAATACATTTTCAGTTTGACTTCGGTCTTTCATGAAGATACTTGTATACACATATTCATTTCAGATAGACTAGGGTCTTGTAGAAGGAGATACTTTATGTATTGTTAATTTCTAGCTTGAATAATGTACATGCATATATGTCAGGTTTATTTTATGTTTTGCAGGAAACACTTGGTCATGCTTCATTTTATCTTATACCTTGTTCTTAAATTTATTATGTATTTGTAATTCAGTTAACAATATTTCAATTATGTACAATATATAGGATTTACTTATTTATACTTATCTTTATATTTATTTCCATTTGTATCTTATTTAAATTATATACATAAGTTTGACTCATATTTTTCTTTTATATTTTATATCACTAGAATTAGATTTTTAATTTTAAACATTATCAAGCATATGTATTTATTTAACCAATGTTAGCAATGTATAGCATTTTAATTTAACTATATGAGGCAAATTTTATTAATAATATTGTTAAGAATCTTTTATTTTAGAATTTTCAAACATTATTATCTATATGTATTATTTTATACTAAGTATAAACAAAGTAAAGTATTTTAATTAAATTATATAATATAAATTTTATTCTAAATATTATTAAAAGATTTAATTTTAAATGCTCCAAATCAATCTCCTTTTTATATTACAAATTTATATAAACAAATGGTAAATATCTCCAAAATCATGTTCATTTTAAGATGGTCAGTTTACTTTTCATCTAATCAGATTAAATATTTATTAAAATAACCGGGGCCAAAATCCAGGGTCGTTACATTCCTCCCCCTTAAAAGAATTTCGTCCCCGAAATTTAAAGCAAAGATAATTTTAAAAGCTGTTATGCCAATCATTCAAACATAGATATCATTCATATATTAACAAACAACACTAGCTATCTGAACACGAATCCGGATAGTTTTCCTAAAATTATCGAGAGTTGTCTCTCGATGATTAACAATCCGAACTGAATTCCTGACCACCGTCAATTTGATTCAACTTCCAAATTCCTGAACTACTGGTTCAACAACTAACGATGGATCATGAACAAATCTCCTAGATGGGATATATGGAATACACAATGAATTCCAGACATCCGTTCTGGCAATTCAATTCTAAAAGCTACAGTACCAACTTTTCCTAATTTTATTGACTTCTTTGCAGAATTACAATATCTATTCACTCAAGCCCGTATGATGTACATATACCATTCATACACAAAATCAAATTCGATTGCTCGCTCGATCACATAATTCCACTTCCGAACTAGTATCGTACACCCGACTTCCTAGTGCAGACTCCGATCTGGTTTCTTGATCAAAAACTGTCATTCGCCTTGCATAGCCAAAACTATGATAGAGAATTTCCAGAGTCAATCAAAATCCATATCCATGGTTCGTCGTCGAAAATCGAGTGAAAAATCCTAACTTGGATCGATATAACTATCTCGAAATTCTATGCTAAAATCTGGATCAAATTGTCATGCGAATAAAATAATATACGTACATCCTACGTATTTATATCCATTGATTATCAACTATATCGATTTTCTTTTATTCACATTATTTTGATTTCTATCCACTTGGAATAATTTTCTAAGTATCAAATTTACGTAAGAATTTCACCATTCATTTCTTAAATTTAATACAAGCATTATATATACCCTTATATTATTACTCTACCACTTTAGCCTTTATATCCTTTTATTTTAATTTCCAATTCCATGTGAATTCAATTTATTTTCAACTCGGAATATTTATTTTTATTGACTATCTTCCATTTATAACTGATTTTTATTATTATTTTTAAACTTGGTTTCATCCACTAGTTTATTTCAATTTCCAATTTGAAATCGTTTTGTTGCTAATTTTTTTTTTATAAGCACATATGTAAGGTTTCGACACTTAGTACAATTACATCCTATCAAATCATTCTCTTCAGTTTAAGTGATTTACAACTTACTTGCTTATATATAATTTATTTAAGCAAAACAAACTCATATTCATTCCAACTGATTTAAAAATCATCATATTTTGCTTCTAATAATTCATAGAATTTTAGCTAATCTCATTTACTTCAAATGACCCATTTTATTATGCAATTTGACAATATTATTGTGAATAAATAATTATAACCCCACACTTATCTTTTTATTCGTCCTCGAATAAACTAAAACTAAGATAAATCCGTTTTCGTAGGAAGCACGATTGCATTGAGCGTATGCAACAAGCCGTTAAACCTCTGGGTGTCCCCAGTAGGACGAGTGTAGTTTCGTGAGGATTTTCAGCGGATACTACCCACAAAATCCAAATGCAAAATAAATAAATAAAGTAAAGTGAAAATATTTACAAAAATGCAAGATTTATTTAAAAAGAGATGAATGCGAGTTTTTTGAAAATATTTACAAATAAAGGATTTACTTTTAAATCGACACTTATAAGTTAAATATAGGTTTTGGTTATTATCTTGAAAATTTATGTCATTTACTCGTCAAAATTTCCAATAAAATTCAAGTTATCATAACAAATAGACAATAGTTTAACTCGTTGTTTTGGTTAATAACACATTGTAAC
This sequence comes from Allium cepa, assembly GCA_030765085.1. Taxonomy (NCBI): domain Eukaryota; kingdom Viridiplantae; phylum Streptophyta; class Magnoliopsida; order Asparagales; family Amaryllidaceae; genus Allium; species Allium cepa. Next base: position 275,173,267 of record CM060943.1, on the reverse strand, counting down.
TATGAAATGGATCCTTAGTTGATTATCAAAGTTTATCAAAGTGGTATTTTCATTTCTTTTCAATAACAAATCAAATCAACTAAGTAAAAATAGTGCTATGATTTCAATTGCTTTCTCTCTCATTATTTGCAAGACACACCTAGCTCAGGTAAACTGAGGCCAGATATACCACCCATGGACTGTTTTTCGAGCTTATGTGAGGGGAGTACAGAGCATGGCGAGTGCACACACTTTCGTGCATACACCTATCGACCGTAGGTGGTTTTTATTAAGTCTATTTTTTTTACATGTTTTCCATACATGCATAACCGTGAGGACTTTTAAATGAGTATGAAAGCACATAATCAAAAATTCCAAGTAATTCACCCATGCATAACCGTGAGGACTTTTAAATGAGAGTGAATATTTGGATGTTATTATTTGTTATTTTTATATATATTTTTTAAGAGAGAGAGAGTTTTGCAAAATCATCTTAGCACCATTTAACTTAGAAGACCAAAAAAATGTTATATCCTTTAATATAAATCAACCACTTTTTATAACAAAAATTTTCAATTAGGATGTACTTCATAATTAACACGTATGAATCTTCCTATATACTAGTTAAACCATTATTATTTGTAATCAAACTTCAATTTCATTTTTGCTAAGACAAATAAATTTTCAAAAATTTCAATTTAATAAACCAAAACCATACTGTAACAACCCGCATATTTAACGATTTTATATTTAAATGTTTGATTTAAATATAGCGTCGTTATTCGGATTTTGGGGTCCGAAATGTTACTTTCTGCAAATGGCCGAATTGGAGCTCGAAACCATTTCCATTGAGTCCAAAATAGCGTTCGCGATCTTTTTGAGTATAATCTTTGATATGTTTGGAGTTTGTGAAATTTTGGCTACTTTTCCTATTGGGTTTGGGGTTGGGTTCAGCCCACTAGCCCACTTAACCCCTAGCTCAACCCTTCTCTTCATTTCATCTTCATTTCATTTTATTTCTCAAACTAAAAACTGAAATGGGGGAAAGGAAAGAGGAAATAGAAAATTAGCAAGCTCTAGTTCTCCTTTGTATCTTGATTTCTTGCTCCAAATCCATAGAGAATCCATTGGTAAGTTCATCTCCACCTTCTCCATCTCTTCTCCTCTTTAATTTCTGTAATTTTCCTAACCCTAACTTAGGAAATACTTGCTTTGATTCTAGATTGAAGCTTGTAGTGTTGAAGTGGAGTGTAGTTGGTTGATTCCTTGCAATTGTGCTTCTTCATCTTCTTTGTTTTGTGTAAAAAGGTGAGTTTTGAACTCACATCTACTTCTCTTGATTTCATTGATGTTAGGTATGAATTCCTAACACCTTGTTCATATGCACTTGCAATTAGTTTGGGTTAAATTGGGGAGTATTCCAATTTTTAGTGTTTTGGGTTCAAATCTTTGAAATCCTAACTTTGATGTTTTAAACATGTTTTGGTGATGCATCGAGGAACATATAGGGTCGGGTTGTCGATTGGCATAAGCCATTAGAGCCAATGTTCGTCCGATTGCATTTTGGGAGAGTTTGCTCTTCATTTGAATAAGGCTGAAAAACAGCCCAGGCATGATTCAGTCGACTGAAAACTCTGTTCAGTCGACTGAACCTGAAACCCGAGAGTTTCCAGACATGATTCAGTCGACTGAAAAACTCTGCACAGTCGACTGAACCTGGAAACAGAAAGTTTCCTGAACCTGGAAAATTTTCCTGGTATAGGGTCAGTCGACTGAAAACTCTGTTCAGTCGACTGAACCTGCTGTTTCAGCCCACTTTGCCTTTTGGGATTGAATTTTCAATTTGAATCGATTCATGATGGTCCTATGTATGATTATCAATTGTTTTGACTTTGATGGTTCCTTTTAATTTTAATCCACGGGCTTTTATAAAATAATCTCTCGAATCGCATTTAAAAGTTCGTTTCTCTAATTTATAAATTCTATTTAAAACACACACACTTTCGCACTTCGAACGAAGTGGAAGGGTGATTAAATGGTTGGGCAAAACACGGACCATGAATCTGTGCGTTTATCCTTCCGATTAATCCTTGACCTATTCGATTGATTGTTTTGACCTTCGGGTTTGGTTTATCGATGATATGAGGTAAACTTTGTACTGCTTTGAGTGTGAAAGGGACTGACGGATAGTAAACCGTTTAGTGCGAACGAGTGGTTATGGGACATACGTTAACACTTTTCGGATTCCTTTTCGAGAGTTGTGACACATTCCGCCAGTTAGTGGTGTCCAGTACTGGGTCTTCGACCTTCACCACTACGGTTTGTTGCCTCTGGGATAGTGTCTTCGGACTGTCTCCCTAGGTTTGTTGCCTTCGGGTATGTTGCCTTCGGGTGTGTGCCTTCGGGTTTGTTGCCCTATATAGTTTCGCTCTGATGTTGGCCTTATGTGCCGCATGGGTGATACTTGGGTTTGGAGTCTTCAGGCTCATGGATCCTTGTTTGTACAGTACTGAGCTCGAGCAAATTTTATGATGTTTCATTGATATGTATATTCCCTTAGTATCGCCCTTCGGTATTGGTCTTTTTGAGCCGCATGGAGTATAGCGTTTACCTTGTGGAACTTGTATACCTTATTGGTATTTGTTGTTTGCCTATTGGCTTGTTTTGGGATATTTGTATCCTTTGTTTCTATATGTTGCCGATGATATGAGGCTTGTTCTATATGATTCATCTCTTGTTGATGATTGTGTTATCTCCCCTAGAGATATTTATTATACTGTATGACCTTGCAGGTTTATTAGTGTTCAGTTTATCTAACTGATTTGTAATCTAGACTGACCCGTGTATTTTATACTCGGGTCAGACCGAGATGTTTCAGGTTATGTGCTTTTGGGGACTTAGCCTATTTTGCTTCCGCATGGACTGTTCGCTAGCTTCATTTTGTTATAGCGTCTTTTGTAGTCCTTATCTGTTGTAACTCTGATTTATACTCTTTCGTCTCGTCTGTATATGGTGGTCTCCTGTACCACTTGACATGTATTATTTTGTATACTCTGTGGTGTATCTGTGTATGTGTATATTATGATCGACTGTTCTGTGATGTACATTACATTTGAGTTGTTATATTTTCTTCTGATAGATCCTATAGCCATTGTAGTTTTGCTTTAAATATTTATTGAATAGGTTGAATTTTAATGTGTTTCTACTTTTCGACATATTTAGTGAATAGTTAAGGTAAGATTGCACATGGTCGCTTCCATTATACTCTATTTTCCGCGTTAGCCGACAGTATTATCTATGTAATACTCTTTGTTAACGAGGCTCTCGGAGTGGGGCGTCACAGCGTGGTATCAGAGCGAGGTTCAGAACAAAATATGATAAACACAGAATAGATGCACATATTATGGTACATCAAAGTGTACAAGTGATACAGATTCTTGAATCATCGTGTCTCTTTATTCCATCAAGGTTAGATAGATATTGGAAATACGTCTAGGAATGCATTTTATTCCATAGTATCCCATATTGTAATATCTACCTTGCGAATAATCTTGTTCTTATCTTACTTTCAGCTTATGTCTAGAAGAGGCAGGGGTCGACGTTCGGATGCTGGGCAATCTAGTGGCTCGCATCCGGATGGCGTATATATGTCTGCCGATCAGTTTTTGGAATTGTTTAGGAGCACTCAGCCTCCCGTTCCTCCTCGAGTGTCTCCACCTCGCAAGTCTACTTTTGCACGTCAGTGCAGTGATTTTGCTCATCTTGGAGGAAAGCCGTTTAAGGGCTCCGAGTCTGTTCTTGAAGTCCAAGCTTGGCTTCGCACGTGCGAGCGTATTTTCTCTCGCATGGATCTTTCTGACCATGATAGAGTTCTTGTAACTTCTAGCTTATTACAAGAGCGTGCTCTTGACTGGTATGAGCTTCTTGTAGCTGAAATTGATGAGTCTACTCTTTCTTGGATTCAGTTTCGGGGACGATTTGAACTCAAGTTCGTTCCTGAATCTGAAAAAGTTTTATTGACTCTTCGCTTCCTTGAGTTGAAGCAAGGGAAATCTTCTGTTTCTGAGTATGTCGCATCGTTCGAGGCTTTATCTCAGTATGGTCTTGAATTCATCAGCACTTCTTATAAGAAGAATTTGAAGTTTGTTTCTGGCCTTAAGAAATATCTTAAGAAGTCCTTGTTGCTCCAGCTTAAACTTTCTTTTGAGGAATTGGTTGATTCGGCGCTTCATCTCGAGACCGTCGAGAAGGAGTGTGATAGTGATGTTGATGTTGAGGTTTCCAGAAACCCCAACAAGAAGCAGTTTCCAATTCAGAAGAAGCCTTTTCCTTATAAGAAGAAGAAGACCGGTGGTCCTAGCTCTCAGCCTCAATCTTTCGGAACACCTTTCGTTCGAAAGTGTTTTAATTGTGGTTCTCCGGATCATATTATTCGAGCTTGTCCAAAGCCTCTCTTCTGCCGTAATTGCAAGAAGGAAGGTCATCATGTTTCTGCTTGTCCTACTGCTCCTGCTAATGCAAAATCTGGCAAGCTCAATGTGGCTAATGCTTCTGGAGGTCCTTCTCAATCCAAAGGTATGACTCCATCTATTTTGGAGGGTTCAATTCTATTTCATGATCATAGTATACGAGTTCTTTTCGATACGGGTGCTTCACATTCTTTCGTATCGAAGAAGCTTGTAGATGATTTATCTTTGGATGTTTCTTGTATGGTTACTTCTTTAAGGATTGCGAATCCTATTGGGGGATCCGCGACCCTTAGTTTGCTTTGTGATGATATTGAGATTGTTTTATGTGGCTTTTCTTTCCGTGCGAATCTGCACGTTGTTTCTCATTTGGGTTTTGATATGATTTTTGGTATGGACTGGCTAGTGAGGTACGATGCCAGGATTATTTGTTCCGAGAGAATTTTATATCTTTGTCATCCTGATTCACCTTCTCAGTTATCTCTTGTTCTTCGGGATGTGGATAATTCCGAGATGGCTTTGTATTCTCTTGATTCGCGAGATGGTGATGATGTATCTCGTATTCCTATTGCTTGTGACTTTTCTGATGTTTTTGAACCTGTTTTGGGTTTGCCACCCAAACGGGCAATTGAGTTCCGCATTGATCTCATTCCAGGCGCGCAGCCAGTTAGTCGTCCTCCCACGAGGATATCTACAAAGGAAAATGAGGAACTCAAGAAGCAGCTTTTAGAGCTCGAGTCCAAGCAGTTGATTCAGTCCAGTTTTTCTCCGTGGGGATCCACGGTCGTTTTTGTGAAGAAGTCTGATGGAACTCTTAGGCTTTGCATTGACTATCGCAAGCTTAACGAGTTGACCATTAGAAATAGGTATCCATTGCCTAGGATCGATGATATGTTCGATCTATTGAGTGGTGCCAAGGTCTTTTCTCAGCTTGACCTTGCCACAGGTTTTCATCAGTTACGAGTCGCGGAGGATAGCATACCTCTTACCGCTTTCCGCACTCGTTATGGTTCTTTTGAGTGGCTCGTTATGCCGTTCGGTTTGACGAACGCTCCTGCTTTCTTTGTTGACCTCATGAATCGGGTATTCCGGGAATATCTCGATAAGTTTGTTCTTGTCTTCATTGATGATATCCTTATTTATTCTAAGTCTGAAGCTGAGCATGCTAATCACTTGAGAATTGTCTTGAGTACTCTCCGTCGTCATCAACTTAAAGCCAAATTCTCCAAGTGTTGCTTTTGGGAGAATAAGGTTAAGTTCTTAGGCCATGTTGTATCTTCTGATGGCATTTCTGTCGATCCCTCAAAGATCGAAGCCATCCAGTATTGGAAGAGGCCTGAGAATGTGTATGAGATTCGTAGTTTCCTCGGATTGGCAGGTTATTACCGGCAGTTCATTAAGAACTTTTCCCGTGTTGTGCTTCCTCTCACAAGCCTTACTCGGAAAGGCATTCGTTTTATTTGGTCCGACAAGTGTGAAGCTTCCTTTCAGACATTGAAAGAACTTCTCACTAATGCTCCTATTCTTGTGGTTCCCAAAGGGAATCATGATCTTGTTGTCTACACCGATGCGTGTGGTAGTGGTCTCGGTGCTATGCTTATGCAGAGAGATCGGGTAGTTGCTTATGCTTCTAGACAACTGCGTCCGAATGAAGTTCGCTATGCCACTCATGATCTTGAGTTAGCCGCCATTGTCTTTGCCTTGAAGATTTGGCGACATTATTTATTGGGCGAGCGCTTCATTCTCTATACCGATCATAAATCTTTGAAATATTTGTTTACTCATAAGGAACTCAATATGAGACAACAGCGTTGGCTCGAGTTTCTTGGTTCCTATGACTTTGATATCCAGTTTACCCCTGGTAAGGGTAATCGTGTTGCAGATGCGCTTAGTCGTAAACATTCGGCTGTTATTTCTATGATGCTTGCCGAATGGAATATTCTTGAGACTCTATCTTTTTATGAAATTCGTGATCGAGGTTCATCTTCTGATTCTCCTATTCTATTATTTAGTTTGGGAGCTCGACCTATTTTATTGGATCGTATTGCCGATGCTCAGCGGCGTGATCCTGATTTGTTGCATTTTATTCAGCTTTGTGAGTCTGGATCTTGTGATGAGGCGTTGCAAGATTTTAGCATTGATTCTAATAGGCGTCTTCGTAAGAAGAACCGTCTTTTTGTGCCTTCTGATTTTGCACTTAGGCATGACATTCTTGATGATTGCCATCGTTCTAAGTATACCATTCATCCCGGTAGTAGTAAGATGTATGCCGATATGCGTCGTCTTTATTATTGGGAAGGCATGAAGCGCGATGTGGCGAGTTATGTGAGCAACTGCATGACATGTCAACGTGTGAAGGCCGAACATCAGCGTCCTTCTGGACTTCTTCAACCTCTTGAGATTCCATTGTGGAAGTGGGATCAAATTTCTATGGATTTTATTGACGGCCTACCTCGTTCGAGATCAGGTCATTCTAGTATTTGGGCTATTGTTGATCGCCTCACCAAGTCTGCTCATTTTGTCCCTATTAAGTCTAATAGGACAGCTTCGCATTTGGCCAAGTTGTATGTCAAGGAAATCGTGAGACTTCACGGTGTTCCTAGTTCTATTATGAGTGATCGTGATCCTTTATTCACGAGTCATTTTTGGAAGAGTCTTCAGCAAGCTTTGGGAACAAAGCTTAATTTTTCTACAGCTTATCATCCGCAGTCTGACGGACAGACTGAACGGGTAAATCGTATTTTGGAAGATCTTCTCCGTATTTGTATTTTTGATTTCGGTGGTTGTTGGGAGGATCACCTACCTCTTGTAGAGTTCTCCTACAACAATAGTTTTCAGTCTAGTATTGGTATGGCTCCTTTCGAAGCCTTATACGGAAGGCCATTTCGATCACCTTCTTGTTGGTTGGAATCTGGGGAGAAGCTTATTCTTGGCCCGGACTTTGTTCGTCATTCTTCTGAGAAGATTGATCTTATTCGATTAAGGATGAAAGAGGCACAGAGTCGCCAGAAATCCTACGCGGACAACCGTAGGAAGCCTCTCGAGTTCTCGATCGGCGATCTTGTTTTTATTCGTGTTTCTCCTTTGAAAGGGTTTATGCGTTTCAGTGCGACTGGAAAATTGGCTCCTCGTTATATAGGACCGTTTTCTATTACTGAACGTATTGGCCCTGTAGCTTATAGAGTTTCACTTCCAGCTCATTTATCTGGCATTCATGACGTGTTTCACGTCTCGCAACTTCGGAAGTGTCTTCGAGAATCGGATTCTGTAATTGATTCTCCTGATTTGCAAGAGCTTGAGATCTCACCGGACTTATCTATTGTACAGCAACCTATTCGCGTGCTTGACACGGAGGTGCGACACCTTTGGAACAAGGACGTGGCGCTCGTTAAAGTTCAATGGTCCTCTAATCCCAATGACTGTACTTGGGAAACCAGAGAGTATATCGAGCGATCTTATCCAGGTTTTCTATCCTTGCTTCGTAATGGTAAGTCTATTTCTGTGTCTAAAGTTTATTCTTTCTTTTGTATGTTGTATGTATGTAGTTGTTACAAATATCGTCTCTGGGAATTGCGGGGACGCAATTTTGTAAGGAGGGGAGATCTGTAACAACCCGCATATTTAACGATTTTATATTTAAATGTTTGATTTAAATATGGCGTCGTTATTCGGATTTTGGGGTCCGAAATGTTACTTTCTGCAAATGGCCGAATTGGAGCTCGAAACCATTTCCATTGAGTCCAAAATGGCGTTCGCGATCTTTTTGAGTATAATCTTTGATATGTTTGGAGTTTGTGAAATTTTGGCTACTTTTCCTATTGGGTTTGGGGTTGGGTTCAGCCCACTAGCCCACTTAACCCCTAGCTCAACCCTTCTCTTCATTTCATTTTATTTCTCAAACTAAAAACTGAAATGGGGGAAAGGAAAGAGGAAATAGAAAATTAGCAAGCCCTAGTTCTCCTTTGTATCTTGATTTCTTGCTCCAAATCCATAGAGAATCCATTGGTAAGTTCATCTCCACCTTCTCCATCTCTTCTCCTCTTCAATTTCTGTAATTTTCCTAACCCTAAAAAAATACTTGCTTTGATTCTAAATTGAAGCTTGTAGTGTTGAAGTGGAGTGTAGTTGGTTGATTCCTTGCAATTGTGCTTCTTCATCTTCTTTGTTTTGTGTAAAAAGGTGAGTTTTGAACTCACATCTACTTCTCTTGATTTCATTGATGTTAGGTATGAATTCCAAACACCTTGTTCATATGCACTTGCAATTAGTTTGGGTTAAATTGGGGAGTATTCCAATTTTTAGTGTTTTGGGTTCAAATCTTTGAAATCCTAACTTTGATGTTTTAAACATGTTTTGGTGATGAAACGAGGAACATATAGGGTCGGGTTGTCGATTGGCATAAGCCCTTAGAGCCAATGTTCGTCCGATTGCATTTTGGGAGAGTTTGCTCTTCATTTGAATAAGGCTGAAAAATAGCCCAGGCATGATTCAGTCGACTGAAAACTCTGTTCAGTCGGCTGAACCTGAAACCCGAGAGTTTCCAGGCATGATTCAGTCGACTGAAAAACTCTGCACAGTCGACTGAACCTGGAAACAGAAAGTTTCCTGAACCTGGAAAATTTTCCTGGTATAGGGTCAGTCGATTGAAAACTCTGTTCAGTCGACTGAACCTGCTGTTTCAGCCCACTTTGCCTTTTGGGATTGAATTTTCAATTTGAATCGATTCATGATGATCCTATGTATGATTATCAATTGTTTTGACTTTGATGGTTCCTTTTAATTTTAATCCACGGGCTTTTATAAAATAATCTCTCGAATCGCATTTAAAAGTTCGTTTCTCTAATTTATAAATTCTATTTAAAACACACACACTTTCGCACTTCGAACGAAGTGGAAGGGTGATTAAATGGTTTAGCAAAACACGGACCATGAATCTGTGCGTTTATCCTTCCGATTAATCCTTGACCTATTCGATTGATTGTTTTGACCTTCGGGTTTGGTTTATCGAAGATATGAGGTAAACTTTGTACTGCTTTGAGTGTGAAAGGGACTGACGGATAGTAAACCGTTTAGTGCGAACGAGTGGTTATGGGACATACGTTAACACTTTTCGGATTCCTTTTCGAGAGTTGTGACACATTCCGCCAGTTAGTGGTGTCCAGTATTGGGTCTTCGACCTTCACCACTACGGTTTGTTGCCTCTGGGATAGTGTCTTCGGACTGTCTCCCTAGGTTTGTTGCCTTCGGGTATGTTGCCTTCGGGTGTGTGCCTTCGGGTTTGTTGCCCTATATAGTTTCGCTCTGATGTTGGCCTTATGTGCCGCATGGGTGATACTTGGGTTTGGAGTCTTCGGGCTCATGGATCCTTGTTTGTACAGTACTGAGCTCGAGCAAATTTTATGATGTTTCATTGATATGTATATTCCCTTGGTATCGCCCTTCGGTATTGGTCTTTTTGAGCCGCATGGAGTATAGCGTTTACCTTGTGGAACTTGTATACCTTATTGGTATTTGTTGTTTGCCTATTGGATTGTTTTGGGATATTTGTATCCTTTGTTTCTATATGTTGCCGATGATATGAGGCTTGTTCTATATGATTCATCTCTTGTTGATGATTGTGTTATCTCCCCTAGAGATATTTGTTATACTGTATGACCTTGCAGGTTTATTAGTGTTCAGTTTATCTAACTGATTTGTTATCTAGACTGACCCGTGTATTTTATACTCGGGTCTGACCGAGATGTTTCAGGTTAGGTGCTTTTGGGGACTTAGCCTATTTTGCTTCTGCATGGACTATTCGCTAGCTTCATTTCGTTATAGCGTCTTTTGTAGTCCTTATCTGTTGTAACTCTGATTTATACTCTTTCGTCTCGTCTGTATATGGTGGTCTCCTGTACCACTTGACATGTATTATTTTGTATACTCTTTGGTGTATCTGTGTATGTGTATATTATGATCGACTGTTCTGTGATGTATATTACATTTGAGTTGTTATATTTTCTTCTGATATATCCTATAGCCATTGTAGTTTTGCTTTATATATTTATTGAATAGGTCGAATTTTAATGTGTTTCTACTTTTCGACATATTTAGTGAATAGTTAAGGTAAGATTGCACATGGTCGCTTCCATTATACTCTATTGTCCGCGTTAGTCGACAGTATTATTTATGTAATACTCTTTGTTAACGAGGCTCTCGGAGTGGGGCGTCACACATACATTTACCTTATAGTGTTTTATTTTTAAAATAAATCAAAAGAAAATTTATTTTTGGGATTTTTTAATTTTTTTTTAAGATAATAAAGCAAAAATAAACCATGAAAAAAATGTAGATGAATCTCCCCCCACACTTGATTTTGACTGTGTCCCCACTGTCAACCTAAGTGGAAGGAAAAAAATAAAATAAAATAAAAGTCGTATATTTACTTGAAAGATTATTATTTACAAGAGATGAGAAAGTATACAGTCAAAAAGTAAATGAAACGGTCTTCTAAAGACCGATTCATTTGTCTCGTCAAATGTGCGAGACACAGCTTAAGCTCGAGAAACCAAACCACCAAAGATTTCAAAATTGAATCTTGATTTGGAAAAACGAATGTTGTTTTGAAAATTGCACGAGTTTTTTGTTTTCGATGATTTTTTGGGTTGATAGAAGAATTGATTGAAGTTCAAGTTTATTTTCACTAATTTGAAATTTAAGCTCATTATCAACAAATTTTTCATTATCGATTTTAAAATTGAATTGGTGATTTAACTCTTCCCTTTCAGAATTTAACAACTCATTTTCAAAAAGTCCAAAAAGTTTATGTTCGTTAAATTCGACTTCCTTTGTTGGATTATCAACAACTTCATCGTGTAAATCGAGTTTAAAGTTCAAATTTGTCATATTCAAATTTTCATAAAAAGGAAGATCGAAGTTTAAATCAAGTTTCACACCCTCAAAAGAATTGAAATCCAACTCAATTACCGTGTTTTCAACAATTTCATCAAGATTTTCATTTTCAGTTTCAAAAGTTGTTATTTGAAAATCGTCGATTTGGGTAAAAGATGGATTATCGCTTGACTCGTCACACGTTGGAATTTGATTTTGTTTTTCACGTTGTTTCATATATGTTTCAATCAACAAATCCGTGTGATCATCATAAATTTCATTCATTTGCTCAACAAAATCCAATTTATAGTTATTCACTTGAAAATTCCCGATTTGGATTTGTTGAGAACAAAAATTATCAATTGCATTGAAATTGAGATTATTTCCATTACCAAAATCATTTGAAAAGTTATTTCCACTTTCGTTTTGATTTTGAAATTCGTTTTGAAGTTCGAAATTCAGTTGGCATGGGTTATAATCGAAATCGTTTGAATTTTGAATTGAATTCAAATTTTGAAATCTTTGACTCGAGTTATTACACAAATATGAATTACACAAATCATTTATCTTTTGATTTTGTTGTGTAGAGAGTTCAAGTAAAGATGAAACGTTATTTTCAAGAGTCGAGGGTTGGTGATCATTTTGAAAACTTTGTGGTTCAAAACTTGAATCGTTTAAACAATAGTTGTTGAAATATCCATAAGAATTTGAAGTGAAATTATATGAATTATATTGATTTTCAAAACTAAAATCAAGTGAGTAAGAAAAAGGAAACTCGGACATTTTCAAGATTTTTTTTTGGTTTTTTTATAAAGGAAAAATATTTACAAATAGAATTTATTTTTCAAATTGAAAATTTTATTTTTGTTTTGTTTTTGGATTTTCAATTTTTTTTGGCTTTTGAAAAGATTTTATATTTTTTTTTGGATTTTTTAAATTTTGATTTGAAAATATTCAAAGGAAAAGGAAAAAAACTGATTCCAACTTAATTTACACTTGATTCCATCCCAATTAATTTATTCACAATATTTTCATTGCATTTTCTTTCATTTCAACAGGTTTGATTCCAAACCATTTTATTGAACACGACAACCAATGTTTTAAATAACCATCTCACAATTTACTTAAGTTATTTATTTTCTTCAAACTGTTCCACCCAACAACTTAAGTTTATTCTATTCCATCCAAATTTCCATTTAAATCTTTGATTTGATTTTCCTTTAATCAAATCCCAACTATTTACTAATTTATTCGATTAGTTTATTTTTACCCATTCTTAAATTTTAATTTACATTAACAATTCATTATTGAATTTATTTATAATAAGATCATTCAATTTATGCCTGAATTAGATTTGTTTACAACTCACACCAATTCTATTTTAATTCAAATCAATACTTACTTATTTACTTAAGAATTTTATTCCATTCAATATTATTTGTAACTCGATTGAATTCATTTAAATTCAGTTTTATTCCAACTCAACTTCAGTTAAATCTAGCTACTAACCATTCTTTTAAATTTTTTCTCAATATATGAGCTCAAAACTTATTTGTTTACTTAAAAGTTTATATTACTCATTTGAGTCATTTCATCTTATAATCACAATTTCAGATTATATATATAAATAACACTTACTATCTTAAGGTATAAATTTTCATTTCACCATTACAATCATTTTACCTTCCAATTTAGTTTAATTTCAATTTAATTTCAACTCCAATTTTATCTAACTTATCTCAGGTTAATTCAAATATATTTTCTTCACTTTCATTTACTTAAATTAAATTTTAATTCTCGGATTAAAATTCCCAATTTCTTCTTATTAATATCAACTTTACTTTATAAGCTCAATAGTTGATTCATTTAAACTTTCACATTATTTAAATAGAATTTCTTAGAATTCAATTGCCCGGTTTTCATTTCCAAAACTATTTTGAAATGATAACTACACATACCCACTTGGTATATCAAATCAAATTTTCAAATTCCAAACACTTGTTTCACCAAAACAATTTTCTCTTTGAAATTTCTAAAACAACTTGTATACCGAACAACCCAAACAATATCATGACCAACTATCCTGGTAGCAATCTATCACTTTAGAAACTCGAAAATGAATACTGATAATGTGGCCACCATCATCAGGATTATTTTCCAGTGACTGAAGTGAGTTCAGTGCTTCCTTACTTCCACAATTTCCTCCCTAAACAATTTCCATTCAATAATATTTTCCCAAAGCAATACCCCATTATTGCCTTCAAATCTTTGGAAAAACATTTCAAACGTTCCCAAGATTTTTAAAATTCCCAAATCATTTTGTTTAAATTCATTTAAACACCTTTTAAATTCCCGGGACTTAAATTATAGTTTAATCAAATTTTAGTTATATTCCTTTTTATTAAAATCATACTTAGACAATTTTATTTGGTTATAAACTACTCAAATTTTAAATTATTCAATTATAGTATTAACAACCAAACATCCAAATATATATATATATATATATATATAATAATTTCAGAAAATATTTTTTTATGTCAATATATATTTTTTTGGGTAAAATTATTTCATTTACCCACTTTGAAAATAATACTGTGTCGGTTTACCTTATTTAAGAGTTTAGAAATACCTATCGATGAAATGGCGTCCCGCACATCGACCAAAATCCATAAACACTCAACAGATAAGTCAACACAATATAAAAACAATTTTATATTCACTAACAAATACGCGCTCATATCTATTAATACACTCAAACTCATTTAGAGTACTATAGACTCTATCTATGAGTAATTCCTACTAGAGCCAAGGTTATCACCAACCCATGCTCTGATACCAACTGTGACGTCCTAGGCTTTTCAACCATCAGCAATGGCTCACAACCGGTAGGCTTTTCAGCCATCCCAGCCCCGCTGTGGCTCACAGTGATACCTCGGGTTTGCTTTTACGGCCAGCCTCTCGACTCGCAACCAACCCCACAAGGCCTTATACTACCCCCGGGGGCATGTAGGGGTAAGAGTCTCCCGTTCGTCACCTAACGCAAAGTGAGAACTCCCTATCACGCTGTAATGTAGCAAACCCGATCCCGGTCTCATCGAAATCCAAACGCCATTTTAAAGGCCAAGTTGTCGAATTAACTTAAATAGTTTAAATTCAACATATTGAATTAACATAACATTTATCACAGATAAAACATATACAAGCATCATAGATATAACACATCATATCACAGAGCAACATAGAATATCATCAAATAAATATCACAATCAGATATCCTACTTACACAACAGTCCGTAAGCAGTCACCTTTAAGTCTTATTTGTAATTAATTCAATTTAGAATTAATTACTTGAGAGTCAACCACCTAACTCTGTTTAATTAATCATTAATTAACAATTAATTACTTATTTCATTTCAAATTATCTAATTAATGATTTCTTATTCAACTATTAAATCTTAATTATTCAATGAATTATTTATTTCATTTATTTAATTAATTACTTTAAAATAAATTTGTTTAATTTTAATTACTATTCCTTATCCATTAATTAATATCTTTAATTGCTTATTAATGAAACTTAATTATCCAATTATTATCCGCTAATTACTTAATTAATTTTTAATCAAGTTACTAAATTAATTAACTATTATTCATAATTAAATTACTTGATTAGTTAACGATTAATTCATAATTAAATTACTTGATTAATTGACTATTAATTCATTCATTAATTAACTCAAGTAGTTAATTTCAATTATTTATTTACTTATAATCCATTACAAATTATGTTTGAATTATTCTTAATTACTTAACTACTAATCATTTATTTATTTACTCAAGTAACTAATTACTATTTGTTTATCACAAAATAGTAACAAAATCCAAACTCTAATTAAGTTTTAAAATGTTAAACGTTCTTAATTACTTTCAAAAATAATTTATTGATATCAATCATTCAACTTAATTAACGTTTTAAAAGTCTCCCTTTTCTTTATTTTGAAATCAATTATAGTATTAACTACAAGCCTTAATTATTGGTTAACTTATACATAATTTAAATTAATTTCTTAATTAAAATGATTTAAGTGTTTAAGAACATCATTAAGCTTTCGACTAAATAATTAAAACTTGAACAAAACCTTAGCTTAACCTTTAAACATTTTCTAAGCTCGAAGTGTTTAAACAAATTTGAAAAAAAACAAATTTGCTCAACTACAATCTCACCGCAAACTGCAATAACCAAAACCCGAGATTTCTCCTGATGAAACTCGAGTGCTACTCCGGGTAGTTCTTCTAATTCACCGAGTCACCAACCCAGGTACACGAACATCTTCTTCCTCTTTTAATTTTTTTTATAGTAAGTTAAAGTTTTAATAAAATTATGAATAGCATCTGAAACCCATACTCGCACACGATAAAACTTGAAGCCAACCCTATTTCCACTCGAGCATGACCCGAGGCGACCACTCACGCCGTTCACAGACACGACACCCCACCTCCAACGCCACCGTGCATGTGCACGGTGGTTCGGCGCACCTCCGGCAACTCGCACTACTTCCAGCAAACCCCAAACCATCCTCTTAATCGAAAACAAATCCAAAAATTCGAATAAAGGTCGAAACTAAAAATTTGCCTACAGCTAGAAAAAACTGTAAACACGACCATCAACAAATGGCTCGTGATCGCCGTGGATGTCACCGGAGATGCCCAAAATTAACCCATGCCACGACGACACGTCCAGCTTCCACCCTTCTGATTCGCGTGAATCTCGATCACACAGAGATGACAAATTCGTCATATTTCTGCCATGTTCAAAAACATAACATGAAACCCTAAATCGATCTGATAACTTAAATTTTCCCAATGGAAAATTTATCTGATAATTTTCGCAACGTTCTCAATGTTTATACTTGCTTCCATCAAAATCTCAACCCTTTAAATTGATTCATTAATCTTAAATTTGTAAAAATGCAGATTTAAATCAATTACTAACTGCTCCTAGATTACCCATCTGTAAATCTTCATTTTTGTATTAAAAATCATCATTTACAGTAGGCCTTCAAGTTATCAGCTTGAATTAGTATTCTATAACAACCGGATTTATCAATGTTTTTTCTTGATTACCTGTAACCCAAGCTTCCAGTAGAAATATTTACTAATCATGTTTAATTTATTTAGAAAATCTTGTTTGATGTTTTTAGCATTTGTTATGTTGAGAAAACAAGCCTAACAAAAATTTAAATAGGTATAACTTGAGTGTTTGATCAAGCCATGTAATCTGCATCAACTACAGAGAAGCAATAAAGCACAACACAAATATTTACAGATTTATAATCAAAAGTGAAACTGATTCCATACCATAAATAAATGAATCATCTTTATTGAATTTGAATAAACTAAAAATTTAAATCTTGATGTTTACTCACTTGTCATAATTCCTGTAAACAAAAAGCATTGATGTAGATTATCTGAAACTAGAAACTGTCTTGAGATTGACTGTCTTTAGTTTGAATACAAGTTGAATCTACTTCTTTTTTTCTTGTTCTTATTTTCTATGGTTAGCAGAGTTTCTCTTATATATATTTTTCCCGAACCAACTGAAAAGAAGGATGACACAATTATATATAGAAGATAATAGGAGTGTATGAGGGAAGGCTTTAACTGGACTGTTGTTTTTTTTTTTGGTTTATAACATATTCATATTTTTCTACATATTTGATATGACAAAATGCATGCTGAGCTGATGGCAATAAATGCCTTGGCCACATAACATGTTTACATAATTATTATTATGTTTTTACTGTATAGATATTTGTATGAAAATGTACAACTTGCAGGAAAATGTTTGGCTTGTATATGAAGCTATTTGTCTTGTTATTTTTATTTGGAAAAATACTTTTTCAGTTTGACTTTGGTCTTGCTTGAAGATACTTGTATACACATATTCATTTCAGATAGACTAGGGTCTTGTAGAAGGAGATACTTTATGTATTGTTAATTTCTAGCTTGAATAATGTACATACATATATGTCAGGTTTATTTTATGTTTTGCAGGCAACACTTGGTCATGCTTCATTTTATCCTATACTTGTTCTTAAAGTTATTATGTATTTGTACTTCAGTTAACAATATTTCAATTATGTACAATATATAGGATTTACTTATTTATACCTATCTTTATATTTATTTCCATTTGTATCTTATTTAAATTATATACATAAGTTTGACTCATATTTTTCATTTATATTTTATACTACTAGAAATAGATTTTTAATTTTAAACATTATTAAGCATATGTATTTATTTAACCAATGTTAGCAATGTATAGCATTTTAATTTAACTATATGAGGTAAATTTTATTAATAATATTGTTAAGAATCTTTTATTTTAGAATTTTCAAACATTATTATCTATATGTATTATTTTATACTAAATATAAACAAAGTAAAGTATTTTAATTAAATTATATAAGATAAATTTATTGTAAATATTATTAAAAGATTTAATTTTAAATGCTCCAAATCAATCTCCTTTTTAAATTACAAATTTATATAAACAAATGGTAAATATCTCCAAAATCATGTTCATTTTAAGATGGTCAGTTTACTTTTCATCTAATCAGATTAAATATTTATTAAAATAACCGGGGCCAAAATCCAGGGTCGTTACAATAGTCCTTGGACATGTCACTTCAAATAAAGACATTGAGGGATACAAGGCAAAAATCAATGTCACTACAGATCAACCCATTCCCAAATCTATTAAAGATATTCGCACTTTCCTTGGACACATAGGTTTTTATCG
Organism: Allium cepa; assembly: GCA_030765085.1. NCBI lineage: Eukaryota > Viridiplantae > Streptophyta > Magnoliopsida > Asparagales > Amaryllidaceae > Allium > Allium cepa. The sequence goes on along the minus strand of CM060943.1, from coordinate 275,155,144 downwards.
ATGCTTTATTAAAGACTTCACTAAGATTTCTCGACCTCTTATGACCCTTCTTGGAAAAGATGTTCCATTCGACTTTAATTCTGATTGTATTTCTACTGTTGAACATCTCAAAAACGAACTTGTTTCTGCTCCTGCAATCTGCTCACCGAATTGAGATGTTCCATTTGAAATAATATGTGATACTTTGAACTTTGCAGTTGGTGTTGTCTTAGGACAAGACATCAATAAGATCCTTCACATTATCTACTACGCTAGTATGACTCTGAATGATGCTCAACTTAACTACACAACCACTGAAAAGGAGCTTCTAGTGGTAGTTTTTGCTCTCAAAAAATTTCGATAATATTTTATAAACTCACACATTACTGGTTATACTGACCAATGTGCTCTTAGGCACCTTTTCCCTAAAAAGGATGCTAAATCTCGCTAAGAATTTGGTCTTACAATCAAGGACAACAAAAGGATTCGACAATGTCATAGCCGATCACTTGTCTCGTCTTCCCAACGCAACATCACCTTTAATAATCAATGAAAATTTCCCTGATGAACTACTTCTTTCAATTTCTGTCGATCCATGGTATGCCGATATAGTGACCTATTTAGTCACTAAAGAAATTCCTTCATTTTGGTCGAAATGAGATAAATATAAATTTCTATCCTAAGTCAAGCACTTCTATTGAGATGATCTGTACTTGTTTAAATACTATTTCAACCAAATCATTCGATGTTGCATCCCGGATAATGAAATAAGGAGTGTTCTCTCGATTTTTCAAAATCAAGCTTGTGGTGGTCACTTCCGTTTGAAGAAAATTGCTGAACAAATATTGTAATGTGGCTTTTACTGGCCACTCTTTTCAAACACTCGTTTGAGTTTTGCAAAACTTGTGATCGTTGCCAAATGCTAAGAAGAGTTTCTCAAAGAAATATGATGCCTTTAAACCCCATTCTTATGATCGAAATGTTTTGCGTTTTGGGGTATTTTCTTTATGGGACCTTTTCCCGATTCTTTTGGAAATCTATATATTCTCCTTGCTGACGATTACATCTCTAAATGGGTTGAAGCCATTCGGTGTAAAATCAATGACCATAGAATTGTTGTGAAATTCCTTAAAGAAAACATCTTATCAAGGTTGGGCATACCTCACAAAGTAATAAGCGACAATGGAACCCATTTCTATAATCATTCATTTGAAACTCTAATAAAGAAATATTCGATAACCCACAAGCTATCCATTCCATATAATCCTCAAACTTGTGAACAAGTAAAAGATTCAAATCGACAAATAAAACAAATTTTGGAGAAAACTGTTAACAAAAATCGAAAAGATTGATCTAAGAAATTGACCGACGGGCTTTGGGCTTACCATTCCACTTTTAAAACGAACCTTCGGATGTCCCTATTTCATTAAGTTTACGGCAAAGCTTACTATTTATCAGCTGAAATCGAACACAAAGCATTATGGGCAGTGAAGAACTTAAATTTGATCTCGATAAAGCTGGCGACACCTAAAACTACAACTCAGCGAACTAGAAGAACTTAGAATGATGCGTATGAAAACGAAAAAATTTGTAAAGAAGGAAAAAAGTTTTTCATCATAATTCTATCCTAAGAAAAATGTTTTTGCCTAACCAAAAAGTTCTTTTATATGACTCTAGACTTCACTTATTCCTTGGGAAATTAAAATCAAGATGGACCATACCATTTGCTGTTTGAACTGTTTTTCCGCATGGTGCAATAGAAATACAAAACCCCAGGGATGGAACAATTTTCAAAGTCAATGGTCATCGCTTAAAACCATAGTTGGAATTGCCAAGTAATCAAGAGGAGGAGCTTAAGATTCTTTATGAGCCATGCTACATTTGGTAAGAAATGTTAATCCTCTTTTGTAAATATGTATATATTTTTCTTCGTAACACTCATTATATCATGCAATGACTGTGAGGACGCAGTCAAAATCAAGTGTGGGGGAGTCTCGTCTTCATTTTCTTGAATTTTTCATGGTTTACTTTTTCCATTTTCTTCCCAAAACTCAAAAAAAATAAAAAAAATCTCAAAACAAATTTTCGTTTTAAAATTTTGATTTATTTTTGAAGAAAAACTATATGACAAATATAGGATTTTGGTTATTAAATTGAAATTTTTGAAAATTTATTTGTCTTAACGAAAATAACAATAAAGTTTGATAACAAGTAACGATGGTTTAACTAGTATATAGGAAGTTTCATGGGTGTTAATTATGAAGTATATCCTAAATTGTAAATCTTTGCTTAAAAAAGTAGTTGATTTAAAGCAAAGGCGATAATTTTTTTTATCTTCTGAGTTAAGTGGTGCTAAAATGATTTTGCAAAACTCTCACTTCATAAAAAAATGGTTTTTGTAAAAATGAGAAACACCTACAGTCATGTGTTCACAATAGAGTGCGTACACTCGCCACGCGCGGGGCTTGCTTGACATCTCTTTTATCATCTTAAACCTGACATGACATTGATTCTATCTCCATTGCCTGCACCCTTCTCATGTAAACCCGAAAGGCAGTGCAGGATTAGTATATCTGGCCTCAGGTGCATTTTTATGTCGTTTTGTAGGAATTTAGATTCAACATGGAAGAAGTTTCATATATTCATGCATGCAAAAAGGATGGAAGACAAATGAGAATGAAGAAATAAATCAATTCATGCAATGTGGAGGACCCCACGTACCCACTTACCATGATCTACAATTAGGTGTTAATGCACATATTAGTGGAGTTTAAAAGCACATGCACATTTAATGGAGGATTAATTACATGCTAATGATAACTTAGTGGTCACACTTCCTAAGGGGTATTTTGGGTATTCCCCTAAAATATGGATTAGGGTTTCAAGCATGTATAAATACCCCTTATGTCTCATCTAATGAGCTCTTACCACCTTCTAATTAGTTTAGTGTATCCACAAATTGCAATCATAAAATCTCTTTCTCTCTTTCATGGCTTCTTAGCCTTTTTACTCTTATGTAAATTTTTTATGCGATTTAATTTCATGCTCTTTTAATTATTGTTCTTTGCTTTATGCACTTAGTGCACTTCTATTTTATGCACGTAGATTAGATTTATTTACATGCAATTTAAATAATTCTCTTTTTCCTTTTATTTTTTTCTATGTTTCAATCTACATTTGTTGAAATGATAACAAATATGAGATGCCAAACCCCTTCAATTTAGGGGTAATGAAGCTCTCTTAATTATGTAGATTCAACATATTTGCTAATTTATGATCTCATTTTGTGCTTCATGGAATTTTTGGTTATGGTAAAATTTTGTTTTTTAACTTTAAATTTGATATTCGATATTGTTAACACCAAATAGGCTATGCTTAAACAAATATAAACACAAATTACCTCTTCATCTACATATGGCGTTGGTAATGTAGTGTATTTTACAATCAAAATTTAATGGTCTATATTACTAACCAATAGTAAATAGATCATGCTTAGAATAGATTTTATTTTAACTTTATTATCATTTTCATGAGAGTTGGCAAGTGGTTTGGATGGTGCATTAAAGTTTGATGGTTTATGTTGGACTAATTAATAGCACAAATAGACCAAACTTATAATAAACTCATCAACTAAATCACAAATGACCAAAAAGAGAGATCATAATTTTATTATGTTGATTTATGTGATCATGAAAAGAGATTTGCCTCTAAATTTCCCTCTACTCTCATATTTTTATTCACTCTTGCTTGTGCTTAGTTTTTACATTTTCTTTTAAAAAAATTTCAAAATCCTTGGTTAATTCGATTAATTTGGATTAAAAATCAATTCAATTCCCTACGGATCGACCCTACTCGCCACGTGCTAAAATTGTACGTCGTGCGCTTGCGGTTATTTTTAACACAATTTGTCGGTGATTTTCTAACCGACAGAAAACTTGCCGATAAACAAACCCTTGACAATTGTCCTACATCTGCTGGAGATGTCAGTAGTGCACTATTTAGTTATATTAGGTCCCGGTGGTGTAGGGCAATCACCACATGAGAAAACCATGGAACTTAAATATGGACACTCCACTTTGGTTAAAGTTAAATTGTGGCATGGCGTTCATCGAATGACTATAGTTGGCTCTGAGTTGAAGCATTTGAAGTGAAACACTATTCAGTAGAGAATTGGTCTCCTTAGTTATTTGAGGTTAGTAGCATGGTCAACTCAAAGTCAAAGTCTATGTCCATAGCGGTACAGTTAATAATAATAGTTACTATTTAATCAAGGATTTTTTGTTTGGACTAATCAAGTTGAATGTGGACGATGTTGGAATTTTAACCAAAACTAAATTTCATAACTCCTAGTGTGGTATAGTGTTGAAAAAGAGAATTGATGTGTATATTCGTTTCTTCCAGTTACCTCTTATAGTAGTAAAACGGGATTTATACTAAAAATGATGTGTAAGGGTTAAATTTAGCCAAATTGTCAGACCAATTGATAAGGTGACGTGTGAACGTAAATATTCTATTTTTTTATATTAACCGCTGACTAAATTTACACTTTGAATCACACAATCGTAATGTTTAATGCTTCGAAAAACCATGCAATTTAATTAATTTATAATCATTTTATATTAATTAGATCAATTAATATTTATGAAATATTAATTATTATATTAATTTTATTTGATATTTGAATGCCATTAGGTTTTAATGAAATGTGAATATATAAAAGTTACGTACGCACGTATCAATATACATTACCGATATAATATTTAAATTTGATTTAAATCAAATCTCCCTATATTTCTTTCAATACAGTCTCCTGACCAATTCATTTTCTTTCTCTTACTTTTCTTCTCTCCATAATGATGGAAATAATCATGGCTTCTGTTAATGGCAAAAATGGCCACCAAAACCCAAGTAATGTGAAATCAGCACCAATCCAATAACAATACTAATCAGAGAATAATACATGTTCACAAATCATAGATTTAGTGTAGAAAAGTAAATAAACACGCGAATTTTATAGTCGTTCGACAAACTCTGGCCTACGTCCACTTCAATAGTCTTATTGTTTATAGTGTAAGATTACAAGTACAGTTGTTCTTCGCTCAGAAAATTAATGAAGGAAGAGAAAAGAGTAATGAAGAATAGCCAGCCCGAAGAACCCTGAATGAATACCGTGCTTGCTGTATTTATGGGAGAAGACCTGCAAATATCTCGCTCAAAATTTGGATCTGGAATCTCCAAGCTAAGACCACCTGACCCACGAAAATCCAAATCGATCGCACCCTTAAAGAGGGGTCGGACCCGATCCCTTCTCCATGCCACGTGGCAAAATGCGACCCCTTCTATGGTTCCCCCAAGCTGCATACTTCTTGTTTCCAAAGTTGATTCCCCGAGTTGATGCATTGTTCATTGAGTTATTGAGTAATCATTATTGGGTTGTGCTGCCAATCCGAGCGATCCATAGCCATATTAGTCCGATTTGATCCCTTGCCCACGGGAAGAACTCGATCCGATCCTTTGCATATGGGAAGTGTCAATCCCATACTTAGCCAATTCTAGAGTGTTGTCTGAATCTGCCCGAACATCGTCCATACCCTTGTTTATAATTGATCTCCAAGCCTGATAATAATCACTTCGGGTTTCCTTCCTTAATGATCATAAAATCTGTTTGGCCAAATCCATGATATACTGCCTTGCAAAATGGTGGTATAACATTTACCACCCAAAACAAGCCTTGGGTAAGAAGGCATGTTTTGAATAACCATAAGTCTGAAGTCCAGAATCCATTGATAATCATATTTTCCAATCCAGAATCCAATCCATTTCCAAGAAAAATTGCCATAAGTCGTTCCATGTATGTCCTGGAGTTTGCTAATGAAACCCTTGACTGCTTTGAGTCGATAGCCAATTTCGAAACCATTCCAAATCCGTAACCAAGTCCATGTCCATCCAAAGCCGATAACCAAGTCCATGATCTCACCGGATCATTTACCAAGTCCGAAGCCTTGATCTCTTTGGTTCATTATCCCAAGTCCGCGAACTCTTTGGATTATTAGCCAAACCCTTGGCATCTCTAAGCCGATATCCAAGTATGTGGCCTCTCTGGGTCTATATCCAAGTTCACGGCCTCTCTGGGTCTATATCCAAATCCACAACCATGTGAATCCTGGAAGTTAGTAAGCTAGTTTGTGATCTCTCTAGATCATTATCCAAGTTTATAGTCTCTACGGGCTGATCGGTGGTCTTTTGGGACCCTTGTTAAGCTCAATCCAACTTAATGACGAGTAAGCCAATCCTATCGTTGTCTGTCAAAGCAACTCACCCCTGCACTTCGGCCCTTTTAGAGAATATAACAATGTCATGATCCTCCTGGACCGATCATAGCCTCTCCATGGTCTTGCTAGGCCCCATCCTGTCACTACCCAGTGAAGGGGGAACAATAACAAGTATGTTGATCATGTCACTCCGACGAAGCGACGTTACATCGTACACTCTGGTTCAATGTCCCTGAACATTAAGTGATGTCCTGGCCTTCTTTGCCAATCATAGCCTCTACGGGATCTTTTCGGACCCCATCTAGTCGCTCTCTGACAAAAGGGGGAACAGGATATGTGAGTCGGTCCTGTCACTCTCTGACAAAGAGACCCACTTCTTGCACTTCGGTCCCTGACTCTCCGGCCATGGACATAAAGTGATTAATTCCACACCAACTTCCTTTCTTTGGGCTTAACATTCTGGTCAAGAGCTTAATCCACATATGAGTTCATCCCATCACTTTTCGATGAAGGGACTTGCATCTTGTGGTTATTGCCCCATCTCTCCGGTTGGCGCAATAACCGTGACTTGTTTTGTTCATCGCATTAATTCAGATCAAAAATAAATTAACAAATAAGAGTTCGTATGGCCAAAAGTCCAAAAAGAAAGAAAAGCAAAATGCATACCTCCAAGCGCGACGGTTTATCATCATCAAAGAGCATTCCTAGAGACTGTCCTCGATCTCATACATGTGTAAGTGACTTTGTATTTTATCGTGGAATTTGATGGTTTATTTCATGCCATCTCGATTGAGAGATGATGACCTGAAGCCTCAATCCCAGTCCGTTTCCATTTGATATGGATAGTGGTCGAGCCTGTTCCACCGTCGCAGCCCGAGTCCTTACATATTGTGGTATCCTGCCATCCCTGACATGCTCCTCAACCATATCTTAGAGACACTTGCACTCATCTATAGTATGCCCATCTAATTCGTGGAACATGTAGTACTTTCCAAACCTACATTCCCGCTCCACAGGATCCCTGCTAGCTAGTTTCCAATAGGGGAGTCGCCCCTTTGTATAGAGGTAAATCTGCTCCAAACCTTCCGTCAAACCCGAATAAGAGGGGAAATTCCACTCCCGCTCTTTCCTTTGCCATTTTGATCCGTCATATCCATCATCCATTTTTCTTTTACCCTTGTTCTTACTCAGACCTTCTCTAGACGGTCCTTCACCTCTCATAGCATTCACTTCAAGTTTATCGGTTTGTGCGTCCTCCTACCGCAAGAACCTCTCAGCCTTGTGGTATATTTCTCCAAGATCCATTAGTGGATCCAGTTCCAACGTAAAATGGAAATTCATGTCGTCATTAATTCAAGATACCCCCACCACCAAAACCATCTATGAATCCGACCGATCTACCAAAGCAACTACTACATTATGTTGTGTTAGAAAATTCCTCAACGGCTCTCCTGTTCTTTGTTTCAATGTGGTCAATGTCATAACATTCTTAGGTCATGTGATGTAGACCCAAAACTGCCTCATGAACCGATCTACCAACTCGTTCCATGTCCTTAAATGTAGGATCTTCATCAAATAGAGTGAAAAACACCTTGCATGACCTCCTTCAGTGCCCCTCAGTACTTCTATATACCGGATATACCTCATCAAGTGCACTATAGGAACTAACTTTCTCTCATACACCTATAGTGCAGGTAGTTTAAATTCTAATGAGTTTCTAGCCTGCCTAATATTCGGAGTGAACGGGCTCTGACTTATATCCTCTAGACTCCAGTTGGGCGATCTGCCTCACATTATCTACCGTACTAGCACTGCCATCCTTTCATTCTCATTAATAGGTGGCCTCTAATCCAAATAATAGGCTACCCCTACTCCACTAGCTTACTTCATAACATACTCCTCCGGACAAGTATCCAAATTTTGATCCACACCAAACTCCACAAGATTGATCGTAGACCCATCAGCATTTTGACCGACTAGATCCGATGGCATGCCCTTAAGCCCTTGAGGATCGGTTTTGATCCTTCTGAAGGGATCGACGTCGATCCCTCCTTATTGGCCGGGCGCTACCCTCGGTTGCTCCACTCCATTCTCCTACCCATTTTCTCCATTTCTATGCCCTCTGTTATGATTTTCGTCAGTTCCTACTGCTTTAACTCCTTGACTCAGATTGCCGGGTACTCTAAATCCTTGATTTTGTGATCCAGCTTGTCCAAGTTGCCTGAGGAAGTTCTGCATCATCTCCTCTTGCCTCTTCATCATCTGCTCCTACGACGTTCCCATCAATGTCTCAATCTCATCCCTGGTGATGTAGATGGAGGTTTGATTAGCTTTGGCTCCTGAGGAAGCACACTGACTTCCGTCAGGATATGTCCTTTATGCTAATGGTCTCCTTGCTGATTGCCTCACCATCGATCCAAATCCAAGCTCCAAATCTTCTCTAAATCAGCGGATGCTAGCCTTCTCGGTGAAAGCACCAAAATGTTGATGGAAAAATGGCCACCAACACCTAAGTAATGTAAAAGCACCACCAATCCAATAACAATACCAATCGTAGAATAATATAAGTTCACAGATAATAGGTTTAATGCATAAAAGTAAATGAACACGCGAATTTTGCAGTGGTTCAGTAAACTCTGGCCTATGTCCACTTCAATAACCTTATTATTTATACTATAAGATTACAAGTGCAGTTGTTCTTACCTTAGAAAATTAATGAAGGAAGAGAAAAGAGTGGTGAAGAATAGCCATCCTAAAGATCGCTAAATGAATGCTAAGCCCGGTGTATTTATAGGAGAAGATTTGCAAATATGTTGCTTAAAATTCATATCTTATATCTCCAAGCCAAGACGACCTGACCCAAAAAAATCCAGACCGATCGCATGCGTATAGAGGGGTCGGCCCCAATCCCTTCTCTGTGCCACGTGGTGGTGTGCAACCTTCCATGTGGGTCCAACATATTTCCTACTTCTTGTTTCCAAAGTTGATTCCCGAGTTGATGCATTGTTCGTTGAGTTATTAAGTGATCATCATTGAGTTGTGTTGCCAATCCAAGCGATCTATAGCCGTATTAATCCGATACGATCCCTTGCCTATGGGAAACATTTTGATTTGGTCCCTTGCCTAGGGGAAGTGTCAATTCCATACTTAGCCAATTCCACGGTGTCATTCATCTGAATTTGCTTGACCATCATCCATAACATTGCTCATAACCGATCTTTGAGCCTAGTAATCATCTCTTTGGGCTTCCTCCCTTGATGATCACAAAATCCATTTGGCCAAATCCATGATATACTCTATTGGCCAAAAGGCGGTAAAATCAAACCAAATAAATACCAAGGTTGACGCTTTAGATTGTTGCAACTTTTAGAGGTAATCCAATCAGATCCGGGAGCTTTCTTTGTTCAAGGTGCAAATCAAATGGCAACGTCGACAAGGAAAAATTCAATTAGTTTTTTAATCTATAGATTCCATGATATTGTTGATCTAGTGGTTAGTTCATTTTAATGAATTTACGTCTGCATTTATTGTCACTTACAAATATACAAGTGTGGATCTTGAAGTATTATAACATATTTTCATTTAAATTAGTTTTGAATGGATATTGATAATTTCTAATAACAGTATTCATTGATAATTTCTATAGATTTTGATCTAAATAAATATTCAATAATTAATATGTTATTTTGTATAGTTATTTATTCAATTGTTAATGATATTTTCTACTAATTTCAAATTGGTTTTTACGATTTACAAATACACACGTATAACATAATACATATACATGCAGTGCATACATATGTACATATACATATATACATACATACAAACATACATATATAACTTAAAATTAATTTTTATTAAATAGTTGTCAAAAAATATAAATATACATACTAATAACAAAGGCTAATTGTATTAATGTATTAGTGAACATAAATCAGCATAGTAGTACTATTAAATAAAATATGCCTTTGGCAAATTATTATTGCTTATGAAATATCTATATTTTGTCTTACTATGAATTATTAACATATACACATAAGTTATATATGGATTTATAAATTAAGATCCGTTTTCAAATTGTTTCACTAAATCAAATCACTATATGTTTTGGAAACAAAATCTTAAATTCAAAATGGTTGACTTGGTTAAATTAATTCAAATATATTATAGGATTCATAAATAATAGTTGTATATATACAATTTTAAAATATATTTAAACACACATATATATACACATAGAATTATAAACAATGTTTTGGACAACCAATGCATAAATAAAGGAAGAATGTATCCGTTACAGTGTAAAATCATCACCCAAACACATACACACCAACTACCTGAACATTACAGTATGTTACACTTACAGAGTATACATTAGAGTATATTTGGATATACTCAAATTATACGCCAAGTCAAAATTTGGTCATAAAGGTATTTTATTAAATAAATCATTTAATTAAATAGAGAGAAATCAAAGGTTTCTCTCCAAATAAAAAAAAATCTTCCCTCATTAATTGAATAAATTTTAGAGAGAGAAGCAAAGTTTTCCCTCTCTAAATTAAATTAAATAAGTAACTGAATTGCACAAACATGCATATAAGAGAATATTTAATGTACTCTATTTTATATAAACCTCATATTGATTAAAAGATAAATAATTAAAACTTTTTAAAAAAAATAAAATAAAGGTTTCTTTTAAAATAGTTTACATTGGATCAAAAATCACTTTAGACTTCATAAGCCCAAGAGATCCAAAATAGTAATTTTTTAAAATCTACCTATTTCACCTACTTTCGATATGCCTGGATCCTTTGTTAATGATGATGCCTTTAAGAAAAAGTCGATCGATGCGTTCTCCTAGATTCACATTGAATTGATCTCATAGTGTTGTAACAGCTTGGAGCATTACCATTTATATTTTTTTTGATGTATTTCAGTAAAATGAATTTTCGAGCAAAGGGGGATAAAGGACCGCATGGCCATAAAGAGGGCAACCAAGAAGAAATAAAGTTTAGGGAATGGCTGTTTAAATAAGATAATTGAGGAGACAAATTCTCCTCCTCTTACTAATTCTTCTTTTACCAGTTCAAGAACTATATCTAGAATTAAAAAAATACAATATTTTCTCCCCTTTGCAAATCAAGATCGGCCATAAGATAGGACCGATGGACCATCAAAGTACCTCAAACCTATTAATTAATTATTACCATTTAAATCATATTCAAATGCCTATCAATACCGCATGTCGATACATGCATATATAATTGTTATGTGCACACCTAGTTAATTAGTAATGGCACCCAAAAAATACTAAGAGGACCTAATACATCAAATAAATTAATAATTAATATTTCATTAATAATAATTAATTTATAATAATTTATAAATCAATTAAATCATGTCGTATTTTGGAGACATCACCAAAATAGTTATGTGACTCATAGGTGTAAATCAAGTAAGCAATTAATATCGAACTATTTAAATAACTCATCAGCTAAGCTAGTAGAGTGACAGTTTGGCCAATTTATCACTTACGCACCTTTATTGGTAAAAATCAATTTTACAATTTAAGCCACTCCTATTTGTAACGATTTTTTACACTAATTCTCTTCGTCAACACTATACCTTTTAAGGACTTGTAGAATTTGGTTTCAACAAAATTCCAATATCATCCATATTCAACTTGGTTAGTCCTTCAATAAAGTCCATGGTTCAATAATAATATTTATTATTAACTGTACGACTCTTGCTAGAAGCTTTGACTGTGAGTTGATTGTAGTTAACAGTGATATAACCCCATATAACCAAGGAGATGAATTCTCTGTTGATAGTATTTCACTTCTAATGCTTCAACTCAGACCCAACCATAGTTGTTTGATTGACACCATGCCACTATTTAACTATAATCAAAGTGGAGTATCCATATTGAAGTTCAATGAGTATTCTCAAGTCGAGAGAACTGTGTAATACCATCACTTGGAGATTTTTTTGTTTGTCTTTTGTTATTATTAACCAATAGTATTGATGATATTCTTAATCAACCTTGGAGTGATGATAATGTGTTATAAAGAGAAAAGGCTTACTAATCACTAGGCTTAATGATGGAAAATGAGGGGAAAAGAGAAATTGAAGGTAAATGATACAAGAGGTGAAGTGGTTCGGTGAAGCTACCTATGTCCACTATAAAGTTCTACCATATGGCTCTCTTCCTTTTACAAGGAATTATAGGAGAATAATAAAAAAAGATGATTTTCCTAAGACTAATCAGGGTGCTAATCTTAGGGAACTATTGTATCAGTAGATTTGGGTGGCAGAGTATGGGTTCTGACCTTCTAGGTCCCAGTCAACTAGGTCCCAACAAACCGGATCCCAAGACACCCAACCAATCGAGAACCCACGCCTTTGAAGTGGCCATGCATATGGTTCTTATAATAGTTAAATTGATGCTTGGATGGTTAAGATCGTTTTACAAAACAGGCGTGGTGCGTTCTTGGCCATTTATTTGGCTAAATGGATTGATGAGAGACAGCTAGTGAAAGAAAGAAATGCATGGTTGAGAAGAAGGTCGATAGAATTGTATCACGAGCATGCTTTACCATGCTTTGCATTAAACATGCTTGTACTTGTAGTATGCTTGTAGGAAATGGTACATGCATATTGTTTGTCGTAGGTATGCTTGGTTGCATATCTTGTTGCTTTGCTCCCGTCTGTCTAGGTGGTAGGATAGCCGAGCTAGTCTATTGAGACCATAAAGGTGATGGCGACTTGGTAAAAGCCATGGTTCAGAGTAGGGTGAGACGAGACAGAGTGTTGGCTGCAGGTGGTGATATCGAAGTTGGATTGATGATGGGACACCCTCAAGGTAGTTTCAAACTATGCGGATCAAGAGAGAGCCAAAAGAGAGAGGCTTAAGCGACCAAGCTGGCCTATTTTCGAATTACAAGCAGGTCAGAGAGAGTCGGTTGACCAATAGGAAATGGGCCGGGTTGGGTTTGTGCCATACTTTGATGGGTGAGCTGGTTGCTAGGCTCGCCAGCATAAGACTTATTGTGCAATTGAGTGGAGGAGCCGACGTTGGCCTAGGTTGGATTTGAGTTATCATCATACATAGGAAACCTAATCTATATGCCCTGTGCCATGGATTGTTTAAGGGATGACTTGGACCCAATTGGCCTAGACTGAATCGAGCCAGGCTAAGATACCTTAATTAGTCTACCTTCTGTCTTACGAAAAAATTAAGTAACATTTTTCACCCTAAGTCCAAGCTTGTGAGCGTGCGTGGGGTTGTAAAATCATAAAGACTCCATCGACTAATTATTCTGCTATGCAATTAATGCACCGCCCAAGTGGCATTGCACCGTTGGCTGGGGCAGTAGTGCTTCTAAGACATGGAAGAGATGTGTCATTTCGCTTATGTAGGTAGTGTGACACAACACTTATCATGCTTAAAAGGATAAGCTCCTTTTTTCCTTTTTGATTATAATAGCTACGATTTAAAGGATAGGTGTATAAATATTCACTACTTTACCTTTGAACCCATGGATCTATCATCATGCAATTTCTTTAGCAAGCTCGAATTTTGCATAATTTTCTAGTGATAAAAATAGATTACTCTGCCTTCCTCCTCCTCTCCCATTTCTCTTGAGAGCTTGGGTTTTTATCAAATTTGGTTAGAATTAAAAGAAAGGAAGTGGCTCATTAGAGGGACAAACTATGTTTATCGATTGCAGTTTGGATTGCTTACTTGGATTTATGCTTCTTAAGATCGATCTTGCCTTTGTCTTAGACCTATGCTTGCTCTTTTCGACCATCTTTTTTATGGTGATTTTTTATTGATCATGGACTCCAGATGAATCTAGGGGCTTCCTTACTTTGATGCTCTAACATTCCCGACCTCAGAACGATTTAGATGTTTCAATACCTTGTTGGAAATTGTAGTGGCCATCACCCCTACTTCTTTTTCCAATGCCTTGTTTTGCTCCTTGACGAGGTTGTTTGGAAGCTTTTAGGGCCTCTTGCAGGGCTCAATGCAAAAGGCTTCGAAGGTGGCAGCACCCTTGGTATTTTTCAACAAGTTCTGATCACTTGAAGTGTTGGGGGAGTGCAATCATTGTAGTCGAGTGCGGTTTAGGAGTGATAAGAGCAGGGGCCAACCTACCTCTGAAAAGCACTTTTGATGTGCTTTTTCTTCCTTTTCTCCTTTTCTTCTTTTCAACTAATTAGCTATTAAAAACCTTTATAAGCCAAGCGGGCAGGCATTGAGCCCCCGTATTCTTTTAAGCTGGATAAGAATAGATTTTTTATTTAAAACTTCTTGTTTATGAAACATTTGTCTCTGATTGTTGCCTACGACTTGTAACAACCCAGAATTTCGGCCATTCGGAATTGAGATATTTAATTGATTTTAAATAAAGTAAATTTTATAAGATTAATAACTTATATTTCGAATATAGTAATTTAATTGGATAATTAAATAGTTAATTTAATACTTGAAATTGCAGAAATAATTGAATTTTGAATTTAATGTAGTGAAAATGATTTATAAAGTTGAATTAAATTCTATTTAAATTAGAATGATGTCAGAGACCGTTTAAAATTGAATTAAAAGTTAATACATCGAAATTGAATATTATAATATTTAATTAACGTGTAAAAATAGTCATTTTTGAAGAGGCCTCGAATTTTGACCAAAACAAGTTTCATTGGATCCGTAATGTTATATTATTATAGGATTACAAATTCAGTGTCGATCGGATTTAAGGTTTAGTCATGCGAAGCTGAAACGCGTAGAAATTTGTTTAAGTAAATTTTAATTAAAAATAATTCGATTTGAAAACCAATCTTTCAAATATGATTGAATTGGCTCCTGATATATATCCTATTATGTTTGGAATAAGGGTAAAACATTATAAACGTCAGGCGGCATGTTTCGATTAGTGTTCGAAAAAATTTCGGATGAATAGTGCACGAAATTTTCTATAAAAGGCCTGATTTTCATTCATTTTCACAAAACCCCAAGGGAATTGGGTCTAGCCGCCACCTTCAATTCGAATGGCCAAAAATGTATGAAATTCTCCCTCAATTTTCTCTGAATCCATATGTTTTCATGCTTCGGTTTCTAAAGGAAGATTGTAGAGGGCAGTGATATTTTCGATCTCAACGGTTGTGATTGACTTTAGAGTGGTGGATCGACTGCAATTCTAGTTCAAATGTCAGTGTTCGAGCATGATTTTCAAGGCCATGGAGGCGTCGAGCTTCACGTCGTTCAAGGTGGAGGTGCGCCTGGGGATGGGCTTCGACGTGGTGGTGTTCGATCAACTCCTAGATCGACGATGGTGGCGCGGCAATTTGATGATGGTAAACGGCTTTGGGTTTGAACGAACGCGTATAAACCTGGGAAGAAGAAGAAAGAAAACGCGGCTTGGGTCAAGGGGATTCAAAATGAACGGCTACGATTATTTAAGGTTTAAAATAAAATAGAAACTGTAAATTAAATATATGTAAATCCGTGTAATGTTTAAAAATGTGTATCTTCTTCATACTAGGTCGAAATTGGACGAAAACTGCGTCAGGATCGTATTGACGAGAACTACATTTTAGAGCTAATTTGGAGTTGATTGGAGCTAGTGAAAATTTTGGGTAAAATTAAACGTCAGTTTAATTTTATTCGGAATAAAACGCTGCAATGACTACTCAAATCAAAGTGAGCACAACTCACTCTTTCTGACTCAATGATATTTTATATAAGTGAGAAATAAATTTATTTATGCTGATTGATGATTTTTTGGGTGATATATATATATATATATATACGTATACGTATATGTATATGTATATGTATGTATGTATGTATGTATGTATATTAATTGGTATTTGGAATATTCCTACCTATAGGAGTTGATCTGACCCTATATGTTCCTGTGTATGAGCAGATGACCTTTTGTGCGCATGTTTGCCTCGAAGCGGACAATGTACATATATTCTTATATGCATATTTGTTGCAGGTGACAGGTTGAAGGGATCCAACTGGATTTCTCACCAGTTTTGATTTTAATTTACAGATATTGTATATATGCTGTTATCATGTGATATATGATGTTTGGCTGTCGTGATTGATGTGAATCACCTTATTTAGTGTTGTTACAACATTGGGCCATATTTTGGAATTTAAAAAATGTTAAAGTGATGATTTCAAACTTAAAAAGGATTTCAAAGTGGTTTTGAATTTGTACGTCTTATTAATGTTTGAATTGTTAAGGAAACGAATTTATTTTAAATAAATAAAAGTTATAATATTTATGTTATAAAAGTTTTGATTTTTGTGAAATATACTTAAGTATGATTTTTTGAGTTATATAAGTTTTATTAAAGATTTGTAAATTAGTAAAAGACGAAGTTTATTTAAATAGAATAAAAATATGATTTTGCAAATATGGAGTTAACTATTTGGAAAAATAAGTCAAATTGGAATTTTGGACTTATTATAAATGATTTATATAAAACTAAATTTTTATAAATCAAACTAATGGAATTATAAAGGAGTTTTATAAATTTGAAAATGAAGTAAAAATGAATCTCATATGGGAATAAGATTTATGAATTTGTAAAGTTATAAAAAGAATGAATCTGTAAATAAGATATTTATAGGTAAATTAATTTATTATCAGATTTTGGCATATAAATGAGATACAAATGAAATTGGTTAATCAAGGAATTTTATAAATTGAAGTTTTTATAAAATATAAATGGAAATTATGATGATTGTTTTATAAATGAAAAATCAACTTATATATGATAAGTTAAATATGAAAGTTTATTAAAGGAATTTCATTCACAATTTTGAATAGTGGACAATTCTTTGATAAATGTGTAAAAATAATAAATTTGGCTACAGAATTATAATCATGATTTTGGACAGTGAATAGTCCTTTAAATTAAATAAATGTTTTGAAAATTGATCTTTTAAATGGAGTTAAATGATTTGAAGATGTTTTAAAATGTGTGAGCATCGAATACTTAGATTTTAACATTCATTGCTGAAATAGACGTTTTCAAGAAGCAAGGAAGGCATGGACTATATCACTGTTATAGTATAGGATTTTCGAAAGGAGATGTTTTGTATAGTATATGAGATTTATATATCTATCTAATTATCGAAACCCTATACTAGTGATTTTGGGTTGTTGTAACGATGTTATAAGCAACATTCGTTTTGACCTGATAAAGTGTGTGTTGAAAAATATTAAGTTGTCCTAAAAATAAATTTGTGAATATGCTTATACTGCGATATAAGTATGTGGAAATGTTTTCCAATATTAATATTGAAATGTTTTTGCGAATATATCCTTTTAAAGATAATTTGAATTTAGTTTTTGGAAAGTGATTTCATTAATACAAGATTAATTAAAAGGGCCCAGTGATTGCTTATGGTTCTAGATATTTGTTTGTTGCTTTGATAGATAAATAACCGACTATCAATTTGGCCATTTTAGTTCCTTGACTTGATGTGGAACTATTTAGTCGTACAGTTAGTACGTAGCCATTTGAGTAGGCTTGATTATCATCTGTGTTGAGGATGTTGATCGTGTAGTGCAGAGTATTACTCCAATCTATCGAGTTTCCTTCTTGGTCGAAGGATAGCATGTTGAAATTGGAGACATGATAAATAGATGAGACTTAGTTTCCGTGTGAGGTTGAGAAACGCTTTTGCGTTGTTGGTGCGAAGAGGCCGGGATCAGATTTATCTGAAAACCATTTCGGAGCAATGTATGTGTGTTCGATTATGCAGGTTCTGATGATATTGATATTTAGGATTTTCATAATGAAGGACTGCTTATTGATCATTTGGGGTTAAAATCCCAATATACATATAGTAGCAATAGTCTCTTCGTTATGAAATATCTATTGCAAGGGCAGTCGCTACTAATCCTAGGGATTTTCCGACAGGATGTGGTAGGAAAGTACCTTCGATTTGTCCTCTTCCTGGACAACTTATATGGATATTTGTTTGACAATGCATTTCTAAGATTACGTACATCAGTGGTGGTGGAGAGGACAACTTCTCTTAACTTAACACCCTCCTTGAGACGTACGAGCTTAGGGGATGTATTTTTGTGGAAGGTAATTAGTAGTCAACGGAAATGACAATGTGGCATTCAAAGTGATGTAATATATGATATGTGAAAGGTAATCGTTACCTCATGCCTCATCAACCGAAAATGTCCGAAATAGGGTCGGATGCGGCAAGGCTTATTGGGTCATTCCTAATCAGAATATGATCATTCCCTTCTATATATATTTCTTCCCGCTATAATGTTCGGGATATAAATTAATTTGGTTTATATGTTATGGGGACCTTGGAAAGGTCGGTAACAACCGAGGGATGATATATTCGTTACTATCTAGTTACAGAGGTAGGCCGGTCTTGTGTTGGTAGAGGTTTCTTTATGACGTTCCTTAGTACATTCCTCAAGAGATGTACTGCCAGAAGGTAGTCCCTTCACCTGGTCATTTGTATGGAAATCCAAACTCCATTACGTGCCTTCCATTTGATTTGTAGTGCCTGGTATGCTGGAATTTAATAATGTTAACAATTTCAACTATGATTAATATTATTTGTATACTAGACATTATTATAATATAACATGATTTGGTATGAAAAGGTTTGGTTATCGTAAAGTAAAAACATTTTCGTGTTTATATGTGGGCGTGTCTTACGAGATACTTTTGTTTTGAAAAGGAAAAGTTTTGGTAGTCTAATAAATTCAGTTGAGTGTATTTCTCACGCTGGTTTACCAGACTGATTCGAGCCTTCTTCCCTTTTAATGCTCGGGTTTTACCGCATCTATTTACAGGTTCAGATTTGGTGCTTTTGGACCTTCAACAGGAGAGCTGGAGATCTCCATTTTCGTATACAGGTACCTGTTTATTTTCTGTTGTTTATACTATCAGCAATTGTAAGGACAATTTTTTGTAACTATCCAAGCTGATAATTATATATTCATGTACTCGGATTGATGTATATATGATATTACGATTTCTATTTTGTAAAGATCGTTGATATGATATTACATATTTTCCGTTGTGATGTGAGATTCTGTATTTTTCTATTTGAATCTCTCTTTCTTCTCTTCTTTTCTTCTTTCTTCTTTTCTTTCTCATTACTTTCCGTCAGTCTGTGCTTTTTAGGTCGGACATGTGTGGCTTATTTTCGATTCAATGGGTATGGATTTACGGGTCATCACAGTTGGTATCAGAGCTTAGATTTGGTATATTCCTAGGCTTTGATGTGTAGTCAGTACAGATAGGGACAGTGGCACCCAAGATTGAGTTTGAGTGTATTATTTATATGAGCGCATATTTTTTAGTGATTATAAAATATTTTATATTGTGTTTACTTATTTGTTGAGTTGTTTATGAATTCTGGTCGGTATATGGGATGCTATGTTATCGATAAGGATTTCTAAACACTTAAACGAGGCAAGTCGACATAGTATTGTTTTTTAAATTGGGTAAATGAAATAATTTTACCTCAATTATATTTTATATGTAAAGGAACAATTTTCTAGGAATTATTATACTGTATATAAATTAATTGCTTGGTTGTTTGAAAATATAAAAATATAAAAGTTAATAAAATCTGTTTGAATAATCTGAATAAAAACAACAATTGTAAAATAAGAATAAATTATATAAGCAAATGAATTGTAAAATATTGTTATAATTAATATGATTTACAATTGTGAAATAATCTTATATATAAGAAATGAAATTACATGAGTACATATTTAAATATGAGTTGTAATTAAAAATGGATTTAAACTAAGAACTTGAGAATTTGAATCCCATTGATTTTGATAGTTGTTGTTTAAAATTTAAAGAGATTATATTGTTATAAATCTAAATAAGATAAATAAATTTGGAATGAATCTTACATAAGTGAAGTAATATAGTGAAATTATATAAGTAAAAGGTTTATAAATGTGATTTACAGGTAAAAGGAATTTTAAAAGAATATAAAGCACTGAATTCGCTATTATTACTAGGAAATAATAAGGGCAATAACTGTAGCATCATCATTATCAATTTCGAGTTTCTATGTGATGAATTTGCTACCAATAGTAAATTGAAAATTGAAATTTTGATGTGATAAAAAAATTTGAATTTAAAATCCAAGTTGAAACTGATAAATATATGTAAAATGAGTTTTAGACTTACAATATGAAATAATAAATTTGAGTTAGCGTAATAAAATATATGATTTGACATTTAACTAAAGGGAAATTGAATAAATTGAAATGGATTTGAAGTGGATTAGATAAGTTATTGATATAAAAATTAAACATAAGTAGGAAGTGATTATGTAATATGAATTTGAAAGTTTAAATAAATAAGTTGTATAACTTATAGAATAGGGAAATATAAGTAAAATCAAATATCAAAATGGTTAAACAATTGTGTTAAGCAAAACAAAATCTGAATTTGAATAGTGAATGAAATTAGACTTAAGTAAAAGTTAAATAAAATAGAATTTGAATTAAATTAGAAGTGAACTTTTATAGTTAAAGTAAATGCAAGTGAGAATGAAATGAAATTTAACTTAAGTGATGTTGAATGAAGTTGATTTGATATCAAAATGAATTAATAAAGTGGATCTAAATAGAATTGAATTTGATTTAATTTGGAAGCGAACTAACTTGAATGCAAATTAGTGAATGTAAACTAATTGAATAAATAAATAAATGTTAGTAAAAGTCCAATGTTGATGAATCAAATGTGATTAAAATTGAAAATCAATTCAATGAATATTAATGAGAAATGAATGAATATTGATTTGATTATGGATTTATTGGATAGATATTGGTTTGTTGGATGTTAGTTGGATGATAGTTGTTTGATGGTTGAATTCGCTGCTTTTGATTACATTTGCTATATTGACATATATAGTTGTTGTATTGGTATATGTTGTATTGACCTTACTTTCCAGATACATGTTTCTCATTTGTTTGTTGAATATTTAGTAGGTAAGGATGGCGTATGCTACACATTTGAAGTTTGCTTTCGTGCTATGTTAGCCATATATGCCCACTAATAATATATAAGGTACATATATCGGATAACATATCGTACTTTTACAATTTTTTTCCCTACGGGATGCCTCATCCTCGAAGATAAGATGTATATGTGTGATATATATATATTGTGATTTTTTTCGGATCGAACCGTGCAAAGGAGACTATGGCGAAATTTTTTGAAAATTTACGGCGTTAGAAAATTTTTATAATTTTTTTTTAAAAAAAATTATAACTAAAATTTTGATTTTAAGTTAAAAGTTAAATGATATTAGTTAGTTTTGAAAAGACAACTATGGATAAATTTGAAACCTTAGAAAAGTTTTTATAAGAAATTTAAGTAATGAATTTTGGAAAAGCTAAAAGGTTTAATTGAATTTGATATCTAGTTTAAACGAATTATTTCGAAAAGTTAATGGATTTTGTGGCTTTTTATTACTTGGTAATTTCAAGGATGAGATTCTTTTCATTAGGGGAGAATGTAACGCCCAAAATTTCGGTCATTCAGAATTGGGATTTTAATTGATTTTAAATATTCAAAAGTAAATTTTATAAGTTAACTTATATTTCGAATATAGTAATTTAATTAGAAAATTAAATTGTTAATTTAATATTTGAATTGCAAAAATAATTGAATTTTGCGTTTAATGTGAGTGAAAGTGATTTATAAAGTTGAATTAAATTCTATTTGAATTAGAATGATGTTAGAGAACGTTTAAAATTGAATTAAAAGTTAATTCATAGAAATTGAATGATTTAATATTTAATTAACGTGTAAAAATAGTCATTTTCGAAACGGTCTCGGATTTCAATGAAACCAGTTTCATTGGATCCGTATTTTATATTATTGTAGGATTTCAAAATTCATGTGATCGGATTTACGGTATAGTCATGTGAAGCTGAAACGCATAGAAATTTGTTTAAGTAAATTTTAATTAAAATAATTCGATTCGAAAACCTATCCTTCAAATACGATCGAATTGGCTTCCGGTATATATTCCATTGTGTTCGGAATAGGGATAAAACATCGTAAACACCAAGCGACATGCTTTGATTGGAATTCGAAAAAAATTCAGATGAAGAGTGCGCAAAGTTTTCTATAAAAGGCCTCATTTTCCTTCATTTTCACCAAACCTCAAAGGAATTAGGTCTAGCCGCCACCTTCAATTTGAATGGCCAGAAATGTTTGAAATTTCTCCCTTAATTATCTCTCAATCGATACGTTTTCAAGCTTCGGTTTCTAAAGGAAGATTGTAGAGGGCGTGAGATCTTCGATCTCAACGGTTGTGATCGATTTTAGTGTGATGGATCGACGACAATTCTAGTTCAAACGGCCGGTGTTCGAGAAAGATTTTCGAGGCCATGGAGGCACCAAGCTTCGCGCGTTCAAGATGGAGGTGCGCATGGGGATGGGCTTCGACGTGGTGGAGTTCGATTAACTCCTACATCGACGATGGTGACGTGACAATTTGATGAAGGTAGGCAGCTTTGGGTTTGAACGAACGCATATAAACCTGGGAAGAAGAAGAAAGAAAACGTGGCTTGGATCGCGGGGATTCAAGAAGAACAGCCACGATTATTTAAGGTTTAAAATAAAATAGAAATTTTAAATTAAATATATATAAATTCATGTAATGTTTAAAAATGTGTATCTTCTTCATACGAGGTCGAAATTGGACGAAAAAGGTTTCATCAGGATCATATTGTCGAGCACTACATTTTAGAGCTGATTTGGAATTGATTGGAGCTAGTGAAAATTTTGGATAAAATTATTTGGAATAAAATGCTGCAATGGCTATAGGAATCAAAATGAGTGCAACTCACTCTTTCTGACTCATTGATATTTTATATAAGTGAGAAATAAATTTATTTATACTGATTGATGATGTTTGGGTGATATATGATATATTATATGTATATTGATTGGTGTTTAGATATAGTCCTTCCTATTGGAGTAGATGGGACCCTATATGTTCCCATATATGAGCAAATGACCTTTTTTATGCGCTTCTGCCTCGAAGTGGACGTTGTAATTATATTCTCATATGCATATTTGTTGCAGGTGACAGGTTGGAGGGATCCTACTGGATTCCTCATCAGTGTTGATTTTTATTTACATATATTGTTATATATGTTGTAATCATGTAATATATGATGTTTGGATGCCGTGATTGATGTGAATCGCCATATTTAGTGCTATTGCAGCATTAGGCCATATTTTGGAATTTTACAAATGTTAAAGTGATGATTTCAAATTTAAAAGGAATTTCAAAGTGATTTTGTGTGACGACCCGCCTTTCTAACCCCAGAAAGGCGTATTATCAATAAAAAAAGAAAGGGATAGAAATAGAAAAGATAGAAAGAAAGAATAACAACATTAGAATCTCACAGCGGAACGGAACAAAATATAATACATCACATAACTATTACATAGCTTTTACATAGTTTTTACATATATCAGAGTTACACAACATCATACAATAAGACAGTCATATACATATCTGTCAATACATATATCCCAAAATGCAACATACATCAACTACGCAGCGGAACTAGATAGATGATACATACGTATGGGCTCCTTCTCCAAGATCCTTAAGAACTCAACAATCCTAAAACCTATCACCTGGCTACTCATAAAAATTTGAGTACCCAAGAGTTTATGAAAAGAAATATAAACTCCGGGTCAGACATGGGTCTGGTGTGAGTAAACGGGTTAAAGTTGTTTAACTTTGAAAACCATTTGAAAATAAAGGTATCACGTAAGACTTCCTACACATAAACACGGGTAAGTTTTTACCTTATGCTAACCAAAACATTTTATAGGAAATCCAATAATATTATCATAGTGTCTAGGGTTTTCAAGTAAATAGAAAATAGCCGAAATTGTTACATCTATTAAATTCCAGCTACTAGCCACAAAAGTGGGTAATACAAATCAAAACCGTTGGGTCTTATAGGAAAAATGGGTTTCCATCAATGGCAGGGCTACTGGGTACCACCCGTCACAGTACGAGGCCTAGATCACCGTATTAAGGATCACTCCCGACCCCTTACATCACAAGGTCGGAACCATTCCTCACTGAACAATCCCGAACAAGATAACCCCGCAGTTGTGGCCAACAACTGCCCACACAGCCGAAATAAAGGGACATCTAGACATGGATATATCTCGTCCTGCTTGGGTGCTAACCACCTAACCTTGCTACATCTCCCCAATTTTAGCCATTCCCGGTTGATGAGGCTTGAGGCTGCGATTACCTTTATAGAACATATCTCTTAGAATGCTCATCGTCCGCCTGACGATGTGCTGAAAGCATTCAATCCATATAAGTTCGTTCCGGGTTCGAACGAAACCGAAGGCATTATCTCGTTACGCTCATTTTGGAATCACCCTCAGAGTAAACGACGATAACCCTTGCACTCTGAAACACCATCTCGATCTTCACTTGAGAATTTACGACCTAACGTTTAATTTGGATCGATGTGGTTTTCGGAATATCAAATTGATACCCGATCCCGGTCTCATCGAAATCCAAACGTGTTTTAAAGGCCAAGTTGTTTAATAGTTTAAACAATTTAATTCAACACATTGAATTCACATAGCATTGATCACAGATAAATCATACTCATTCATCATAGATATATCCAAAGCATATCATAGAGTACCACTGAATATCACCCAATAAATTTCACAAATCCAGATATTATACTCAAAACAATGATCCAACAGGGATTATTAATCCATATCATAATTAATTTAATTATCTTAAATTAAATTAATTACTTAAGAGTTAATCACTAATCCTGCTTAATTAACCAAGTCATTTATTAAATCAATTCTTAATTAACTTTTTAAACAATTAATTTAAACTTTAATTACTTGATGAATTATTCCTTAATTATTAATTAATAACCTTAATTATTAATTAATAAAATTTAGTTTCAATTTAATTAATCCTTATTTATTTATTTATTAATCCTTAATTACTAAGTTAATCAATTATTTATTCTTATTTAAATTATCTAATTAGTTAAGTATTAATCATATATTAATTAACTTTAATTAGTTTCTTTAAAATTATTAATTACGAATTAATTAAACACTTACTTATTTATTACTCAATCTTAAATTACTAATTTATAAATCTCAATCCACTTAGTTAATTTCAATTATCAATTTATTGAAATTTTTAATTACCTTGCAATATAATTAATTAAATAAAACCATTTATCTTTCATTTTGAAAGTCTTCCTCCATAACTATAAATAAATTAGTTACTAACTTAAAGCTAGATGTTAATTAAAATTAAACAAATTAAAATATTAATTAAGCCTAATACTTAACTGTTTAAGGGATTAATGTAAATTAACTTTACAAATGCTTAAACTAGTTGCAAAATGATTTACAAACTAAATTTGATTAGGTTTAATATCTTGAAATCAAACCCAAGAAAAACCATCATTTCCCGAGTCCCTCCTCTTCGTCCTCCTATATTTATTTTTTTGTTTTTGTTTTTATTTTTAAACGGTTAAGTTTAAACTGTAAAAACTGGAAAGCAAACACATGAATCTCGCGTTTCAACCCGAGACAAACTATCACTATCTCGAGTATTAACTCGAGTCACTCTCCTCTCAACAACTCTGACACCAAAACAAGGTCGTGCACGTGCATAGATCATCGACGGCATCGCCACCTCCGGCGACTTACTCCATGCATCGCAATCGACTCCATACTCGATTCTCACTTTCAAATCGACCTCACTAAGCACGAATGGAAATCGACCTTTCCAATCGAAAACTGGAACCAGACAATGCGACAACATCGCCTCGCACCCACATCTTTGACCACCAGAGATGCTCCAACTCCGGCAACGACCTCGTCGCCCTCCATGCTATCATCTCATAAAGCCACGTGCAACTCGATGCACGCACGAAGCCCCAACGACTACTTTTCCGACCATCGCTAAAATTAGGGTTAAATATCAAATTAACCCATCCCCGACGGCACAGTCACCGTGAACCCCTTCCACCAATTTCCCGACTTCCACGCTCACTCACCTAGCCTCGGCCCAAGCCCTGACCGCGGTAGAGCCTCTGACTACGTGGAATTGGCCGAAACCCATATTTCGATCAACTGGTAACTGCTCTATGCATACACATCTAAAAATCATCATACTTATTGTAAAAATTCTATTTTCGAATGATAGTTCACATTGTATAACTGAATCAAAGTTTTGTCATGTTTGAATTTATCCTGTGTTTGTGTTTCCCTGAAAAAAATCAAATTTTAGATGTTGTATATCACCATTCAGCTTGAAACCATTTTTAGATTTTAACTCAAGTGTGAACAAACATGTTTTATTTTAAACTCAGAGCATAAAAATGGCTAAGTTAAAGGGAAATGAAATTTTTCCCTGTTGTTTGCACCCTGTAATCAAAACAGAGAAGAACAGGCTTAATTTAAAATTCACAGAGCAAACCATATGGATATATATACGGAGCCACTTCAAAATATTTATGCAAAGCAACAACATATGTACCGATTCAAATAAACTTGGGTTTTAAATAAATTTGTTTACTCACCTGTAAAAAAATTTGAACAGAGAATAACTCTTGCCTTTGAAACTGCTAGCTGATCTTATTTCCAAGCTTCTTGTTTGTTGAGTTGAGATCTTATTCAAGTGTCAGTTGTAAGATTAATTTAGTTGCTGTTTTAAAAATTTTTGTGGTAGGATTAGTTTTCGGTTTGTAAAGCTGTGATGAACGAAATGAAGTAGGAAGATGTACAAATATAGAAAGAAAAGATGTGTATAGGCTTGTTTTACTGGTACAAGATTTCTTGTATTCGATCAGAGATTTTTTTATTTTTTTTATTTTGGAGGCTGAAATGATTCAAATATATTTCGAAATAACTTTCTTGTGTACTAGCTTTAATTATAATTGTCTTGTTCCAATCTTCATACTTATCCTATTCTTTTTTTTATCTTATTTCTTGGCATATACATATTGTTATAGTACATATATTACTTGCCTGATCTGCTTTCTACCCTATGCTTCTATAAAGTTGTTATATTCCTAGAATTATCTTATGCTCGTTTCATATGTTATAGAACTATCAATTTATTTTATATATTTATTTCTATTTTAAACTTAAACTATCAAATACTTCATTTACTCATATTTTTATACTTGTATTAATATCATAGTTTTATTATGTTTATATATATATATGTGTGTGTGTGTGTATGTGTTTATGACCATATATTTTTTTATACGTATGTTTAATATTTATAAGATTTATTTTCTTTTAACCATTATTCTCTAGATTACATCATAAGTATATATATTTAGATCAAATATCAATAAGGTAGAGCCTACTTTAATTTAATGTGAATAAGCAAGATTTTATTTTGAATATTTTTAAAAGTCTTATTTTAAATTCCAAATCATGGTTTCTTCCAAATACACATATATACTTGTTTTTAAAATAATAAGTTTGTATTTTTTTAATTTATTAAATTAAATGCTTATTAAAATAATATTGCTAAATTCCCGTGTTGTCACATTCCTTCCCCTTAAAAGAATTTCGTCCCCGAAATTTAAAGCAAAAGATAATTTCAAAAGTTTTTATATTAACAATTTAAACATACATATCATCCATACATTAGCAAACAATCAAACGGTCTATCCTAACAAACATCACTAGCTATTCGGACACAAATCTGGATAGGCTTTCCTAAAACTATCCATAGTTTCCTAGGTACAATCTTTGGGATCCTCGCTCCACTGCACTTTGACGAGCCTTACTACTTTGCTCCTGAGTTGCCTCTCGTCTTGATCTACAATGCCAAAAGGATTTTTGACTACAGTCAAGTTTGGTTCTACTTCTAAATCTTCCTGGACTACTGGTTCTACAACCAATGATGGGTCATGAACAAACTTCCTTAAATGGGATACATGAAATACATTATGAATTCCAGACATCCATTCTGGCAATTCAATTCTGTAAGCTACAGCTCCAATTCTTTCCAGCACTCGGAATGGTCCAATATATCTTGGAGCAAGTTTTCCCATTTTTCCGAATCTAATAGCACCTTTGATCGGGGAAACCTTGACAAAGACTAAATCTCCAATCTCAAATTCCAATGATCTTCGCCTTTTATCAGCATATTTCTTCTGACGATCCTGAATAGCTTTCATCCTTTTCTTGATAAGCTCAATTTTCACAGAAGCTTCTCGAATTAGATCGGATCCAAGCACAAGACAATCTTTCGATTCTATCCAACAGGATGAGGATCAACACAGTCTTCCATATAAAGCTTCATAAGGAGCCATCTTAATACTTGCCAGATAACTATTATTATAAGAGAATTTCACTAAATGAAGATGGTCTTCCCACGATCCACCAAAATCCAAAATACAAGCTCGTAGCATATCTTCTACAATTCGATTAAGCCTCTCCGTCTGTTCGTCTGTCTGAGGATGATAGGCTGTACTCAATCTCAAACATGTTCCCATTGCTGATTGCAGAGCCTCCCGGAATTTGCTGGTGAAGATAGAATCTCGATCACTTACTATACTGACTAGAACACCATGTAATATGATTATCTCCCTCAAGAAAATCTTTGCCAAAGAAGCTGCAGTATGAGTTTCCTTAACCAGTATAAATTGGGTGCTCTTAGTTAAATGATCAACAATAACCCATATTCCTTTGTTTCCTTTCTTGGTTCTAGGCAAACCGTCGATGAAATCCATCAAGATCATCTCCCACTTCCACATCGGAATTTTTAAAGGCTGCAATAATCCGGCTGACTTCTGCTGATCTCCTTTAACTTGTTGGCAGATGGCACAACTATTCATAAACCTAGCAATATCTTTCTTCATATTCGGCCATCGGAAAACTCTTCTCATATCTCTATACATCTTTAAGATTCTCGAGTGAATATTTAATTTGGAGCAATGACTCTCAAATAAGATCTCCTATTTCAATTCCTTGAAATTCGGAACACATATCCTCCCGTTGATCCTCAGTGTCCCTTGGTCATCATTCTTGAAATTGGAACACTGACCCTTCCTAACTCTTTTGATGATTCTTCTCAACATCTTATCATATTCTTGCTTACTTGAAATCCTTTCAATAAGAGATGGAACAACTTTCAAAAGAGACAGGACTGCATTCCTGCCAAGAGCATCAGCTACAAAATTCGCCTTTCCCGGGGTATACAGAATATCCAAATCATAAGATTCCAGAAATTCGACCCACCGTCGTTGCCTCAGATAAAGATCTTTTTGAGAGAAAAGATATTTCAACGGTTTGTGATCCGTGAATAACTCGAACTTCTCTCCCAAAAGATAATGCCTCCAGATCTTCAAAGCAAAAACAATGGCTAACAACTCTAGATCGTGCGTAGCGTGGTTCTTTTCATGTGGCTTCAATTGTCGACTCGCATACGCAATTACCCTTCCATTTTGCATCAGAACTGCTCCCATTCCAACTATACAAGCATCTGTATAAACCTTAAATTTTCTCTTTCCATCCGGAATAACTAGCACTGGTGCACTGGTTAGCCTTTTCTTCAACTCCTAGAAAGCTTCTTAACACTGGGGTGTCCACTTGAATTTAGCTCCTTTCCTAGTCAGCTTAGTAAGATGTGAAGAAATCTTGGAATAGTCCTTGATAAACTTTCTGCAGTAGCCATCCAATCTCAGAAAACTTCGAACTTCAGTCGGTGTCTCCAACTGCTTCTACTCCAGAATAGTTTCAACCTTCGTTGGATCTACAAAGATACCTGCACCAGAAACAATGTGCCCTAAAAATTTGACTTCCGATTTCCAGAAATGGCACTTAGAAAACTTCGCCTTCAAAACATGTCTCCTCAGATTCTCCAACACAATTCTCAAATGCTGCTTGTGCTCTTCTTCAGACTTAGAGTAGACCAAGATATCATCGATGAATACCAGAACGAACTTATTCAATACATCATGAAAGACTCGGTTCATCGGGTCAAAAAGTAGGCAGGAGCGTTGGTTAACCCGAAAGGCATAACCAGCCACTCATAGAAACAATTTGGTCCCCTAAATGCAGTTAAGGAAATGCTATCCTCAGCTACCCTTAACTGATGGAAACCTGAAGCTAAATCCAGTTGAGAAAAGACAGAAGCTCCATGCAACTAGTCAAAGAGATCATCGATATGAGAAAGATGATATTTATTACGGATAGTCACTTTGTTCAATTCTCTATAATCCACACAGAACCTTAGCGATCCATCCGATTTGGTGACAAACACCGCAGCAGAACCCCAACAAGAAAAACTGGGCCTAATCAATCCCTTCTCCAAAAGATCTTGAGTCTGCTTAACTAACTCTTCCCTCTCTCTAGGAGCCATTCTCCTACTAGGCTGAATCACCGGCACTGCTCCTGTAATCAAATCAATGCGAAACTCTATCTCTCGATGTGGAGGCAAACTCTTAACTTCCTCAAATACATCAGGAAAATCTTAGACCACATCGATATCTTCTACCTTCTCTTGAGAAGTCTCAATTCCATGCAAAAGAATACTCAAGTGAATTCCAGAATTATCACACGTCACTCTGGCAATTCAACCCAAATCAGTTTCCAGCGAAACTGTTCTCTCATCACAATTCAGGACTTCTCTATACTTATCAAGCCAATCCATTCCCAAAATAAGGTAAAATCCCTTAAAATCAGCACTTAAGGGTCACAAGAAAAACTATGGGATAGTTAAGAAATCTTCAAGTCCATACAGATCGTATCTAATTTGGTCACCCTCCAATAGGATTTGATACCAAGATGGGACATTCTACCATACTAGGGGTAAGAAAGAACTTCTCTACAGATTCCAGAGAAATAAAACTCAAAGAAGCAGCCGAATCAAACAAAACTTTAATATACTTGCCATCTAAAAGTAATGTCCCTCCCAATACTCCCTTGCCTTTAGATGAAGTAGATGGTGCACCTTCTAAAGCAAATACTCTATTCTGCTGAGCTTTATGAAGTAACGAGAAATCCTTGATCATATGACCTGGTTGGTGACAATTGAAGCATAGAGATCTCTGAACCAAAGTCGAACCTGGTCCACTATGATGCGGTTGCTGCTGCTAAAATCCTTTCTTGGGACACTTATTCGCCAAGTGACGTTCTTGTTGACATATATAGCATTTGTGAGGTCCGTTGTTACTTCCAGGCTTCTTCTTGTTCGGCTTCCTCTAATAGGGATTGAACTTCCTCTTGTTCAGATTAGCAAAATTCCCTCCCGATGCTGCCACTGGTGCCACTGATTCTTGTTCATCAAATTCTCATATCTCAAAGCCATATCAATTAAATCAACAAAAGATCCTTTCAAGTGCGCTGTCATCTTTTCATGAAATTCTGGCCTCAATCCTTGCACAAACATTTCGTTCTTTTTGAGGGGAGTATCAATGAGCCATGGTCCATAGCAAGAAAGTTCATTGAATTTGGTCTCATACCCAAAAACAGACATGCTTCCCTACTTCAAATTCATAAAATCCTGGTACAAACGAGTTTTCCCTGCTGTCGGCATAAATTTCTCCCCAAATAACCCCTTAAATCATTCCACCAGGCTGCTGCACCTCCCTGCAATTTCCATGATGCCATTTCCCTTTTCCGTTCATCGGACAACTTCATACTCTTAAAGATGCGCTCACAAGAACGTAGCCAAGCTTGGACTTCAATTATCGATTCTGGCCCTTTAAATGGTTTACCTACAAGGTTGATGAAGTCTTTGCATAAAGCGGCAAAACAAACTTGAGGCGGTACTGGATCTATAGCCTCACTAGCAGTTTGACTTCATCCATTATCAGTCGAGGTACTGCCCCTACCCCTGCCTCCCCTTCTAGAACTCATGTTGGCCACCTGGACAGGTAACTCAACAAATTTAGATAGGTATATAATTATATGAAAATACAAATACGCACTCTCAAGATAAATATTACTCCAGATCCTAGGTATTATCTCAGCTAGCGATCTGATACCAAATGTGACGACTCGCCTTTCTAACCCCAGAAAGACGTATCACCAATACGAAAAGAAAGGGATAGAAATAGAAAAGATAAAAAGAAAGAATAACAACATCAGAATCTCACAGTGGAACGGAACAAAATATAATCTATCACATAAATATTACATACTTTTTACATATATCAGAGTTACACAACATCATACAACAAGACAGTCATATACATATCTGTCAATACATACATCCCTAAATACAACATACATCAACTACACAGCGGTACTAGATAGATAGATATATACGTCTAGGCTCCTGCTCCAAGCTCTTTCAGAACTCAACAATCCCAAAACCTATCACTTGGCTACTCATAAAAATTTGAGTACCCAAGATTTTATGAAAAACAAAATTTAAACTCCGGATCAGACATGGGTCTAGTGTGAGTAAACGGGTTAAAGTTGTTTAACTTTGAAAACCATTTGAAAATAAAGGTATCACGTAAGACTTTCCACACATAAACATGGGTAAGTTTTTACCTTACGCTAACCAAAACATTTTATAGAAAATCCAATGATATTATCATAGTGTATAGGGTTTTCAAGTAAATAGAAAATAGCCGAAATTGTTACATCTATTAAATTCCAGCGATTAGCCACAAAAGTGGGTAATACAAATCAAAATCGTTGGGTCTCGTAGGGAAAATGGGTTTCCATCAATGGCAGGGCTACTGGGGTACCGCCCGTCACAGTCGAGGTCTAGATCACCGTACTGAAGATCACTCCCGACCCCCTACAACACAAGGCCGGAACCATTCCTTACTGAACAGTCCCGAACCTGCAGTTGTGGCCAACAACCACCCACGCAGCCGAAATAAAGGGACATCTAGACAGGGGTATATCTCGTCCTGCTTGAGTGCTACCCACCTAACCTTGCTGCATCTCCTTTGTTTTAGCCATTCCCGATTGATGATGCTTGAGGCTGTGATTACTTTTATAGAACATATCTCTTACAATGCTCATCGTCCTCCTGACGATGTGCTGAAAGCATTCAATCCATACAAGTTTGTTCCGGGTTCGAACGAAATTGAAGGCATTATCTCGTTACACTCATTTTGGAATCACCCTCAGAGTTAATGACGATAACCCTTGCACTCTAAAACACCATCTCGATCTTCACTTGAGAATTTACGACCTAACATTTAATTTGGATCGATGTGGTTTTCAGAATATCAAATTGATACCCGATCTCGGTCTCATCGAAATCCAAACGTGTTTTAAAGGCCAAGTTGTTTAATAGTTTAAACAATTTAATTCACCACATTGAATTCACAAAGCATTGATCACAGATAAATCATACTCAATCATCATAGATATATCCAAAGCATATCACAGAGTATCACAGAATACCACCCAATAGATATCACAAATCCAGATATTCTACTCAAAACAATCATCCAACAGGGATTATTAATCAATATCATAATTAATTTAATTTAAATTAAATTAATTACTTAAGAATTAATCACTAATCCTGCTTAATTAACCAAATCATTTAATAAATCACTTCCTAATTAACTTTTTAAACAATTAATTTAAACTTTAATTACTTGATGAATTATTCCTTAATTATTAATTAATAACCTTAATTATTAATTAATAACATTTAGTTTCAATTTAATTAGTCCTTATTTATTTATTTATTAATCCTTAATTACTAAGTTAATCAATTATTTATACTTATTTAAATTATCTATTTAGTTAACTATTAGTCATATATTAATTAACTTTAATTAGTTTCTTTAAAATTCTTACTTATGAATTAATTAAACACTTACTTATTTATTAATCAATCTTAAAATTACTAATTTATAAATCTCAATCCACTTAGTTAATTTCAATTATCAATTTATAGACATTCTTAATTACCTTGCAATATAATTAATTAAATAAAACCATTTATCTTTCATTTTGAAAGTCTTCCTCCATAACTATAAATAAATTAGTTACTAACTTAAAGTTAAATGTTAATTAAAGTTAAACAAATTAAAATATTAAGTAAGCCTAAAACTTAAATGTTTAAGGAGATTAACATAAATTAACTTTACAAATACTTAAACTAGTTGCAAAATGATTTACAAACTAAATTTGATTAGGCTTAACATCTTGAAATCAAACCCGAGAAAACCCATCATTTCCCGAGTCCCTCCTCTTCTTCCTCCTATATTTATTTTTTTGTTTTTGTTTTTATTTTTAAACAGTTAAATTTAAACTGTAAAAACTGGAAAGCAAACACATGAATCTCGCGTTTCAACCCGAGACAAACTATCACTATCTCGAGTATCAACTCGAGTCACTCTCCTCTCAACAACTCTGACACCAAAATAAGGTCGTGCACATGCACAGAGCATCGGCGGAATCGCCACCTCCGACGACTTGCTCCACGCATCGGCAATCGACTCCATACTCGATTCTCACTTTCAAATCGACCTCACTAAGCACAAATGGAAATCGACCTTTCCAGTCGAAAACTGGAACCACACAATGCGACAAGATCGCCTCGCACCCACGTCTTCGACCACCAGAGATGCTCCAACTCTGGAAATGACCTCGTCACCCTCCATACTATCATATCACAAAGCCACGTGCAACTCGATGCACGCACGAAGCCCCAACGACCACTTTTCCGACCATCGCCAAAATTTGGGTTAAATATCAAATTAACCCATCGCTGACGCCACAGTCACCATGCACCCCTTCCACCATTTTTCCCGACTTCCATGCTCACTCACCTAGCCTCGGCCCAAGCCCCAACCACGGTAGAGCCTTTGACCACCTGGAATTGGTCGAAACCCATATTTCGATCAACTGGAAACTGCTCTATGCATACACATCTAAAAATCATCATAGTTATTTTAAAAATTCTATTTTCGAATGATAATTCACATTGTATAGTTGAATTAAAGTTTTGTCATGTTCGAATTTATCCTATGTTTGTGTTTCCTTGAAAAAAATCAAATTTTAGATGCTGTATATCACCATTCAGCTTGAAACCATTTTTAGATTTTAACTCAAGTGCGAACAAACATGTTTTGTTTTAAACTCAGAGCCTAAAAATGGCTAGATTAAAGGGAATTGAAATTTTTCCCTATTGTTTGCACCCTGTAATCAAAACAGAGAAGAACAGGCTTAATTTAAAATTCACAGAGCAGATCATATGGATATATATACAGATCCACTTTAAAATATTTATGCAAAGCAACAGCATATGTACCGATTCAAATAAACTTGGGTTTTAAATAAATTTGTTTACTCACCTGTAAAAAAATTTGAACAGAGAATAACTCTTGCCTTTGAAACTGCTAGCTGATCTTATTTCCAAGCTTCTTGTTTGTTGAGTTGAGATCTTATTCAAGTGTCAGTTGTAAGATTAATTTAGTTGCTGTTTTAAATTTTTTTGTGGTAGGATTAGTTTCTGGTTTGCAAAGTTGTGATGAACGAAATGAAGTAAGAAGATGTACATATATAGAAAGAAAAGATGTGTATAGGCTTGTTTTACTGGTACACGATTTCTTGTATTCGATAAGAGACTTTTTTATTTTTTTTATTTTGTAGGCTGAAATGATTCAAATATATTTCGAAATGACTTTCTTGTGTGCTAGCATTAATTATAATTATCTTGTTCCAATCTTCATACTTATCCTATTCTTTTTTTTAAAATCTTGTTTCTTGGCATATACATATTGTTATAGTACATATATTACTTGCCTGATCAGCTTTCTACCCTATGCTTCTATAAAGTTGTTATATTCCTAGAATTATCTTATGTTCATTTCATATGTTACAGAGCTATCAATTTATTTTATATATTTATTTCTATTTTAAACTTAAACTATCAAATACTTCATTTACTTATTTATTTTTATACTTATATTAATATCATAGTTTTCTTATGTTTATATATGTTATCCCATTTTTTGGTCAAAACTGGAATATCAACAAATTGGTAAGGAATGTTGGATATCGGGGTTAAGCTCCGATTAGGACGAAATTGATTGGAGATCATGATGAGGATTAGGAGAGGCTATGTTTCAAATTTCAGGTTAATCAGAGTTCGTATGAAGGAGATATGATCGATGCAAGGTAGGAGGGACATACTATTCGAACTCCACATGGCTCATTCCGCATTCTCAAATATGAAGGCTCATTCGGCATTCCCAACACAAGGGATCATTCGGCATTCTCAGTATAACATCCATTCGGTAGTACCGAGACCGAACCAAAGTACCACCGATCCAAACCCTCTCCAAGCAAGGCCGGTCCAAAGCATAGCCGAACCAGACCTCACCACTCCACTACCAGCCGAATCAAACCCAAAGTGCCACTGCCGAACCAACTCCTCTACCCTCCACTGCCGAACCAACCTACCTCCAATCACCACCGAACCAGCCTCTCCCGAACCATGCTACTACCGATCCAGCTCCATCTCTACGCTACTACTGGTCCAACCTTCCACCGAACCAAACTCATTCCCTACCTACCACCGGTCCAAACAACATACCACTCACCGCCGAACCAAGGTGCTGCCGAACCAGCACTGCCAGGCCAGATTGCTTCAGCCAAGACCCAGCAACAGCTATATACATCCGAGACCCCTGCCCCCAGCCTCACTCTATAAATAGAGGGGCAGGGGTACATCAATGGGAGACAAGTTTGAGAGCTCAAGCCTGGAAGGAACTTTCAAACAACTTTGATATACTTGTATTCAAAGCTTTGTACTTGTAATCGGATCGGAAAAGGAGAATAACATATAAAGTGGACGTAGGCACATTCTGGCCGAACCACTATAAATCTACGTGTCTTTTACACTTTAGTCCCTACTTTTTACGTATTTGCATAAACCACCCAAATCACTACGAATAACATAAAATCAACTAAATTGCCGAGATCTGTGATTTTTGTTTGAATATTGCTGAGTTGTATTCATACACTGGTGCTTTCACGGTATTTGGGGTTTGTGGCCAATTTTGACGCAAACATTTTGGTGCTTTCACTGAGAAGAACCAGCACCCGCTACATCGGATAGAAGTTTGGATTTGGAAGACAATGACTTGGCAAAATAGTAGAAGGCAAAGGACTGAGAGAAGCCAACCGGTAGGAAGTCAACAAGCATCCTCCGGAGCTGAGGAAGGATCGGCTTCGATCTACATAACCGGGGAAGAAATGGAAGCCATAACAAATTCACTGCAAGAGAGGTTGTTGAAGAGTCAACAGGAGATGATGCAGACTTCCTTGGAGCAAATGAGAGCTGTAGGGACCCAGAACTTAGGAAAAGCTACAGCAACCGTGGATGCAGGACAAGAAGCTAGGGTTATGGAACCCAATGGAGGACAGGATGCAGAGCCAGAGAGCAATCGACAAGGGCTTGGGGGCAGGCCCGCAGGATCCAACACAGGAGGACCTTTGGAAGGAGTTCAACAGGCTAGAACCAACGTTGCTGCTAGCGAGCCACATGAAGAGTATGTACCGGAATTCCCTCGGGGGCCACCCCCGACAGACAACGCTGGATTGGTAGATATATCAGGAAGACTGTGCGAGGTGGTATGACCAACGGAGACTTGGAAGGAGTGAACAGGAGTCCGTTCACTTGGGAAATAAGGATGGCTCAGAATCCACCTAAGTTCAAGCTACCTAGCGTGGAGGTATATGATGGCAAGGCAGACCCTATGGATCACTTGATGAGGTACACCAGACACATGGAGGTGCTGGGGGCATCGGAGGAAGTGATGGCCCGATGCTTCCCCTTGTACTTGACGGACTTAGCTGCGATGTGGTTTAGGCAGCTGGAAGAAGGATCTATCAGGAGTTGGAGGGAATTGGTGGAAAGGTTTTTGGGACAGTTTCGTGTTCATGTCAAGAGACCGAAGAACGTGATGACATTGACATCGGTAAAGCAAAGGATGGATGAATCGCTTAGAGCTTTTCTAACTCGATTCAGTGCCGCAGTTGCTTCGGTGGATCGGCCCGATCCATCGATGGTTTTAATGGCAGCAGTATCAGGAGTCAGGGAGAATTCGGATTTCAAGGTATCTCTGATACGAGATCCCCCACGGGAACTCGACGAATTCTTTCACGAGGCAGAAAGGTTCCTTCGGCAAGAAGATGCGAGTATGGATTTAAAGTTGAAAAAGGTTAATGCAGTTGAGGTTGGAGGACCATCCAGCAAAGGTTTGGATAAAGACAAAGGAAAAAGGAAGTTGGACGATGGTTCTAGAAATGCTAGGAAGCAATGGAAGGATCCAAAGTTTTCCACATACACAAGATTGAACGAGACGCTGGAGCGGATATACCTGGATACTCGGAATCGCCTTCCCTACCGGAGGCCGGCTAGGAGAGAACCAACAGAACGGGAAAGGACATCAGGAAGGCACTGTCTCTTCCATGATTTGGATGGACACGACACCAACAGCTGCAGGCACTTGAAGGACATAATTGAGGAGCATGTAAGGAATGGACAGCTGCCACAATATGTTGGACCTCGGAATGCAACGGCGGGGCAGGAGCAACCGCCGCCTACCTCAAGCTACGATGGTGGGAGACCCAGGAATGATGGTCGGTTGATCATCCATTGACCAGGTTAATATGAAATAAGTAGCGAACTATTGGCAAGCAACCAAGTCATTTACACATGTACGGGGACGGAGATATCCCCTAGGCATGCTCTGAATGATGATAAACTGCAATGCTATGGTTTGTGAAATTTATCTCTTGCTTTTGGATTGGACACTGCTTTTCTTTTGGATTTTCGGTTTTGGAGCTTGGATTGAGCTCCTGGTTTTTCTTGCTTTTTGATTTGGATTTTCCTTTGGATTATTGTTTTCGGTTTTGGATGCTGGTTTGGATTTCTGGTTTTCTGGTTTTGGATTTGGATT
This sequence comes from Allium cepa, assembly GCA_030765085.1. Taxonomy (NCBI): domain Eukaryota; kingdom Viridiplantae; phylum Streptophyta; class Magnoliopsida; order Asparagales; family Amaryllidaceae; genus Allium; species Allium cepa. Next base: position 275,115,897 of record CM060943.1, on the reverse strand, counting down.
TTTTGGATTTGGATTCTGGATTTGGATTTTGGATTTGGATTTGGATTTTGGATTTGGATTTTAGATTGAATTTGGATTGAATTTTTATCTGATTTTTGATAAACGGTCGTCGGGTATGGAATATGTCTGGCAAGGGGTGAGTCGCTTTGCCTGAACGTGGTAAATTGACTCATTCAGGTCGTCGAGTATGGACTATGCTCGGCAAGGGTCCGGAGTGACCAGGATTCGGCCTAGGACTTAGGCCCTGTATTATCAATTGTTATTTTCAGGTCGTCGAGTATGGACTATGCTCGGCAAGGGTCCGGAGAGACCAGGATTCGGCTTAGGACTTAAGCCATGGCATCGTACAACGTCCAGGGACACTGGACCAAGGTCGTCAAGAGTGGATTATGCTTGGCAAGAACCCGGAGAGGTTAGCACAGCGCCCAGGGACACTGGGCCAAGGTCGTCAAGTGTGGATTACGCTTGGCAAGAACCCGGAGAGGTTAGCTCAACGTCCAGGGACACTGGACCAAGGACATCAAGTATGGATTGCTCTTGGAAAGAACCCGGAGAGGTTAGCTCAACGTCCAGGGACACTGGACCAAGGACATAAAGTATGGATTGCTCTTGGAAAGAACCCAAAGAGGTTAGCTCAACGTCCAGGGACACTGGACCACGGTCATCAGATATGGATCACGCTTGGCTAGAACCCGGAGAGGTTATGGATTTGGATATCGACCTGGAGAGGTCCTGGATTCGGTTATCGGCTATTGGATAAGGATGGTTTGGGATTCGGTTGCCGAGTTCGGATGGACATGGAATTGGCTCAAGCTTTGGATATTGGATTTGGAATTGGACATCGACTCGGAGCAGTCAGAGATAACATACTCAGGCAATATGATTATGGACTTTGGATATTGGACTCGGAACTATTCAAAACACGCCTTGTTATCACCAGGCATGTTTTGGAGGGCAAAGTGTTATCCCATTTTTTGGTCAAAACTGGAATATCAACAAATTGGTAAGGAATGTTGGATATCGGGGTTAAGCTCCGATCAGAACGAAGTTGATTGGAGATGATGATGAGGATTAGAAGAGGCTATGTTTCAAATTTCAGATTAATCAGAGTTCATATGAAGGAGATATGATCGATGCAAGGTAGGAGGGACATACTATTCGAACTCCACATGGCTCATTCGGCATTCTCAAATATGAAGGCTCATTCGGCATTCCCAACACAAGGGATCATTCGGCATTCTCAGTATAACATCCATTCGGTAGTACCGAGACCGAACCAAAGTACCACCGATCCAAACCCTCTCCAAGCAAGGCCGGTCCAAAGCATAACCGAACCAGACCTCACCACTCCACTACCTGCCGAGTCAAACCCAAAGTGCCACTGCCGAACCAACTCCTCTACCCTCCACTGCCGAACCAACCTACCTCCAATCACCACCGAACCAACCTCTACCGAACCATGCTACTACCGGTCCAGCTCCATCTCTACGCTACTACCGGTACAACCTTCCACCGAACCAAACTCATTCCCTACCTACCACCGGTCCAAACAACATACCACTAACCGCCGAACCAAGGTGCTGCCGAACCAGCACTGCCAGGCCAGATTGCTTCAGTCCAGGCCCACCAACAGCTATATACATCCGAGACCCCTGCCCCCAGCCTCACTCTATAAATAGAGGGGCGGGGGTACAACAATGGGAGACAAGTTTGAGAGTCAAGCCTGGAAGGAACTTTCAAACAACTTTGATATACTTGTATTCAAAGCTTTGTACTTGTAATCAGATCGGAAAAAGAGAATAACATATAAAGTGGACGTAGGCACATTCTGGCCGAACCACTATAAATCTGCGTGTCTTTTACAGTTTAGTCCCTGCTTTTTACGTATTTGCATAAACCACCCAAATCACTACGAATAACATAAAATCAACTAAATTGCTGAGATCTGTGATTTGTGTTTGAATATTGCTGAGTTGTATTCATACACTGGTGCTTTCACGGTATTTGGGGTTTGTGGCCAATTTTGGCGCAAACAATATATTTATGTTTATAACCATATATTTGTTTTATACTTATGTTTAATATTTAAAAGATTTATTTTATTTTAACCATTATTCTCTAGATTACATCATAATTAAATATATTTAGATCAAATATCAATAAGGTAGAGCCTACTTTAATTTAATGTGAATAAGCAAGATTTTATTTTGAATATTTTTAAAAGGCTTATTTTAAATTCCAAATCATGGTTTCTTCCAAATATATATATACACTTGTTTTTAAAATAATAAGTTTGTATTTTTTCAATTTATCAAATTGAACGCTTATTAAAATAATATTGCCAAATTTTTGGGTTGTCACATTTTGGATATGTATGTTTTATTAATGTTAAATTGGTAAGAAAATGAATTTATTTTGAATAAATAAAAGTTATAATTTTATGTTATAAAAATTATGATGTTTGTGAAATATACTTGGTATGATTTTTTTGAAGTTATATAAGTTTTAATAATGGTTTGTAGATTACTAAAAGAAAAGGTTTATTTAAATAGAATTAAAATATGATTTTTGAATTATGGTGTAACAACCCGCATATTTAATAGCGTCATTAGTCGGATTTTGGTCCGAAATGTTACTTTTTGCAAATGGACGAATTGGAACTCTAAACCATTTCCATTGATTCCAAAATGGCATTTGCGACCTTTTTGAGTATAAGCTTTGATATGTTTGGAGTAAGTTGAATTTTGCAACTTTTTCTAGTTGGGTTTGGTTGGGTTCAGCCAATTTGTTAGTTTAATAACCTAACTCAGTCCCTCTCCTCTCCATTCTCTCATTCCACTCTTCTAATACATAAAAAAAAACTGAAATGGTGGAAGGGAAGAGGAAATAGAAATTGCAAGCCCTAGTTTAACTTGTAAACTTGATTCTTGCTCCAAAATCAAGGAGAAGCCATAGGTAAGTCTCCTCCTTATCCTCTCCATCTCTTTCTCCTTCAATTTCAAAAAGTATTCCTAAACCTAGCTTAGGAAAATACTTGTTTTATTCTTAGATCGAAGCTTGTTGAGTTGAAGTGAAGAGTAATTAGTCTCCTCCTTGTGTTTGAGCATCTTCTTCTTTGTTTTGTGATATAAGGTGAGAATTTTATCTCACATCTATGCTTATATATATGTGTGTGTATATATATATATATATATATATATATATATATATATATATCTTTGTTGGGTATGAATTCCTAACACTTGTTCATATGCACTTGTTTTCGATTTGGATTGCTTTGGTGAAATTGCCAAATATTGATTTTTGAAGCCAAATCTATGTAAAACCTTATATGGTGGATGTTTATGTTGTTCTGGGGAACATTTTCAGACGTCTGAATATTGTTCTGGGGAACATTTTCACCCCTAGATTCAGACGTCTGAAATTATATTCCAGACGTCTGAATTGGCTAATTTTCAACCAGAAAGGAAATAGGCCAAAATATGTCTATTTCAGACGTCTAGAAGGTTGGATTCATACGTCTGAATTCTGTTTTGAAAAACAAATTAATTTTCAGATTCAGACGTCTGACTCCCTTCTTTCAGACGTCAGAATATGCTGTTTTTTGCCAAATTTCCATGTTCGTTTAGTTTTCCAAAGTTGATCGATGTATATTGATTCCAATTAGTTGTTACGCATATTTGATCTTGACGATTCCTTTTTGAATTCATTCACGGGTTTTTTATAAATGATTTCTTCAAATCGTATTAAAAGTTTGCTTCTTCAATTTATAAATTCTATTTAAAACACACGCACAATTTCGCACTTCGAGCGAAGTGGAAGGGTGATTAAATGGTTAGGCAAAACACGGACCATGAATCTGTGCGTTTATTCTTCCGATTAGTCCCCGACCTATTCAATTGAACGTTTTGACCTTCGGGTTTGGTTTACCATTGATATGAGGTGAACTTTGTACTGCTTTGAGTGTGAAATTAACTAACGGATAGTAAACCGTTTAGTGCGAACGAGTGGTTATGGGACTCACGTTACCACTTTTCGGATTTCTTTTTGAGAGTTATGACACATTCCGCCAGTTAGTGGTGTCCAGTACTGGGTCTCCGACCTTCACCACTACGGTTTGTTGCCTTCGGGTATGATGCCTTCGGTTATGTTGCCTTCGGGTTTGTTCCTTCGGGTTTGTTTCCCTATAGTATCGCTTCCGATGTTGGTCGTTATGAGCCGCATGGGTGATATTGGGTTGCCCTTTAGTATCGCTTCCGATGTTGGTCGTTATGAGCCGCATGGGTGATATTGGGTTTGGAGTCTTCGGGCTCATGGATCCTTGTTTGTACAGTACTGAGCTCGAGCAAATTTTTTGATGTTTCATTCATATGTATATTCCCTAGGTAACGCCCTTCGGTGTTGGTCTTTTTGAGCCGCATGATGCGTAGCGTTTACCTTGTGGAACTTGTATACCTTATTGGCATTTGTTATTTGCCTTTTTGGCTTGATTTGGGATATTTGTATCCTTTGTTTATCTATGTTGCCGATGATATGAGGCTTGTTATGTTATCATATGATTCATCTTTTGTTAGATGATTGTGTTATCTCCTTTAGAGATATTTGTTATGCCTTATAACCTTGCAGGTTTATTGTTGTTCAGTTTATCTAACTGATTTGTTTAGCTAGGCTGACCCGTGTATTTTATACTCGGGTCAGACCGAGATGTTTCAGGTTAGGTGCTTTTGGACTTAGCCTATTTTGCTTCCGCATGGACTATTCAGCTTGTTCCTTTTTGTTAAAGCTTTTTGTGTAGTCCTTTTATTGTAACTCTGATATATGTACTCTTTTGACTCGTCTGTATATTGTGGTTAGCTATACCACTTGACATGTATTATTTTGTAAACTCTGTTATGTATCTGTATATGTGTATGTGATGATCTTCTGTTTTGTGATGTATATTACATTTGGTTGTTATATTCTGTTCTGATAGATCTTTCAACCACCTATGGTTTTGTTTTAAGTATTCATTGGATATGTCGATCTGTTTGGTGTGATTATTGTCGATGTATTCAATAGATAGTTAGAGCAAGGCTATAGATGGTCGCTCCTAGCCAGCCTTATTCTCCGTGTTAGTTGACGGCATTACTCTATAGTGTCCTTGGCTAGCATGGGTATAGAGGTGGGGCGTCACAGCGTGGTATCAAAGCTAAGGTTCAGAACAAAATATGATAAACACAGAATAGAGACACATATTACGGTACATCAAAGTGTACAAGTGATACAAATCTTTGAATTATCGTGCCTTTATATTCCTTCTACCATCAAGGTTAGATAAAATGTGGGAATACGTCTAGGAATGCATTTAAATTCCGTAGTATTCCATATTGAAGTATCTACCATGTGATTCATCTTGTTCTTATCTTACCTTCAGCGTATGGCTGGAAGAGGCAGGGGACGACGTTCGGATGCTGGGCGATCTAGTGGCTCACATCCGGATGGCATTTATATGTCTGCCGATCAGTTTTTGGAATTGTTCAGGAGCACTCGGCCTCCAGTTCCTCCTCGAGTGTCTCCACCTCGCAAGTCTGCCTTTGCACGCCAGTGCAGTGATTTTGCTCATCTTGGACGAAAGCCGTTTAAAGGCTCCGAGTCTGTTCTTGAAGTCCAAGCTTGGTTTCGCACGTGCGAGCGTATCTTCTCTCGTATGGATCTTTCTAACCATGATAGAGTGCTTGTGACTTCTAGCTTATTACAAGAGCGTGCTCTTGATTGGTATGAGCTTCTTGTAGCCGAGATTGATGAGTCTACTCTTTCTTGGACTCAGTTTTGGGAGCGATTTGAACTCAAGTTCGTTCCTGAATCTGAAAAAGTTTTATTGACCCGTCGCTTCCTTGAGTTCAAGCAAGGGAAATCTTCTATTTCTGAGTATGTTGCATCATTCGAGGCTTTATCTAAGTATGGTCTTGAATTCATTAGCACTTCTTATAAGAAGAATTTGAAGTTTGTTTCTGGTCGTAAGAAATATCTTAAGAAGTCTTTGTTGCTCCAGCTTAAGCTTTCTTTTGAGGAGTTGGTTGATTCGGCACTTCATCTCGAGACGTCGAGAAGGAGTGTGATAGTGCTGTTGATGTTGAGGTTTCCAAGAACCCCAACAAGAGGCCGTTTCCATTTCCAAAGTCCATGTCTTTTCCTTCTAAGAAGAAGAAGACTGGTAGTTCTAGCTCTCAGCCTCAGTCTGTTGGAACACCTTTCATTCGGAAGTGTTTCAATTGTGGTTCTCCTGGTCATATTATTCGAGCTTGTCCTAAGCCTCTCTTCTTCCGCTATTGCAAGAAGGAAGGTCATCATGTTTCAGCTTGCCCTACTGTTCCGGCTGGTGCTAAGTCTAGCAGGCTTTATGCTGCTAAGGCTTCTGAAGGTCCTTCTCAGCCCAAAGGTATATCTCCATCTATTTTGGAAGGTTCTATTTTATTTCATGATCTTAGTATACGAGTTCTTTTCGATATGGGTGCTTCACATTCCTTCGTATCGAAGAAGCTCGTTGATGATTATCTTTGGATGTTTCTTGTTTGGTTACTTCTTTAAGGATTGCGAATCCTATTGGGGGATCCGCGACCCTTAGCCTGCTTTGTGATGATGTTGAGATTGTTTTATGTGGCTTTTCTTTTCGTGCGAATCTGCACGTTATTTCTTGTCTGGGATTTGATATGATTTTGGGCATGGACTGGCTAGTGAGATATGATGCCAGGATTATTTGTTCAGAGGGAATTTTGTATCTTCGACATCCGGATTCGTCTACTCAGCTATCTCTTATTCTTCGGGATGTGGATAATTCCGAAATGGCTTTATATTCTCTTGACTCGCGAGATGATGATGATATATCTCGTATTCCTATTGCTTGTGACTTTTTTGATGTTTTTAAGCCTGTCTCGGGTTTGCCACCTAAGAGGGCAATTGAGTTCCGCATTGATCTCATTCCAGGTGCGCAGCCAGTTAGTCGTCCTCCCACGAGGATGTCTACAAAGGAAAATGAGGAACTCAAGAAGCAGCTTTTAGAGCTTGAGTCCAAGCAGTTGATTCAGTCCAGTTTTTCTCCGTGGGGATCCGCGGTCGTCTTCGTGAAGAAGTCTGATGGAACTCTTAGGCTTTGCATTGACTATCGCAAGCTTAACGAGTTAACCATCAGGAATAGGTATCCATTGCCTAGGATCGATGATATGTTCGATCTATTGAGTGGTGCTAAGGTCTTTTCTTAGCTCGACCTTGCCACAGGTTTTCACCAGTTACGAGTCGCGGAGGATAGCATTCCTCTTACCGCTTTCCGCACTCGTTATGAGTCCTTTGAGTGGCTCGTTATGCCGTTCGGGTTGACGAACGCTCCTGCTTTCTTTGTCGATCTCATGAATCGGGTATTCCGGGAATATCTCGATAAGTTCATTCTTGTTTTCATTGATGATATCCTTATTTATTCTAAGTCTGAAGCCGAGCATGCTAATCACTTGAGAATTGTCTTGAGTACTCTCCGTCACCATCAGCTTAGAGCCAAATTCTCCATGTGACGTTTTTGGGAGAATAAGGTTAAGTTCTTAGGCCATGTTGAATCTTCCGATGGCATTTCTGCCGATCCCTTAAAGATCGAAGCCATCCAGAATTGGAAGAGGCCTGAGAATGTGCATGAGATTCGTAGTTTCCTTGGATTGGCGGGTTATTACCATTGGTTCATTAAGGATTTTTCCCGAGTTGTGCTTCCTCTCACCTGCCTTACTCGGAAAGGCATTCGTTTTATTTGGTCCGACAAGTGTGAAGCTTCCTTTCAGACCTTGAAGAAACTTCTCACTAATGCTCCTATTCTTGTGGTTCCCGAGTGGAATCATGATCTTGCTGTCTACACCGATGCTTGTGGTAGTGGTCACGGTGTTGTTCTCATGCAGAAGGATCGGGTAGTTGCTTATGTTTCTAGGCAACTGCATCCGAACGAAGTTCGCTATGCCACTCATGATCTTGAGTTAGCCGCCATTGTCTTTGCCTTGAAGATTTGGCGACACTATTTATTGGGCGAGCGCTTCATTCTTTATACCGATCATAAATCTTTGAAGTATTTGTTCACTCAGAAGGAACTCAATATGAGGCAACAGCGTTGGATCGAGTTTCTTGCCTCCTATGACTTTGATATCCAGTATACCCCTGGTAAAGGCATTCGTGTTGCTGATGCGCTTAGTCGCAAACATTCGGCTGTAGTTTCTATGATGCTTGCCGAATGGAATATTCTTGAGACTCTATCTTTTTGTGAAATCCGTGATCGAGGTTCATCTTCTGATTCTCCTATTCTATTATTTAGTTTGGGAGCTCGACCTATTTTATTGGATCGTATTGCCGATGCTCAGCGGCGTGATCCTGATTTGTTGCATCTTATTCAGCTTTGTGAGTCTGGATCCTGTGATGAGGCGTTGCAGGATTTCAGCATTGATTCTCATGGGTGTCTTCGCAAGAAGAACCGTCTTTTTGTTCCTTCTAATTTTGCACTTACGCATGACATTCTTGATGACTATCATCGTACTAAGTATACCATTCATCCTGGTAGTAGTAAGATGTATGCCGATATGCGTCGTATTTATTATTGGGAAGGCATGAAGTGCGATGTGGCGGGTTATGTGAGTAATTGTATAACTTGTCAGCGTATTAAGGCCGAACATCAGCATCCTTCGGGTCTTCTTCAGCCTCTAGAGATTCCATTATGGAAATGGGATCAGATTTCTATGGATTTCATTGACGGCCTACCTCGTTCGAGATCGGGCCATTCTAGCATTTGGGTTATTGTTGATCGCCTCACTAAGTCTGCTCATTTTGTCCCTATTAATTCTAGTAGGACTGCTTTGCTTTTGGCTAAGTTATATATCAAGGAAATCATGAGACTTCACGGTGTTCCTAGTTCTATTGTGAGTGATCGTGATCCTTTATTCACGAGTCATTTTTGGAAGAGTCTTCGGCAAGCTTTGGGAACAAAGCTTAATTTTAGTACAGCTTATCATCTGCAGTCTGACGGACAGACTGAATGGGTGAATCGTATTTTGGAAGATCTTCTCCGTATTTGTATTTTTGATTTCGGTGGTTGTTGGGAGGATAATCTACCTCTTGTAGAGTTCTCCTACAACAATAGTTTTCAATTTAGTATTGGTATGGCTCCTTTCGAAGCCTTATATGGAAGGCCATGTCGATCGCCTTCGTGTTGGTTGGAATCTGGGGAGAAGCTTATTCTTGGTCCAGATTTTGTTCTTGATTCTTCCGAGAAGATTGATCTTATCCAGTTGAGAATGAAAGAGGCACAGAGTCGCCAGAAATCCTACGCGGATAGCCATAGGGGGCCTCTCGAGTTCTCGATTGGTGATCCTCTTTTTATTCGTGTTTCTCCTTTGAAAGGGGTTATGCGTTTCAGTACGACTGGGAAATTGGCTCCTCGCTTTATAGGACCATTTTCTATTACTGAACCTATTGGCCATGTGGCTTATAGAGTTTCACTTCCTGCTTATTTATCTGGCATTCATGACGTGTTTCATGTCTCGCAACTTCGGAAGAGTCTTCGGGAATCGGATTCTGTTATTGATTCTTCTGGTTTGCTTGAGCTTGAGATCTCACTGGACTTATCTATTGTACAGCAGCCTATTCGCGTACTTGACACGGAGGTGCGACACCTTCGGAACAAGGACGTGCCGCTCGTTAAAGTTCAATGGTCCGCTAGTCCCAATGACTATAGTTGGGAAACCAGAGAGTTTATTGAGCGATCTTATCCGGGTTTTCTATCTTTGCTTGGCAACGGTGAGTATATCTTTTCATCTCAAGCTTATTTCCTTTTCTTTTGAATGTTGTATGTATGCTGTTGTTACAAGTATCGTCTCTAGGAATTGCGGGGACGCAATTTTGTTAGGAGGGGAGATCTGCAACAACCCGCATATTTAACGATTTTATATTTAAATATTTTATTTAAATATATCGTCATTAGTCGGATTTTGGTCCGAAATGTTGCTTTTTGCAAATGGCCGAATTGGAACTCTAAACCATTTCCATTGATTCCAAAATGGCATTTGTGACCTTTTTGAGTATAAGCTTTGATATGTTTGGAGTAAGTTGAATTTTGCAACTTTTTCTAGTTGGGTTTGGGTTGGGTTCAGCCAATTTGTTAGTTTAATAACCTAACTCAGTCCCTCTCCTCTCCATTCTCTCATTCCACTCTTCTAAAACATAAAAAAAAACTGAAATGGTGGAAGGGAAGAGGAAATAGAAATTGCAAGCCCTAGTTTAACCTGTAAACTTGATTCTTGCTCCAAAATCAAGGAGAAGCCATAGGTAAGTCTCCTCCTTATCCTCTCCATCTCTTTCTCCTTCAATTTCAGAAAGTATTCCTAAACCTAACTTAGGAAAATACTTGTTTTATTCTTAGATCGAAGCTTGTTGAGTTGAAGTGAAGAGTAATTAGTCTCCTCCTTGTGTTTGAGCATCTTCTTCTTTGTTTTGTGATATAAGGTGAGAATTTTATCTCACATCTATGCTTATATATATATATATATATATATATATATATCTTTGTTGGGTATGAATTCCTAACACTTGTTCATATGCACTTGTTTTCGATTTGGATTGCTTTGGTGAAATTGCCAAATATTGATTTTTGAAGCCAAATCTATGTAAAACCTTATATGGTTGATTTTTATGTTGTTCGGAGTGTTTGGATGTGTCGTTAAGGTTGGGTAGTCGTTTGACACAAGCCCATAATCAACACGCATCCGATTGCTTTCGATTTGTTGGCCATAGATAGCCTAGGTTCAGGAAATGCCTGACCATCAGGTTTCAGATGTCTGAAACTCCTATTTCAGACGTCTGAATATTGTTGTGGGGAACATTTCACCCCTGGATTCAGACGTCTGAAATTATATTCCAGACGTCTGAATTGGCTAATTTTCAACCAGAAAGGAAATAGGCCAAAATATGTCTATTTCAGACATCTGGAAGGTTGGATTCATATGTCTGAATTCTGTTTTGAAAAACAAATTAATTTTTAGATTCGGACGTCTGACTCCCTTCTTTTAGACGTCTGAATATGTTGTTTTTTGCCAAATTTCCATGTTCGTTTAGTTTTCCAAATTTGATCGATGTATATTGATTCCAATTAGTTGTTATGCATATTTGATCTTGACGATTCCTTTTTGAATTCATTCACGGGTTTTTTATAAATGATTTCTTCAAATCGTATTAAAAGTTCGCTTCTTCAATTTATAAATTCTATTTAAAACACACGCACAATTTTGCACTTCGAGCGAAGTGGAAGGGTGATTAAATGGTTGGGAAAAACACGGACCATGAATCTGTGCGTTTATTCTTCCGATTAGTCCCCGACCTATTCAATTGATTGTTTTGACCTTCGGGTTTGGTTTACCGTTGATATGAGGTGAACTTTGTACAGCTTTGAGTGTGACATTAACTAACAGATAGTAAACCGTTTAGTGCGAGCGAGTGGTTATGGGACTCACGTTACCACTTTTCGGATTCCTTTTTGAGAGTTATGACACAATCCGCCAGTTAGTGGTGTCCAGTACTGGGTCTCCGACCTTCACCACTACGGTTTGTTGCCTTCGGGTATGATGCCTTCGGGTATGTTGCCTTCGGGCTTGTGCCTTCGGGTTTGTTGCCCCATAGTATCGCTTCCGATGTTGGTCGTTATGAGCCGCATGGGTGATATTGGGTTGCCCTTTAGTATCGCTTCCGATGTTGGTCGTTATGAGCCGCATGGGTGATATTGGGTTTGGAGTCTTCGGGCTCATGGATCCTTGTTTGTACAGTACTGAGCTCGAGCAAATTTTTTGATGTTTCATTCATATGTATATTCCCTAGGTATCGCCCTTCGGTGTTGGTCTTTTTGAGCCGCATGATGCGTAGCGTTTACCTTGTGGAACTTGTATACCTTGTTGGTATTTGTTATTTGCCTTTTTGTCTTGATTTGGGATATTTGTATCCTTTGTTTATCTATGTTGTCGATGATATGAGGCTTGTTATGTTATCATATGATTCATCTTTTGTTAGATGATTGTGTTATCTCCTTTAGAGATATTTGTTATGCCTTGTAACCTTGCAGGTTTATTGTTGTTCAGTTTATCTAACTGATTTGTTTAGCTAGACTGACCCGTGTATTTTATACCCGGGTCAGACCGAGATGTTTCAGGTTAGGTGCTTTTGGACTTAGCCTATTTTGCTTCCGCATGGGCTATTCAGCTTGTTCCTTTTTGTTAAAGCTTTTTGTGTAGTCCTTTTATTGTAACTCTGATATATGTACTCTTTTGACTCGTCTGTATATTGTGGTTTGCTATACCACTTGACATGTATTATTTTGTAAACTCTGTTATGTATCTGTATATGTGTATGTGATGATCTTCTGTTTTGTGATGTATATTACATTTGGTTGTTATATTCTGTTCTGATAGATCTTTCAACCACCTATGGTTTTGTTTTAAGTATTCATTGGATATGTCGATCTGTTTGGTGTGATTATTGTCGATGTATTCAATAGATAGTTAGAGCAAGGCTATAGATGGTCGCTCCGAACCAGCCTTATTCTCCGTGTTAGTTGACGGCATTACTCTGTAGTGTCCTTGGCTAGCGTAGGTATAGAGGTGGGGCGTCACATATGGAGTTAACTATTTGGTAAAATAAGTTAAATTGGAATTTTGGACTTATTATAACTAGTTTATATATAAGATTTATAAAATTGAATTTTTATAAGTCAAAATAATGGAATTATAATGGAGTTTTATAAATGTTAAAATGAAGTAAAAAGGAATCTTATAAGGGACTAAGATTTATGAATTTGCGAAGTTATAAAAAGAATGAATTTCTAAATAAGAGATTTATAAGTAAATAATTTGTAATCTGATTTTGGCATATAAATATGATATAAATGAAATTGATTAATCAAGGAATTTTATAAATTGAAGTTTTTATAAAATATAAATGGAATTTATAAAGAATTTTTATAAATGTGAAATCAACTTATATTTTATAAGTTAAATATGATATTATATTAAAGGAATTTCATTCATGATTTTGGACATTGAACAATCCTTTAATAAATGTGTAGAAATAATGAATTTGGTTAGAGAATTATATTCACGATTTTGAAAAGTGAGTAATCCTTTAAATTAAATAAATATTTTGAAAAATGATCTTTTAAATGGAGTTAAAGGGTTTAAAGATGTTTTAAAACATGCGGGCATCGAATACTTAGATTTCAACAGTCATTGTTGAAATAGACGTTTTCGAGAAGCAATGAAGGCATGGACTATAACACTATTGTTATAGTAAGGGATTTTCGAAAGGAGATATTTTGTATAGTATATGAGATTTATATATCTATCCAATTATCGAATCCCTGCACTAATGATTTTGGGTTGTCGTAATGATGTTTTGCGCAACATTCGTTTTGACCCGATAAAGCATGTGTTGAAAAATATTAAGCTTTCCTAAAAGGAGAATTGTGAATATGCTTATACTACGATATACGTATATGGAAATGTTTTCAAATATTGAAATATTGAAATGGTTCTGAGAATATATGTTTTTAAAGATAATTTGAAATTAATATTTGGAAAATGATTTAATTAATAATAGATTAATTAAAAGGGTCTAATGATTGCTTATGGTGCTAGATATTTGTTTGTTACTTTGATAATTAAATAATCGACTATCAATTTGGCCATTTAGCTCCTCTACTTGATGTGGGAACTATTTAGTCGTACATTTAGAACATAGCCATCTAAGTAGGCTTGATTATCATTTGTGTTGAGGATGTTGATTCGTGTAGGGCAGAGTATTACTCTAATCTATCGAGCTTCCTTCTTGGCCGAAGGATAGCAAGTTGAAAGTTGGAGACGTGATAAGTCTATGAGACTTAATTTTTTGTAAGGTTGAAAAACGCTTTTGCGTTATTGATGCGAAGAGACCGGGATCAGATTTATCTAAAAACCACTTCGGGCCAATGTCTATGCGTTTAATTGTGCAAGTTGTGATGATATTGATATTTAGGAATTTTCACAGTGAAGGACTGCTTGTTGATTATTTGGGGTTAAAATCCCAATATACATATAGTAGCAGTAGTCTCTTCGTTATGAAATATCCATTGCAAGGGCCATCGCTACTAATCTTAGGGATTCCCAGACAGGATGTGGTAGGAAAGTACCTTCGGTTTGTCCAGTTCCTGGACAAATTGTATGGACGTTTGTCTAACATTGATTTCTAAGAATACATACATTGGTTTTTAGAAACGTACATCAGTGGTGGCAGAGAAGGCAACTTACCTTAGCTTAACACCGTCCTTGAGACGTACGAGCTCAGGGGTTGTATTTTTTAGAAGGCAACTAGTAGTCAATGGAAATGACAATGTGGCATTCAAAGTGATGTGATATATGATATGTGAAAGGTAATTGTTACCTCAAGCCACATCAACCAGAAATGATCGAAACAGGGTTGGATGCGGCAAGGCTAAGGGGGTCATTCCTAATTAGGATATGATCATCCCCTTCTAGATATATTTCTTCTTGCTATGACATTCGAGATGTAAATTAATGTGGCTTGTATGCTATGAGGGCCCTCGAAAAGGTCGGTAACGACCGGAGGATGATATATTCTGTACTATCTAGTTATAGAGAAAGGCTGGTGTAACGACCCATAATTTATGACAATTAAAATAGTAAATTTAATAAGATTTTTGTAATTAAATGTTGGAAGAAATTAAAATTTAAGATTTGTAACTGAAATATAATAAAAAGGAAATGTAACAAAGTCAATTTCAGTCAATTATTAACAAGTTTAATGAAATTCAATAAATGAAATAATGTAAATGCTATAATTTGGTTATTAATTGAATAGAGGAAAACAAATGTGATATTGAATTTATGGAATAATATAATTAAGGGGAACTGAGTAAAATCAGTGGTAGTTAAGTAATTATAGCATTTGCTTGTTAATAATGAATTTATAAGTGTGATGAAAAGTTAATGGTAATAATTAATATATGTTACCTATTTAACTATTTGGTCTATTAAATTTAATTGAAAATCAATTGCAATTAATTCACTTTGTTAGTGCAGTTAATGTTGGTTAAATTGATAATGGTAAAATGTTGGTTTAATACAATGTAACCAATGTTGATTTTATTCATAATATGACTATTGATTGGAACAAAAAGAATTGGAATAAAGTTTCACCAAAATTTTTGAAATTTAAATTATAATAGGTTAATTTATTAAAATCAATTAAAATTAAAGATTACTTTAATGGAAAGTAAGACGAAATGGTGAATATATATATATTGTAAAAAATGTATGGGAAGGTCATTATAAGTGCAAGTCAACAATTGATGTAATGAAGGACTAAGAACAAGGATAAACTAAATTTGTTGAGATTGAAAATTTTAATATAGTTAAAAAATTCAATATAGGAAAACTATAGTAATTATTACAAATAAAAGGTGAAATTAGGGAATACTAACGGTAATAAAATATAAAACAATGTTAATTATGAATGAAAAATAATAATTGTTGAATATAAAGATTGAAAGTCAAACAAAAACAAAAACAATTTATTGGAATTAAATTTTAATTAATTTGATTTAATTACAGTTGTAGTTGAACACTATAATTTGTGAAATATTTGACACTGAAGTATAGGTAAATTTGTTTAATTTATTATAAATTTCTAAGTAATCAAAAATGATGAAATTGGTTAGTTATTAAATTGGAAATAAAAAGGGTGATTTAATTAATTTAACATTAATTTATTTAATTAAATGAAATATAGCCATTTTAGCAACTATCTTGGATTTCGACGAAACTAGTTTCATCGGATCCATAAAAATGAATTATTGTAGGATTTCAAGTTTCGTAACGATCGGACTTGTCGTTTGATCGTACGGACTCGAAACGCCTAGAAATTAATTCAATTGAAATCAATTTGAAATAAGCTAATTTTAACATAACTTCTTCATATGATGGAATTATGACCTAAAACCTATTCCATTGAGTTTAAAAATATTGAAAACATCTATTTTGATATACTGGTTGACCAATTTTGTTTTGGGGGAAGAACAAGCTTTTCGGGTTGGTTAACATTCCAATCTAAACTGATCTTGTCTATTCATTTCTATATCTGATCTACCTATAAATAAACTGTTATAAACCCTAGGTTATTTCTTATTTCCATTTGTCTGTACGTACACTTCTCTCTCTGACTCCTTCTCAATGGTAAATGAACCAAAAAAATTCCAAATCCAATTGTAGTTCAAAATCAATCAAAATTTCAAACTCCTCAAACTATATCGAATTATATACCAATTTGAAGCTCTAGACGAGCGCATCTCAAATCTTTAATTCGTTTTCTAGTTTGAACCATTGTTTTTCCAAAAATTGAAGAATTATTCTCGGCCATTCGTTGATCGTCGATCAACTTCAACTGATCGTCGAATCAATGATGTAGTATTATGGAGAGGGCGGAGGGGAGTTCATCGGCGTGATTCGTTTGGCGAGTTCATGATCGGATTGATGGTGAAAATTCGATTAGGTTTTGAGATGTAGGTGGAAGCCGGTGGTTTTGGGTTGATCGTGACTTGTTCCATGGCAGCGCCAAGGAGTATGCGAGTCGTAGATGGTCGTTCCTGGGTTACCAATGGAGTATGGTGGTGGATTTCGTGGTCAATAGCAGTTTTGGTGTGACGGCTTAACTATGTTCAATCGCAAATCTTGGGTTTCTGGTGTTAGGGTTTTAGAAGGAAGGGGCGACGTGGCAGATTCGTATTAGTTGTTTTTTGTTTTTTTGTTTTATATTTCAAAACCGTATAACTTTTAACGTCAATAACTTTTGTATACGATGCCCGATTTTTGCATGGGTTTTTTTATTAGGATCGTATTGAAATTTCGAGCATTTTGACACAGGTTTGGATGAATTCTAAGACTATTTGAATTTGGGCCTTAAATTGAATTTAAATTCGATTTAAATACAAAGGTGGGTGTTTTAACCCACTGACACGTTGCTCCTTATGTTTTTTAAATTAAATTTATGATGTGATTGAAAATTTATTTATGGCTATTTGGTATATTTAAATCGTCGTCTCGGTTAATTTGAATTTATTTGAATTAAATCGTTATTTAGCTTATTATTGAATTTAAATTGCCAGTTAAATCCATTATTGATTTTTAATTATTTATTGATGCTTATTGATTGATTTGAATGGTGATTGTGATGGATAATTGATTGTTGATGTTGGATGAATAAATGTTGTATTTAATATCGTTATAATACTGTAAGTTCACTATGGGTCGAAATGGTACAAACCCGAACGATCTTATAGATTAGGGGAAAATCGTTCTGGGTTGAAATGTTAAACCCGAACAGTTTCCATTGATTTGAAATGTTTATTTTTAGTACTGGTCGAAATGACATATATATCCATACAAATTCTTGAATTTGGATTATGTGTTGGAATTGAATTATTAAAAGATTTAAGTTAAACTTCGAATTTATCTAATTAAAGTATATTAGTACTATTTATTCTGGAGGACGAAGGCGAAAATTCAGTATATTAATGTTAGCACCATAATTAGTCAGTAACACCCTTAAGAGAGATCGTGTAGAGAGATTAATGAAGAAATTAAAGTTAATAGAGAACAATATGCTAGATCAAATGCAGAAAATAAGAACACCAGATTTATAGTGGTTCGGCGTAATTGCCTACGTCCACTTTGATATCAATCTTTATTGCTTTACTTAACAACTGGTTACAGATACAATACGTACACCAACTATTTGAAAACAACTGCTAAGTAAAATGGATAAGTCTTGAATGGGTCTTGAATGCGGCAAAGTCTCCCCGGTGTTCTCGAAAAAAAGGTCCATTTCACTGTGCCTCTACTCCACTATTCATAGACGAAGATGGGTTGGACTTCCCTGATGGGCATAGTAGCAAGATACCTCGGCCCATAATGAGTGACTTCTGTGTGCCAAGCCACAGATGTCGAACGGCAAATGCCAAGCCACGTCTCCAAGCCGAACGAGTCAGTATGTTGAGTGAAATGTGTAGGCCAAACGAGATCGGATGCCCATCGAGCGGAGATGTCGAACGACATGCTTATGCCGAGCGAGGCATGGATGCCAAATGAGGCATGACTATCGAGCGACCTTACAATGCCGAGCGACTTTGCAGTGCCGAGCGAGGCCGGAATGCTGAACGAGCTTCATGCCGGTCGAGACTAAATGCCGAACAAGGCTGGAATGCCGAACGAGGCATGAATGCCGAACGAACTTCATGTCGGTCGAGGCATGAATGCCGAATGATGTTCATACCGGTCGAGACTGAATGCCGAGCGAGCTTCATGCCGGTCAAGACTGAATGCGGAATGAGGCTGGAATGCCTTACGATGCTGGAATGTCGAACGATGTTGGAATGCCGAACGAGGGATGGATGCCGAACGGTGCTAGATGTGCCGAACGACCCTTTATGCTGAACGAGGCTTGGATGTCGAACGGTGCTAGATGTGCCGAACGACCCTTTATGCCGAATGAGGCTTCCACACCAAGTCTCTGTTTACCAGGTCAAGACACTAGGTAACACTTGCCCTCCAAAGTGTATCATGTGGATGAACATGACGCGCTTTGAATCTTGAATTCTCCATGCCTTGCTTTGAGCCCTTATTCTGAATGTCGATCGAGGCAATGCATGCCGAACGACATACTAATGCCGAGCGACATACAAATTCCGAACGACCTGAATGCCGAACGAGGGAAGTGTTTTGACTGGTTCTACCGGTCGCTGTCCCTTCGACTTCTCTTCTCTCTATATAAGCTGATGCTCTTTCTTCTTCTCCCTTTTACTTTTACCTCCGCTTTCCAGTACTTACGAACCCTGTCTCTTAACAGACTTCATAGAATTATCTACTCTTCCCTTCTCAAACACCATACGTTCCTCACTTCCTTCCCTAATCTGTTGAACCTAATTAGAACCACGTTCCCTACTCCAGAATCTCCCCGAGTCTTATCTCACTTTAAACCTTTCCCTAAAACACTTCACCTTGATTAGGAAACTTGGCACAAGATTTGAACTCGTGAATCTCTTCAAAATCTAGGTCAGCAATAATCAGGTGGAGCAGGAGGAGTTAAGGGCGAAGCGTGGGTTTTTTTAAAAGGAGTTTAAGGCTAGGCGGAGCGGAGGAGAGAAGTCGATGATAGAGGTGCTTGAAGGAGGAAGTTGGTGGAAGACGTACTAAGGTGGCTCGGCATGACTTCCTTATGTCGAGCGATGGAGGGGAAGTACTATAATGAAATTGGAGTTAAGGTTTAATGTGCTGAGCGATGTAGCTCGGCATGATTACCTCATGCCGAACGAGGTAGGAGGGAAAGTAGAGGAGAAGTAGGAGCTGGGTAGAATGCCGAGCGATGCGGCTCGGCGTGAATATGGTTCGACATGACTCCTTTATGCCGAACGATGAAGAGGATAGTCGAGAGAGTGGTATGCTGAATGGCATGGCTCGGTATGTTTGCGGTTTGACATGTCTTGCCGCATGCCGAACGATGATAATGAGTGGTAGGTGAATGTTGATGTTGTGGGTAGAATGCCGAGCGAGGTGGCTCGGCATGAACATGGTCTGATATGACTATTTGAATGCCAAACGATGAAGTGGTTAGGTAGGAGGGTTGTGTACAACAGCAACACCAGTCAAACCAAATGCATAATTGACTCAACACATATCTTATGCCTGAATATATGACAATGGACAAGAAAAAACTTAAATAATCAAGCATATCAGAAAATCCAGATTGATAACCCCCGTGTTTAAACAACCGAAAACTTGGACTTAACTTGCTTAATAGTTAATATCCTTTCAAATGTAGTGATGATGTCGAGTCCAAAATATTAACCTTCTTACGACAAGCTTTCGTAGACGGTCAGCGATGATGGTCTTCGAAGACGACAATTCAAAGCTTAAACTTATTCCATCAATCCAATGACTTTTCGCTGCTTGGCACTTACATTTGAATGATCGCACTAGTTCACACACCACATGGGGGGAATATTTATGTTGTTAAGTCTAACGTCGATTGTTTTTCAAGTATAATCCAAACAGCTGCTTTTTCAGATTCAATCTTCATTAGAGATGTCTAGGAAATCAAATTCTGCTACGGTCTCGGACAGACCTGGGTCATCCTCTCGGCAAGAAGTTGTAGCAACTTCAAATCCATCAACTACCCCTTCTCAAGACTTACCGAGCCAAGCGACTGCATCTGTCGACTTGGCTCCCAGCGCTCTGGAGGCAGCAATTTTCTTAGACGATCCAATCGATTCTTGGGCTTCAAGGATTAACGAAAGTACACTCCGTCGGATATGCTCTGTCCATGGAATCCCATTCGACAATGTGGTAGTTTCATTGGGGCATGATCTTCCTCACTTGCCCCCCGGCGGATATACAGCCTGTAACAGATTCATGTGCTGGGTTGGCCGCGTGCTGCCATTCAACTCTTTTCTTCGAGACATGTTGCAGTATATCGAGATTGCCCCCTCGCAACTGCATCCGAACAGCCACGCATTCATATACGGAACTTGCATCCTCTTCGTGAGTGTCATCTTCTGGCTTCCGACTCTGGGCGATATCCTATATATCTATCGCATCAAGAGACGGTCAGATAGCCCATCTTTCATGTTTCTCGAGCCGCACAGCAAATGTCAAATCTTAACTGGGGTATGGAGCAAGTTTGCCCAGTATAAATAGGAGTGGTTCTACGTGCGCTGTCCCCCGGCTTTGCGAGGAGATAGGTGAAAGGATGTAAGTCTTTTTCCTGAACCAATACTCATGTTTGGTCAAAGATGTACCTTTTCTCACTCTTTTCCATCTTTTCAGGTATTAACCCACGTCCTGAGGGCCCCGGATATTCCAAAGCTTTCGAAGCTATCCGAGCAATTCCCGCCGAAGACCGGGACATCAGAACTCTCATTTTGAATGAGTCGCTTACGAAATTTGGGTTGCTGGGGGAAGGTCACCGGATAAGCCTCCCCAAAGGTGTTACCATACCCAAGCCTGCTTCGGGCAAAGGAAAAAAGAAGGCCGAGTCCTCAGCACATAACTCTCCTAATACGCCAGAGGAGGGGGAGATTAAAGAAACCGAAATGCCTGAAGTTCAAGGCAAAAATGTTAGTCCATCTCGGCACCCAATAGTCGAAGTTCATGACATTGAAACGACGCCTTCCCCTTCAAAGGGGAAGAAGAAACTGACATACAAGCTGAGGAAGAAAACAGTCGGCGGAACTTCTAAAGTTACTCTTGTTCCAGCGGAGAAGGAAGCTTCCTCGCAGCACTTGGAAAGTTCTTTGAAAGGCCTATCGAACCTAACCATACCTGAAGATCTGCTCAACTATGGTTTCGACGATCGACAGGCCCTTAAGCTTCAATCGCCTGCGAGAGGTGATACAAGCGCTCAAGCCCAAAACTAGGGAAATAAACTCCTATTAGTAAAGAAACTTGTTCGTTGGGGGGAAACACTAGGACACACATAAACACATGCACTTCACGTCGCACTTAACATTCTGCCATCACTCTACTATTTGCTAACTCGACGTTATTTAAATTCTGTGTACGTGACATGGGGCATACGCGTTAACTTGACTACCTTCGTGGTTGATCGATTTTTCACCAATCCGGCCGGGATTCAGGTTCCGGAAAGCGTCGAGATAGAGACGACTCCGGTGATCGAGACTACCATCGTCGAGAATCGTCCTACCGAAGAAAATATTATAGTCAGCCCTTCTACCCTCGTGATCCTCCTTCTCAACCGAAGCATAGCAAAGAGAAACCTACACATAAGGGGTCTCAGCCTGAGGCTCATCGGGATCAACACTCCGGTTCCTCATGTACCAGGCAATCTCGAGACCTCCACAGAATGCCTGCGGTCTCCAAGCATACTACTCTTGCTCCTGTATCTGATCAATCGGTCGCTGAGCAACTTGCTGAGCTTAAAGCCTCATTTCCAAAGATATGCTTCGATGGCTTAAAATTCCTTCCGGCGATTCACCAGATTCCAAGGCATGTCAAGCAAAGTGCTATCGCTTGCACTAACGACATCTATGTCCAGCATGATGCATTCGTATACTTAGCCAAAAAAGTTTCAGAAGTTTCCTAGAGCGTCAGCATGAGATCGATCCCCTGTAGCTTAAGGCTATCCATGATAAAGACATTATCAAAGCTCAGGACGAAGATCTCGCTTCTTACAAGTTTCATCTTGAAGCCGCCCAGTAGAGCGCTATAGATACTACCGAGGCTGTCAATCATCTGGAGTCAACTCATAAAAATGAAATTGATGAGGTGGTCCAATGCTGTAGGGCCCTGGCTTTAGAGAAGGACTCAGTGCAAAAAGAAAGGGACGCATTTGGCCTCCGAGTCAAAGAACTGGAGGAGCAACTCCGCAAAGAAAGAGAAGAGAAGACTGCTGCCCAAGAAGAGTCGCAATGATATTGCGATAAAATCGTTGCTACACGACTTCTAAAGGCGAAGCTTGATGATGAACTTTCTAAATTCGGGATGCTGATAGATGAAGCACGTGAAGAGGGCAAGAAATTAGCATCTGCGGAGATTGACTCTCGCCTGGAGGCGGCTAAAGAGGCTGGTAGGGAGGAGGTCAAATGCATGTTCGATCCATTGATTGCAGAATTCAACGCCCGCATCCTCATGCATCGTGACTTAACTTTTCTAGGAGAGGGCTACCTCGAATCCTTAGCTGAGGCATGGAAGACTTTAATAAAATCAGGAAGGTCGAACTTGGCACCGAGGAGGTCGAGGAAGATGCTTTAATAAAAGAATTCCTTAAGGGGAACGAGCCTTCAGACCTGTCTGCGGCAAAAGCTTTTCACTGCAAAGGCTCTCCCTCATCGAAAGGGAAAGATGTTATTACCAGTCCATCCGGGATCTAGTCTCTAGCTCATGCTCCTACTCAGTCGGCCGATCGGCCGATACTTGATCCATTTGAGCAACATATCAGTTATGACTCGAAGGACCCTGGCTTCGGCGTTCACATTCTATCTCCCATTCTAGAGAGTGAGACCCCTCCGACGGCTGAGAGTCAGCCAGATGCTGGTATGTGACACTTCATTTTGAAATTCCAAGAGTCGTCATTTTTTGACGAGAGGTCATTGTATTCTAATGCTTGTTTTCCATGATTTTGCGCGGGACGTTCTAACCCCGAGCCCACTCCGAGGAGCGATGATGCCAAGGAGGTGAAGGGAAAAATAAGTGAGGCTATTCACGCAAGGGAGGCTCCCGATCCAGATGCTCAGGTGATTGGTGCGCTTGATGAGGATAAGTCTGAGACTTCCTCTCCCTTCGATGGGAGTTATGAAATCGAGATTACAGGCGCCTCTAAACATACATCAAAAATGAGCATGGAGAAGCAGCTCGAGGAGGAAAAGAAAAAGATGGCTGAAATCAAAGTCGAGCCTCAAGTTGTGGACCTGGACGATCCTCTGAATAAGCCATTGAAGGTCATCCTCCCTGGCGGGTCCAGGCTAGTGCAAGTTTCCCGTACTTCTTCAATCGTTACCTCCCCATCAAAGAAAATTACCAAGGGAAAATGCACGGGAGAGGAGTCGTCTGGGAAGAAGTCAAAGAAGTCGAAGAAGTAATCGTTACTCTCATTCAACGAGAGTTAGTTTAGATTTGTAATTATTTTTATTTATTTTCGTAGTCCATGTAAATAGACTTTTGACTCTGAATTTTGGAGTTGTAGTAGAAACTTATTTTTGAATAAATAAAGCTTTGTTCTTTTGTCTTTCAAAATACTTTTATCGTTCAGCTTTCTGTGTGATTGTGGTCGAAACCCAAGCCATTGTGAGTTAAATAAACTTCTCAATTTATCCCCATATAACTCTGAAATTCTTTGGAGTTGTTCATCCTGTATTCCATGCTTCAAGCACTTAGAATATTTTTTAATCCGTACGCCGGGGACTTGATGACTTCAAGTCATTCGTGTCTCGGTCAACACTCCAGGGACTTAAAGAATTCAAACCATTTATACTCCAATCCGCACTCCAGGGATTCAGGGGACTCCAGTCCACACTCCAGAGACCTAGAGATTTTTAAGCCATTTATACCCTAGTCCGCACTAAGGGGAATCAGAGTATTCCAGTCCGCACTCAGGGGACTTGGAGATTTTTAGTCATTTATACTCCGGTCTGCACTCAGCGGACTCAGAGTACTCCAGTCCTCACTCAGGGGACTTGGAGATTTTTAGTCGTTTATACTCTGGTCCGCACTCAGGGGACTTGGAGATTTTTTGTCGTTTATACTCTGTCCGCACTGAGGGGACTCAGAGTAATACAGTCCGCACTCAGCGGACTTGGAGATTTTTAGTTGTTTATACTCTGGTCCGCACTCAGGGGACTCAGAGTACTCCTGTCCGCACTCAGGAGACTTGGAGATTTTTAGTCGTTTATACTCTGGTCCACACTCAGGGGACTCAGAGTACTCCAGTACGCACTCAGGGGACTTGTACTTTGTCCGCACTCAGGAAACTCAGAGTGCTCCAGTCCGCACTCAAACGACTGGGAGATTTTGGGTTCTCGTGCGTGTTCTACGTCAGACAGAATAATGTACCTCTTAGTTGTTTGTCACAAAGTTATCATACATAGAAAAATCGACAAATCATGGAAAAAATGGCTTCAAGCCTTTATTAATGCAGACAAGCTAAATTGTCTTATTACATGCCGTAAACTAAGAATAAAAACATGCTGGAAATAATTGCAACTAAAATATGAAAGAAATGAACTAAGTATAATAGTGCCGCAAATGCTCGCTATTCCAGGCTTGGGTGAGTGTCGCACCATCAACGGTCGCTAGCTTGAAAGTTCCTTTTCCAAGCTTTCGTTCAATGACGTATGGACCTTCCCATGCGGGGCTCATATGTGATGGGAATGGAAAAACTCATTTGAAAACGAGGTCACCCACGTCGAAGATTCTTGGTCGGACCTTTTCATTATAATATCGAGCGACTCGATGTTTGTATGTGGCCGCTCTTAAATTAGCTTCTTTGCGTTTTTCATCAACGAAGTCCAGTTATTTCAGCAAAAGATCCTGATTCGATTCAGAGTCATAGTAAGTTACCCAATGTGATTGAACTTCAAGCTCTACAGGTATAATAGCTTCCATGCCATATGCTAATGCGAATGGACTGTGGCCAGTCGCGGACTTGTGGGTGGTTCTATAAGCCCATAGCGTTGTTGGAAGTTCATCCACCCACTTGCCTCTAGCCTTTTCCAAACGCTTTTTCAATATGGACTTGATTATTTTGTTCACGGATTCCACTTGTCCATTTGTTTTCGGATGAGCAACCGCTGCAAACTTTTTCTCAATACCATATCTTTGGCAAAATTCTTTGAACTCTTTGCTTTCGAATTGAGTTCCATTATCTGTAATGATGGTCTGTGGAAGGCCACAACAGCATATAGTATTTCGTACAACAAAATTAATGACCTTTATGGTGGTGATAGTGGCCAAAGGTTCTGTTTCTGCCTACTTGGTGAAGTAATCGACTGCAACGATCGTGTATTTCGCACTACCTTTGGATATGGGTAAGGAACTGACTATGTCGATCCCCCACATTGCAAACGGCCAGGGACTAACCATTTGTGTGAGTTCCGTCCGTGGAGCTCTCAAGATTTTTTCATAATTCTGACATTTGTCACATCTTCTCACATAGTCTGCGGCATCCCAATTCACAGTCGGCCAATAGTATCCATAGTGGAGGATTTTCTTTGCTAACATCTGCCCCCAGTATGGTCACCACATTCCCCTTCATGGACTTCCTTCAGGACTCGTTTTATCTCATCATGGGCTATATACCGGAGTAAGGGGGTCGAGAATCCCCTCCGATATATTACCCCGTCTTGCATTACATATCGCGAGGCCTTACGAATGACTTGTCATCTTTCGCTCTTTCTTTCGGGTACGACCCCTTGTAACAAGTACTGCTTGAATGGGGTCATCCATGATTCCTTCTCGATTTCTATTTCTAACATGAAATCTACCTCCATCATTTTTATGCTCGAAGCATGTAAGGCCTCAACGGGAAACAATCCCATTTGTTGCGCATCGCCAGTGCTTGCAAATTTTGCCAATGAATCGGCTTCTCTATTTTGTTGACGCGGGACATGTGAAATATCACAATACTCCAGATCCTCTAGCAGCTCTTGAACCCATGCCAGGTATGGGGCAAGTCTCTGTCCCTTTGCTTGATAGTCCCTCCGAACTTGGTACATCACCAATTGTGAGTCACAAAAGATTTCAACCGATCTTATCCCCAATTCTCTGATAAGTCTCAAACCAGCAATCAATGCTTCATACTCGGCTTAATTATTTGTTGCTGGGAATTCAAGCTTCAAAGCATAACAAACTGATCGATTTTCAGGAGTCACAAGAACTATGCCAGCCCCCGAACAACGGCTGTTAGATGCCCCATCGGTGTACATCTTCCATTGAACGGGAGGTATGACACTGTGACTGTTTGATTCGTCTGACATGGTGAAATCAGCAATGAGCTTTCTCTTGTATGGCCTTTCGTGGCAGGTAGGTAATATCGAACTGACTTAACTCGATATTCCATTTTAGCATCCTTCCAAAGGTTTTTGGTCGTTGGAGTACCTTCTGCAAGGGTTTATTAGTGTAAACACTGATTGAGTGCGCTTGAAAGTATGGACGAAGCTTGCGTGATGCAATCACCAAGCAGTAAGCTAGTTTCTCAATCTTGGGATAATTTCTTCTGCCCGTCAAATTTTTACTCGCATAATACACTAGCTGTTGAACTTGGTCCTCCTCGCGAACCAAAGCCGTACTGATAGCGTGCTGGGATACAGCCAAGTATACCTACAGCATTTCATGGTCAATTGGTTTTGATAGCACCGGGGGACTTTCTAAATGTCTAACCAGAGCTCGAAATACTTCCTCACGGTCGGATGTTCACTCGAAATTTCTCTTTCCTTTCTTTATCACATCGAAGAAAGGAATGCATTTATCCATAGCTTTGGATATGAATCGACTTAGCACGACCACTTTTCCATTCAAGCTGTGTACTTGCTTTATAGTTTTGGGCACTTGTATGTCCTGAACAGCCTGAATCTTCTTCGGGTTAGCTTCAATTCCCTGCGCATTCACAATGAAACCCAAGAACTTCCCTGACGGAACGTGCAAAGAACACTTCAAAGGGTTGATTTTCATCCCATAATGCCTGAGTATATCAAACATCTCTGCTAAGTCTCGAATGTGGTCGTTTGACTGTCGTGATTTCACGAGCATGTCATCCACATAGACTTCCATCGTTCTACCAATCTGATCTTTAAACATTCGGTTCACCAGACACGGATAAGTTGCTCCCGCATTTTTCAATCCGAAAGCCATCACGACATAGCAATATAATTCAACGTCTATGACAAAACTGGTGTGTTCTTGATCTAGAATGTGCATTGGGATTTGATTGTATCTCGAGTACGCATCCGTAAATGACAATAACTCGTGGCCGGCCGTTGAATCAACCAGCTGGCTGATTCTAGGTAAAGGGAAACTATCCTTCGGGCATGCTTTGTTTAAATCAGAATAATCAGTGCAAGTTCACCACTTCCCATTCGCTTTCCCCACTAGCTCAGGGTTAGATACCCATTCAGGGTAGTGGGTGTCGCAGACGAACCTATTGGCTTTGAGTTTGTGCACCTCCTCTCTGAGGGCTGCGGACATCTTTGGGTCCATGCCTCTCCGTTTCTATTTTACTGGGACATACTTCGGATCTATGTTCAACATAAGACTCGCAATAGCAGGAGAAATCCCGCACATATCAAAATGTGTCCAAGCGAAAACGTCCAGGTTCGCTCGGAGGAAATCAGTAAGATCCTCGACCAATGACGTGTCTAGTTGCGATCCAATCTTAAGAACTCGTGACGGGGTCATCTCGGCTGACTGGAATGTCAATCGTCAGCTCAGCTGGTGCTGCATTCGTTTTCCTGGGTCCCCCATCATCATATCTTGGATCTATGTCTCTGTAGATTCGAGAATGTTACCCGAGCCAGGGCACGGGCACTACTTGTCAATTGTCAGTGTTTTGGGTGCGGACGGAGATGTCTGCAACCTTTCCTTTCTCTCTCCGATGAGCCTCTCTCGGTTCTGCCACATAACATGCGTGGCCGGTCACCTAATCGCCATGCACTACATCGACTCCTTTGTCTATTGGAAACTTTATTGTCAAACACCATGGGGCCAAAGCTGCCCTAAACTCCGACAGGGCCAGAAGACCTAGAAATACATTGTATGGAGAGTCAACATCCAATACTATGAACGGTAGGATTCGCACTCTCCTACGCTCACCCTCTCCCAGTTCAACTGGTAACTCGACATAACCCATCGTGTCACTGCACCATTAAAGCCATGGATACAGGATTTAGATGGCTTCAAGTCTTTTGTCTCCATCTTCATTTGGTCTTATGCCTTTTTCAAGATGATGTTGACGGAGCTTCCACAATCAATTAAAATTCTTTTGACGTATGCCGGCTCAATCGTCGCATATATGACCATCGGGTCAATGGTAGGAGCCTCTACCTTGTCTGCATCTCGACTCCTAAACACTATATCGTCTGTCATCATGCATTGTTTTTTTGCGGTGGTTCCATCTTCCACATTCGAACAACATTCATAATCCACATGCCTTAAGAAGGAAGCATATCGTTCCATCTCCTGCCAATTCTTGTCTACAGGGTGAGGTGCTCCGACTATGGTGTTTATGATCAATCTACCCACGGTTCAGGCAGGCTCCTACGGATGGCATAGAGCCCGCCCGCGTCCGTGGTCTGATGTTCCTTGTCTACCCTCTTGTGGGTTCTTAACAAATTCCTGCAGCTTTTTTTGCTTGATCAACTTTTCTATGGCATCATGGAGGTGTCTACACTCCTCAGTATTGTGTCTGTGAGTCTCATGGAAGCGACAGTACTTCCCCATCCGCTTCTTTTCCTCTGTGGACTCCTTTGGACGTGGTTTTCTGTATTGAAAGGTGCTACAGGTTGATAGATAAATATTTTCAAGAGAAGTATTCAGGGGGGTGTATTCGTTGCAGGTTGGAATCCTCGACTTCCATTTCCCTGTTTCTCTTTTCTTACCAGGATTTCCTCCTCTGGATCATTTAGATTGCCCAGGCTTGTTCTGGACGTTGACTTGAACCTTTCTAAGTTCTCATCGGATTGCATTAAAGCGATGTTACTTTTCACAAACTCTTAAACAGGCCCTGGTGCCTTATCTCGCCTGGTCCATCAAGCTTCCTTCCTCCTTATGAACTGATGAGCTTTCGAATAGAATCGCTCTAACATAGTTGGAGGCTTTCCCGCCAGCCAATCTCCAAACTCCGAGTCTAGATCTACACCTTGCATTACTGCCATCAAAATTGCATGGTCGTTAAGGTTGCTAACTTCAGTGGCTGCAATGTGAAATCTCTACAAGTATGCCTTCAGTGACTCTCCCAGAGCTTGGATTACACTTGATAAGGGCATCACATCCTTTGGACGAGTAGCATGTATCCTGAATTGTACTATAAATTTCAATGCCAACTCATCAAAGCTCCGCGGGGGAAGTCGAGTAAACCACATAGTGCGATTCCTGATAAAGTGATTGGAAAGCACCTACACTTGGTCACACTATTCGCTCGGACAGAATCCATCATCCATTCATACCTCATTACGTGGTGTCTGGGATCAGTCTTCCCTTTGTAGGCCGGTATAGTTGGCACACTAAACTTCCTGGGATACTTGGCCTGTAGGATAGTATCTGTGAAGGGAGTATGATTCCTGGATACTCCCCAATCTTCATTGGTCAAGCCTTGGTTCTCTCCCATTAACTGACTGACCATGGATGATAAGTCCGGGGTAGGTATGGAAGATGGAAGGTTAGACTCCGCTCTACGAGGTCATTCAGGTTGATGTCCCCTCTGTTGGCGATCAGCCAAACGTGCATCTTGAAGGCCAAGTTCATTAGGATCTTAGTGAGCCGGACGTTCGGTCTCCTCACGTGCTTGATACCTGGTTGATCGACCAGTGGCACTTGCCTGTGCAGCTTCAGTCTTACGACATCTACGCCTAGGAGATTCATCGGCCGAGGTCGAGCCAATAGACAAAGAATAAGGAGTAGGGCTACCTCCAGCATTATGATGCTGCTATTGAGTCAGCTGAGTCATGAGATTATCATTGGCCTAGATCTGCTCATCAAGTTGCCTTCTACTTTCCCTGAGTTCCATCATCAAATCATTGAACTCCGTCCTGGTGTTGACTTCCGTTTGAGTTTGGACGATAGTCCCTATATCAAAATTTGCTTGTTGATTGCTAGGTCCAACTTGTTGTATGCTAGCAGTCTCATGGACATCCGTATTGTGAGAGGCTGATCAGGTACGTGGTCTTCTCATAATAGAGTTGTCGGTTGAAACTCTGAATAGATTCAATAGGCGTCCTATGAGTAGGTCGGATCTCCTTCGGGGGATTTTTCGATCCAGTAGCTACAAAGTAGATCCAATCGGCCTAAAACTTCGACTCTCAGTGAAAACACCAAAATGTTAGCACTAGAATTGGTCACTAACACGCTTAAGAGAGATAGTGTAGAAAGATTAATGAAGAAATTAAAGTTAAACAGAGAGCAGTACGCTAGATTAAATGCAGAAAACAAGAATACCAGATTTATAGTGGTTCGACGTAATTTCCTACGTCCACTTTGAAGTCAATATTTATTGCTTTACTTAACAACTAGTTACAGATACAGTCCGTACACCAACTATTTGAATACAACTGCAAAGTAAAAAGGATAAGTCTTGAATGAGTCTTGAATGCGGCAGAGTCTCCCCGGCGTTCTCGAAAAAAGGTCCATTTCACTATGCCCCTGCTCCTCTATTTATAGACGAAGATGGGTTGGACTTCCCTGATAGGATTAGTAGCAAGATACCTCAGCCCATAATGAGTGACTTCTATGTGCCGAGCCATAAAGGTCGAGCCATGTCTCCAAGCCGAACGAGTCAGTATGTTGAGTGAAATGTGTAGGACGATCGAGGAGAGATGCCGAATGGCATGCTTATGCCGAGCGAGGCATGGCTGCCAAACGAGGCAAGACTGCCGAGCGAACTTACAATGCCAAGCAAACTTGTAGTGCCGAGCGAGGCTGGAATGCCGAACAAGCTTCATGCCGGTCGAAATTGAATGCCGAACGAGGCTAGAATGTCGAACGAGGATGGAATGCCGAACGAGGCATGAATGCCGTGCGAGCTTCATGCCGATCGAGGCATGAATGCCAAGAGAGCTTCATGCCAGTCGAGATTGAATGCCGAACGAGCTTCATGCCGGTTGAGACTGAATGCTGAACGATGCTGGAATGCCGAACGATGCTGGAATGCCGAACGAGGCATGGATGCTGAACGGTGCTAGATGTGCCGAATGAGGCTTCCACTCCAAATCTCTGTTTACCTGGTCAAGCCACTAGGTGACAATTAGTACTATTTATTATTATTATTCCACTTTTTCCCGTGTCCTACTAGATTGTTTTTTTATGTATATATAACTTTGATTTGAATTGTAAAAGTATAATCAAATGTCATTTGTAAAACAGCTTCATGAAATATTTATTTTATTATTATATTTTTTCATTCCGCTGCGAGATTCTGTGTTTTGTTTTTTCTTCTTTTATTTTCTTATTTACCCCATTAACAATCCTCCCTTTTGAATGGTTTGAATTAGACATGTGTGGTTTATTATCGATTTAAACCGTCCAAAAAGGTGGGTCGTTACAGCTGGTCTTATGTTTGTCGAGATTCCTTTGTGATGTTCCTCGGTGCATTCCTCTAGAGATGTACTGTCGAAAGGTAGTCCCTTCACTTGGCCATTTGTATGGAAATCTAAACTCAACTATGTGCTTGCCATTTCGTTCGTAGAGCCTAGTATGTTGGAATTTAATAATGGTAAAAATTTCGGCAATGATTAATATTATTTGTATTAGACACTAGTGTAATATAACATGATTTGATATGAAAAGTTTTGGTTATCGTAAGGTCAAAACATGTCCGTATTTATGTGTGGGCGTGTCATACGAGATACTTTTATTTTGAAATGAAAAGTTTTGGTAATCTATAAATTCAGTTGAGTGTGATTCTCAAGCTGGTTTACCAGACTGATCCATGCATTCTTCCCTTTCAATGCTCAGGTCAGACCAAGTATATTTACAGGTTCAGATTTGGTGTATTTAGAGCTTCAGTAGGAGAGCTAGAGATCTTCATTTTCATATACATGTATCTGTTTATTTTCCGCTACATTGTTATTGTTTATATTATCAGCAATTGTAAGGATGGACTGTTATAACTATCTAAGCTGAAAATTATGTATTCATGTACTCTA
Source organism: Allium cepa (assembly GCA_030765085.1). Classification (NCBI taxonomy): domain Eukaryota; kingdom Viridiplantae; phylum Streptophyta; class Magnoliopsida; order Asparagales; family Amaryllidaceae; genus Allium; species Allium cepa. The sequence goes on along the minus strand of CM060943.1, from coordinate 275,083,448 downwards.
ATTGATGTATATATGATATTACAGTTTCTTTTTGTAAAGATCATTGAAACGATATTATATGTTTTCCGTTGTGATGAAGATTCTATATTTTTATGCTCTTTTCTCTCTTTCTTCTCTTCTCTTCTTCTCTCTTCTTTTCTTTCTCATGACTTTCCATTAGTCTGTGCTTTTTGGGTCGGACATACATGGCTAATTGCCGATCCAGAGGGTACGGATTTGCAGGATGTCACATGACAGATAGGGTAGCGTCTTTTAGATAGCTAGAAAAGTCCCTTGCACTAGGCTAGCCAAGTTGTTTTCACTGATAGGCTCGGCCAACTAATGGGATCGAAAGACAGCATTGACCAAGTAACCCAGTCGCTTGTTAGGCACTGAGGTGGGCAACTAACAGCTGAGCTTCGCTATGCTGCTTGGTTTATGAGCAGTCCTGACATGAACCTAAGCACTGATGGGCTTGAAGTTCTTCAAGGCAACACACGATCAGGAGGAGTTCTTGTATTATTTTCTGGAAAAGTTCCTTGTTTAATATATGCTAAGTGGTAATACTTTCATGTAATGAGCCAAACTCAGGCATTGATATGAACCAAGTGTTGGTCAAGTACAAAGGGTGGGTAGCATTGGCATAGAGTGAAAGCGCACGTTAGCCCATGGGTTCTCTTGGGTGACAAGCGGTCGGGGTAGAGTGATGGATAGGACCGGCTCAAATCGAAGTGCATGTGGGCTCGAGGGTTATCCTAGGTGACATGTCGTACGTCGTTAGGCGACCTCGAGTCCCAATTCAAACTGGGGTGCATGGTTGGCTTGTATATTCATGCATGAGGGTATGGTGTAAGGTAAGGTGAGCGGCAAGCGTCATCACTCATAAGAATTTGTAGATATAAATAGTAAAGCGGGAACTTATCTGTGTGTTTCTCTTCTTTTGGTCGGTCCCGGTTAGGAACCTAAGTGCTAAGAGGCTCGAAGGTTTTCCAATGTGACACACTTCAATAAGGACCTAGGCAAGCCCAGATCAAACCTAAGTGCTGAGGGAGTTATAAGTTCTTGAAGGCGACACGCTACAATAAGAGATTGGGCGGGATCGTCTTAAACCTAAGTGTTGAGGGGCTTGAAGATTCTCCAGGGAGACACGCTATAATAAGAAGCTACAGGCAGGCCTTGCTCAAATTAAGCACTGAGGGTCTTGAAGGTTCTCTAAAGTGACATGCTATAATAAGGAGCTATAAGAAGGCCTAGCTTGAACTGAAGAGCAAAGGGAATTGAAGGTTCTCCATGGTGACACGTTGTCATAATGAGCTACAGGCGGGCCCAGCTTGAACCTAAGTGTTGCGAGACTTGAAGGCTGTCCATATTGACAACTGTAATAAAGAGTTATAGGCAGACCCATGTCGAACCTGAGCACTGAAGGGCTTGATGGTTCTCCAGGATGACATATTGTAATAAGGAGCTACAGGAGGGCCCGACTCGAACCTAAGTATTGAGGGGATTGAAGGTTCTCCAAGGTTAAACACTACATAAGAAGTTGGGCCCGACTTATTTCTATGTAGGCGGACTACCAATGCTAGACTAAAGCATCACTCTTGTGATGACCCGCCCATTTATATTTGAATTGTTAAGTAGTAATCTTGTTTGGAACTTGTGGATGAGTTAGAAAGTTAGTACAAAACATGGTTGGTAAGTTGTTGAAACCATTTGATTTTAGGAAAATAATAAATTGATTGCAACAAAAATAAAGTGAGTTAATCTCACTCATTTGGATTACCTTTTAAATTTTAAATAGTTAAATTTAAATCATTGGATGTTGATTGATCTACCTATTGGATGATATATATAGTGTGTGTGTGTGTATTGGAGTGATTGATTTCCCGCATTATATAACGGCCCTTTCTACCGCGATATTCCGTCTTGAAACGAGATTGGTATTTTAAATTGTTATGCTAACATCTGTGGATGCAGGAAAACAGGTTGGAGGGATCCAACTATATTCCACAATTGTTGATTTTATTTGAAATTAAATTATTAAATGCTATGACTTGGTTGAATATATATTAGTATTTGAGAAAAATGAAATCTATATAAAGTTGGACTTTTAAAAGGAGATAAAAAGGGAAATTTTTAAGTAAAATAATTATAGTGAATTAAAATGAATTAAAGGAATGAATTTGGAAAAGGGATAACGAATTGATTTTTAATCCTATATATTAAATTCAATGATAGGAGAAAATAGAATTTGAATAAATGGGAAAAGGATTTTATTTAAAATTAAAACTTAACCAATATTGTTTTGTAAAGTATGAAGAAGTATATTTTTAAAATTTAAGATTTGAAATGACTGTGGAAAAAAAGAATTTGAAATAAAGTATGAAATTGGTATTTTCGATTTAAATAAGAATTTAAATCATTAATAAAGGTGTGGATATGGGATAAATAAGCTTTGAAATAAATTTGGATAAGTAAAGGAATTTATTTTAAAATGGAGTTGGTTTTGGAAACCGATTTGAAACCCGACTAAGTGTTGAAACTTTGAATAAGGAGAATGAGTTTTTGAAATTCATAAACAAGGTTTATAAATAAAGTGAAATATTTATCAGAGGATAATTTGGAAATATAAATTTAGGACGGGAATTTATAAGGAAATGGTGATTTGTTTAAAAATAAATAGTGGTTTATTTTTAAACTTATGGAAAGGAAAGTGTATTTTCCTGAAAATTCAAGTATATTTTCAAAGTAAGATTTTCAAGTATAAGTTAGAGGTTTAAAGTTGTTTCTAAAGGGATGGTTTTTTTTAAAAATAATTATTATTTAGTGGTTTTAAAATTTTTAAAGTAAATATTTATGTAGTTAATTATATAAGTTAAATTATTTTAAAGGTTTAATTGTATTATGATTTAAAGATAATTATTTAATATATTTATACCTTATGGGACAAATTTTATTTTAAAATTAGTTTTTGGCTTTAATTTTACATGAGAATTTATTATAAAGTTTCATAACTAGTATTTTAAAGTGTTTTAAGTAGTTTTTATTTTATATGTTTTAAAGCATATATTTTTGGATAAAGTAATTTAAATTATTTTAAAATCTAAAGTACTTAGACTTGGTGATTTTTAGTGGAAATAAACAATATTTGGAATTTTATTCCGCGAGAGAAAAGTGATTTGAAAACTATTTTCAAAGAGTTGAAGTGTTAAAAAATAGCTTGCGAAGATATTTTGAAATAAATAATTTGGAAAATTATTCAAATCTGATGGTTGTTTACGGATGTTATTTGATAGTTAAATAACCGACTACCAATATTAGCCAATGCGTCGATCGTTTCAAAGAGACCGGGATCGTGATTAATTTTCCAAAAACCACTTCAATCCGGTTTGAATGTTTTTATGAAGAAGACAAGAACTAGGAGTCGAAGATGGAGCAGTGAAGTGCAAGAGCTAATTGCTACTAACCTTGAGGGTGATTCTAAAATGGATGTAGTAGGAATAGTGCCTTCGGTTCCATTCGGACCCGGAACGGACTTGTATGGATGAATGCTTTCAGAACATCGTCAGGAGGACGATGAGCATTCTATGTGAATGTGTGCTAAAAAGGTAACGCATACCTCGAGCCTCATCAACCGGGAATGGCTAAAACAGGAGATGTGCACACAAGGCTAAGCGGCTAGCTGCCAATTAGGGTAAGGTCATCTCTGTCTAGAGGTCCCTTTTATTCAGCTGTGTGGGCAGTTTCTGATCCCAATCATGGGATGATCTTATTCCAACTATCCAGTAAGGGGTAGCTCCGGTCTTGTGTTGCAGGGGATCAGGGTGGATCCTCGGTACGGTGATCTAGACCACGTACTATGACGGACGGTACCCCAGTAGCCCTACCATTGTATGGAATCCAATCTCCAATAAGCGCCTGTATGGTTATGATTGTGCCCTATTGCTGGAACGTGAGATGCAAGCATTTTAACTAGATTCTATTTTACTTTCAATAGGCATTATTATTAATATCAGACGGATTTGATAAAAAGTGTTTTGGTTATTGTAAGGTAAAAAGCTGACATGTTTATTTGTGGCGTGTCATACGAGATACCTTTGATTTCAAAGGATTTAGGAAACTTTAATAATCCAATTAGGTGGTTTTTCTCACTCTGGCTTTCGAGACTAAATCGGGTGTTATTTCGCTATAATGTCCAGGTCAGACCGAGTATTATAGATACAGGGAAGGATGCTTTAGAGGTGAGTAAGCGAGTTGGATGGTGAGACATATCACACGTATTGATGAATATACCACTGTGTGTGATTAACTGCATAGTCAGTATGTAAGGACAGGTAATGATAATTACCAGTTGTGTGCTATGAATATTGTTGAACTCTCATGATGTAATGTATAAACAGATATAGTTCTTTTTGTTTAAAAATTAGTCATTTATCTATTATATATTGTTCAGCTGCGACTGTGAGATTCTGATATTATTTCTATTTCTTCTTCTCCCTCCTTCTTCTTTTCCCTCATCTATCTGTCTTTTCCCGGCACTCGATCGTCGGCATTTTATATAGTGGCGTATTTGTGTCCATTTTCGAGAGTCGAGAATGGCAGGTCATCACAACTCGGGGTAATAGCTCTGGTCCAGACAACAGTGTCCAATCCTATACAAAGGAAGTACGGTATCACAAACAAGGGTACGAACTGTTGCAGTCGCATACTCAATCATTGATTTTCCCTGGCACGAAAAGGAGATACATCTCACCAAAACTGATGGGTAGTGGGCAGCCCTCGAGCAAGGAATTAAATGCATGGTGATCCAATCTTACTGAATAGCCTAGTAGTCCCCGACAAGGAAATGGATTTTTGATAACCCTCCCTCGCAGATGTCGGTTGGATACAAAGGGAGCGACGGCTCGTGTAGTCCTCAGTGGAAAAGGTCGATAGTCCCAATACAAGATAATGAGTACATGATAACTCATCCTCATTGGATTGCCTTAGTGAAGGTGTTGAAAATTCAGGATCTGAGATCTTTGACCCATTCTTTATAAGAAGTTAGCGATATAGAAGCGAGTTGAGAATGGCATAAGTGACTGATTCATGGGGTCTTGAGACACGTAGGCATGCCACTTTCAGGCACCGTTGAGGGTGAAGATGCATGAGAACAATTTGACGACCCTTCAGGGTGCATCTCTAGGCATTAACAAGGGTGTTGGGCCTCCAGGATTTCTATACAGGGATGCTCGAGGACAGACCAAAAATATTTTAGGGTTACCCTGTCCTCGAGTTTTTCCATGAAGGGGGATGATAAAGGCGGTCTAAATCTTGAGGCAGACATCTAAGAGGATGGGCGTGGCTCTTATACTAGGCACCGTATGATTTCCATAATTTGGTTGAAAAATGTAAGGAGATGAACAGGTGCGTACAGCAACTATGCACGATAAGAAGCCAAGTTGAGACAGTTGAGTAATCGTTTTGGTGACTAGAGGAGGCGCTGGAACACTGTTCAACGCTACCACTACTGATGTTGGATGCGAGGTACCAAGTGACGAAAGAGCTACATAGGAAAATGCTAACCACAAGATTGGAAGTGGCCCTCCTTCTAGCGCCAGAATGTTGATGATATTTTTTGTCAACTTCGAAGTTATGATAATACATTATGAAGAGAAAATGTTACTTGCTAATCACTGGGATTAATAATGGAAAACTAAGGGGGGAAAACATTTAAAGTTAAATGATATAAGAGGTGAAGTGGTTTGATGAAGCTAGCTATGTCCATTTTGAAGTTCTCTACTATATGACTCTCTTACAATTGCAAGCAATTACAAGAGAATACTAAGAAAAGATGATTCGCCTAAGAGTAATGAAGCTGCTAATCTTAGGGAGCTGCTGTATCATGAGATCTGAGTGGCAGATTGAGGGTTCCGACCTTATGGGTTCCAATCAACTAGGTCCTAACCAACCGGGGCCCTGCTCCTTTGAAATTGCTATGCATAGGGAATGTATAGAAATTGAACTAATACTTGGATAGATATGATCGTGTTGCAAAATAGGCATAAATCATGCCTGGCCATTGATCTAAATAGACTTGATGAGAGATAGCTAGTGAAAGAAAGGAAAGCATGACTGAGATGAAGGCCTGTAGAAATTTACTAGGGGCATGCTTCACCATGCTTTGCATTAAACGTGCTTGTACTACAAGTATGCTTGTAGGAAATAGGACATGGTTATTGTCAAAGTAGGTACGCCTGGATGAACCTCTTGTCACTTTGCTCCCATATGCCTAGGTAGCAGGATGGGTCAGCTGGTCTGTTGACACCATAAGGGCAATGGGGACTTGGTGAATGCCAAGAGTCTAAGCCAAGTGAGTTAAGATAGAATGCATGTCATAGGTGGTGGCATCAAGCTAGATCAATGATGGGCCACACTCGAGCAGTCTCAAACTATGCTGATCGGGAGATAACTGAGGGAAAGTACCTTGAGAAAGTGAGATGCCTGTTGCCGATTGCAAGCGGGCCAAAGAGAGAGAGTTAGTTAGCCAAAGGGAGATAGGCAGAGTCGAGCTTGCACCCTTGCTTTGATGGGCAAGTTAGTTGTTAGGATTGCTGCGCTGGGAGGCTTCGCCATTAGAAAGCTTGACGTGCAACTGAGAAGAAGAGGCGATGCATGCCTAGGCTGGATTCAAGCTATCATCACATGTATAAAACCCAATATATCTACCAAGAGATGACTTGGACCTGGTCGGCCTAGACCGGACCAGTCTAGGCTAAGATACCTTGATTAGTCTGGCTTCTTGCTTATGAAAAAATTGAGTAATAAATAGGAAACTCTCAAGCAAGTCATTCCTGGTTATCCAATAATTATCAGTACGTAACCCCTTAGTGCCTGCGGCAGCCATGAGAAATACACTTCCCAAATTTTGGACAGAATAATGTACCATTGTCTCAATGAATGTATCGATATCCTTTTCTTGAAACATCTTGACTGGGACTATTTAGAATAATATGTTGTTTTATATTGCGATAATTTTCCCATGATTGAAACTTTTTGTAATTATTATCACATAACATATCATATAAGGATTTCCTAATTAATATACTTTAAATTTAGTTACTTAATTAATTATATCACAATATAAAAGAGTAAATAGAAATTAGATACTTTTTTACAAAGAAGATTGGTTATCGAGGTACATATATGAAACAAATTACATAAATACCCATAGGACATAACACTAACTCTCTCTGTCCAAGATATACAACTACCAAAGGTGAAAACCTCTTACTTTATTCATTCGCTGATGATTTATCAATTCATAGAATATAAGAATGAAGTAGAAAACTAGATGAAAATGAAAATACTCTGAACTAATCAGGGTGGTGACTCGATGAGTGCATTGAATATGAGCTCCAAAAGTACATAAAAGAGAATGTGATTCTCTCTCAAGTCGTCCTCCTTATACTCCTCAACATAAGGGTGTTTTGGAAAGGAGAAATTGAACTTTTTTACAGATGGTTCAATCAATGATAAGTGATACCGAGTTGATTCTTTCCTTTTGGGGATATGTGCTTAAAAATGCAACATACATGTGGAGTTCTATGCCATTAAAATACGTACGTAGGGCCTCATATGAGTTATGGAATTATTAGAAACTATACTATACTTATCGTGGATCCAAAATACAAGCATGCTTGAGATTTCTTGTAAATCCAGTATACTTAAGGCAAGATCGGTGTTATGCACGTTCATAGGGTATGCTTGAAATTCTTATGGATGCATTTTCTACCATATGGAGGAAAAAATCTTTTATTTCGAAACATGTCACCTTTTTGGAAAATGAATTTTTGTCTCAACATATTAGTAGTGGTAAGATAGACTTGGATGATCCAAGAAACTTCCATAGAAACTAAATATTTAGGTAGCAATTCAACACTTGCAGAAGATATGCAACTTATTACAAAGTATAGTAGGGAATCTCGCGTGTTAGAGAGATACTATGGTTTTCTCATTAACAGCGAGAATGAGGGTTGCATCATCCATGACAATAATCACCTCATATACAACCAAGCGTTAGAGAGTAAAGACTTTGCTTTGTGGCTTGATGCGATGAAATTCAAAATGGATTCCATGTACAATAATAATGTTTGGCCATTGGAAGGATGAAACCCATCACTTGTTGGATATTTATGAAAATGATTGGTGTGTATGGAAAACCTGAGACCAGTAAAGCAAGCTTGGTGTGAAAGGTTTCCGTTAAATTTAAGGTGTTGATTATGACGAAACGTTTTCACCAATCTCCACGCTTAATCAATTTGGATTTTACTTGCAGCTGCTACCTATTATAACAATGAAATATAGAAGATGGATATTAAGATAGAATTTCTAAATGGTGATTTAGAAGAGATCATCTATATATTGTAACCAGAGGGTTTCGTGGTAAGAGGGAGCGACAATAAGGCGTGTAGACCTTTGATCAATCTATGGACATAAGAAAGCATTTAGAAGTTGGAATATATATTTCAAGAAGGTAATCAAAATTTTGATTTCAATCAAAAAACAAAGGAAATGTGTACACAGGAAAGAACAAAATGATGTTATAATGTTCTTAGTTTACATATTAACAATTTACTAATGATTGGTAACGATGTACCAATGTTACAAAACTTAATTGTCCAATAATTTTTTAGTAAATAATTTAGGAGTGGCATCCTTTATCATCGATATAAAGGTCTATGAAGATGGATCTAAAAGGTTGTTATGATTGCCTCAGTACATAGGTACCCTAAGATTTAGTGTAGAAAATTCCAAGCGTGAAAATATTGCAATGCAGCATGGAATTATACTTTCTAAGAAGTAATCCCTATCTACGGATGAGAAAAGACTCGATACTAGTAGGACTCCATATGAATCGACAATAGAATCCATCATGCATGTTATGCTATTTGCTAGGCCAGATTTTGGTTTTACATTAGTGCACTTAGCTAATATCAATCAAATTCGAGTGAAAATCTTTAGACAGGAGCTAAAGTCATTCTCAAGTATTTGAGAAATACTAAGGAATTATTTCTTATATATGGAAACAATTGAGCTCCTTATAAAGGGGTACTCATGCTCGAGTTTTAAAAATGATGTTGACGATTACAAATCAATCTTAGGTTTCATTTTCTTCCTCAACGGAGAGGTCATTATTTGGACAAGTTCCAAACAAGAAGTTGTGGTCAATTAAACCATGGAAGCTAAGTGCATTGCCTTAAACAATGCTATAAAAGGGGTATGGATGTGAAAGTTCATTAAAGAGCTAGGGTTGATCCCAAGCAATGAAAAATCTATGCTGATGTATTAAGACAATAACATGGCAATACAAATTGCCAAAGAACCATAAGGTCGTAAGAATTAGAGACACAACCTCCACAAGTTCCATATGATAAAGTGGTTTATCAATAATGAAGAGACCATAATTAAGGGAGTGGATACTTAAGATAACATTACAGATCTATCCACTAAAGTGTTTTCTCAATCTAATTCAGGTAGACTAATCAAAGATATGGGCATGAGGCTCTATAATTGGCCCCAATTGAAAATGGGAGATTGATAGAGCTAATGTCGTGCTATAGGGGACATTATGTAAACCGTTATGTAGCTTAACTTTTGTGAAGAATATTGTTTGAAATAAAGTATTCTTTTTATTTTATTTTCTTTTATAAATGTTGTTATATAGAGATATAAGTAATGATGATAATACATTAAACATATATAAGTAGAAAATCCTTAGAAAAAGTATTTTTTTTCAATTGCAATTATGAATGTGTTCATAATCATGGGATTATTCAAACACTTATTTCCTAAATGTTCCTAACCAAAACGTATCAAGAAAAGATATCAACACATTTATTGAGATTAGTTTATATAGTGCACTCAAAACAATGGACGATGAATTACTCATGAGGGTTGGGGACACAAAGTAATTACATACTTGTGGTTGTTTGGAACAATCAAAGAATGATTCAATAAGAGGATTCTATAGGTTAATACAATTAAGTCAAAATAGACGATCTCTTGCAATGATGTGTAGTAGTCCTTAAACTTGAGGATACTTTGGATCTTAAGCAACTAGACTATACTTTGATTTAGGTCAATCACATGACATCTCAATCATGTTACAATCATAGTTAGGTATATATTAAACTACTTGAAGTGAAACACTACTAAAGAGAAAATTATTGTCCTTCGTAGCAAAAGGTTGGGATCACCATAATTGGTAGTCAACCTAGATTCAAAATATAGGGCCACGGTAAATTGGTCAATTGGTAGACATTATCAGATTGAACCAATGACTTTGATGTGGTCTATACAACTAACTATGGTATGTTTGATTTGACCTTAGACCAAACACTAGATATCTTAGTGATGTAGTGATGATGAAATAAACATGCACAAAATTTCATTACAAGGAATAGCTTAATAAAGGTTAGAAATTGGATTTCACCTAATTGATCTATAAGTGACTTAATTTGTGTCTCATACTGTACTTCAGTAATGACCTAGTTCAGACTAAGAAGTCAACACAACCGCATTGTTAGCTAGTTTTCAAGTTCAACAAAGTTAAAATTAAATAATAAATTTTATAAATTAATACAAATTTATTATTTAATTATTATGGCATTTTGCCTATTTAAAGCCTTAAAATTTATTAAAATAATATATAATTGTTATATATTGATACAATCAATTATATGGGTTAAATAATTAATATATGTGATATATTTATTAGGCTCAAAATCTGGAAGCCAAGAATGGAGGGAGCAATGGTGGCCAATAAGGTAAGAAAGGGTTAAAGATATGATCTCTAGATTTAGAGATAGACTTGTAGGATATTTGATATCTAGTTCGCTATAAATAGCCACACTCTCTATGATCTCTATACATAAAAAAACAAAAACCCTATCCCCCATTTTTACTAAGTTGGTAATGCCTAAAAGTCGGACTCACACACTGTAGCCGAGGGCATAGGATTAGGGGTTCGGAAAGGAATTGTTAACAGCAAAGATGTCGAAAACCGGTAGGATCACAAAAAAGGTACATGTTATATGTATGTGTGTATATATTGAATAATTTATCAACCATCACCCATTTGCTTTCGACCACAAAAAGACTAACTTTTTAATTTCCAAAATAATAATTAATATTTATATATAACAAACATATTTTAATCGATAAAAACATGCACGCACAAACACACACACACACACATATATATATAGTTTAAATCAATTTCATATAAAAATTAACATTTATTCACAGCATGAGAATGTATGAATGTATTATTTTTGGATTTTTGGATTAATATATATATATATAAGTATTTTCAGTTTATTAAAAAAATTAATGTTGTTTTCTAGATTTAAAAAACATTTTTTTGATTTAAATGTTTATTATATATATACATTAGGTTAATTAAATTAAATTAAATATATATGTATTTATATTTATACTTAAACTTTATATAATTTTTTTACCTTTTGCTTTTTTTTAATAAAAGAAATTAGGTATTTTACTAAGTCAAATACATTTAAATTTCAAAATTAAAAATTTTACAGTATACATACATATACGTACATACAAACATACATATATCAGTGTGTGTATGTGTGTGTATCTCGACATTCACTTAAAACAAAACAAAAATATTATTTTAAAACCGAACATATATTCAAATATATATGTATATATGTCGACTAGAACGAAGAATAAGGCTGTTGAGGGGTGACCATCTATGTAATTGCTTTGTGCTAGTACTAATATGTCAGATAGAATGCATGCATTTCATTTCAAGAGGAAATCTGACACATCAAATACAAACTCAAAGCTACTCACAATGGCCATGTGGCCTTCGGAAATAAATATAAAATAAGCATAACAAAAAATCAGTCATAGATATGAATATCACTAAGGAGGAAATAGATATGAATATATCAAATAGAAGTGAATATCAAAGTAGTGGTCATACATGATCCACTACATAACAAAAGAATAGGTACTAGTGCTAGACAAAAGAATATGTATACATCAAGGAGTCTCTATCTCGCATGTATAAAAATAGAAACTACTGAGCTAAAATAGTTAGCCAAAAGTCAGAAGCTAGTCCCTGCTACGAAGTCAAGTGGAAGCACCTGAAACACCTCGGTCTAACCCAAGTATTATTTAATAAGAAAAATAATAAACGGATCAGTCTAGCTGTAAATATCATATAAGATGAGATAGGATAAGATATATGATAAAAATATATGATAACAATAATGTCATATTGTGATAAATATATATTTGATAACAACGAAAGTCATATAATATCTCAAATCTCCTCAAATATCCAAAAAGAATATCACATTCTTTAGCTTATTCACCAAACCTCAAATATTGACAAAACATATCAATGCAAACACAAAAAATTGGTGAAACACAAATTCAAAAAATCATCAATTAGAAATCCAGAAATCACAAAAGGGGGGAAGCCTATCACAAAAGGGAGCATGAAAACTCACCAACACGTGTATCACAAACGGGACGCTATTCTATGGTCGCTAACCATCAAATTTGAGACGAGGCTCCACAAACGGGCCGAAGACCATGGGTCACCATTCTACTACTTTTGAGCCAAAAATCCGTAAATGAGGTTTTGTCCCCCACACGGACAAAGAGACATCACACATCGCTAGTCTAAATCACAAAATGATCATCATTGATCAATAAGTGTAAATTACACTAAGATAGTAAATAAATGAGTTAGGCTTCATATCCCATAACCACCGGCTTAACTTAAATATTTATGAACAAATTGTAGACTTCCACTCGAAAATAAGTGTAAATTACACTAAGCGGGTAAATAAATGAGTTTAGCTTCATGTCCCATAGCCACTGGCTTAACTTAAATATTTACGAACAGATTTTAGATTTCCACTCGAAAATTGTTACGAGATTTCAATCGAACAAGTCCAAGAATTAATCGATGAAGTAAACGCAAGCGTTTCATACCACTTGTTTTGCTAAGTTGTTTAATTAGATTTCTAATACTAACGAGGTAAAGGTTTGTATATACTAGTAGATTAGAAAACGGTTTTAAAAACAAGTTTTATATTAAAAATAGTGTTGAAATCGTTTACGTGAAAGAGTTTTTAGTATTTACTGCTAGTATAAAAACTTTTGTATTTTAAAGTGACAAATCATAGAAATGATTGTAAAAACGATCTGTCACCAAAATCCACACTAGACGACGTGAATTAAGATCATAAAAATCGATATCAAATCCATCAAATGTATATTCCCAAAAATCTATAAATGAAGTCATCAAAGTCGATAATAATTGACAACAACTAACTGGATCAACAAAAATCAATAAAAATTGGAAATCCACTCAAAACAGCCAAAATAGGAAAAATTGCACAAGACCAGATGTTGGTTGGATTTAACCAAATGTCTGGTTGGATTTAACCAGACGTCTGGATTTTGTCTCAGCCATTTTTTTCTGCATTTGTTATTTTTTTCTTTTTTCCAGGGACCCCTACCAGACATCTGTATTTTTCTGCTGGGCAAAAATCAGCCTAGCACAAAGAGGGAAAAATCCAAACCGAAAGCAGTCAAACGAGCGATGGATACTAGGGATTTATGTCAATCGACAACCCAGCCCTATAGGCTCTTCGATACACCACCAAAAACATGTCCAAACACCCAAGATAGGATCTTTAAAGATTTTGTCTTCAAAATACCAAAACTGAAAAATTCACCAAACCAATTCAAATCAAAACCAACTGAACTTGAAATAGATGTTAGGAATTCATATCTAACAACAATGAAAGCTATAGACATAGATGTGAGTTCAAGAAATCATCTTTAAAATTCAAAACAATGAATGAGAAGCTTTAAAACTAAGCAAAACCACTCCTCTTTTATACACCTCTATAATCTTCAATCTATTATCAAAGATGAAGTTTTTCCTAAGTTAGGTTATAGAAAATTCTGAAATTTGAAGGAAGATGAGATGGAGAATATGAAGAGGATGCTTACCTAAGCTTCTTCTTGATTTTAGAACTAGAACTTGAATTTCCTAAGAGAACTAGGCTTCAGAATTTTAATTTCCTATCTTTTCCCCCATTCTTTCCTTTAGCTTGAGAATGTTAGGAATAATGGAATGAACAAATGAAGAGGGGTGGAGTGTGAGTTATTAGGTAGAAGATTTAGGTTCTCTTGTTGGGTTTGTAGGCTGAAACCCAAAGCCCAAATGAAAATACCAATATTCTAATTAACTCAAACATATCAATGTTTATACTCAAAAAGGTCGCAAATGCTATTTTGAACTCGATGAAATGGTCTCGAGTCCAGATTCGACCGTTTAAAAAAAGTCACATTTCATATTTTAAATTCAACTAACCATGCTATATTGAAATAAAAATTTTAAATGTGTAATCGTAAAATATGATGGCTGTTACAGACCCTCATCCTTAAAGAAATTGCATCCTTGCAATTATTAAGAAGAAAATAAAGATTAACAACCACTCAAAGGCATAATAGCACAAAAGAAAATTTTGAAGTTAGAAGTTCTTCTTAAGGAGCACGAGTCAGTAAGTCCGGATGTGTTCGCTCGATGAATTCTCTGAATTCTCAAGAACATTCTTTAGGATTTGAGGACCATTGAACTTTCACAAGCGGGACATCTTTATTACGAAGATGTTTAAATTCCGTTGCACTGATGCGAAAAGAATGTTGCTCATAAGTCAAATTAGGTGAAACCCCGGTTTATCCAATAACATCGGGCTCAAGAATAGAATCAGAATCTCTAATGTATTCCCGTAGTTGAGAGACGTGGAATATGTCATAAATAGCAGAAAATTGAGCCAGTAATAAAAGGCGATAAGACACAGAACTAATGCGTTCGGTGAAGGGAAATAGGCTAATATATCGAGGTGCTAATTTTCTCGATCGACTGAAACGCACAACACCCTTCATAGGTGAAACGCGAATGAATACCAAATCTCCCATTGAAAATTCCAAATTCCTTCTTCGGTTATCAGCATAGGATTTTTGTCTACCTTGAGCTTCTTTCATCCTATGACGAATAAAGTCAATCTTTTCTGTGGCATCACGAATAAAATCTAGACCTAAAACTAGCTTCTTACCGGTTTCAAGCCAACATAAAGGAGATCAGCATGGCCTTCCGTAGAGTGCCTCGAAAGGTGCCACACCAATGCTAGATTGGAAGCCATTATTATAAGAAAACTCAACAAGAGAAATATGATCTTCCCAACTTCCACCAAAATCTAGAACACGTGCACGAAGGAGATCTTCAAGAGTTTTATTCACACGCTCCGTTTTTCCATCAGACTGAGGATGATAAGCGGTGCTAAAATTAAACTTTGTTCCCAAAGATTTTTGAAGACCCTTCCAAAATCCACTGGTAAATTATGGATCATGATCGCTAATAATAGAAGTAGGAACTCCGTGCAATTTAACAATTTCTTTAACATAGAGTTTGGCCAAAAGAGGTAAGGTCCGATTAGACCAAATGGGTATAAAATGGGCAGATTTTGTAAGTCTATCTACAATCACCCATAAACTATCATGACCCAAACGAGAACAGGAAAGACCGTCAATAAAGTCCATGGAAATTTGATCCCACTTCCAAACGGGAATGTATAAAGGTTGCAATAACCCACCGGGCCTTTGTTGCTCGACTTTAACGAGTTGGCATGTCATGCAACGCTTAACGAAGTTAGCAACATCAGATTTCATTCCATCCCAATAATAAATTTGTTTCATGTCCGCATACATTTTATTATAACTGGGATGAATGTTAAATTTAGAACGATGAGAATCTTCTAAAATGTCCCTACGAAGATCACTAATATTTGGCATAATAAGTCTACCAAATTTTCGAATGCCACTGGGAGCATCAATATCAAAGTCTTTCAAACCATCAACCTTGTTTTGATTCCTACAACTTTGGCTAAGAAGAGCCAATTTGGGGTCTTGCTTTTGAACTTCAAGGCTGCGGTCCAAAAGAGAAGGATGGGCCTCAAGGCTACACAAAACAAGAGATGAACATGAATTGGATTCATGATCTCAAATCTCACAAGTTAACAAAGTCTAGAGATATTTTCATTCGGATATCATCATGGAAACAACCGCTTGTTGCTTACGACTAAGGGCATCGGCAACACAATTTCCATTTTCAGGAGTATAAAGAATATCAAGATCATAAGATGCAAGGAATTCGAGCCAACGTCATTAATGCAAATTAAGTTCCTTTTGAGAAAATAAATACTTCAAAGATTTATGATTGGTGTAGAGAAAAAATTTGTCTCCCAAAAGATAATGACGCCAAATTCTAAGGGCGAAAACAATGGCCGTGAGCTCTAAATCATAAGTGGGATATCTAGTCTCGGTAGGCTTTAATTGCCTAGAAGCATAAGTGATAGCACGTTCCCTTTGCATGAGAAGGACTCCCAAACCAACACGACTAGAATCGATATAAACAATAAAGTCTTGGTTCCCTTCGGGAATTACAAGAATAGGAGTATCGGGAAGGAGTTATTTTACTTTTTGAAAAGCAGCTTATATGCTAAATCATTTATTTCATGGTCCTCTTTCATGAAAAGCTAATACATTCATAATTAAGATTAACTTTATGTGACCATCTTTTAAAAACAAAAAAACAAATTTACTTATTACAAGTCAAGTTGCAGTGTTTGACTATCTCATCATAGCGTTTAGGAGACTCCTATCGATAACATTAATCAGGCGCATCGACCAGAATTCTTAAAGCATTCAATAGGCAAAACATCACAAAAATCATCTTTTATATGATAAACATGCCTCTTAAAAATTTTACGAATATTCTTTGCTTGCTTAAGAACAAAATCCAGTTATACTTATAAATGTCTTATTAAAAAGATTTGCAAATTTTAAATTTCTTTTTTCACCCATAATCAACGAATACAAGGGCGGACTTATCAAGATATTCGTAGAATACTAGATTCATAAGATGGATGAAATAAGCTGGAGGGTTCGTCAAACCGAATGACATCACGAGTCACTCATAAGAATCATAACGAGTGAGGAATTCGGTAAGGGAAACGCTACCCTCCGCAACCCATAGCTGATGAAAACCAGTGGCAAGGATGAGCTAAAAAGACCTTAGCACCACTCAATAGATTACTTAGGTGATAATCTTAAGACAAGCTCAAAGATACCGAAAAATTCATGAACTACTTGAATGAGGGAAGTAACATTTTCCTCATCATGTGTGTTTAAAGAATAAAATGATACCACCAAATTGGAATCGAAATCGTTAAGAAAAATAAAAACCTGCTTAACAGATTGAGAATGTCGAAGATGGATAGTCCTATTGGGATATACGATATGGGCTTCATAATGATTAAGCCAATCCTTTTCCAAAAATCAATTCTGAAATCTAAGTAGCACATAACATGCAAATCGGATCGGAAAGCATAATCACATAAAATAATCTCGACATGTTTACAAAGTAAGCTGAGTGTTGTGGATCCACCAATCGAATTCGCAATTCTCAGTCAAGTAATTGAGCTCGTAACATTTAAAGACAAAGTATCAACAAGTTCCTTTGATATAAAAGAGTGAGATGCACCTGTATTAAAAAAAAATCGAATAGGATAATCACGAAACAAATCAATGCCATCAAGGACTAAATGAGAAATACCTTGACCAAAAGAAGTGTTCCTAGGAGCTTGCACAACATTCAGCTTTCCCTCTCTCCTACTTTGAAGTATGGGACATGTGGATATAAGATGATCCAAACATTTGCAATAATGATAAAAAAGGGGTTTCGGACAACTATTTGCATAGTGGTCCGTAGAACCACAATTGTAGCATTGTCCACGAGAGATAGGAGTGTTTGCTACCGAAGTTGCTTGCTTCCCTTTCTTATTGGGATTAGGGACTTTGAACTTAATAGGCCTCTTCTTGGAAACTCCATATCACCTTCACTTCCTTTATCGAACTCTTCAAGTCGAAGAGTGATAACTACAAACCGGTCGAAAGGAACTTCTAATTTCATAGGTAAAACCCTTTTAGGGTTCTTATTCAAAGCACAGATAAACCTTTGATCCTTTACAAGATCCAGAAGTTGTTGGGCAGACATGAATACACCATCCTGAGAAATAGCACTGGATTGGCCGGCACTGGGATGGCCTGGTCTAACCATTTCTCTTCCTAGAGAAAGAAAGAAAGAAGAGGAAAAAGGTTATTCTCAAAATGAATATCAAATAAACTTGAAATAACAAGGCATCACAAAAGAAAATAAGATAGAACGGGTCCTAAGACTCGAATTAAATCCTAAGGCACGATTCCTAAGAGAGACTTAAGATAATGATTCTTGCTTGATTATTCTACATTGTTCCGAAGTTTGGCTCTGATACCAAGCTGTGACGCCCCACCTCTATACTCACACTAGCCAAGGACATTACTGATAATGTCATCGACTAGCATGAAGAATAAGGCTGTTGAGGAGCGACCATCTATGTAATTTCTTTGTGCGAGTACCGATATGTCAAATAGAATGCCATGCATTTCATTTCAAGAGGAAATCTGACACATCAAATACAGACACAAAGCTACTACACAGTGGTTATGTGGCCTTCAGAAACAAATATAAAATAAGTATAACACAAAATCAGTCACAGATATTCATATCACTAAGGCAGAAATAGATATGAATATATCACATAGAATTGAACATTAAAGTAGTGGTCGTACGAGATCCACTACATCACAAAAAAATAGGCACTAGTGCTAGACAAAAGAATATGTATACATCAAGGAGTCTCTATCTCAAATGTATAAAAACAGAAACTACTAAGCTAAAGTAATTAACCAAAAGTCAGAAGCTAGTCCCTACTAAGAAGTCAAATGGAAGGACCTAAAACACCTCGACCTGACACGAGTATTACATAAGAATAAAAATAATAAACGGATCGGTCTAGCTATAAATATCATATAAGATGAGATAGGATAAGAGATGTGACAAAATATATGATAACAATAATGTCAACTGTGACAAGTATATATTTGATAACAATGAAAATCATACAATATCTCAAATCTTCTCAAATGTCCAAAAGGAATATCACATTCTTTAGCTTATTCACCAAACCTCAAATATTGACAAAACATATCAATGCAAATCACAAAAAATTGGTGAAACACAAATTGCAGAAATCATCAATTAGAAATCCAGAAAGCACAAAAGGGGAGAGGCCTATCACAAACGGAAGCATGAAAACTCCCCAACACATGTATCACAAATGGAACGCTATTCCATAGTCGCTAACCATCAAATTTGAGCCGAGGCTCCACAAACGGCCTAAAGACCATGGGTCGCTAACCCACCAATTTTGAGCCAAAACTCCAGAAATGAGGTTTAGTCCCACACGCGGACAAAGAGACATCGCACATCGCTAGTCTAAATCACAAAATGATCATCATTGATAGATAAGTGTAAGTTACACTAAGCTAGCAAATAAATGAGTTAGGCTTCATGTCTCATAGCCACTGGCTTAACTTAAATTTTTGTGGACAAATTTTAGACTTCTACTCGAAAATAAGTGTAAATTACACTAGGCTAGTAAATAAGTGAGTTTAGCTTCATGTCCCATAACAACTGGCTTAACTTAAATATTTACGAACAAATTATAGATTACACAAAAATTGTCACGAGATTTCAATCGAACAAGTCCAAGAATTAACCGACGAAGTAAACGCAAGCGTTTCATACCACTTGTTTTGCTAAGTCCTTTAATTAGATTTCTCATACGAATGAGGTAAAGGTTTGTATGTACTAATAGATCAGAAAACGGTTTTAAAAACAAGCTTTGTATTAAAAATAGTGTTGAAATTGTTCTTGTGAAAGATTTTTTACTATTTACTACTAGTATAAAAACTTTTGTATTTTAAAGTGATAAATCACAGAAATGATTGTAAAAACAATCTGTCACCAAATTCCACATTCGACGACGTGAATTAAGATCATAAAAATCGATATCAAATCCATCAAATGGATATTTCCAAAAATCCATAAATGAAGTCATCAAAGTCGATAATAATTGACAACAACTAACTGGATCAACAAAAATCGATAAAAATTGGAAATCCGCTAAAAAAAGCCAAAATAGGCAAAATTGCACAGGACCAGATGTCTAGTTGGGTTTAACCAGACGTTTGGATTTTGCCTCAACCATTTTTTTCTGCATTTTTTATTTTTTGACTTTTTTCTAGGGACCCCTACCAGTCGTTTGGATTTTTCAACCAGATGTCTGGATTTTTCTGCTAGGTAAAAATCAGTCTAGCCCAAAGAGGGCAAAATCCAAATTGGAAGCAATCGAACGAGCGATGGATGCTAGGTATTTATGCCAACCGACAACCCAGCCCTATAGGCTCTTCAATACACCATCAAAAACATATCCAAATGCCTACGATGGGATCTTTAAAGATTTTGACTTCAAAATACCAAAATTGGATAATTCAACAAACTGATTCAAATCAAAAGCAATTGAACATGTAATGGATGTTAGGAACTCATACCTAACAACAATGAAAGCTACAGACATAGATGTGAGTTCAAGAACTCACATTTAAAACTCAAAAACAATGAATGAGTAGCTTTAAAACAAAGAAGAGCAATTCCTCTTTAATACACATATAGAATCTTCAATCTATTATCAAAGGTGAAGTTTATCCTAAGTTAGGTTATAAGAAATTCTGAAAATTGAAGGGAGATTGAGAAGGAGAAGATGAAGGAGATGCTTACCTATCTTTTCCCCCATTCTTTCCTTTAGTTTGAGAGTGTTAGGAATAATGGTATGAATGAATGGAGAGGAGTGGAGTGGGAGTTATTAGGAAGAAGAGTTGGGTTCTTTTGTTGGGTTTATGGGATGAAACCCAAACTCAAAGCCCAAATGAAAATACCAAAATTATAATCACCTCCAAACATATCAATTTTTATACTCAAAAACGTCCCAAATGCTTTTTTGGACTCAATGGAAGTGGTCTCGAGTCCGGATTCGACCGTTTACAAAAAGTCATATTTTGGACTTTAAATTCAACTAACGATGCTATATTTAAATAAAATAATTAAATATATAATCTTAAAATATGTGGGTTATTACAATGTACTAATATATATATATGGGAAAATCTGTTGGCATATAAAATGGTGCACAATGAACCTCATTATTAGACTGCTCCCTGATTTCAATCTTATGTGTTAACACAATGAGATCCAATTGTCCAGACCTATTGTGTCACCAATTATGTTTTATTTTGTATCCAAATGGCCAAGCCCTATAAATATATGTATTTATAACTAATATTTAATACCTACGAAATAGTTAATCAATGGCCTAAAAGACATTAAATAAATTATATACATATATAAATTGATTATATGCATGGTACTTCCCATGTGAAAATCTATCAACCCTTGATACTATATCATATATAATAACCATAGATGATAATAGTTACTCACATGCATACATCATCTATTTATTTACATTTATACCCTAGATTAGTCTACTATATTTATTACAGTTACACTGTTTGTATTGTGAATGCGAATATATTATAAATTAAATTGAATTAAGTTATATAATAACATATATCATATTTAATAAAGTTAAATCATAATATTCAAACATAAGTTTTGTAATATAAATAAATTAAATTAAATGTTTTTTGAGAATAAAACTGATACTTAATTTAAGCAAAGCTCTCATTTAGCATCTAGAGGGATTAACACGATATCTTTAAAACCGAATATTACATATCTTACCACTTAAGCAAATGGTCCTTGACTAATTGATTAAATTAAAATTAAAAATCTAAAATTACTTATTAATAATTACTAAATATGATTAAGTATAAATATATTATTCATATAAAAACAAACTAAGATCTAGTGCATGTTATAAAAAGAATATATTTTTTGAAATTTCTCACCTTTACCTTGCTGCCAATGCATATGATCTAACAAGTAGTGCTACGAATTGTTATCAATGAAGTGTTTAGTTAAGACCATATAATTAATGTTTTAAAAAGTAGTCTATGTATCAATAATAAGACATACGCCATGCACTTAATTAGAAAACACGATTTTTAGTTAATTTTGTGTGTCTTCATATAAGCTAAGCACGCACTTATAGATTATTCTACGTATGGAAATTTATAGCTAGGATACATGTTTCAACAAAAATCAATAAACCCTTCACCCTTATCTAAACTGAAAGGAAGCTCGTCAATAATTATTATCCGAGCTAAAGATTTTCTACACTTGTCCTTATTGAATGTCCATGTAACAAGGGTGTTACTTGCTTCATTTCCATTATTTTTGCACAAGCTATTGTTTTCACTTTCATAAGGAATTGACCTTTAAGTTTGTCTTATATGATATATAAAGTGCCATTTTCTTTACCGTCATAAGCAAATTGTGCATAAAAATAATTATAAATACACTAAGGACTTGCAATACCATAAAAGATTTTCTAGCAAAGGTTTTGCGCTAAGGATTTACCAAAGGCTTCCTTGCAAACTTAGGTTTTATGATTGATTCTTCTTCATCCACACTTTCATCATGATTTTGTTTCTTCTTCCAATCAATCATTGTCTAATAATTCATCGTCATTACCTATTTCCACCAGAATAACAATTTAAAAAATGATTAGAATGATGTATTATTAATTAGGCTATAATACGGATTGGCAATGTATAATTATCTATTAACAGTGGCAAGATATGATAAAGTTATGGGAATTCCCTAGGGCCAATTCTATAATTTATTATAAATTATTAACTTTGCAATAAAATCTCATTTGAAATAAAAAGTGTTTTACTTTCTGTTATTTACTTGTTATAATATAATTATTTATTTATTAATTTTAGTACAGTTAACAGAAAATCCATAAATAGTGTGTTTTATGATAGTAGCTATAAGATGTTGTAATCATAAGCAATTTATCATAATATAATAAATATATCATTTTAAATATTCTTTGTCAAGATGTATCGAGACTGGATATCGATACATCTCTTGAGACCGGAGTACTTAATACTCTCTAAATGTTGGTCAGTATATTACTTATGGTCAGGGGTACCAAAGGGTTATATGCTGATAGATATTGGATGGCTATTTAATGACTCATTTGATAGTTTTCTATTGGTTAATATTAAGGTCAAACAGAAAATATCGATGTGACAATATTACCCAATTCTCTCGACTTGAGAATACTTTTGAGCTTTAATGTGGAAACTCTACTTTGATTACAGTTAAATCGTGGCACAACGTCTATTGAATGACTATAGTTGGTTCGAGTGGAAACATTGAAAGTGAAATGCTATTCAACAGGGAATTCATCTCGTCAATTATATGAGGTTAGTATCACATTCAACTAAAGTCAACTCAAAGTCAAAGCCTCTAGCCGAAGCAGTTCGGTTAGTAATAACTATTTTTATTGAATAAAGGACATTGTATTTGGATTACCAAGTTGAATAGGATGATATTGGAATTTTGACCATTACAAAATTCCATAAGTCCTAATGCAATATAGTCTTGATGAAGGGAATGGACATAAATAATTATCCTATAGGATAACGCTTAAAATAAGTAAATTTGGATTGTACCAAAGCTATTTAAGCGATAGATTTGGAAATCATATCACACCAGTAGCTAATGTGTGAACATTAATTCGAATTGTTCGATATATACCGCTGACCAAATTTACACCTAAGAGTCTCACAATTGAAATGTTGAATACTTCAATTTAATCAAAATTATAATTGTTGTAATTAATTAAATTAATTAATGTTTATGAAATATCGATTATAAAATTTTATTTGATTTGCAATGATTAGTATTAAAAAGAGTGCGTATATAAAAGTTATATGCACGCATATTGGTATGTGATATCGATGAGCGTTTAAATTAGATTTAAATGCATATTTATCTAATCGTGCTTGAAGAAGCTTAAAGGCCCAAATATGGGCAATCATAGCCGGCCATAGGGGTTGGAATAAGAGGTAAATATTGATTCAAAAAGGTTTGAAATAGTAAGAGAAAATAGTAGATTTGGATCCACTTTTATCTCACATATCCCTCCGCAATTTAAATAACTATGGCTCCCACTTTTGTAACTCTTGTTTTTGCCACCTTTTTGTCATTTTCTGGCCAAACTCCCCCCTTAGCCTCCTCTACTAATTCAATACTTTAAAACAAATTTTAAATAAACAAATGGTAGCTTGTGCTTTCAGTCTGGTAGGTCTCTCCGAAAGTTTTGGATATAGATTCAAGGATTCAACTGATTCAATGTTATAACATGTTACATCTGCGCCATCAAAGGTAATACTTAGTTCTCACACACACACATATATGGCTCTTACATCATACAAAGCCATTCATGGCAAGATGCTAACTAAAGATCATTTAGCTAAGTGGGATGTTATCAATGATACAACATGCTGCTTCTACCAAAAAAAAATGGAATCTCACATCCATTTATTTTTTAGTGCAATTTTTCGCAATCAGTTTGAGCCTACTGCAAGCAAGCTACTAATTTTACATTCCAAAAGGTAAATCTACAGCAAATCGTCACCGACATTGTAATTATCTGGCAGCGAAAAGACCTCAAATCCAAAGTGTATAGCATATGCCTGATAGTGGCTGTTTAGTGGATTTGGAAGGAGAGGTGTCGTCGAACATTCCAAAGTAAGAGGTGCAGCGCACATGAAATCAGCAAATCATCTATCATGGACATGGACTTGGTTATGAAACGGAGTAGAGTGGTGCAGCTTACCAGCAGCGGGGGACGAGTAGAAGGCGGTTCTGGAGAAGTGGATCTAATGTAGTCATCAGGAGAAACCACAAGTATGAGCTACCATTTCCTTCCGCCATGAATGCTTTGCTGAAGGTCTCATTTTTGACTTAGATTTGAAAATTAATTCGTCATGTAAGGAATATTCCAGTTGTAAAGTTTCAGTTTGTATGTTTGTTGTTTTGTTGTATTGACTTACGGCTGTAGGCCAATCCTTTTAGACTGAAATGCCCTAATAAAACTATACCTACTTTATATATATATATGTGTGTGTGTGTGTGTGTGTGTGTATGTTTATCAAGCCATTATAGTGCTTTAAATTGCATGTATATTATCATGGATCTATAAATGTTTGTGCTGTCAACATTGGGTGAATATATATGTGTGTGTATGTATGTATATATTAAAAAAAATTATATGTGTGTGCATGCATATATCATTTGGCCAGAAATTAAAAAAATTACTTTAATTTCTACAATTAAGTAATAATCTAAAAGCTTTTAAAACAAAACTAATTTTAAAGTATATAAGTAATATATATATATATACATGATAGATTTTTAATATATATATATATATAATTAAAATCCATATGTATTTATACATAATTTATTTTAAATTACAATACATAAGTTTTATATAAAGTATATATACCTATAAAATATATGTATATTATATGTATATATAGTAAAAATTATGTGTATGTTTTGAAATTGTTTCAAAAAGAATTTTAAATCTTCTATAAGGATTTCCACACAGAATTTTTTAAATTCAAAAAAAATTTGAAACTGCAAGGTTTTAATAAAAAAATATTTTATTTTGTTAAATATTATATTGGTCGAATGTATATATATATGTATATGTATATGTATATGTATATGTATGTATGTTTGTATATGTATGTATATTATTTATTTATTTACATTAAAACATATATATATTGTTATTTTACATTGAATTCCTAAATATTAATTTAAAATATATATGAATATATATATATATATATATATATTCACATTAAAAATATTTTTGTAATATATAAATATATATATAACATTGATTTGAATTTGAAATTGAAATTATGAGACATTCTATGATGAAGATTTAGACTTAAAATTTAAAACTGATTTAAATACAAAATTATTTATATTGATATTAACAATTATTTATATTTTATAGTGCCAAATATATGTACATACAAATGTAATTTTATATGTATTAAAACTATATACATACGTACATGCATGCATGTATGTGTATGTATGTGTATTTGATATCAGATATGTATATCGAGGAGCTGCCTAGACCTTTTCATCTAGCACATTGACCTTAGCCTCCATTGCTCGAATATCAGCTTGGTGCTTTTCTTCGGCTACTTTAACTACCTTTTCTTTAGCGCTTAACCCTTTCTCAGCCTTATCTAGTTGACCGGAGAAGTTTTTCTTGATTTTTCATCTTTATCACTCTCGTTCTATCATTGCTATTTAAGGTGATTTTTCCTATTGAGATTAGCCAGACTCTTGGATAGTTTTCTCCACAAGATGTATTGCTCTACCTACTTCTTATGAATTAACAAACCCATGTCCAGATCCTTTAGGGGATGTGCTCCATGTTGTATATAAACTAGATCTTGGTTAAGTCTATCCTAAGATGTAAGAACTCTCTGATAAAATATCGATGGACAAGACTTCAGGAGTGGATAGTAAAGTGGAATTACCTGTAACATATTCCTTGCAAGGCCTTTGTAGTGAAACTGAGGTAAAGTAATGTGCAGCTTTGGATTTTTAGTGGGTAGGAGCCAAGGCCTGGGAAGGCGGAGTGAAGTTGGTGGTTGAAGCCTTAGAATATTATGTTTCATCTCCTCAAACGATCATCCCTTTTGGAATATGGATCCATATACTTAGGTAAGGTACATTATGTGCGGTATAAAGAGCGAGAACTTCTCTTTTAATTGGAGCGGTCCTTAGATCTTTCTTGCTTAGGGTAGCACCTCCTTTCGTTTTCTTTTCACCTCTCCCTCTCTTTCCTCCTAGCTTTTTCGCTTTCTATTTCCTTATAGGAATCAAGTCGTGAGTGTGAGCTGGATTAGTGGAAAGTGAGATAGCTGCTACTTGTCCTTTTTTTAGAGTGTTGACCTAGATTTTCCCATTGTACCTAAAAAAGAAGAGAGTATTGGATTAGAACTTAGGAATCAAATATGAGTATGTGCAGAGTAAATGTGCTTGTGATCTTGAGTGAAGCATGTAGTGTTGGTGTGCCCTATTGAATCAACATACCATTCTCGATCGAGGTTTCGAATGGAATATCATTTTCCTTTTGAAGGAAAGAGCACAAGAATGAAGTTATAAGTTAAGTTTTAAGGATTAAAGTTGAGGAAGTTACCTATGTTGAAATCTTGGAGATTTATATCCCCTTAGTTCTCTAGTGAGCCATAGACTTCCTGAAAGTCTAAAGAGTGGGGATGGCCTTCTAATTGGACTTTTATGAGGCTCAAGAACTTGTCTAAAGGATGTTATCCTGATTCATTTTGGTTAGAGGCTGGATTTGAAGTCCCCTCGTCTTCAATCGTCTCCCTAATCGACTAGTATTCATTTTCATCTACATCATCCTCTTCTTCTCCTTTATCTCCTCCATCTTCTCCCTCCTCCTCTTCTTTTTCTTCTCCTTCTTCTTCTTCCTCCCATGTCATGCTAAGGATCTCCTTCAACATATCAAGGATCTCACGATGATCTGAAGCTAGAGGATCTATCTTGGCTTGAAGAGAGACATGTAAGGAAGCTTGAACAACATTGGGTGGAGGTTGAGCATAGGTGATTCTTTGGCCATTGTGTAGAAGTCTAAAGTGGCACAGCCGAAGATCTGAGATGATAAGTTCCATTTTCTTTCGTTAGCTAGGATTTCTCTACGGCATCGAAGTATTTATACTAGGAAATTGTTTACTATCCTTCGAAGGTGAAGGAGGATTAATTACTTTAGTGGAGTAAGCTCGAGTAAGATGGAAGTTATGGAATTTCTCACATTTAGACAGCTACCATTTTGGCCAAGCCACTGACGCACCTAACGAAGAGGTATTGGTCTTTAAAGAATCTTTGTTTGTCATGAAGCTCCATAATGACTTTGCAGCTATGGAATGCCTCCAAGAATATGTGGGATGGATAGTCAAATCTCTTTTAAAAGTGGTATAAGTATCAGATCTCTTCGAAATTGGGCTCTCTGCCTAAGTTACCCAATAAGGACCATGTACAAGCAAGAGAGTGCAGCATATACATTGCGATGGAGCCAATCTCATAATTGAAGCACATGCTTAAGGAAGGGGTTGAATATCACTGGAAAGGCCCTAAACAAGCATATGTTGGTGTAACCATGTAGAGGGCTGTGAGCTTGCTGGAAAGGCGAAGGAAAAAAGGTCTCCTCTTAGGGAATCCTAAGACATTCACAGATTCTCCTCAAGTCTACGGCCTTTAACCTCAAAGTCGAGGAATACTAGGGTTTGTTAAGAACCATGATGCCTACTGGATAGGAATTACAAGCAATGTCATTATGAGGCTCCCTAGCCACATAAGGAGAAATTAGTGGTGGTTGTTCAAGGTGGCATCGAGGTCGTTGAGCTCTAGAAGGAGTAGAAGCTAGGGCAGAGGTAGAAGTTTTTACTAAAGGAGTGGATGTAGAAGTGCATATAGCTACAATAGAGGTAGAAAGTCGCTCGAAACATCTAAGGAATTCTATTTTAGACTAAAATCTTGAGAACGAGCTTGGTCGGATAATTTCAAACTCTATATTTACTTTGAATAAACCCCATATGTGGCCGATATATAGGATCCGATGGATGTCGACATGTGTTGATTAATTGGATTTTATACATTGACATAGGCGGGGTTGCGTACCAGTCTACACAATGTGTATCTTTAGCATGGTGTATAGAAATACTATGTGTGGATTGCCCACTCATGTTGGAGAACGAGCCCTACATATGATGGAACTATGTGTTAGATATTACCCCCTAATGTAAGATTTATGTTAACAGAGCCGTATAAAATTCAAAGCAGTACAGAACTTTTCTTTGTAGGATAGCGAATATTTGATGGTCAAAGTCGAGCATCGATCAAACGAACGTCCTAAGACATTTCGACTCTTGAATTCATCGAGTGCTAGAGTGCATTCGATGAGGCGATTTGTCAAACCAACTCGATCGAAAGCCAAAATCAATCCATTATCAAGATAATGCCATGGAAATACCCGTCTTCTTCACCATCACTCCTCCTCTCCTCTTTGAAAAATCACGGCAGTAAGAATGGTAGTGGGGTAGTAGCATTGAAGATCAACGACGGTTGGAGGATGGATCCATAGTGGCATGGGCATTGAATGACGTGAAATTGCAGTGGTAATTTAGCTTATAGGCGGAAGTCGCATCTACCTATAGATGGCCAAGGTCTAAAAACTATGTTAGAGTGAAGAATGATGATAATTTGAACACAATTTGAGAGATGGATAAGTCATAATAGATCAGGGCCTGAGAAGTTGGCCGATATCTAAAAGGAGCAACTGTAGATAGCTTGGATCAATACTATCAAAGTGGAAGATGAAGTTATGGTAGCTAAAGCTTAGAAAATATAAGGATTGGAAAACGGAAAGCATTGAGAAATATTTTCCAAAATTTTCATTTATATGGGAAAGAGAAAATCTTTCGTTGTCGATCAATATCGTTCTGTATCGAACCATATGAAGACTTAAATAAAAAAAAGGAATGTGGAATAGAGATCTACCTGGCCAAGGTATTAAATAGCTTGTAGAAAATCTCATTGATGGTTTAAGACTTTAGATACTTCAGCACTATATCTGTTGAAAAGATGTGATTCGATGAGTACTTGGAACGATGTGTCAATATTCTCAGAGATGATTCTATGTATCATGACGATTCGGATGATAGAAACGTCTTTGTAGATTTGAAATCGTTCACCTGTCTTGATCCAAAGCATGCATTTCTTTCACATAAGCATCCTTAGAGGGAAAACATTATAAACTATATAAACCAACCGACGCTTCAATGACTACATAATGATGAAGAAATGGATCGAGAAGCTTGGAAGATATCAAGAAAGAAGATTCATAAAATTTAGTTAAATATGGAGCAACCACTATCGTTAATACCGACCTAACCATGGATCGACACCGATTGATCAAGAGCTTGAAGTGGATCCCATTTTGCTCTATCTATGGCTCGACATGCAAGGTTGCAAAAGAAGATAAGCCTAGTTGAAGTGGCATCGATCGGTATTAAATAATCATCGTTGATGCTTTTCCCCTAAACAACAAAATCTTGAAGACTTTAACCTTTTTGAAGTAAGAGGCAAGCATCGGTCAACCATATTATCAGCATCAATCTTTGTTGATTAGTACCGATCAAAAAAATTTTAGGAAAAAGTATAAATTTAGCTTAGTCTTCATGCTGGAAAGTCGGATTTAGATGTTTGAGCCATTCAACTGAAATTTCGGTGATTCTGATGTAGAAATTATCTATAAATAGACATCTCACAATACCAAAAAGGGGATTTTAGATCTCTTTTTTGAATTTGCATGAGCTGCTGTCAAATTCGAAACCAGCCAATTGTAGATCTGAAATTGAGTTGTAATTTGATTGTAATTGTGAAATCTATCATAAATATATTATAAAGTGGACATAGACACTTGATTTGGCTGAATCACTATAAAACTATGTGTTCTTTCTCTTTACTTTGGAGTTCTTACCTTTATAATTTCATTTTAAATCAATTGGGGTTTTAACCAGTTTTATGTGAAAACGGTTATCATTTCCATCTTCTTTCACTAGACTAGGAATAACCTCTGTCATTTGTATGTATATGTATACTTATATTGAAAAGGTTTTTCTATACCCTTTCCCACAACACTCACATGATTTTTCGAGCTACAAGATTCAAATCAAACAAATATTTGTTAACCTGTTCTAACATGCAATGGGATTATGGACTATATTTCTAGCCAACCTTGAAAATATGTTTTAATGTAGATATAAGAAAATTTTATTTACTAAAATTGTGCTTATAAAATGAAAAATGAAGAATTATGAGCTACAATGCAATTAAGGTAAAAGACACAAGATTTAGAATAATTTGATCATAAGGAAGATCTACATCCACTTTAGCTACTAATTTTTATTGTTATGTTTGGTTACAAGAGCAATATTTCATGGAAGAAATGAAAATTTAACCCTTGTATATGTGCATGTAAAACTGTATTTATAGCAGTTGAATTTTGGCTTTAAGGGCTCAAATTGGAGCGTCGGGATTTGGGAATCCTTGTACCCATCAATGAAGTTGCATGGTTCTAATGTAGGCTAGCTAGGATATTAGATGGAGGAAATGGCTTGAATGAGGGCCACTTGGCGGGTCGTACCAGGCAGAAAGGCGATATAGGGACAAATTGATGTTGGTGAACATAGACGTCATTGTCGTGTGGACTGTGAAGGACAGAGGATGTTTGCTGCACGGTGATGCTTTTCTCATATGAACAGTGTCGTTTTATAATGATCTTATCAGAGAACAGTACAAGTAATTACTTCTTTATGCAGAGGCGAAGAGACCTTTTGTTAGACGTCTGTCGAGTGAAGACAAAGTAGGATGAGCGGAGCGAGTAGGGTTATTTAGGGAGAGACGGGATGGGAGAGTTGGGAGGCTTGGAAAGGCGAGCAGGAGGTGAGGCTCTTATGTTGTGAAATGACCATTTGATGATGATGCCCGGGGTTGTTTGCGAGGCTTTGGTCTTCTTTTCAACAACGATATCGGGCGGGTCGTTGTCCTGACCCGATAATCGACGAGGTGTCAAGATCTACCATAGGTTATGTTGAGGTGCGTAAGCGAATGGTGGGGCCAAACCCGTTGTTGTCGTCGAGGCAGTGTGATATAGGCATGTGTTATCGGACGCTTAAGTGGTGGGACTAGCCATTACAAGAAAATCGAGCAATAAGGAGCATCTTTACAAATCTTTGGTTATTTGAATAATCATAACATATTAAAAATAATATTTCTAATTGTTGATATATAAAAAAAATTAACGACTAATATTAGCTAATATTTTGAACATGTTAGAACTTTTAAAATGATCGCATTTTTTGTTGACATGATGCTCATACTGTAGATTAAGAATCCCCAAAATATAATTCATTTGATTTTAGCACTAAAAGTAACAGGAGTGTGGAAATGGTGTTAACGAAAAAGGGTGCACTAGGTCCTATATATTGTGTATGTGTGTGTAGAGTTCAAATATAGTCCTCACCAATACACCTCATGTATATCCATATGATTTTCTGAGCTACACAATTCGAAATCGAACAAATAGAAATGTATTTACATGCAATTAAACCATCTCTTAAATTTTTATTTAGTTTGAATAATTCTAACATGCTCAGAATAAATATTTTAAATTGAAGGTTAATAAATGTTTGAATGGATGATACTGCATAATATTTTGGAATGTTAATAAATTCAAAATTGTTAATTTTATCAACGTGATCGTATTGTATATTGAGTATCCTTAGTGCTTCATTTGATTTTGAATACTGTAGCACTAGAAGTAATAGTGGTGCAGAATGGGTCTGGTAAAAGATGGATGAAGCAGATCCCTACTCTTAATGGTTTCATTGCATACCTCTTTGATACACCCCATTCGCACTACTTTGATTTTTTTTAGCTTTAAAATTTGAGATCAAACAAAAGGGTGTGGCTAGGTTCATACATGCCTCAAGATCATCTCCAAAAAAGATTTGATTAATTTGAATAATCCTAACATATTCAAGATAATATTTCCAGTCAATTGTTAAAATAAATATTTTAATGGTTAATATGGACACAACATTTTGGACATGTTAGTACTTTCGTTGATCGCTTTATTGTTGAGATTTTGTAGCGTAGATTGAGTATCCCCTAAATATATTTCATCTGGTTTGAATAGTATAGCAATAAAGATCTTAGGAGTGTAGAAAGGGTGTTAGTATACAGCCTTTTCCGCTATACCCTACGATTTTTTGAACTATACAATTTGAGACCGTACGAATAACTCTTTATAAGTTTGCACTTACACGCATCAAAATCATCAATATTTTTTGTTAATTTGACCCTAGGATATTCGAATAATATTTTAAATCAAATGTTAATAAATGGTCAACACAAAATGTTAGGAGATTCGAAATGGTCTCATTTTTTTATCAACATTGTGTTTCTAATGTACATTAAGCATCCTCAATGCTTTATTTAATTTTGAATATTGTAGCATTAAAAATTACAGGGGTGTAGAATGGGTTGTGGTGAAAGATGGATGTAGCAAATCTTTACCCTATATAGGAATTGCTTGATTACATCCCTCTCTAATACACCCTTATTTGCAATGCTATGTGTTCTTGAGCTACACGAATTAAAATCAAATGACAAGGTGTAGATATGTTCTTACATGCTTTAATCTTCAAAAATAATTTGTTAATTGAATAATTCTGACGTATTTATAACAATATTTCAAATCAACGGTTAAAATAAGTGCTCTAATGACTAATATTCATTTAACATTTGAACATGCTATAACTTTCGAAATATTCTCATCTTTTATTGACATGATGTACATAGTGTAGATTGAGTATCCCTAAATTATATTACATTTTTTGAATATGTAGCAATAGAAACTGTAGGATTGTAGAAGGTTGTTACAAAAAAGAGGTGTAGTAGGTCGTGCGTGTGTATGTTGTGTCATGTGTGTGAGAAGAGAGGGGGGTTTCCACTTCAGCACTCTCTCTTACACCGTATCTATACCCCTATGATTTTTTGAGCTACACAATTTGAAATCGAGAAGAAAAAAATTTATAACATTACATACATGTATCAAAATTGTTTTTAATTTTTTTTGCTTAATTTGTATAATCCTAACATGTTCAATAATATTTTAAATCAAATATCAGTGAATGTTTAAATACTTGATATTGACTTGAAAAAATGGGCTACTTTTTTTGTCATGTGATGTTCATTGCCTAAATTGAGAATCCTTGTTACTTCATTTAAATTCCAATACTGTAGCACTGAAAATTGTGGAGCTTTAGAATAAGGTGCGTCGATAGATGGATATAGCAAATCCAAATCCTATATGAGAATGGTTTTATCGCATCCCTCTTCGACACATCGCATCTATATTATTGTAATTTTTTGAGCTACGCAATTTGAAATCAAACAAGGTGTAGACATGTTTTTAGATTGTCTTTAAAAATTTTGATTAATTAGAATAATCTAACATATTCAAAATAATATTCCTAAACGGCTGTTAATATAAACGTTTTAATTGCTAATATATTGAACATTAAAGAAGTCCCAAAATAATTTTATTTCTTGTGGACATTATTTCCAAAGTGTGGATTGAACGTCCTCAAAATTTCCATAAAATTTCCATTGATTGAAAATGGTTGCAGACGGTGCTTGCTCTATCCCTTGCTATACTGCATTAAAATCCCTCATGATTTAAATTTCTCATTCCAAGTTATTATCTCTACCATGCTTCCATATGCCAATATGTTGGTAAACGTAGCACAATTCAACTGTGAAGCCTAGTATAAACTTAGGTTTGTAAGCCACAATTCAATCGGCATTACATTCGTCGATAGATTGGTATGGACTGTCCATTATGGACTTTTCTATACGCATCCTTTTTCTCATATGATATAATATATTAGCTTATTTCGTCAGGCAAAAGTACGCAAGTCTGAAGACATGCATATGCAAACAACAAATGAATAGGTCGGAGTCAAAACAATCCAACATATACCAAAACACACATCAAACAAAAAAGAAGAAACTTTACTCTTATCACTATGTAATGTTGACACATGTAAAAGCATCGCAAATACAAACGCTGTCCAAGAAAAAGAAGATATTAAGCATGTAATCGCAAAAAATAAAACAACACAATACTATTTACTCGATTAGCTTGGACCGAAATCCAGATTTTCCCACTTAAAGGGTGCAACAGAGCCAATTTGAGGCGAGCCTCTAAATAATAAGCAGACACAAACACATACAGCAGCTATGGCAAGCATGGAATGCACATATGGCCGGCCTAAAAGCCCTCGTGCCCGTGCCATTGGCCTGCCTCGTACCTTCTCCATAAATGCACATTTTGAGCAAACTACTTCAAGTCTCCTTGAATCAGGCACAATCCATGATTTGTCCATGGATGTGTCATTTGCAATATTTATCGATACTTGTCCGTTCTTTTTATCAACAAGCTTTCTGGACACGAGCTTGTTATAAGAGTGGTTATTTCTTTGTGAAGCGTACATGTACGGAGTCTGACCACTCTCGTCCAATATTGAATCCCAGCAGTTCATGCCAATCTGAATATAGTAACCTTGTGTTAATAAGATACTCAATGGATTATGTAGGGTTATCACTGGTCAGTTGGAAGCACACTTTCTCGCGGTTTACTAAAGAAACTTGGTTCTTTGGATTGTATAAAATGTGTGAATAAACACACACATATGTATATACACACAGTCACGCATGCACATACTCATACACACATATGAGAAGGATCAATATCCCCTTTCTTGTAAATCCCTCCCCATCCTTTAGTGCAAAAAAATTCCAGATCGAAGTGACTTTTTGTACTTATGTTAATTTTTTTTAACTCATTACCAAGATCCTCTATGCTAATTTTAAACATCGAAAATATTTATATAACCATCAAATTTGAAATGTAATTTTGAAGGGTATAGAAGTGTAGAAATGATTTCAAATTTAGCATAAATGATATGTTAATGAACTATGAATGTCTACAAAATTCTACTTCAATCGGAAAAAAAAAACTTGCACAAAAAGACAAAGGTGGTAAATAAGAGGGGATCTTAGATTCCACCCGGTACCTGCATATGTACGTGCCAACGAGTGCGATGCAGAGAAACAAAAACAAAAGAAGAAACTCAATCAAATACAAAACATAAGCTCGTACCTTTTCCGGATCATTTGTTAGGGAATCAACTATATCTTCTGAATCATCCATAGATGCAGCAATATGTAAAGGAGTCAAACCACCTGGACCAACTGTGGAGGGAGTAAATAAACGCACTCTTGAATTACTATCCTTTATTACATAATAATTTAGTAACAAGTCCACCATTTTCCTGCACTTTCTTTTCACAGCTTGGCTTAATAACTGTGTTTCCAGAAGCATTTCCAATGATTCTTGAGTCAAGACTTCACAATTCAAACTTTTCTCGACGAGTGTATCTAAGAGCATTTTGATGAGTACTGTCCAGTCTCGCTCGACTGAGAATGTAAGTAGGAACTTGAACCGTGTAGCAGAGAATTCTAGAGAGTGTGGGTCTTGACTGCTCTTTCTTTGGAAAAGCCATCCTAGTTCGTTAAGAAAATGCAAAAGATCTTCTCTTGATCTTAGTTGACCTGTATATCGGATTTGATCTTCAGAATTCACATCACTGGTTCTAGTTCCATCGTCGAATTCAGATTCAAGGGATCTTAGCTCTTGGCATATCATTGAATTAGCAATAATGATGGGAAAATTGTTTCCTTTGAAACCATTTTCCACCTGCAGTATGATTAAGGTATACGCGTTTAGCTTTTTATATTCAGATTATTTTCTAGAGTAGAACATTAAAAACTGCATAGTTCTCAGGTAGACGTAACACTCAACTGTGTCTCAAAATTCAAAAAGGCTTCTACCGGTCTTGAAAAAAGAGGTATTCGTCTCATGATCTTTTATGTGTTACATTGAGACATCCACACATATTTATGTATCTATATGTGCGCACTCACTCAAATAAGCATATATACATATACATACATACATATACGAGGCACGAACTGCACCCCATTCTTTCGTATCTGCAACTTGATATAAAGTTTGTATGATTATCGAAATTTGATAATTTTTTGTAGATGTTATACTTATCATTAACATCATCTCTACAAACGATATATTATGCAATATATATATATATATATATATATATATAATAATAATAATAAAAATATATATTATAATCATTGGTATGAAAGAATTTATGTTTAGGGGCAGAAGTTAGCATAATAAGGTAATTGTTTGTAGAGTTTATATAGATAATATGTAAACCACACCTACAGAAAATTATCAACTTCATATGATCGAAAATGCCTAAAATCTTGTTGAGCACAAATCAGGGGATACATAAAAACCAAAATGTGGATCCCACTCTACATAAGTGTAACTCCAAATGTGTGTGTTATATGTGTGTGTACACACGTGTGTGCCTGTGTATATGTGTTGCGTGTGTGTAGAAACACGTGGAGGTTAAAAAATCAAAATAGTTTAACCATTTGAACAAAAATATTT
Source organism: Allium cepa (assembly GCA_030765085.1). Lineage (NCBI taxonomy): Eukaryota > Viridiplantae > Streptophyta > Magnoliopsida > Asparagales > Amaryllidaceae > Allium > Allium cepa. Next base: position 275,046,225 of record CM060943.1, on the reverse strand, counting down.
ACCTCGATAAAACAACGACCAAATTCAGATGGAAATCCTCCAGGAAAAGTTAAACTCTCGAAGCTAGAATCATCATAAACTGTACCAGGATGCACTGGACCAAGAACATCTTTTGAAGTATATCTCCCCATAAACGTACAATGTATTCTGCAATGTGCACGTTATTGCAATGAGCAAGCATTCACTAAAATAACATATTTTAATATGATATGAAATCTTACTTGGTTCCAGGAACAGTTAAATTGCGACCTTTAAGAACAAGTGAAGTTTCTTGCCCACTAACAACTGCAATAGGCGATACAGAAGCAACCTCAGGAGCACTCCATGTTTTCCATGACTTACAAAGACGTATTTTACCTTCAAAGTTAAAAATAGTCATATAAATAAACGATAAATGCATTCAAATGGTAATAAATCAACAGCTCATACCATCTTTATGAGATGCAAGTTGTTTACTCGTCCGAACTAAAAACCTCCCTTTTTTCCAGAATTCTGACTGAGAATCCTCAACTAGTGATGACACACGTTGATGAAGATCCTCTTCAAGCTACAACCAAATATTATTTTACCAGTTAACTACGTTATCGTCATACAAATACAAATATTTCTCACAAACATGGTTAGTTATTGTATCACAAAAACAACAAACATTGCCCTAAACACAAATATAAGTACTCACTTCATCCCACCCAATAGATGGCATTGATGCATAAATGGATAAAACAACACATCCCGGCCGTATATAGCTTTCCATCTCAGATGGACTATGGGCTAGCCAATTTACTATCTGTAGAGAACGAATTTTACTAGGTAAAACATAATAAAAATAAATAAATAAAAGTGGAACCTCAGCGTCATATGTTGACTCACCTGAGTCCGTAACGTAGTAGGTATTTTACTCGGATCTTTGTCAAAAAGCTTGAAAATGATTCTTCCAGTTCGATCCTTATTAAATAATTATCCATGTTAGGCCAAAATATTCAATATTAGTAGAAGAAGAAAAATGGAAGGATGTGATACCTGAGCATCGGAACTTGAACTGGATGGTGAATGATTTGATAGAGAAGATGATGCATAACCGCCCCCTTGATATGGATTATTATGACCTGCATTATTCTGTGCTCGTCTATTTGACTCATTGAAAAGCTCTAAACGAGTATTCCACTCTTGACTTGTGCTTAATTCAACCATATTATCATCATCTTCCCGAAAAACAGACATTCTTTCATGCTTTTCATGAATAGTAGAATGTATTGGAAACAACTTTTGTACTGCAGGAGGGGAACAAGAAGGTGATCCATCTTCCATTGGATTGCTACACTCAGAAGAGAAATATTTTACAGAAGCAGCAAAGTTTGGAGGACTGGTGTCTTCACCAGAACCAAATAGTTGTAGCGGGAAATTCTGTTTAGGGGGTTGTTTCATAGTCATGTTGGCATCAGTAGATGTTTTTGCTTTGTCGTCGCCACTGCTAAAACTGCTCCCTTGAGATAAAGAAGTAAGAGCATTAGGATTTGATACAGCAGCCGATAGAACTTTAAGTAAGTCAACTGTTGAAGCAGCAGTTGGATGTTCATTGGTTTTACAGGATTGGTCAACACATTCTTGTGATAGTGCAACATTTAGATCCAACCCAGTCGATTTCTGTGAAGAATTATTAGATATTGTGTTTATTTTACTAATAAGTTGGATTAGACTTTCTTTATCAGGAAGAGCAGTGGAATCTGTCTGCTTGGTTGCATTATTACCTGCAAAATTATGAATATCTCAGAATGATTACAAAAAATCATAGAAAAACATAATCGTTTCAAACTTCAAATCCATGATCTAGATGGAAAATATACCCTGTAAATTAGTGATGATAGATAACAAATTGACAATATCCAAGTTTGAATTGGTGATATTATTGTTGACAGTATTAATTGGAGGTGCGTTTTTAGAGGAAACATCTTCTGGTTGTGTCTTTCTTCTTCTCCTATTATGCCCCGCTAATCTACGTCGACAGCTTCTTTTGCCCTCATCAAATTCTGAGAGGGGATGAAATCTACACCATGAAATATATAGTTAATCATTACTTGAAATCTAAAAACAAATCATTTCAAAAAGAGATGAATTTTATGAAAAAAATTGAATGACTAATTGTCTACTGTTAAAAAAATGGTGTGAGTAGTGAAATATACACATAATTATTCAAATAGCATCACTAAAAACAGGCATACACTACAGGGATGCAGATAATTTCAAAAACTATATTAAATCTATCTAAACGAACATTTTGGTTGTAACATCTAAATCCACAAGGTTCACTCAATGGACTATACAAATGTAACCAAAAGGCAAAGACAATCAAAACAGTTGCTGTTCAACATCATACTAAACTAAACAATAAAGAGAATTTCTGATTTCAGGTTAAGCTCAATTGTACCTGCTACACTGCTGACAAAATCTCTGCACATGATTCCCTACAACCGCCTTACTACACTTACTATGAATATCACACACTTTGTGTCTTCTATGATAATCTTTTGCATTCGATAAATCTGTTTTACAGTCATCCACTTGACACATTGGGTAATTGCCAGAACTGCCTGGTGAGCCTGCTCGTACTCTCTTACATGGCCTCACAACCGGTTCCTCAGCTACTCCAAGCTTCAGTGCTAGATTTTGGCCTTCAACTTCCAGTTTTTTAGACACATTTTGAACTTTTACAGATTTGTCTGGTAGTTCTGGTGAATCGGAAGCGGATTTCGCAACAAATTTCTGGCTGTCCCATTCCCACAAATTTTGGTTCCACGTGTTCTGATTCGCAATCCAGTGACTAGCTTGTGGGGTATTACTATGATTAACATTTTGTGATTGCCATGGAAAATCTCTCTTTTTAACTAATACTGGAGCTTCATGAAATCGGATTGGAATTGGCTGATGAAGAAAAATAGGAGCTTCTCTTTCCATGTTACTATTTTTCAATCAGAGTTCAGTCTTATTTACACCTTCTTTGTAGATAGGCTTCAAAATGAGCATCAAACCTTAATGTAAAACAAACAAACATAAGAATTATCAAATTTTCTTACAAAAAAGCATAATTCAAATCCAGATCTATGCAGTTCTAGTATATGTACAATTAAAATTAAACCGAACCAAGTGAGCAAGTCCTAAAAATAATCGAAATTGGCCAAAAAAAAAAAGCCACTCACTTGACAGGACAATAAATTCACAAATCATACTACAAAGCAACAAAACTAATTTATACTCTACACTAAAAGAAGACCTATCAATAATTTTCAATTAAGAACGATCGGAAACTTACATACATGAATCGACGAGAGAGATAAATGATATATAATTCTAGTTTTTATTTCCTTTTCTGTTCTTTTCTTTTCTCTTTTCAGCTTAAGAATAATGCCGACTTTCTAGTTGATCGGGAAGCATCGTGGCAGAACAGTAAATAATAGGAAAAACCAATGGCGTATTCGATTATTGCACCGCCCCACAACTTGCGGTTGTTTTATTGTTGCGTTTATTGAGAGGAAGAAAGAGTGTTTACGTACAGTTTTTTGAGATAGTATTATCTCTTATGTTTCCTCCTCATGCCCTTAAATTATTTTCTTTTACAATGCATCGTTCAGTTTTCTCTATCTTTTCAAGTTTAACTGAAATAAAATATTTTGCACTAGGATATGCATACTTATTGTTCGAATTATAAAACTTGGAAGACAATAATATGAAAGAGCTTCTTTTTTTTTCTTTCTATTAACAGGTACTCAACATAAAACTGTTTTAAAAATAACGTGTTGAGATACGCTGCTCTATCCGGAAAATATTGTCATGGCATTTAATACTTTGCAAAACTGGTTTTATAATATATATTTCTACTTTAGAAATCTCAGGAAGATGTTTAATTTAAGTAATGCTTTTGTAGATGGATATGTGATATCCAATCCTTATTTGTCAAGTAGGCGATTAGATATAAATGAGTGGGGTGCATTTGAATATGAAAAAATTATATTTTTTATTTCATTTTGCGGAGAGATCAGAACATCTCCTTTAAGAAAATATTTTCTTTTCGAAAATGCATGAACTTACGGTGATATTTAACCGACTTAACCGGCATCATCGACATTACTCGAACCAACTTAATTGATATATATGGTTAACTGTTTCACTATGCAGTTAATGCCCCGCTATTACCCCGCTATAACCCCGCTATATCCCATAGCGGATTTCTACCGGTACGATTTTTCCATATAGCCCCAAAATATAGACTTTCCGCCTTAATCATCGCTATTTCTGCTATATCCCGTTATTTCCGCTATATTTTGCTATTTCCGCTATATCTTCTTTAATAAAATGAATTAAAAAATTGTATTTGTATATTATAAAAATTATGAAATTAATTTATTTGATTTAATTTTTAATATATTTTCAGAAATGAAAATACTCTAATATTCTACTAAATTCAATTATGTTATATAACGGTTTTACATTTATTTAAAGTATATTCACATATATTTTCCGTTTAAAATTATTTATGTATTAATTATAATTCAATTGAATGATAATTTTTCATTTAATTACCATTTATATATTTGTAAAACATTAAGTACGAGTTTTATATGCTATTTTAGAGCCATCCGATATATCCCGCTATATCATCGCTATATCCCCGTTATGACTTTTTACACCTGCACCACTTTGAATCTGCCGAGCGCTTTAACTGCACAGCTGCTTCATTAGTTAACCATCGATCATAACTGACATTTTCGTTTCCGTTAACGTTTAACGAAATTTGATCGATCGGTTAATCATTGATCGAAAATAAAATTTAGATTTTTCTTAAAACAAAACCCAATTAGCCAGTTAGCATCCCATTACAAAATTCAAAATATACAATGTTACGTGTCCTAATATCTCTCGAATGTTGAGTTCTCCATGAAGTAAAACTAAAATAAGTACGAAAAGTCGAACCCATAGATCTGCTAAATTGTTAATCATCGACGCCTCGAACCTCATCAAGTCATGACAATAGCTTTTGACGTCCATTAGAGGTGTTCATCAACTATTTCATATGAGTTGTTGTTGTTGAATATGATAGTATATGATTTTTATTTGATGATAATAAATATATATATATATATATATTCATTTAAATGTATTTGTTATTGTATTATTTCATTTTCACATACTTAAATAAATATTTGCTGAATAAAATAAATAACACATGATTTAAATTCAAATAAATATTTTATTCAAACAAATATTTTATTATAATTTCGAATAGTATAAATTTGAGCTCTCACTATATATACACGATTTTAATTACAATACAAATTCGATTACATCACAATTTTCAATTTACATTTGCACCGTACTACATATCACTCATTCACTCGTATTTATCTTCAACTCTATTCCAAATTGAATCCAGTATCTGAATTATCTGCAAAGTAAACATCGACGCAGTGAAATTGAAAGAGAAATAATTTTGCAGTATAAAATAAAATGTGTATTTTGAAAATGTTATTTGCCTCGGTTATTTAGGTTGTTCGTCATCATTTATTTTGAATTCATCTATACGAACAACTTGTGACATGCACAATATATTACTGTACATGCCACAAGGCCGTGCACACCAATGTACACTTGACAAAACTGCGGGGATAGGTGAGCACAAGGTCAAACACGAGCCAAAGCTAGATTCAACTCGAGTCACAAGGTCAAACCCGAACCAAAGTTAGGTTCAACTCAGGTGCATGCAATACAAAACAGTGGGTCAAAGCACATAAAAAAGCCTCAGCCAAAATTTAGTAAGTACACATGAAAACAGAGGCTAGACGATCCAACTAGACTCAAGTACACATAAAGACATCGTGAACCAGTGGACTGTACTCAGCCTCGAGGAAATATGAAATAGCAAAATGACCAGACCACAAACGTAATTCAAAAGGCCCACAAAATCATGACAGCTAGCTCAATGAACCAACTCAAACACACTTGAACCAGACACAGTGAGACAGTGTGACACACATATACATCAGCACACAATAAGGCATGAATTCAAACAACAAAGACTGGAAGAAACTACAACAAGCCTCAACAGGTAAAATGTACACACATATGGTGGATAGTATGCATGTAGCTCAACAGTAAATGAAGATACATGATGTAACATGAAGATACTATAACATGAAGAAAAATGCAAATACAATGCATCGGTGCACATGAAAACCTAAAGCAAGAACTCAAGTCAGCGCACATCAACCGAATGCAAACCAGACATGAGTTCAAATGCAATGCAACATGAAGACACTACATGTACAATAGTGGATAGAGCTCAATGTAACTCATCACATAATCAAATGGTCGAATTCAATTTGCATATGAATACGATGAACTGGTTCAGCTAAACCAACACATATACAAAATGTACATTGGTGATAGCAGTTGTAATCAGAGCTCAATACACACCAGACTTGATTTCAAGAGTCCAGTTACATCACAATATCATATATACCGATGTACTACAACTACAAGACAAACAAAACAATCAGACTCAAATGGATATACAAATAGAATATATACATGAACCGGATCAAAACAAAACAATGGAGTAACAACATGAATGCAATAAACTGGTCAGAGCAACCCAGGCTCAAATATCAGTGGACAGAGTAGTGCAGAACAACCAAATTGTCCAAGCTAGGTAGACAAATGAAAATGCAGAACACATGTATATACGTGGTGCTCAACAAAGTACAACCGGAGTATGCAAGCATATAGGAATGAAACAAGAACATGAAAACCAATTGAATCGAACAATGCAGATTGAAGCATACACCAGTCCAAATATCATAGAGAAATTTCCAAATGACCAAAGTCAGATAATATGAGGAATACGAACTAAACAAGTCAAGATAAATCAACATCGTTAGAGAATTCAAAGTTGTGATGACTAAGGAATCGAGCAAGTTTAAAATCGAAGCCGTGAGAATCAAGTAACAAAATATATGAAACTGAACTAGTCTAAAGAAATCACAATAATTCAAGAATAATCGAATGGCCAGCTTAAAATTATCTAACGAATTCAAATATTACATTCGATCGGAAATTTAGGGTTTTCAATCATATAAAACCCGTTAACATCATTGGCAATAATCCCATTCAAGTTCAAGTAACAACAGCAAATTTTATATCAATAACTTAAATCAAATCGAGTTCAAGCATATAAATAAGAATAAATAAAAAGGAAATCGCATAGCAGATCATTCAAATCGAACTCGACAATTTGAAGCAGCTGTTACAATTCAAAGAAACACTCAATCGATAAAGTAAGGAAGGATAAATCATCTATTTCGATCGAGCAACTACAGTCGGCTTCTTCGAATTTCCATAGCCCTAATTTTCTCCTTGAATGAACGAGCAAAATAAGTGAAGCAGCTATTTTCTTTGGCAAAAGGAAAAGAATTCAGCCCGATATAATACAAAAGGAAAAAGGGAATTCACTTCTATTTTATTTTGGGTCAGCAATTATTTTGGGCTTTAGTTTATTTAAATTAGGGTTTTTGTTTTTTTAATTTTTTTTACTTTTCTTTTAAATGCTGTAAATTCTAATCGTGTGACTAGGCGACGAACTACGGTGGCGTAATTCGGGGATTCGCAAATCAGAGAATGAGTTGTGGCAAGGTTTTGAGCGTAGGGTTAGGTTAGTTGATAGCCGGTGTCGCGAGTTTACGTATGAAAGCACCGGACTACTTAATTTCTAGTAGAAACCTTGGGGGCAGCATGTAGGTAGGGTTTTGCCGAAGCTGGCTAATTCTGCGTGGTTATGTTTCTATCTTTTATATTCTGCTATTATCCGTGTTGTTATTATTCTACTATTATCAGTGCTGCAATTATTCTATATACTTCTGCAATAATTTTTATAATTAATAGTATCACCCTATTCACCTCCCCCCCCTCTAAGATAAGATCGATCGTACAAGTGGTATCAGAGCTAGGAATAGAAGTGAATTTTTGTTTAAAAAAATTCGATATCTGAAAAACCGATTTTTGTTTCAAAAATTTGAATTTTTAAAATGGCTTCTTTTATTAGTGCTTTCGCTGAGGGTCAGTCCATAGTTAGACCACCATTGTTCAACGGTGAATATGCTTACTAGAAAAATAGAATGAATTTTTTTTGAAACCATTTATGCTTGGAATATTATTGAGACAAGATATAGAACACCAACTATAGTGGTAAATATTTAGGAAATAGATAAACCGATGGATCAATGGAAATCTTGAAAATAGACTATAGAATGCTTATGCTAAAGCTATGAATTCTATTATTTGTTCATTGGATCAAATTGAATTTAATCGTGTCTCACATTGTCTAACTGCGCAGGAAATCTGGCACACACTTGAAGCGACTCACGAAGGAACACCTCAAGTTAAAGAATCTCGCCTTTCCATGCTTAGTGGCGAATACGAGAATGTCACAATGGTCAAGGAAGAAAATGTCAAAGAGATTTATGGATGACTTTCCAATATTGTATAGAAATCAAAGCTCTCGAAAAATCATACACAGGTTTGGAGATAGTCCGCAAAATCCTCATAGTCCTTCCGCAAAATTTTGAAGCCAAAGTCACTGCTATTCAAGAATCAAAAGATCTGAAACAAATCAAGTTGAAGATCTCATCGGAAATCTCACCACTTACGAGCTAGAAATGAAATTCAAGGAAGAATGCGAAGGATGTGTTACTCGAAAGAAATCGATATCTCTTAAAGGAACAACTAAAAATGAAGACGACGATGATGAGGATGGAGCAGCTGAGCTGGCACTGATAATAAAGAAATTCAAAAGGTGGAATCGTAGATATTGAAATCTAGCTCTAAATCAACAACTGAAAAGTGGAATATTTAGAGTTCTAGCCAACCCAGAAGAGCGGGAGATCATCTGTCATAAGTGCAATAAACCTGGCTATATCAATCCCAATTGTCCTCAAAATCGACTCGGCCAAGAAAAGACACCGAAAAGGAGAAGTTTGCAGCTACATGGAATAAAATTGATGATGATAAAAGCTCTAGCAATGAGAGTGAAAATGCAGATCCGTGCCTTCGAGGTGATATAACTGATAGCGATGATGACGAACCAAGTGAGGTATCAAAAGTTACTCATGTAGAATTACTTATATATTTCCACGAAGTAAATGGCTGTTTTGAAAGGCTTAAGGAGAAATACGTTAAAACTGAATCACAAAAAGATACTTTGATAGATTTAAATAAACGGTTTGATCAATTGGTTAAAAACTATCAAACCAAGAGCCCTAAGTGTGATAAGTGTTCATCATTTGAAGAAGAAATTAAAAATTTATAAATTAAAATTAAATCGCTTGAAAATGAAATTTTGAAAGAAAATGAAAATACAAGGAGAGAAAATTCTATTAAAAAGTGCACATAATTATTAAATGAAAATGAATCTCTCAAAATACAAGTCCAACAACTATCTACCACTTTAGGAAAATTTTTAAAAAGTGAAAGATCGTTAATATGCTATTAAGGAAACAAACTGTTAATACGGTTAGACAAGGACTTGGGTATAATCAATCAGAACGTGATAGAAATGAAATTAATCAAGTCAATTCAAAGTGCATAATATGTGGAAAAACTGGACACAATCATAATATTTGTTGGTATAGACCCAAACACATAAAAACCATTCTAATTTGGGTTCCAAAAGGCACAAATATAAAAGCTCTTAAAGATAAACAAATTTGGATGCTAAAAGGAACAAATATAGTTTTGGGTTTACTCAAACATATTTTTCAAAATCATGTGCCACCAACAACCATAGACCTATAAAAAAAATAGGTCGCAAAAATTTACTCTCGTGTAGATGTGGTGGCAGGCTGAGGAACAACAACAGTGTTACCAAGATTCTGGTTGTTTCAGGCACGTAACGGGTGAAAAATCAAAGTCCCTTAGCCTGGTGTAAAGGTGACAGAATCACAATGAGCAACAACGAAAAATTATCGTAAAGGTAAAATAGGTAATGGTACAACTATCTTGAATGATTTATCAAATGTGATAATCTGCACCATAAATCTGAATTTAAATCAGCCAGCTATGTGATAATGAAATGAATTTTGATCTTTATTCTGAATTATCCAAAATTCTTGGCCAATATATTTTATTATGCCGAGAACTCTATAAGTACCTAAAGAGTCTTTGAACTATTTCATATAAAATTGTTTGGAATAATGATGGTGTTTTATTGATTGATGATAATACATTTGGTTATTTTACTACGGACTCTATATTTACGGTTTTGTTTATTGGCACGACTTCAGTCCAAAAGAATTTCATTTAAAAGTTGTAATAAGGATTTCAAGGAATTCTCGCAACTCCACAATCTGGCCTATAATATCCAACAATAATAATCTTGAGTCAAAGAGATATTCGAATGCAGATAACATTGGTAATCTAGTTTATGAAAAAATTACTAGTGGAACGAGATTTATGTTGAGACATTCATTAGTTGCATTGAATTTTTCAATGAAAAAATCTGCATATTTTTCATTTCAAATAATTTACAATTAGGAGACATTTTTATTTTATAAAACCCTTCCAGAAAATCGTTTTTTTTGACCTTGTTTCAAATTAGTCATTTTCTGAAAATTGGATGATTATTTTTTGGATTTGATCTTAAATGACTACGTTAACTAATCTAAATCTCTATTGATTATTGAAAAGATAAATAATGATTGAAAAAGTGATGAGTGTAATCATATATTATAACTTGAGACAGTATAATTAGTAAATTTCCATAGAAATTTAAATAAGAGTTATAAAAACTTTTTGTTGCCAAAAATTCCATGACCACTTCTATTTCTATCGACCATCGCTCATCAAATTCCAATATAATATGCCAATATGTGGTATTTTTAACGGGAAATTATTCATTTTCATTTTATTATATTTTTAGCAATACAAACATTCAAAATATTCACTCTCATTTAAAAGTCCTCACGGTTATGCATGGGCGAATTACTTGGAATTTTTGATTATGTGCTTCCATGCTCATTTAAAAGTCCTCACGGTTATGCATGTATGGAACGAATATCAAAATTGATTGATTAATAGACAAGTTGATTGTAATCACATTTAAAAGTCCTCATGGTTATGGGTGGTTAGAAGATACATGAATTCATTTTTTAAAATGTGGAATACTGCTAATCTCATTTAAAAGTCCTAGTGGTTACGCATGGCTAGTAGATATTCAAATTCCAGATATAAATATACTATAAATAGACACAGCTACATGGTTTCGCATCATCCCTATCATTCTAAAGTGGAATATGATCCTAACAGAGTGTTTTTATTTTTTGTTTGATTTTTTATTGAAATTTAATATTTATACCCGATTGAATATTAATGTTGTATTAATGTCTATCACTTTATCTCTATTTTTCTAAAATTATTACTATTTTGCTGATAACAAAATGGAGGGAGAAAAGTTAAGATTTTGGCAAATAAAGGTCAAATATTTTATTTTGTATTTTCTGTTTGCATCTAGATTCATTTGCATATTTTATTTATTCTCATGCATATATGAAGGGGAGTTTTGTGTAGAGAGGGAGCATACAAATAGAGGGAGCAAATTGAATGATCAAATACATTTAATATATTCAAAACCTTAAATAAATGTTTTTGTCATCACAAGGGGGAGATTATTGAATATGCTAGTATATGATTTTTGTTTGATCATAATAAACATATATATATATATATATATATATTCATTTAAATGTATTTGTTATTGTATTATTTTATTTTCACATAATTAAATAAATATTTGCTGAATAAAATAAATAACACAGGATTTAAATTCAAACAAATATTTTATTCAAACAAATATTTTATTACAAATTTGAATAGTACAAATTTGAGCTCTCACTATATGTACACAATTTCAATTACGATACAAATATGATTACATCACAATTTTCAATTTGCATTTGCACCGCACTACATATCACTCATTCACTTGTATTTATCTTCAGCTCTATTCCAGATTGAATCCAGCATCTGAATTATCTACAAAATAAACACTGACGCAGTAAAATTGAAAGAGAAATATTTTTGCAGTATAAAATAAATGTGTATTTTGAAAATGGTACTTTCCTCAGTTATTTAGGTTGTTCACCATAATATTTATTTTGAATTCATCTACACGAACGACCTGTGACTTGCATAATGTATCACTGTACATGCCACAAGGCCGTGCACACCAACAGACACTTGACAAAACTGCAAGGACAGGTGAGCACAAGGTCAAACCTGAGCCAAAGCTAGGTTCAACACAAGTCACGATATGAGCAAAAGGACATACCCAAACAAAAGCTAGGTTCAACTCAGATGCATGAAATACAAAACAATGGGTCAAGACACATAAAACAAGCCTCGACCAAAAATTCGGTAAGTACATATGAAAACAGGGGCTAGACAGTCCAACTAGACTCGAGTGCACACGAAGACATCGTGAACCAGTGGACTGTACTCGGACTCGAGGAAATATGAAGCAGCAAAATGATCAGACCACAACTGTAATTCAAAAGTCCCACGAAATCATGATAGCTAGCTCAATGAACCAACTCAAACACACTTGAACCAGACACAGTGAAATAGCGCGCACACACATACATCAGAACACAATAAGGCATGATTCAAACAACAAAGACTGTAAGAAATTGTAACAAGCCTCAATAGGTAAAATATACACATATATGGTGGACAACATGCATACAACTCAACACTAAATGAAGACTACATAATGTAACATGAAGACACTGCAACATGAAGACAAATGCAAATGCAATGCATCAGCGCACATGAGCAACCTAAAGCAACAGCTCAAGTCAGTGCACATGAGCAACCTAAAGCAACAACTCAAGTCAGTGCACATCAACCCAATGCAAACCAGACATGAGTTCAAATGCAATGCAACATGAAGACACTGCATGTACAATAGTGGACAGAGCTCAATGCGACTCATAAAATAATCAAATGTTCGATTCCAGTTGCAGATGAATATGATGAACTGGTTCAGCTAAACTAACATAGATACAAAACATACATCGGTGATAACAGTTGTAACCAGAGCTCAATGCACACCAGACTTGATTTCAACAGTCCAGTTACATCATAATATCATATATACAAATGCACTGCAACTACCAGACAAACAAAGCAATCAGACTCAAGTGGATATACAAATGGAGTATATAAATGAACAGATTAAAACAAAACAATGGACAACAACATGAATCCAATAAACTGGTCAAAGTAACCTAGACTCAAATATCAGTGGACAAAGCAGTGCAGCATAACCAAAATTTCCAAGCAAGGCAGACAAATGAAAATGCAGAACACATGTATGTACAAGGTGCTCAACAAAGTACAACCAGAGTATGCAAGCATTTAGGAATGAAATAATAACATGAATACCAATCGAACCGAACAATGCAGATTGAAGCATACAATAGTGCAAATATCATAGAGAAATTTCCAAATGACCGAAGTCAGATAATATAAGAAATGCGAACTAAACAAGTCAAGATAACATCGTCAGAGAATTCAAAGCCATGATGACCAAGGAATTGAGCAAGTTCAAAATCGAAACCGTGAGAATAAAGTAACAAAATATACGAAATTGAACTGGTCTAAATAAATCACAATCATTCTAGAATAATCGAATGGCCGGCTTAAAATTATCAGACGAATTCAAATATAACATTTGATCGACAATTTAGGGTTTTCAATCATATAAAACCCGTTAACATCATTAGCAATAATCTCATTCGAGTTCAAGTAACAACAGAGCAAATTTTAAATCAGCAACTCGATTCGAATCGAGTTTGAGCATATAAAGAAGAATAAATAAAAAGGAAATCGCATACCAGATCATTCAAACCGAACTCGACAAGGTGAAGTAGCTGTTTGCAATTCAAAGAAACACTTGATCGACAAATCTAGGAGCGATAAATCATCTATTTCGATCGAGCAACTGAAGTCGGCTTCTTCGAATTTCTAAAGCCCTAATTTTCTAAGAGAGGAATAAACGAGCAAAACAAGTGAAGCGGCCATTTTCTTTTGCAAAAGGAAAATAATACAGGCTGATATAATACAAAAGGAAAAGGGGAATTCACTTCTATTTTATTTCGGGCCGGCAATTATTTTGGGCTTTAGTTTATTTCAATTAGGGTTTTTGTTTTTTAATTATTTTTTAATTTGATTAACGTTATAAATTCAAGTCATGTGACTAAGGGACGAACTACGGTGGTGTAGTTCGAGAATTCGCAACTCAATGGCTGGGTTATGGCAAGGTTTTGAGCATAGAGTTAGGTTAGTCGATAGCGGGTGTCGTGATTTTACGTGTATAAGCGTCTGACTACTTAATTTCTAGTAGAAACCTTGAGGGCATCATGTAGGCAGGGTTTTGCCGAAGCTGGGTAAATCTGTGTTGTTCTGTTTCTGTCTTTTATACTCTGCTATCATCAGTTTTGCTATTATTCTGCTATTATCAGTCTGTAGTTATTCTATATACTTCCGCAATAATTTTGATAATTAATAGTATCGCACTATTCACCCCCCTCTAGGATGAAATCGATCCTACAAGTGGTATTAGAGCTAGGAACAGAAGTGAATTTTTCTTTAAAAAAATTCGATTTTGTCAAAAACTGATTTTTGTTTTAAAAATTTGAATTTTTAAAATGGCTTCTTTTAATGATGCTTTTGCTGAGGGTCAGCCCTTAGTTAGACCATCATTGTTCAATGGTGAATATGCTTACTGGAAAAATAGAATGAAATTTTTTCTGAAAACCATTTATGCTTGGAATATAGTTGAGGCATGATATAGGACACCAGCTATAGTGGTAAATAATCAAGAAATAGATAAAACAATGGATCAATGGACGGATCTTGAAAATAGACTACAAAATGCTAATGCTAAAGCTATGAATTCTATTATTTGTTTATTGGAACAAATTAAATTTAATCATGTTCACATTATCTAATTGCCCAAGAAATCTGGCACGCATTTGAAGGGACTCAAGAAAGAACATCTCAAGTCAAGGAATCTCGCCTTGCCATGCTTAGTAGCGAATGCGAGAATTTCACAATGGTCAAGGAAGAAAATGTCAAAGAGATGTACGGACGACTTTCCAATATTGTATACAGATCAAAAGGCTCTCGAAAAATCATACACAGAGTTGGAGATAGTCCGAAAAATCCTCAAAGTCCTTCCATGAAATTTTGAAGCCAAAGTCACTACTATTCAATAATCAAAATATCTAAAACAAATCAAAGTTGAAGAGCTCATTGAAAATCTCACCACTTACGAGCTTGAAATGAAATTCAAGGAAGAACGCGATGGAGGTGATACTCAAAAGAAATCTATAGCTCTTAAAGGAACAACTGAAAATAAAGATGACGATGATGAGGATGGAGCAGCTGAGCTGGCACTGATAATAAAGAAATTCAAAAGGTGGAATAGCAGATATGGAAATCCATCTCGAAATCAACAATTGAAAAGCAGAATTGTTAAAGTTCTAGATAATCCAGAAGAGCGGGAGGTCACCTGTCATAAGTGCAATAAAGCTGGACACATCAAGCCCAATTGTCTTCAAATCGACTCGGCTTAGAAAAGAAATCGAAAAGGAAAAGTTTTGCGGCTACATGGAATAAATGTGATGATGAAAAAAGCACTAGCAGTGAGAGTGAAAAGGCAGATATGTGCCTTCGAGGTGATATAACTAATAGCGACGATGACAAGCCAAACGAGGTATCAAAACTTACTCAGAATTACTTATATGTTTCCACGAAGTAAGTGGCTGTTTTGAAAGACATAGGGAGAAATACGTTAAAATTGAATCACAAAATGATACTTTGATAGTTTTAAATAAATAGCTTGATCAATTGGTGAAAAACTATCAAACCAAGAGCCCTAGGTGTTATAAGTGTCCATCATTTGAAGAAGAAATTAAAAATTCAGAAATTAAAATTAAATCGCTTGAAAATGAAATTTTGATTTTGAAAGAAAGTGAAAATATGAGAAGAGAATTCTATTAAAAAGTGCATACAATTATTAAATGAAAATAAATCTCTTAAAACATAAGTCCAACAACTGTCTACGACTTTAGAAAATTTTTCAAAAAGTTAAAGATCGTTAAATATGCTATTAGGGAAACAAATTGTTAATACGGTTGACTTGGGTATAATCGATCAGAACGTGACAGAAATGAAATTAATCAAGTCTATTCAAAGTGCACAATATGTGAAAGAACCAAACACAATCATAATATTTGTTGATATAGACCCAAAAACATAAAAATCATTCCAATTGGAGTTTTAAAAGGCACAAATACAAAATCCCTTAAAGTTAAACAAATCTGGGTGCCGAAAGGAACAAATATAAATATTTTTGGGTCTATTCAAACATATTTTTCAAAATCATTTTCCATTAACAACCATAGACCTATAAAATAGTAGGTTGCAAAAATTTACTCTCGTGTAGGTGTGGTGGCAGGCTGAGAAACAACAACAGTGTTACCAGGATTCTGGCTGTTCCAGGCACACAACGCGTGAAAAATTAAAGTTCCTTAGCATAGTATAAAGGTGACAGAATCACAATATACAGCAACGAAAAATTATAGTAAAGGCAAAATAGGTTATGGTACAACTATATTGAACGATTTATTAAATGTGATAATTTGCACCATAATCTGAATTTAAATCAGCCAGTTATGTGATAAAGAAATGAATGTTGATCTTGATTCTAATTTATTCAAAATTGTTGGCCAATTATTTTTATGCCGAGAACACTATAAGTACCTCAAGAGTCTTTGAACTATTTCACATAAAATTGTTTGGAATAATGATGGTGTTTTATTGATTGATGATAACACGTTTGGCATTTTACTACTGAATCTATATTCACGTTTTTGTTTATTGGCACGGCTTCAATGCAAAAGAATTTCATTTAAAAGTTGTAAAAAGGATTTCAAGGAATTGTTGCAACTCCACAATCTGGTCTATAATATCTGTGACGCCCCACCTCTATACCCACGCTAGCCAAGAACATCACGGTGAATGCTGTCAACTAGCATGGAGAATAAGGCTGTTGAGGAGCGACCATTCGTGTAATTGCTTTGTGCGAGCATCGATATGTCAGATAGTATAGCATGCAATTCTTTTCAAGTGGAAATCCGACATGCCGACACAAACTCAAAGCTACTACACAGTGGCTATAATATCTTCGGAAACAAATATAGAAGTAAGCATAACATAAATCAGTCACAGACAATTCATATCACAAAGGCGAAAATAGATATGAATATAACACATGAAAGTGTTCATCAGAGTAGTGGTCTAAAAAGATCCACAATATCCCAAAAGAATAGTTACAAGAACTACACAAAAGAATAAGTATACATTATGGAGTCTGTATCTCAAATGTATACAACAAAAAACTACTAATCTAAGTAGTAAGCAAAAGGTCAGAGTAATGGATCCCCGGAGAGAAGTCAAGTCGAAGCACCTGCAACATCTCGGTCTGACCCGAGTATTATTTATAAGAAAATAATAAACGGATCAGTCTAACTATAAATATCAGATAACATGATATAGAATAGGAGATATGACTAAACACATAATAATCACAATGCCAAGCTGTGATATATATAAGTAATTGAAAATCAACAAGAGATTAATCAATATCACGATAATCTACTCAAGATAAAAAGGAATGTCATACTCCTAATTTCATTCACCAAGCCACAATAAATGACATATAAGATATGGCATAGACGTATAATATCCATAACGGCATACTACTATAAGTATGTAAATGATAATCAACAAACGATTAATCAATATCAAAGAATCTTCTCAAAGATCCAAAAAGGGTATCATACCCAAAACTTGTACTCACAACAAGTTAATGACACACAAATTCACCTATGCACAAGAATTGGTAAATCATATCAATAAAAATCACAAAGTTGGTGAAACATAAATTCCAGAAATCAACACAAGAAATCCAGTCAATGACACACAAATTCACCTATACACAAGAATCGATAAATCATATCAATAGAAATCACAAAAATAGGTGAAGTATAAATTCCAGAATTCGACACACGAAATCCAGAAATTTCACAAAATAAGGGGGGGAGGCCTATCACATGAACGGGAGCATGAAAACTCACCAACAGCTGTAACACACGAACGAGAAGCTATCTCATGGTAGCTAGCCATTAATTTGACACACGAATGGTCCAAAGACCTGACACACGAATGGTCCGAAGACCGTGGGTTGCTACCCCACCAATTTGAGTCGAAACTCCACAAAACGGGGTTTAGTCTCCCTTACAGACAAAGAGACATCGCACATTGCTAGTCTAAATCACAAAAATGATCGTCATGATCATCGAGAAGTGATGATTACAGTAAGCTAGTAAATATATGAGCTTAGCATCATGTCCCATAAACTTAAATATTTGCGAACAAACTGTAGATCTCCACTATAAAATTGTCACAAGAGATTCAATCGAACAAGTCCAAGAATTAACCGACAAAGTGAACGCAAGCGTTTCATACCACTTGTTTTACTAAGTCGTTTAATTAGATTTCTCATACGAGTGAAGTAAAGGTTTATATATATACTAATAGATTGGAAAAACGGTTTTATAAACGAATTTGGTATTAAAATAGTATTGAAATCGTTTGAGGAAAGAGTTTTGATATTTACTACTAGTATAGAAAACCTTCATATTTTTAAAGTGACAAAACACAAAGAAGATTGTAGGAACAATCAATCACTAAAATTCACATACGAAGATGTGAATAAAAATCCAACGAAACCGATAAAGAATCCATCAAAATGGATACTCAAGAAAATCCCTAAAAAGGAGTCATCAAAGTCATAATAATTGATAACAATAAATAGGAAACAACACGAATCGATTTAAGTTGGAAATTTAAGCAACAAGGCAAAGCAGGCAAAAATCATCAGGTCGGTCGGCCGGACTCCCTGAGTCGGTCGACCGAACCTAAAACAGAAAGTGCTTATGCACTTGGAAGCAGGTCGGTCGACCGAACCAGGGGGTCGGTCGGCCGAACCAGAAACAGAAGTGCAACTGCACATTTGAAAGCAGGTCGGTCGACCGAACCAGGGGGGTCGGTCGGCCGGACCTGTTTCCAGCCTCTTCCCTGCCTATTACAAATGAGGTACAATCTTGACCAAATTGCATTCTCTCGAGCAACGGCGCTAAGGGATTATGCCAATAGACTACCCGACCCTATAAGCTCTTCGATGCATCTCCAAAAACATGATCAAAGATCAAAGCTATGATTTTTAAGGAATTGAACCAAAACATTAAAAATTGGAATATTCACCAAATCAATCCAAACCAAAAGCAAATGCACACGAATAAGTGTTAGGAATTCATACCTAACTATCGAAGATAAATATAAGCATAGATGTGAGATAAAAATCTCACCTTTTCACAAAATCGAACAAGAAGAAGCTTGAAAGCAAATGGAGAATCAACCTCTCTTCAACACAACCCAATTGAGCTTGAATTTAAGCTCAAAACAAGAACATTCCCGAAATTAGGTTTAGGAATTTCTGAAATTGGTAAGAGAATAAGTTGGAGAAGAAGGAGAGAAGCTTACCAATGGGTTCTTCTTGAGTTTGGAGCTAGGAATTTGATTTGCAAGAGAAACTAGGGTTTTGGAGTTTTAATTTCCAATCCCTCCCACCATTAATGCTAAGAAAACTGAAAAGAGAAAGAAGTGAGGGAGAATGGGGAGAGTGGTTCAGTTTGGAGTATAAGTTAAAACATAGGGCTGAGCCCAAAACCAAACCCAAAGTGAAAAGTAGCAAAAATCAACTTTCTCCAAACATATCGAAGCTTATACTAAAAAAGGTCGCAAACGGCATTTTAAACTCAATGGGAGTGGTCCCGAGTCCTAATTCAACCGTATGCAAAAAGCAGCTTTTCGGACTAAAATCCGACTAATGATGAAATATTTAAATAAAATATTTAAATATAAAATCGATAAATATGCGGGTTGTTATAGACTCCCCTCCTTAAAGAAGTTGCGTCCTCGCAATATTACAAGAAGAAGATATATAGTAACAACCATAAAAGCATATTTAACACAAAAGAAGTTTGAAATAAGAAGTTCACCTCAAAGAGCACGAGAAAGTAAGTCCGGATGTGTTCGCTCGATGTACTCTCTAGATTCCCAAGAACAATCCTTGGGATTTGAAGACCATTGAACTTTAACAAGCGGAACATCTTTATTTCGAAGTCGTTTGACTTCCAAAGCAATGATACGAATAGGATGTTGCTCATAAGTTAAATTAGGCGAAACTTCAATCTCTTCCACAACACCGGGCTCAAGAATAGAATCGGAATCTCGAAGGCATTTCCGTAATTGAGAAACGTGAAACACGTCATGAATAGCAGAAAATTGAGCCGGCAATAAAAGGCGATAAGCCATGGAACCAATACGTTCAATGATAGGAAATGGCCCAATATATCGAGGCGCCAATTTTCCTGATCGACTGAAACGTACAACACCTTTCATAGGTGAAACACGAATGAACACAAGATCTCCCTTAGAAAATTCTAACTTCCTTCTCCGGTTATCGGCATAGGATTTTTGTCTACTCTGGGCTTCTTTCATTCTATGTCGAATAAGTTCAATTTTCTCTGTGGAATCACGAATAAAATCTGGACCTAAAACCATCTTCTCATCGGCCTCAAGCCAACAAGAAGGCGATCGGCATGGCCTTCCATAGAGTGCCTCAAAAGGTGCCATACTAATACTAGATTGGAAGCTATTATTATAGGAAAATTCAACAAGTGAAATATGATCTTCTCAACCTCCACCAAAATCAAGCACACAAGAACGAAGAAGATCTTCAAGAGTTTGATTCACACGCTCAGTTTGTCCATCGGACTGGGGGTGATAAGCGGTGCTAAAATTAAGCTTCGTTCCTAAAGCTTTTTGAAGACTCTTCCAAAATCCACTAGTAAACAATGGATCACGATCACTAACAATTGAAGTAGGAACCCCATGCAATTTAACAATCTCTTTAATAAAGAGTTTGGCCAAAAGAGGAACGGTTCGGTTAGACCGAACGGGAATAAAATGGACGGATTTAGTAAGTCTATCAACAATTACCCATAAGCTATCATAACCCGATCGAGAACGGGGAAGGCCATCTATAAAATCCTTGGAAATTTGATCCCACTTCCAAACTGGAATTTCTAAAGGTTGCAATAACCCACCAGGCCTTTGATGTTCGGCCTTAACGAGTTGGCAAGTCATGCAACGCTTAACGAAGTTAGCGATGTCAAGTTTCATTCCCTCCCAATAATAAAGTCGCTTCATATCCGCGTACATTTTACTACTACCGGGATGAATGGTAAATTTAGAGTGATGAGAATCTTCTAAAATATCTTTACGAAGATCCCTAATATTTGGCACGATAAGTCTACCAAATTTCCGAATGCCGCCACGAGAATCGATATCAAAGTCTTTCAAACCTTCGATATCAATTTTATCCTTAATATTTTGGCCAAGAAGAGCCAATTCAGGATCTAGCCATTGAGCTTCAAGAGTGCGGTCTAAAAGAGATGGATGAGCCTCAAGGCTACATAAAACAAATGATGAGCATAAATCGAAAACACGGTCTCGAATTTCGCAAGTGGATAAAATCTCGAGATCGTTCCATTCGGATATCATCATAGAAACAACAGCTTGTTGTTTACGGCTAAGAGCATCGGCGACACGATTACCCTTACCGGGCGTATAAAGAGTATCAAGATCATAAGGAGCAAGGAACTCGAGCCAACGTTGTTGACGCAAATTAAGTTCCTTTTGAGAAAATAAATATTTCAAAGACTTATGATCTGTGTAAAGAACAAATTTCTCTCCTAAGAGATAATGACGCCAAATACGAAGGGCGAAAACAATAGCCGCAAGCTCTAAATCATGAGTGGCATATCTAGTCTCAGCTGGCTTCAATTGCCTAGAAGCATAAGCAATAACACGTTCTCTTTGCATAAGAACGGCACCCAAACCAACGAGACTAGTATCGGTATAAACAACGAAATCTTGATTCCCCACGGGAATAACAAGAATAGGAGCATTAGATAGGAGTTCTTTTAATTTTTGAAAAGAAGCTTCACATTTGTCCGACCGAATGTATTTAACACCTTTCTTCGTCAAGCTAGTGAGAGGCACGACAATCTTAGAAAAGTCTTTGATAAAACGACGGTAATAGCCCGCCAATCCAAGAAAACTATGAATCTCTGTCACACTCTCCGGTCTCTTCCAATCTTGAATCGCTTCAATCTTTGAAGGATCCACGGAAATTCTGGATTCGGAAATAATATGACCGAGAAATTTCACACGAGATTGCCAAAAGTGGCATTTAGAAAATTTTGCCTTTAATTGATTACTCCTAAGAGTTTCCAACACACTCCGAAGATGTTTTTCATGCTCCTCCTCGGTTTTAGAATACACAAGAATATCATCGATAAAGATGAGAACAAATCGGTCGAGAAAATCTTTGAAAACCCGATTCATAAGGTCAACGAAATTCGCCGGAGCATTCGTCAAACCAAATGGCATGACAAGCCATTCATAAGATCCATAACGAGTACGGAACGAGGTCAATGGAATGCTATCTTCTGCGATACGAAGCTGATGAAAACCGGTAGCCAAGTCCAATTGTGAAAAGACTCTAGCACCACTAAGTTGGTCAGATAAATCATCAATCCGAGGTAAAGGATATTTATTTTTGATAGTAAGATCATTAAGCTTGCGGTAGTCAACGCAAAGCCTAAGTGTACCATCGGATTTCTTCACGAAAATAGCCGAAGCTCCCCAAGGCGAGGAACTAGAGCGAATAAATTGCTTCGTCTCCAATTCGGATAATTGTTTACACATCTCCTCGTTTTCTTTATTGGACATACGATAAGGAGGACGAGTATAGGTTGAGCTCCAGGAATAAGATTAATTCTGAACTCAATTGCTCGCTTAGGTGGTAATCCTAAAACGGGCTCGAATATGTTGGAAAATTCACGAACGACGTGAATAAGAGAAATAATATCACCCTCGTCATCATCATCGTCGTCACGAGGATTTAAAGAATATAAAGATGCGACCAAGTGGAAACTGAATCTTGAAGATTAATAGAAATCTGCTTAACAGATTGAGGATGTCGAAGATGAATAGTCCGCTCAGGACATAGGATATGAGCTTCATAACGGTTAAGCCAATCCATTCCCAAAATCATTCCAAAGCCTAAATAACGCATGACATGCAAATCGGCTAGGAAAGGAAAATCACACAAAATAATCTCGACATCTTTACACAATAAACTGATTGTTGCGGATCCACCAACCGGATTCGCAATTCTCAAAGAAGTCATTAAACACAAAACATCCAAGGAAAAAGTATCAACAAGTTCTTTTGATATAAAAGAATGGGACGCACCCATATCAAAAAGAACCCGAATAGGACGATCACGAAATAAAATAATTCCATCAAGGATAGAATGAGAAATACCTTGGCCACGAGATGTGTTGCAGTGGCTTGAGCAACATTAAGTTTTCCCTCCCTCCTATTTTGAAGTTTGGGACACACATGCATAAAATGGTCTGGGCTCTTGCAATAGCGACAAGTACGAGGCTTTGAACACTTGTTCGCAAAATGGTCTTTCGAACCACAATTATAGCATTTCCCTTGAGTAGAGGAAAAGGTCTTCTCCGTAGGAGTTGCTTGCCTCCCTTTCTTATTGGGATAAGGACCTTTGAATTTGCTTGGCCTCTTCTTGTTGTTGAAGTTTGGTTTGGAACCCACCACTTCAACATCATTCTCCCTATCCGCCTCTTCAAGACGAAGAGCGATATCAACGAGTTGGTCGAAAGAAACTTCTAATTTTAGAAGTAATGGCTTCTTGAGACTTTTGTTTAAGCCATAGACGAATCTCTGATTCTTCTTCAGAGGGGTGTTGATGTATTCAACCCCATATTTGGAAAGTGATTCAAAAGAAGCAACGTAGTCCGTCACGGAAGATTCGCCTTGAACAAGGTCAATGAAACGACGAGCCATCGTCACTTTCTCAGCTTCTGGTACAAATTTCAACTCGAAGCGTTCTCGGAATTTCTCCCAAGTGAGATCCGCTTCATTAGTTTCAGAAATAAGAAGCTCGTACCAGTCCAATGCTCTTTCTCGAAGCATACTTGAGGCCACCTGAACTCAGTGAAGGTCAATAAGATTCATGCGAGAAAAGATTCGATCGCATGACCTTAGCCAGGCCTGTACTTCAATAACAGTTTCGGAACCTCTGAATGGCTCCCCACCCAAATTAGTGTAATCGCTACACAAGCGTGCAACACCCGACTTTGGGTGAGTAGGTTCCGGGTTAGCTCCAGCTGCTTGAGCATTCGT
The DNA here is from genome assembly GCA_030765085.1 of Allium cepa. Lineage (NCBI taxonomy): Eukaryota > Viridiplantae > Streptophyta > Magnoliopsida > Asparagales > Amaryllidaceae > Allium > Allium cepa. The sequence goes on along the minus strand of CM060943.1, from coordinate 275,021,715 downwards.
CACTAAATCAAGAAGCTGTTGAGCAGTCATAAAAACTCCATCCTGGGGCGGAGTGCTAGATGGCACGACTCTAGGGCGGCCTGGTCTAGACATATTTCTCCCTTTAGAAAAAAAGGAAGAAGAAGAAAAAGGTTATTCACCAAATTGAATATCAAGCAATCTTGATAGATAAACAAGGAATCATAAGGAAAATAGGATGAATCGGTACGAAGACTCGAATTAAATCCTAAAGCACGACTCCTAAGATGGAATTAGGACGATGATCCTTGTTATAATATTCCATATTGTTCCGAAGTTTGGCTCTGATACCAAGCTGTGACGTCCCACCTCTATACCCACGCTAGCCAAGAACATCACGGTGAATGCTGTCAACTAGCACGGAGAATAAGGCTGTTGAGGAGCGACCATCCATGTAATTGCTTTGTGCGAGCATCGATATGTCAGATAGTATAGCATGCAATTCTTTTCAAGTGGAAATCCGACATGCCGACACAAACTCAAAGCTACTACACAGTGGCTATAATATCTTCAGAAACAAATATAGAAGTAAACATAACATAAATCAGTCACAGACAATTCATATCACAAAGGCGGAAATAGATATGAATATAACACATGAAAGTGTTCATCAGAGTAGTGGTCTAAAAAGATCCACAATATCCTAAAAGAATAGTTACAAGAACTACACAAAAGAATAAGTATACATTATGGAGTCTGTATCTCAAATGTATACAACAAAAACTACTAATCTAAGTAGTAAGCAAAAGGTCAGAGTAATGGATCCCCGGAGAGAAGTCAAGTCGAAGCACCTGCAACATCTCGGTCTGACCCGAGTATTATTTATAAGAAAATAATAAACGGATCAGTCTAACTATAAATATCAGATAACATGATATAGAATAGGAGATATGACTAAACACATAATAATCACAATGCCAAGCTGTGATATATATAAGTAATTGAAAATCAACAAGAGATTAATCAATATCACCATAATCTACTCAAGATAAAAAGGAATGTCATACTCCTAATTTCATTCACCAAGCCACAATAAATGACATATAAGATATGGCATAGACGTATAATATCCATAACGGCATACTACTATAAGTATGTAAATGATAATCAACAAACGATTAATCAATATCAAAGAATCTTCTCAAAGATCCAAAAAGGGTATCATACCCAAAACTTGTATTCACAACAAGTTAATGACACACAAATTCACCTATGCACAAGAATTGATAAATCATATCAATAGAAATCACAAAGTTGGTGAAACATAAATTCCAGAAATCAACATAAGAAATCCAGTCAATGACACACAAATTCACCTATACACAAGAATTGATAAATCATATCAATAGAAATCACAAAAATAGGTGAAGTATAAATTCCAGAATTCGACACACGAAATCCAGAAATTTCACAAAATAAGGGGGGGGGGAGGCCTATCACATGAACGGGAGCATGAAAACTCACCAACAGCTGTAACACACGAACGAGAAGCTATCTCATGGTAGCTAGCCATTGATTTGACACACGAATGGTCCGAAGACCTGACACACGAATGGTCCGAAGACCGTGGGTTGCTACCCCACCAATTTGAGTCGAAACTCCACAAAATGGGGTTTAGTCTCCCTTACAGACAAAAAGACATCGCACATTGCTAGTCTAAATCACAAAAATGATCGTCATGATCATCGAGAAGTGTTGATTACAGTAAGCTAGTAAATATATGATCTTAGCATCATGTCCCATAAACTTAAATATTTGCGAACAAACTGTAGATCTCCACTATAAAATTGTCACAAGAGATTCAATCGAACAAGTCCAAGAATTAACCGACAAAGTGAACGCAAGCGTTTCATACCACTTGTTTTACTAAGTCGTTTAATTAGATTTCTCATACGAGTGAAGTAAAGGTTTATATATATACTAATAGATTGGAAAAACGGTTTTATAAACGAATTTGGTATTAAAATAGTATTGAAATCGTTTGAGGAAAGAGTTTTGATATTTACTACTAGTATAGAAAACCTTTATATTTTTAAAGTGACAAAACACAAAGAAGATTGTAGGAACAATCAATCACTAAAATTCACATACGAAGATGTGAATAAAAATCCAACGAAACCGATAAAGAATCCATCAAAATGGATACTCAAGAAAATCCCTAAAAAGGAGTCATCAAAATCATAATAATTGATAACAATAAATAGGAAACAACACGAATCGATTTAAGTTGGAAATTTAAGCAACAAGGCAAAGAAGGCAAAAATCATCAGGTCGGTCGGCCGGACTCCCTGAGTCGGTCGACCGAACCTAAAACAGAAAGTGCTTATGCACTTGGAAGTAGGTCGGTCGACCGAACCAGGGGGGTCGGTCGGCCGAACCAGAAACAGAAGTGCAACTGCACATTTGGAAGCAGGTCGGTCGACCGAACCAGGGGGGTCGGTCGGCCGGACCTGTTTCCAGCCTCTTCCCTGCCTATTACAAATGAGGTACAATCTTGACCAAATTGCATTGTCTCGAGCAACGGCGCTAAGGGATTATGCCAATCGACTACCCGACCCTATAAGCTCTTCGATGCATCTCCAAAAACATGATCAAAGATCAAAGCTATGATTTTTAAGGAATTGAACCCAAACATTAAAAATTGGAATATTCACCAAATCAATCCAAACCGAAAGCAAATGCACACGAATAAGTGTTAGGAATTCATACCTAACAATCGAAGATAAATATAAGCATAGATGTGAGATAAAAATCTCACCTTTTCACAAAATCGAACAAGAAGAAGCTTGAAAGCAAATGGAGAATCAACCTCTCTTCAACACAACCCAATTGAGCTTGAATCTAAGCTCAAAACATGAACATTCCCGAAATTAGGTTTAGGAATTTCTGAAATTGGTAAGAGAATAAGTTGAAGAAGAAGGAGAGAAGCTTACCAATGGGTTCTTCTTGAGTTTGGAGCTAGGAATTTGATTTGCAAGAGAAAATAGGGTTTTGGAGTTTTAATTTCCAATCCCTCCCACCATTAATGCTAAGAAAACTGAAAAGAGAAAGAAGTGAGGGAGAATGGGGAGAGTGGTTCAGTTTTGGAGTATAAGTTAAAACATAGGGCTGAGCCCAAAACCAAACCCAAAGTGAAAAGTAGCAAAAATCAACTTTCTCTAAACATATCGAAGTTTATACTCATAAAGGTCGCAAACGGCATTTTAAACTCAATGGGAGTGGTCCCGAGTCCTAATTCGACCGTATGCAAAAAGTAGCTTTTCGGACTAAAATCCGACTAATGATGAAATATTTAAATAAAATATTTAAATATAAAATCGATAAATATGCGGGTTGTTACAATATCAAACTAATAATAATCTTGAGTCAAAGAGAAATTCGAATGCAGATAACACTGGTAATCTAGTTGATGAAAAATTAATAGTGGAACGTGATTTATGTTGAGACATTCATTAGTTGCATCGCATTTTTCAAAGAAAAAATCTACATGTTTTTCATTTCAAATAGTTTTCAATTAGTAGACAATTTTCTTTTATAAAACCCCTTCCAGAAAATCGTTTTTGTTGACCTTGTTTCAGATTAGTCATTTTTTGAAAATTTGATAATTATTTTTTGGATTTGATCTTAAATGACTGCATTAACTAATCTGACTTCCTACTAATTATCGAAAAGATAAATAGTGACTGAAAAAGTGATGAGTGTTGATATTAATCATATATTATAACTTGAGACAGTATAATTAGTAAATTTCCTTAGAAATTTAAACTAGAGTTTTTAAAACTTTTTATTGGTAAAAATTCCATAACATTTCTATTTCTATCATATTTCTATCGACCATCACTCATCAAAATCCAATGCAGTATGTCAATATGTAGTATTTTTAAACGTAAAATTATTCGGTTTTCAATTTATTATATTTTTAGCAATAAATACATCCAAAATATTCACTCTCATTTAAAAATCCTCACGTTTATGCATGCGTGAATTTCTTAGAATTTTTGATTATGTGCTTCCATGCTCATTTAAAAGTCTTCACGGTCATGCATGTATGGAACGCATATCAAAATTGGTTGATTAATAGAGAAGTTGATTCAAATCCCATTTAAAAGTTCTTACCGTTATGCGTGGTTAGAAGATGCTTGAATTCATTTTTTTAAATTTGTAATATTACTAATCTTATTTGAAAGTCCTAATGGTTATGCATTGTTAGTAGATATTCAAATTCCTGATATATTTTACCACAAATAGACATAGCTCTATGGTTTGGCATCATCCCCATCATTCTTAAGTGGAATATGCACCTAATAGAGTATTTAGGATTTTGTTTGACTTTTTATTGAAATTTAATATTTACACCCGATTGAGTATTAATGTTGTATTAATGTCTACCACTATCTCTATTTTTCTAACACTATTACTCTTTTGCTGACAATAAAAGGGGGAGAGAAAAGTTAAGATTTTGGTAGATAAAGGTCAAATATTTTATTTTGTATTTTCTATTTGCATCTAGGTTCATTTGCATATTTTTATTTATTCTCATGCTTATTTGAATGGGGAGTTTTGTGTAGAAAGGGAGCATTCAAATAGGGAAAGCAAATTGAATGATCAATTACGTTTAATATATTCAAAATCTTAAATATATGTTTGTTATCATCAAAAGAGGAGATTGTTGAGTATGCTAGTACATGAATTTTGTTTGATGATAATAAACATATATATATATATATATATATTCATTTAAATGTATTTTTTATTGTATTATTTTAGTTTCACATAATTAAATAAATATTTGCTGAATAATATAAATAACGTAGGATTTAAATTCAAATAAATATTTTATTACAATTTTGAATAGTACAAATTTGAGCTCTCACTATATATACACAATTTCAATTACAATACAAATTTAATTACCGTACAATTTTCAATTTACATTTGCGCCGCACTACATATCACTCATTCACTCATATTTATCTTCAACTCTATTCCAGATTGAATCCAGCATCTGAATTATCTATAAAGTAAACACTGACGTGGTAAAACTAAAAGAGAAATATTTTTGCAGTATAAAATTAAATGTGTATTTTGAAAATGTTATTTTCCTCGGTTATTTAGGTTGTTCTTCATAATATTTATTTTGAAATCATCTACACAAACAACCTCTGACATGTACAATGTATCATTTTTAAAATCCCTTATTGTTTTTAATTACTTCCGCCATGTTATTATCTATCTATTTTGTCTTGTGAATCTTAATCTCTGCTAGTTTTAATTATACCTACAATGCACAACATCTTTTAGTGTATCTTTTTGGATACACTAAGGGGTGTGGGATGTTTCATAAATGATAAAGACTGCAATAAAAATGGAATTAAGACTGAAATTGAGCATAATTACAATATTAATGTTAGAATTGTACTAATTAAAGATAATTTGCCTAGTTATAACTCAGAATTATAACTAAAAAGAGTATAAGATAAAAGAGGCTTATTTTCACACTTAGACCTTGGGTTAAGTAATAAGCAAGATTATAACGTAGTTTATAATAAGAAAAAAACGGAATGAGGCTTATTTTAAGAATTAGGATAAATTAATAAGCAAAAATAATGAAGATAATAATAAAAGCTAATTTAACTAATTTATCCAAGTTAACAAGCAAAGATGAAAGTAGGACCTATATCAAAAAGCATTCCCTATTAGATAAAAATGGAGGTCTCACATTAGCCTGAAGTGAGATGAGGGCACACTTATGCTAATAATGGTAGTAATTGGTCAAATAGAAGTCTAAATCATGGGGGATTTGGTCAAGGGACGCAACTAGATATTGTTTAGATGACGGACCAGTACCAACAGCATTTCCTCTATTTTCTATGGACATGGTGATCTCACATTAGCCTGAAGTGAGATGAGGGGCAGGCTTATGCTGGAGCTTAAGATAATAAGTAGACCCAACAGGTAGAATAACAGGTAACATGAGCATGGTGGCGGTTACGCATGCGACTTCCATTTGGGTGCTCAGTAATCGTTATGAGTTCCAAGCACATAGTATATGTGCCTTTCGTAGGCAACATTACCTTCTGTGTAGGGAGCTATATAACGTATAGTCCACAGTAGATACTTTGCGTGTCATTCGTAGACACCATTTTTGTGTAGGGAGCTATGTAGCGTCTAGTCCGTAGTAAGGTCTATGGAGTAGCAGGCATATCAAAGGGTAGAATTAGGATTTCAACCTAATTATAGGATTAGGAATTTAGCCTAATCAAAACAGCCAATAAAGACAAGTGCAAACAATCAAAGTTAATCAATTGCGTTAATTTAGTAAATCGTATTTATTTCCAGCTTATTCCTTCTCCCTATTTCCTTTGTTTTATTTATATATACTAGAAATGTTGTAAGGTGTATTACTTTTACTTTTATTAAAGATATCAGTAATTACTATCATTCTCCATACTTTTAGTCTAACCCACTCCTTTATTTTCCTCTTTTCCCCTCCATAGGCAATCATGGGCAAGGAAGAATGACCGCAGCTTCTTGGAGATTTAGAGACCATATCTGTATTCCTTCTTTCTATTTCCATGTTTTTGTTCTTTTACTGTACTGGCACTGTATTGAGGGAAAGTTTGTGTTTGTACTTTGGTTTTTCTGATAAGACTGAGATCTTATTTTTATAAGACAATTGTATTTGGTATTTGGAACATATGTTGTAACGATCCCGAATTTTAATTAATTTTAAATTGATAATTTATTTTAAATTTGAATAAAAATTTGTGAAATTAATTTTGTAATTGATATAACATATTAGTTGAATTAAGGAATTACTTTTAACTAATGTATTTGAACTCAATCGAATTGGGATTTATAAATAATAATAGCAAGTAAATTAAACGATTGGATAGTTAAACTTCAAGTAAAAATAAAAACAAGAAACTATTATATCAACATAAATATAAAATAAACAAAAATTTGCTAAATTCAAACAACATAATTAAAATAGAAATTGGTTATAGTATAAAGTAAGAAGACAACAAGTATACTCAACTCAAAGGGAATGTAATAGCCTGTAAAAGAAATAAAAATATTTAAATTAGAAAAAAATACATTCATGTATATACAATACAAAAATCAATGCTTTAGTTAAAATATAACAACATATTAATTATAGAAATTAATTTATATTTTAATGAAATACGACAAAAGAAAGTATTGCAAAAAAAAAAAGGAATGAAACAATAACAAAGCAAATACATTCAAGTAAGAAAACAAAGTAAAAATATATATAAATGCCTTGCAAAAGATGGCAATGTTAATTTTCAAGTTGAACAAATGCATATAGATGAATATGAATTAACTTGTAAAATGAAACAAAGCAAACAAGTCAGTATAAAAAATATACAAGTATGTAAAAGCAAAAGTTTGTAAAGCAAGTACAAAGTATCATCAGCCGAGTAAGAGAAAAGGTAGGCAAGAATAAACAAAGTAAAGAAGGAATTATCAAAGAAGACATAAAGGACTAAGGTACTAAATGCAACATGCTTCTTGCATTTAATGCAAGCATTCCAGCCATGCTTATTTTACTAAATAATTTATATCACTCTGTACAAACAACATACCCTGTCAACTTTTCCTATATATCCACTTCACCTCAGTTCGTCCATCAACCTGAGAAGATCAAGTTAAAACAAGAACAAAGAAATAAAAACAAAAGCAAGATGAGTAAAGATCAAAATTCCAGGCTTTGCTTTTCTGTGCAAAGTCAAGTGAGTGAACTTCAGATCAACAAATTTAAATCAAACAGAATCAAAGCAAGCATTTTTACAACTGAAGCATCATTCATTTGAACCAAATCAAGAAGATCAAAAGAAGAGCAAGCCTGTAGCTTCCCAAACAAAAGTGCTATGTTCATTTCTAAATCAAGTGAGTAAACACCTTATTCTATACTTAAGCATAATTAGATCGGTGCTCGTGACTCATGGATGATATGGTGTTTTGTGAGTGATTTCTAGGTAAGTAGCTTTGTGTAGAGTATGAGTTGGATCTGTGTGTACTGAGCATTGATGACCTTCTCTGTTTAGTTACAGGGTTGAAAAAAAAATTAAAACAAAATATGTATTCATCTAGCCACTACTGGACTTAGAGTCTAGAACAAAATAAGCTTGTATAATCATCATTAAAGTTTTACAAACGGGTTTAAATATTTTCAGATTGAAAAGTACTGTAAACTAAGTAAATACAACAACATTTTAAAAGAAGTGATAAAATCAACTGCGACAATTTGTATATTTAGGAACATACAATGAATACTTAAACTTAAACTTGAATTTTAAGATAACAATCATGATTTCTGGTTGGGGATTAATATGGAATTTTGGGTTAACCAGAAACTGGATTTTGAGGAAATTCTAGTGGTCGACGCCACTGGGGAGGTCGCGACTTCGTCTGGAGGGGGTCGGGTGTAGGAAGGATCGGGGAAAATTATTTGGAAGGTGGTTAAACCCCTGAGGTGATTGGGGTTGATCGATTTTGATGGTAACCCTAAATTGGGTTGTGATCGAGATTTTGATGACCGTGTCATCTCAGGTGCATCGAGTGGCTCCGGTCTGCGTGCATTGGTGGCATGAGGGTCTGGCGAAGTAGGTGATTAGTTTTCATGGCCTCCGGTGGATGACGACGTGGATTGGAAGGAGTTTCAGATGAGGGTGTTGTGTTGAGTAGCTTGAATTTTTCGATTTTTGATTTTGGATCGGATTTGAAAACTCGGTGTTTGGAATGGTGAGAGGAGATCACCAACGACTTGATGACGACGATCGCGGGCGCCAGAGCTTTGTTGCTCCATGGTGCACGTGCATGTGGGTTCTCTGGTTTATGTTGTTAATTTGGGGAAGAAGGTAAGAACCCGGAGGGAAGCGTGTGAGATTGATTGTTTTACTCAAAGCAATATACTGTTCGGCTCGAGTTGTTTCAATTCAAGTGCCCGGTTTTAAGATTTGAAAGAAAACATGGTTCCAGAGTTCCAAAATTTTAAATAACCAAATTTTTAAAAAACAACATGATAAAGTTTTAAGGCGTGTAAATTTCTCAAAGAAATGTTAACCATGTTTTCCAAAAATAATCTTATTTAAAACAAGCGTTAAACAAATTCTAAAGATTTAATTTTAAGGTTTAATGTTTTAAAAATTGTTTTGGTTTAAATAGTGATATTAGTAATTATCATAATTCAAATAAAAGGATGCGTTTGAGTAATGGTTAATTAATTTATAATCAAAAATGATTAATATAAGAAATTTTCTCAAAAAGGTGATTATAGAAATTTAATAGTTAATAAAATCAATTAACTAAGATTATTTGAACAATTAATGAAGGTGATAAATTTTAAAAAAAATTTATATTGATTAAATTAATAATAATAACTAATTGTGGGACTATTAAGTATAATTACTTAATGACGGTAATTTTTGAATAAATTATTCAATGTAATTTATTGAGTTAATCGAATCAGTTCAAATTAAATTCTTAGTTAATTAATTCAGAATAATCACTTGATAATTTTGAAAATATAATTACTTAGTGAAGTAATAAATAGATAATTACTGAATGTAATTAATTAAAAGATGATTTGCAAATTTAGTTAATTATTTGTTAAATTAAAAGATTAATTAATGATGGCAATAAATTAAAATAATTTAATAATTAGAAATTAATTGGTTCATTAATTTAGAATGATTAGTTAATAATTAAGGGTTAACTAATAAATTTGAAAGAAGATTTATTTCAAATAATTTAAAACTAAATCATGATAATCAAACCGGATTAATAATGATACATATGATTTAAATTAATCAGTTGATTAATAAATTCACTTGTGAATGTTTGGATTCTATTGAATGTTGAATTATTTGACATTTTTGAACTGTAATGCTAGTGATATATTCTGTTTTGTGTGATATGTACTGTAGTTATTTATCGGGGATGGATGTAAATTATTATCTATGATTTATATATCTATGATCTGTGATCTGTAAATGAAGATAAGCATTATGGTATACCGCTTATCAACTATATATTGTTATATTTGATCTGTGATGGTTGAATGATGTTGCACTACTGTGTGAAACCCTTGGACTACACCATATGCACACAAATATGGATTTCACGTGGAAATCGGTTAAGTCATAGATGATTTAAATTTAATATTTTTGAAATTGAAATTTTAATTTCAATTGACTTTTGGGAATGGATTTGGGTTAAATGTTAAAGCATTTGAAGAGGTGTTTCCAAAGATAAAAGCTATTTTGAATAACTTGGTAAAATTTCCAATTTAAATAATTTTAAATTTAATTTGAATTCAAAATAAGGATTGAATTCCCTGTTTGGAAATTTCGGTTAAAAATGTTATAAATGTGTTTATATGAAAATATAATTTTGAGAATTTGAATTTAACCCAAGAACCTTAACTCATATAAATAAATCAGATTTCCAAAATGAAAACTGTTTGTTTTAAAAGAATAAAAGCTTTCAGATAAGAAATGAAATTCTAGTTTAATTAAAGGAATTTCAAGATTGAATTGAAAAAAATGGTTTTCCAAGCTATGAGTAAATTCTTTTTGAAAGCTATGAATTGAATTTGTTTATTTTCAACAGATTTAAAATGGTGATTTGTTTAACCATTCGAAATGGAATTGTTTTGAAAGCTATAAGTTGAATCTTTGTTTTAAAGATTTAATGAGTTAATCCAATTGAAATGGGAATTAATTTGGAAAATCTGTGAATGAATCTTTTGTTTAAAAGATTTAAAGTGTGGAATTGTATTAAACCATTGAAGGTTGTTAAAATAAATCTTTTTGTTTAAAGATTTAAAAATGGTAATTTGTTAAACCATTTGAAAGAAAGTTTGGATAATCAGTTGTGACTTAAACTGGAAATCCCAATATCCACATGTTTTGTAAATATTACGCTCATTATTCGGTTTAGCCGGGAAAGGACCTTTGTGTCGTATAGCCCATTCCGAATATTGATACATCGTATATGGATAGCAATTGAAGACTGGTGATGAAGACCGGATATTCACAAAAATGAAAGGATAACTCGTCGATTGTCTCTTCGCCGAGTCGCCCCGGTATAGAGATTCCCTAAGTGATGGGAAATCCGATCGAGATTGTGAATACCCGGATTGCAAGGGCTTCGTAAGAAGTGCCTTCGGTTCTGTTCGAACCTGGAACAGACTTGTATGGTTACGTGTCTGACATTACATTTTGAGATATAAAGCAGATTTCTTTCAAATACATTTCTGTTGGTGGCGGAGAATTTATTCTCTTAGCTTAACACCCTTCCCTGAGACGTACGAGCTCAGAGGTTATGTTGTTGAAGGTTATCAGCGATATGTTCCCAATTTGGTAATGTGGCATGCTGAGTGATGCTGTGTGATGATTATTTATGGATCATTTGTTGATCAAAGCATGGCTTTGTGCCTTGCTTTGTGGACGAGACTGCGTCGGACCTCACACCCCGAAAATGGTCAAAACAGGAAGGATGCAGCAAGGTTATTAAGGGGTAGTGCCCCTTTAGTGTATGTCATTCCTTTTGGATAGAGGTGGTATCATGGTATGGAGCCCGGATATTTAACCTATGTTGTTGCTGCAAACTTATTACTTTGTGGTTGTTGGAAATCGAGGATCCTCGGATGTAGATCGGTTACGATCAAGGGATGGCATATTCGTGTCAGTAGTTACCTAGTTAGGGGTAATCCGGCCTTGTGTTGGCAGAGATCCGGTTTGGTTCTCGGGACGTCATTCCAGAGGCGTTTCCATGTGGCAGTGGGAAGTTCCTTGGCCTGACTATTTGTTGAAAATCCAAAGAAACAATACGAATCCTGTACGGTTTTAGTTGTATAACCTGCCACGAAATGTGGCGGTAACTAGGCATAAGTGCGAAATGCCTATGCGGGCTATTATTTATATCTTTACTTTCGAAATGATTTTTCCTACACTATGCACTAGTAATAATATCAAATGTTTCTTTTTAATGCGTATCAAGCATCTTTGACTATCATAAGGAGAAATCTCCTCCGATTCTGCGTTTGCATTGTGTGTGCGCGGGAGGCCTTATGGTAGTCTCATTTTCTAAAAAGCATTGCGAATTGACTTTAAAATCTTCTGTTGATCGTTTTAAGAGATAAACGTTTTTTGTTACTCACACCAGTCCCATGACTGATCCACAGTTTATTGTTTCTTTCCTAAACTCTGGGTGCTCAAAATTTTCTACACGGGCAGTCTAGAGTTGGGTTTTTCAGATAGCCAGATTTGTAAGTTATCTGAAGCTAATTAAGTCTTTGGATGTGGACGAGATTTGCTTGTCTTGGTGAAACGTAATGTTGGTTCGAGCTGCTACTGGAGTTCTCTATTGAATGCTATTTGGAGTTATTTGTTCCGCTGCTGGTGTTATCGTTTTCTTTTCCGCTGCTATTTTATTGTATCATATCTCTGATGTATATTGATATCTATTGGATCATCTGTTGTATCAGATATTGTATCAAAGCTGTATATCAATGTATTATTCTTTTATTCCGCTGTGTTGTTTACTTAATGTTGTTATAAGCTCCGGCGAATCAGATTTGAACGGTCGAATCTATGCATTCGAATACGATATGAAGTATGGATGTCGATTTTCGAGCGCGAAAAATCCGCGTCGTCACATTTGGTATCAGAGCTAAGGTTAAACTTTAGCTCAGGAGTGTAACACGTTAAGTAGCTCATTAGAGATAGGGTGATGTATACCCTAGAATGAGTAATCCCTAAGATATCCGTCCGTATGCCTCAGTAAATTCTCTTACTATCCAGTGACAGTGAGTATGAGGGCAAAAAGAGGACGAGAATGGGGACAGGGTGATAATATGACTATAAATGGTCAATACCCTACAACAGTGGAAACAATTTTCTCTATCAATTTCCTTTGTGCTTCGTGACAGCTCCAGGAAGAAGTTTCGGTGTGATGGTGACCCTACGAATCGTTGTAGAAAATCCTACTTCGTATCTTCATTGGTTTCTTATCAGTTTTTGATTTAAACCTTAATAAATATGAATGAATTTGAAATTTGGAATTGAAAATGTAAATAAATTGAAAATTTTAATTTGATTTAAATTGATTAATAAAATATAGAGCTCAATTTGAATTGAATCGATAAAACGATTTTGTTTAAAACCAAATTTGAAATTCTATTATAATTTCTTGTATCTATTGTTGATATTTTGATTTGGTGAGCCAAAATGCAGAATTGATATCCAGTTCGATCTGGAAAGATATTTCTCTATCTTTCATCTATCTTCGTTATCTCTTTCTGGCGAATTTCGAGGACGAAATTCCTTTTAAGGGGGGAAGTCTGTAACGATCCCGAATTTTAACTAATTTTAAATTGATAATTTATTTTAAATTTGAATAAAAATTTGTGAAATTAATTTGGTAATTGATATAACATATTAGTTGAATTAAGGAATTACTTTTAACTAATGTATTTGAATACAATCGAATTGGGATTTATAAATAATAATAGACAAGTAAATTAAATGATTGGATAGTTAAACTTCAAGTAAAAATAAAAATAAGAAACTATTATTTCAACATAAATATAAAAATAAACATAAATTTGCTAAATTCAAACAACATAATTAAAATAGAAATTGGTTAAAGTATAAAGTAAGAAGACAACAAGTATACTCAACTCAAAGGGAATGTAATAGCCTGTAAAAGAAATAAAAATATAAATATTTAAGTTAGAAAAAAAACATTCATGTATATACAATACAAAAATCAATGCTTTAGTTAAAATATAGCGACATATTAATTATAGAAATTAATTTATATTTTATTGAAATATGACAAAAGAAAGTATTGCAAAAAAAAGGAATGAAACAGTAACAAAGCAAATACATTCAAGTAAGAAAACAAAGTAAAAATATATATAAATGTCTTGCAAAAGATGACAATGTTAATTTTCAAGTTGAACAAATGCATATAGATGAATATGAATTAACTTGTATAATGAAACAAAGCAAACAAGTCAGTATAAAAAATATACAAGTATGTAAAAGAAAAAGTTTGTAAAGCAAGTACAAAGTATCATCAGCCGAGTAAGAGAAAAGGTAGGCAAGCATAAACAAAGTATAAAAGGAATTATCAATGAAGACATAAAGGACTAAGGTACTAAATGCAACATGCTTCTTGCATTTAATGCAAGCATTCCAGCCATGCTTATTTTACTAAATAATCTATATCACTCTGTACAAACAACATACCCTGTCAACTTTTCCTATATATCCACTTCACCTCAGTTCGTCCATCAACCTGAGAAGATCAAGTTAAAACAAGAACAAAGAAATAAAAACAAAAGCAAGATGAGTAAAGATCAAAATTCCAGGCTTTGCTTTTCTGTGCAAAGTCAAGTGAGTGAACTTCAGATCAACAAATTTAAATCAAACAGAATCAAAGCAAGCATTTTTACAACTGAATTATCATTCATTTGAACCAAATCAAGAAGATCTAAAGAAGAGCAAGCCTATAGCTTCCCAAATAAAAGTGCTATGTTCATTTCTAAATCAGGTGAGCAAACACCTTATTCTAAACTTAAGCATAATTAGATCAGTGCTCGTGACTCATGGATGATATGGTGTTTTGTGTGTGATTTCTAGGTAAGTAGCTTTGTGTAGAGTATGAGTTGGATCTGTGTGTACTGAGCATTGATGACCTTCTCTGTTTAGTTACAGGGTTGAAAAAAAAATTAAAACTAAATATATATTCATCTAGCCACTGCAGGACTTAGAGTCTAGAACAAAATAAGCTTGTATAATCATCATTAAAGTTTTACAAACAGGTTTAAATATTTTCAGATTGAAAAGTACTGAAAACTAAGTAAATACAGCAACATTTTAAAAGAAGTGATAAAATTAACTGCGACAATTTGTATATTTAGGAACATACAATGAATACTTAAACTTAAACTTGAATTTTAAGACAACAATCATGATTTCTGGTTGGGGATTAATATGGAATTTTGGGTTAACCAGAAACTGGATTTTGCGGAAATTCTGGTGGTCGACGCCACTGGGGAGGTCGCGACTTCGTCTAGAGGGGGTCGGGTGTAGGTAGGATCGGGGAAAATTATTTGGAAGGTGGTTAAACCCCTAAGGTGATTGGGGTTGATCGATTTTGATGGTAACCCTAAATTGGGTTATGATCGAGATTTTGATGACCGTGTCATCTCAGGTGCATCGAGTGGCTCCGGTCTGCGTGCATTGGTGGCGTGACGGTCTGGCGAGGTAGGTAATGAATTTTCATGGCCTCCGGTGGACGACGACGTGGATTGGAAGGAGTTTCAGACGAGGGTGTTGTGTTGAGTAGCTCAAAATTTTCCATTTTTGATTTTGGATCGGGTTTGAAAACTGGGTGTTTGGAATGGTGAGAGGAGATCACCAGCGACTTGACGACGACGATCGCGGGCGCCAGAGCTTCGTTGCTCCATGGTGCACGTGCACGTGGGTTCTCTGGTTTGTGTTGTTAATTTGGGGAAGAAGGTAAGAACCCGGAGGGAAGCGCGTGAGATTGATTGTTTTACTCGAAGCAATATATTGTTGGGCTCGAGTTGTTTCAATTCAAGTGCCAGGTTTTAAGATTTGAAAGAAAACATGGTTCCAGATTTTCAAAATTTTAAATAACCAGATTTTTAAAAAAATAACATGATAATGTTTTAAGGCGTGTAAATTTCTCAAAGAAATGACCAGGTTTTCAAAAATAAGCTTATTTAAAACAAGCTTTAAACAAATTCTAAAGATTTAATTTTAAGGTTTAATGTTTTAAAAATTGTTTTGGTTTAAATAGTTATATTAGTAATTATCATAATTCAAATGAAGGGATGCGTTTGAGTAATGGTTAATTAATTTATAATCAAAAATGATTGATATAAGAAATTTTCTCAAAAAGGTGATTAAAGAAATTTAATAGTTAATAAAATCAATTAACTAAGATTATTTGAACAATTAATGAAGGTGATAAATTTTAACAAAAATTTAGATTGATTAAATTAATAATAATAATTAATTGTGGGACTATTAAGTATAACTACTTAATGACAGTAATTTTTGAATAAATTATTCAATGTAATTTATTGAGTTAATCGAATCAGTTCAAATTAAATTCTTAGTAAATTAATTCAGAATAATCACTTGATAATTTTGAAAATATAATTACTTAGTGAAGTAATAAATATATAATTACTGAATGTAATTAATTAAAAGATGATTTGCAAATTTAGTTAATTATTTGTTAAATTAAAAGATTAATTAATGATGGCAATAAATTAAAATAATTTAATAATTAGAAATTAATTAGTTAATTAATTTAGAATGATTAGTTAATAATTAAGGGTTAACTAATAAATTTGAAAGAAGATTTATTTCAAATAATTTAAAACTAAATCATGATAATCAAACCGGATTAATAATGATACATCTGATTTAAATTAATCAGTTAATTAATAAATTCACTTGTGAATGTTTGGATTCTATTGAATGTTGAATTATTTGATATTTCTGAACTGTAATGCTTAGTAATATATTCTTTTTTGTGTGATCTGTACTGTAGTTATTTATCGGGGATGGATGTAAATTATTATCTATGATTTATATGTCTGTGATCTGTAAATGAAGATAAGCGTTATGGTATACCGCTTATCAACTATATATTGTTATATTTGATCTATGATGGTTGAATGATGTTGCACTACTGTGTGAAACCCCTGGACTACATCATATACACACAAATATGGATTTCACGTGGAAATCGGTTAAGTCATAGATGATTTAAATTTAATATTTTTGAAATTGAAATTTTAATTTCAATTGACTTTTGGGAAAGGATTTGGGTTTAATGTTAAAGCTTTTGAAGAGGTGCTTCCAAAGATAAAAGCTATTTTGAATAACTTGGTAAAATTTCCAATTTAAATAATTTTAAATTTAATTTGAATTCAAAATAAGGATTGAATTCCCTGTTTGGAAATTACGGTTAAAAATGTTAAAAATGTGTTTATATGAAAGTATAATTTTAAGAATTTGAATTTAACCCAAGAACCTTAACTCATATAAATAAATCAGATTTCCAAAATGAAAACTGTTTGTTTTAAAAGAATAAAAGCTTTCAGATAAGAAATGAAATTCTAGTTTAATTAAAGGAATTTCAAGATTGAATTGAAAAAAATGGTTTTCCAAGTTATGAGTAAATTCATTTTGAAAGCTATAAATTGAATTTGTTTATTTTTAACATATTTAAAAAGGTGATTTGTTTAGCTATTCGAAATGGAATTGTTTTGAAAGCTATAAGTTGAATCTTTGTTTTAAAGATTTAATGAGTTAATCCAATTGAAATGGGAATTAATTTGGAAAAATCTGTGAATGAATCTTTTTTTTAAAAAATTTAAAGTGTGGAAATTGTTTTAAACCGTTGAAGGTTGTTAAAATAAATCTTTTTGTTTAAAGATTTAAAAATGGTAATTTGTTAAACCATTTGAAAGAAAGTTTGGATAATCAGTTGCGACTTAATCTGGAAATCCCAATATCCACATGTTTTGTAAATATTACGCTCATTATTCGGTTTAGCCGGGAAAGGACCTTTGTGTCGTATAGCCCATTCCGAATATTAATACGTCGTATATGAATAGCAATTGAAGACTGGTGGTGAAGAGCGGATATTCACAAAAACGAAAGGATAACTCGTCGATTATCTCTTCACTGAGTCGCGCCGGTATAGAGATTCCCTAAGTGATGGGAAATCCGATCGGGATTGTGAATACCCGGATTGCAAGGGCTTCGTAAGAAGTGCCTTCGGTTCTGCTCGAACCTGGAACAGACTTGTATGGTTACGTGTCTGACATTACATTTTGAGATATAAAGAAGATTTCTTTCAAATACGTTTCTGTTGGTGGCGGAGAATTTATTCTCTTAGCTTAACACCCTTCTCTGAGACGTACGAGCTCAGAGGTTATGTAGTTGAAGGTTATCAGCGATATGTTCCCAATTTGGTAATGTGGCATGCTGAGTGATGCTGTGTGATGATTATTTATGGATCATTTGTTGATCAAAGCATGGCTTTGTGCCTAGCTTTGTGGACGAGACTGCGTCGGACCTCACACCCCGGAAATGGTCAAAACAGGAAGGATGCAGCAAGGTTATTAGGGGGTAGTGCCCCTTTAGTGTATGTCATTCCTTCTGGATAGAGGTGGTATCATGGTATGGAGCCCAGATATTTAACCTATGTTGTTGCTGCAAACTTATTACTTTGTGGTTGTTGGAAATCGAGGATCCTCAGATGTAGATCGGTTACGATCAAGGGATGGCATATTCGTGTCAGTAGTTACCTAGTTAGGGTTAATCAGGCCTTGTGTTGGTAGAGATCCAGTTTGGTTCTCGGGCCGTCATTCCAGAGGCGTTTCCATGTGGCAGTGGGAAGTTCCTTGGCCTGACCATTTGTTGGAAATCCAAAGAAACAATACGAACCCTGTACGGTTTTAGTTGTATAACCTGCCATGGAATGTGGCGGTAACCTGCTATTGAACATGGTAGCTATAGTAGGCATAAGTGCGAAATGCCTATGCTGGCTAAGATTTATATCTTTACTTTCGAAATGATTTTTCCTACACTATGCACTAGTAATAATATCAAATGTTTCTTTTTAATGCGTATCAAGCATCTTTGACTATCATAAGGAGAAATCTCCTCCGATTCTGCGTTTGCATTGTGTGTGTGCGGAAGGCCTTATGGTAGTCTCATTTTCTAAAAGGCATTGCGAATTGACTTTAAAATCTTCTGTTGATTGTTTTAAGAGATAAACTTTTTTTGTTACTCACACCAGTCCCATGACTGATCCAGAGTTTATTGTTTCTTTCCTAAACTCTGGGTGCTCAAAATTTTCTACACGGGCAGTCTAGAGTTGGGTTTTTCAGATAGTCAGATTTGTAAGTTATCTGGAGCTAATTCAGTCTTTGGATGTGGACGAGATTTGCTTGTCTTGGTGAAACTTAATGTTGGTTCGAGCTGCTGTTGGAGTTCTCTTTTGAAGGCTGTTTGGAGTTATTTGTTCCGCTGCTGGTGTTATCGTTTTCTTTTCCGCTGCTATTTTATTGTATCATATCTCTGATGTATATTGATATCTATTGGATCATCTGTTGTATCAGATATTGTATCAAAGCTGTATATCAATGTATTATTCTTTTATTCCGCTGTGTTGTTTACTTAATGTTGTTATAAGCTCCGGCGAATCGGATTTGAACGGTCGAATCTATGGCATTCGAATACGATATGAAGTATGGATGTCGATTTTCGAGCGCAAAAAATTCGCGTCGTCACATACATGGTTTGTCTGAAGTATTTATGAAGTATTAATTTTTAAAATCGCTTATTGTTTTTAATTACTTTTGCCGTGTTATTATATCTATTTTGTTTTGTGAATCTTAGTCTTTACTAGTTTTAATTATACCTACAACGCACCATGCCTTCTGGTGTGTCCTTTGGGGTACACTAAGGGGTGTGGGGTGTTTCAGTGTGTTTGAATGTAAATAAAACTATTACCTTGATATGGCCTAGATGTAACAAGTTGAAACATTGAATCAGTTGACTCCTTGAATATGTATCCAAAACTTCCAGAAATAGCTACTAGACTGATAGAACCAATCCGATGTTCTATTTTTAAATTTGTGTTTAATGACTTGAATCACTGGAGGAGGCAAAGAGGGGAGTTCGATCAGAAAATGAAGGAGGGGGTGGAAAAAACACGAGTTACAAAAGTGGGGGATAAATGTGTTTAAATAGCGGAGGGATACAGGACCTAAAAGTGGATCCAGATCCACTATTTCCTTTTGCCATTTCAAACCTTTTTGAATCAATATTTACCCCCTTATTCCACCTTCTATGGCTAGCCATGCTTGGCCATATTTGGGCCTCCAATTTGCGTCAAGCCCAATTAAAGAAATATGAATTTAAATCTAATTTAAACACATATCGATATTATATATCAACATATGTATATACAAATTTTATATACACACTATTTTTAATATTAATCAACACAACTCAAATGAAATTTTATAATTAATGTTTCATAAATGTTAATTAATTTAAATTAATTATCACAATTATGCTTTTAATTAAATTAAGTAATAGTCGAAGTATTCGACATTTCGGTTATGAGACTCTTAGGTGTAAATTTGGTCGGCGAATAATATCGAACAATTCAAATATTAACATTCGCACATCATCTTAGCTAGTAATGTTATATTATGACCAAATTCATCGCATATATAGCTTCAGTAAAATCCAATTTTACTTATTTTAAGCATTACCTGGGAGCGACAATTATTTACACTAATTATCTTCTTCAAAACTATATCACATTAGGACTCATAGAGTTAGTAATGGTTAAAATTTCAATATGTCCATATTCAACTTTATAGTCCAAACATAAAGTCCTTGGTTCAATAGTAATTGTTATTATTAACTAAACGCTCTATCTAGAGACTTTGACTTTGAGTTGACTTTATTTGATCGTGATACTAACCTCATATAGTTGAGGAGACGAATTCTCTAATAAATAGTGACTCACTTCCAATTTTTACACTTGACCCAACTATAGTCATTCGATGGACGACCTACCACGCTTTAACTATAACCAATGTGGCATTTCCACATTAAAGCTCGACAGTATTCTCTACAGTCGAGAGAAATGTGTAATATTCTCACATAGATTTTTTTCAGTTTGACCTTAGATATATTGACATATATAATTATATATAACATAAAACAAACACATTTTATTTTGAATGAGAATTTATTATAGAGTTAATAAACTGCAATAAATTATAAAATTTCCCCTAGGGCAACCCTTAACTCTAGAAATCTCTCACTTGCACTTGGGGCTAATTATGGAATCTCAATCTCATCCTCATGATCAGCTTTATGAGAACCGATGGAGCTGAACCCTTCATGAAAGGATTATCTATATTGTCCTTGGTATCTACTCTTTCTAACACAATCTCTTTCTTTTCAAAGAATTCTCTAACTAGGTGGAACTTTTGCAGAATATGCTATGATTTCTTGTTTTCTTTAGGCTCTTTTGCAATCTACATTGCCATATTATTGTCGCAAAGCAATGTTATTGTATTCTCCGTGTTGGGAATCACTTCGAGCTTACTTAAAAACTTGCGCAATCAAACCGCTTCTTTAGTTGTTTCATTGAGGGCGATGTTGTGACGCCCCACCTCTATGCTCACAATAACAAAGAATATTAAAAGAAATACTATCCGTTATTACGGAGAATAAGGCTGGATAGGAGCGGCCATCCGTAGTTAGGCCTTACACTTATATTGGTTATCTCGATAGGAGTGGTATATATTTTTATTTTTCATCTCTTATTTATTTACTCCCATCAACATGTCCAATTCCAGTATAAAACGAACTACGGTGGTTCATAATAGTTTAGGACAATAGATATAATAATAACACAGATAATATAATTGCGGAACATAGATAAACAAAAATGTCTCATATATATAATAACTGATGTCAGTTATAATACATGTGATACAATACATATGATACAACTACAATTGTCGACTCAGGAAGTTATATACACAAGTACATTATCGTGAATAATATACATGAATATACAACATCTTATACAATGACAACATCTACTCCAAATGATATAAAGAAACTTCATAGCTCTAGCAGCAACCCAAAGTAAGATATCAACAACCTGTAAATACTCGGTCTGACCCGAGTATTACATTCAAAAGAAAATAATACACCGGTCAGTCTAATTCAAACTCAGTTATTAATGCGCAGAAGCAATAATAATTAAATTATCAAATAGACGACAGTCCCAATAAATTTACCTATCCGATTCTCAAATAAAGAAATCGGATAACGATAAATATAACACATAACAGTGTTAAACAACAAATCAGCATAATCAAATTATCAACAAAGATAAGTGAAAAGAATTTCAATGAAGATAATTTAGAAAAACATCAGAATTGCCTAATCAGCAATTAACAACAAAATCTAATTATTAAATAAATAATTAGAAACTCATAATCTAATTATCAAATAAATAATTAGACAATAAAAAAATGTTTAAATTAAACCAAATCAAAACATCATTCAAACCATTGAAATATCCATTTAAAATGCCAACTCGGGTAGGGCTGCAGTACACGCACGCGTACTGCCTCGCCACTACAACATACATTACACAAAAGATCAACGCCTCAAAAGCAAAAGAAATACCAATAAAATCAATACCGTGTGGCTGCAGTTCACGCTTGCATGCACTGTCTTGCCACTACAGTGATGATGTACCCAATGAAAATTCACAAACAAACACAAGGTCAAGCCCGAGTTACCGGATTCAACTCAAGTGAATTCGATCAATGCAATGCAAACCAACAAGGGCAAGACTGCATACAAATCGAAACTGCAGTCACCACAAGAATGCAACAGTTCAAGTTCCTAGATGTCAAGAGAAGATGACGACAGTGGTAGAACTATAGGAAGACAACAACTGAAGGTGAGAGCACCAAGGATATGGCACCACAACACACAACAGAAAAGACGCAGATCAGCCTCACCTGAAAATAATGTCACCAGTGAAGCATAGTGACCAAATGCAAATGAATACAAAGCATCAATGCAATGAATCAAATTCGAGAACAAAGGCAGTGCAGCAGTTCAAAATGGCATTCGACAGAGACAAGTACATCTCTCCTAAATGTACATGAATGCTGGCAACAAAATGGTGCAAATACAACCTGCAGCTATACACAATGGCATATGACCAGAAGCAATGCAAGTGAGACCAAACAAACAAGTCCACATTCAAGTGAAGCAAAAGAGCAGCCTCGACATCAAAGAAGTAAATCCAAATACATGAAGCAGTGCAATAACATGCACTAGTGAAACATGTACAACAGACACACATGCTCAGGGTTAACTGGGCACACAACTACAAGTATGCAGTAGCAAATAAATCCACACCAATATCATAATGAAAACTCAAGTCACAAGTGCAGAAAACATTTGAATACATTGAAATTGAATGAACCAGACTCAAGTACATCAGGTCAGAGACCAAAGAATCGCTATACACAAAAAAAAACATCAGTACACATGACCACTGCTACAAAACTCCACCAAGAATATAGCAAGTTTGAAGATAATGATATACAGGTCAGTGGAAACAAAACAGTATTGAGTCGGGTATAACAACATGAAGGAACCATACCTCAAAGGAAATCAAAGTGGTCAGACACTTTAAATCCAAAGCAATTCTCAGTGCACAAGAGCAGTGGACAATGAAGGAAGATTGGAAAGCGATATCAAGTTCACCAGTATATATAGATACCGGTGACTACAAATACAAGCAGATAGGTACAGGTATCAGGGGCATATGCAGAGTATGACAAAGTCATGGATACAAATAAATCAAGTGCATAATGGCCGAAGCCAATACACATAGGAAATGCAAAGTCGAAGACCAGATACCACACAAACAACAATGCACTGTACATCAAGTGATACAAAACTAGAGCATCACAATTACATAAACAATGGCACAGCAACTAAATGCCGCAATTATAAACAAAGTCGAAGTCAACGAGACCGAACAGGTCAACCAGAAAAAAAAACACGAAATCGAAAATAGTCGAAGTCAAAGAAAACAACATCGACGGTAACAAGAACGAAACGAACTGTACAAAGTCAGAATCGATCAAGTCACGGTCATCACGAAATGAGTCCACATCGTGATTAACAAGCAACAAATATATACGCTTTAAAACAAATCAAAGATAAATCATCAACATCCAAGAACAATCACGCGGCCGAGATGAAACCAAGACGAATTCAAATAAATATCAGAGAATTCAAAGCCGAGAAAATCAAGTAACAAAATTTAAACTAATTTGAATTAGATGCGAGTGATACTTAAATCACTCACCTTTGGATGAAGCGCACAAATCCAACAGCCAAAGCCATGGGAATCACCAATTCACGAAACCCTAGCTTGAGGAACGAATGAACACGAAAAATTAAAGCCGCCATTATTTATTTTCTCGTTTAGGTTTAGGGTTAGAACGAAAATGAGAACGAAAAGGAGGAACGGGTTGAATTTTTATATTAAGGGAACGGGCCAAATTTTTATATTAGGGGATAGTGTTTTTTTCTTCTTCAAAGAATTCAAACTGGATTCAAAACTCAAATTAGCAATTAGCTGGCAGCTTAATCGTTTAATGACGATATTAAATCGATGCAAAAAACCCGGTTGTTACAGATGTACTCGTCCTCTATCGTGGAATCATCTATCATTTCTTGTTTGTAACTTTTTCAACTAACAGCCCCGCCGTTTTACCCGATGCCGACTTACTATTGTTGATATCGCTCTAAAAGCTAGAATTAGTACACCCCTTCTTATTGAGGTCTCAATTCCTATATGTCAGGAATAAGTGTAGTATTTCTTAAATATTTCTTCGCTATCTCAGTGTACATTTTACAGTCATCCAATGTTTTTCTCCAGGATTGGACTGGTATTGACTTATGTATCCTACTGTCTATGTGATGTCCAATCTAGTACATAGCATAACATACATTATGGAACCCATTGTCGAAGCGTACAGTATCTTCTTCATAAGCTCTTTCTCTTCATCAGTATGATGGGCGTATTTCTTAGAAAAAACAGTTCTAGATTGCGTTGGAACAGTTCCATGCTTGGAATTCTCCATACTAAACATTTTCGGTATGGTATATATGCAAGGATTGCGACAATCCCAACAGCCTCTTAAATTTATCTCTATAGATCTTTATTCCTAGTATATAGGTTGTTTCTCTCAAATCCTTCATAGAGATGTTCTTGTAAAGTCAAGCTTTCACAGATTGTAATGACGAAACGTCATTGCTAATCAATAGAAGGTCATCAATGTATAGTACTAAGAATACGATAGCATTTCCCTATTCCTTTCACTATATGAATGCTTCGTTTGTGTTTTGGTAAAAATTAAACTATTTGATCACTTTATCAAAACACTTATTCCAACTCCTTGAAGCTTGTTTAAGTTCATAAATGGACTATAACAACCTATAAGCCTTACCCTAGCCCCCACTGACCTCGAAACCCTCGGACTATGACCTCTAAATGGCCTCTTCTAAATCACCATTTAGAAATGTCATCTTTACCTCCATTTTCCATATTTTATAGTTGTAGAATCCAGCAATAGCTAGCATTATCCTATTAGACTTAAGCATTTCAAAGGAAAAAAGTCTTGTCATAATCAATGTCTTGAATTTGATCAAATGCTTTCGCAACTAGCCTAGCCTTATAAATCTCCACTTGTTCATCTGCGTTTAGCTCTTTCCTGAAAATTCATTTGCAGTAGATTGGTTTTATCCCTTTGGATATGTCAGACAAAGTTCATACTTTTTTCATACATGAAATCCATCTCGAATTTCATTGCTCCAAGCCAAAGTGCAGTCTTTACTCTGTTTACTTGTTGGAATCATAAAGGGATATCATCATCTAAGATACGGTCCTCGTTCTCCCTATCCATAAGAAAACCGTACTATATATCTGGTGTGCAAGATTTCCTACCAGACCCTCTAATAGGTTGCGTGTTTTCATATATGGGTGAACCTGGTTTTCACACTAGCTCGACCTCTATGTTAGTTTCTCGGATCTCACCCAAGTTTATAACTTCACTATTAATTTATTTTGATAGAAATTTCTTTTCTAAAAAGACAACATATGTGGAAATAATAACCTTTTGTTCCTCTATGTTGTAAAAAATATATCCCTTAGAATTTTTAGGATATCCTATGAACTTACACAAAGCTAATCCCGCCTCATGCTTATTAGGACCAATGTTCTTAACGTAGGCTGGACCATCCCACACCTTCAAATAATTGAGGTGGGTTTTCTTCTTATGCCACATCTCATATCGTATCTTAGGCATAGACTTAGTGGGTAACAAATTCAACAAGCGCTGCAATTTCTAGAGCATATCCCCAAGGACAAAGGTAAGTCAACCTTTTCACCATCGAACGAACCATATCTAATAAGGTTTGATTCTTTACTCCGAAACACCATTGTGTTAAAAGTATATAGTGGAGTAATCTTAGACATAATCCCATTATCTTTTAAGTGTTGGAGTTCTTGTCTAACGTACTCACCTCCTTGATTGATCAAAGTATTTTAAACTTTTAGTTTATCTAATTTTCAACCCATTTTATATTCAATGAATTTCTTGCAGACATCAGATTTGTTCTTCCTAAGACACAGATATCCTAGTCTTGAGAAACCATCATTAGAGGTTACGAAATAAGAACAATTATCTTTAGTAACTATAGGCATCGGGCCACATACCTCACTATGTACGAGACCCAAAAGTTCATTAACTCTTTCGTTGTTCCCACTAAAGGGGTGCTTTTTCATCTTACCTTTGAGACACAACTCAAATGTAATAAATGATTCAGAATGAAATGATGGTGGAAAACCTTCAGTTTTCGATTTGTGCAGTCGTTTTCACTTATATTACCTAGCCTATACTGCCAAAGATAATTCTTATCTATATTGTCATTCAAAGAATTACTCATATTATAGACATAATTTGTATTAATCACATAAATGCCATTATCTAAAATATCATCACATACTTTATTACCATCTAAAATATTGCTCATAACATTATCAACACAATGAAAAATATAACTAATCTCGGATAATTTGGACATAGAAATAATCCCACAAATAAAGTCTTTTACATAACAACAACTATTTAACATTAAAAAAAATCCAGTAGGCAAAATTAAATTAAAATATGTAACTATCGTTGCATCTACTAGAGATCCATCAGCAATTTGAAGCCTCATCTCTCCCTTTTTCGCATGACATATATTTCTAAGCCCATGTAACAAATTACAGATGTAACGAAACCGATTTTTCGATGCCCGAAAAACTGAACCATTAGGGTAAAAAGAAGAAGGAGATAGAAGAAGAGAAAACAAATAACACAGAATCTTACCATTGCTGCGAAATAAAATATAATAGATAATAACAGATCTTTACACAAAAGAAAAATATATCTTCTTTATACATATGTCATCAAAATACAACATCAGAGTTCAATACATTCAACAACACACTCAGGACGGTTATAATATCCCATCCTTCCAAATTTGAATACACAGCGGAATTTACGTCATATACATCGGATACGTCTCATCGTCCAGCTCGTCTCCTTAGCTCCACAGTAGTCCATCCAAAGTCCGTACTCTATAATACTCGATCTGACCTGAGCATTATAGTTAAATAACACCCGAGTCTGTCTAGAAAACCAGCGTGAGAAATCACACTCAATTAGATTATTAAAGTTTTCAAAGGTCCTTTGAAAATCAAAAGCATCTCGTAAGACCACGCCACAAATAAACATGTCGTGTTTTTACCTTACGATAGCTTTCTTATAAAATCCTCTGATATTATAATAGGGTCTATATAAAAATACTTATTCAAATAGCCGAAATTGTTACATTTATTAAATTCCAACTAATAGGTATACAAACAAAACCTTAAAGGCACGTTAGGAGAATGGGTTTCCAACTAATGACTAGGCACTGGGGTATCACATGTCACAGTACCCGGTCTAGATCAGCGTACCGAGGATCCACCTTAAATCCTCTGCAACATAAGACCGGGACTACCCTTTACTGGATAATCCCGAGTAAGATCACCCCGCGGTTGGGATCAACAACCGCACCACACATCCGAAATAAAAAGGGACATTTAGACAGGGATGACCTTACCATAATGGGCGCGACCCACTTAGCCGTGCTGCATAACCCTTGATTTTCATTCATTCTCGGTTGATGAGGCTCGAGGCTAAGCATTACCTTTTTAGAACATTTCAGTTAGAATTCTTATCGTACTCCTGACGATGTTCTGAAAACATTCATCCATACAAGTCCATCCCGGGTTCGAACGAAACCGAAGACACTACTCCTACTACATCCATTTTGGAATCACCTTCAGGATTAGTAGCGAT
This sequence comes from Allium cepa, assembly GCA_030765085.1. Classification (NCBI taxonomy): domain Eukaryota; kingdom Viridiplantae; phylum Streptophyta; class Magnoliopsida; order Asparagales; family Amaryllidaceae; genus Allium; species Allium cepa. The sequence goes on along the minus strand of CM060943.1, from coordinate 274,993,580 downwards.
TAGCCCCTTGCACTTCATTGCTCCATCTTCGACTCCATGCTCTTGTCTTCCTCACAAAAACGTTCAAACCGGATCGAAGAGGTTTTCGAAAAATAAATCCCAATCCCGGTCTCTTCGAATCGATCAACGCATTGGCCAATATTGATAGTCGGTTATTTAACTATCAAATAACGTTCACAAGCAATCGTCAAGCCATAATAATTTCTCCTAAATTATTATAATCCTCAAAATATCTTTGCAAGATATATTTCCACTATTCAATCGCTTGAAATCATTTTCAAACCATCTTCCTTTCACGGAAATAATTTTCCAAATATTTTCTATTTCCACTGAAATCATAAAGTAAAAATACTTTAGATTTAAAAATAATTTAAACACTTTGTTTAAAATATACTTTAAAATATTTAAATTAAAAACTACTTAAACACTTTATTCGAAAATATATACTTTTAAAATATTTAAAATAAAACTACTTTACAAAATATAAATCTAATTTTTTTAAATAAAAATTAAGCCAGACTAAATTTAAAATAAGAGTTACAAAATTCTATACAAGTTTTCAAATAAACTTTAACCAAACTATCTTTTAAAATAAAATTACTTTATAAAATATAAATATTAATAATTATCCTTTAAATAATTACTCCTAAAATAAATTTTGAAAATATTTACTTTAAACTTTAAAACATTTAAAAATAATAAATTTTCTAAAACATTTCCTTAAAACAAAATTTTAAAGCCTTTAGCTTATACATAAAAGTCCCCTTTAAAATATATTTGGCTTTCCAGGGAAATATACTTTCCATATCCATACCTTTAAAAATAAATCACAATTTATTTTAAAAAAAGTTTACTTATTCCTTTATAAATTCCTACCGTGAATTTATACTCCCGAATATTCACCGATATTCATTTCACTTTATAAACCCAGTTTATACATTTCATAGTCTCATCTTCTTTTAAAATTCCAATTTCAAACACTTAAATCAAATCTCAAATTGATTTCCAAATTACTCCATTTTGAAATAAATCCCTTTACTTACTCAATTTATTTCAAAGCCCATTAACTTCAGACTTTATTTCTTAATTATGATTTAAAATCCTTTTAACTGAAAATACCAATTTCATATTTCCTAAATTCCTTCTTTTATTTTTTCTAAACATTTAAATCCTGAATTGAATAAATCTTTTGTTCTAAAGAATATCGTTTAAGTTTAAAAAAAATTCATTTATCCTCATTTATGTAAAAATCTCTTTTCCATAATTTGGAATTTATTTAATTTAGAATTTAAATTCAACTTTTATACTTTTCCAATCTAAGTTATCCAAATTCTTTATAATTTTTTTATAAATCCTCTTTTTATTTTCTTTTCGAAAATCTAATCTATATAATTTGGTAGCTCAACATACCCAAATATATTCAATCAATCCATAGCATCCATTATTTCCAATTATCAATGTAATCTATCCACGTTATCCAATAAATCATAACACAGAATATTTAAACAAATCTAAATATTTTAAGGAATCCAAATGGATCCCTCCAACCAGTTTCTCTGCATCGACAGATGTTAGCACAATATAAAATACCAATTCCACTTCGAGGTGGAATATCGCGGTATATGGGTTTATATAATATCCTCCGCTATTATGGGGTGCATAGGGTCTCATCCGCTATATAATGGGGGAAATCAATCACTCCAAATACATATATAATACCAATTCCACTTCGAGGTGGAATATCGCGGTATATGGGTTTAATATAATATTATCCGCTATTATGCAGCATGTAGGGTCTAATCCAATATAACTGATAATAATTTATTTTCCAAGCACACAATCAACAATTTTAAAATTTAACTATTTAAATTTAAATAAAACCCAGATGAGTGAGATTAACTTACCTTTGCTTTTTTCATGCAATCCGACCCAACTCAGCTTGTTTCTTCATAATTTAAGCCTTGTATAAACATTATATAATTTATTAACATTCGAAATAATCTGGCAATCAATTATCAGTATTCATTAAAAATTTTAACTAATAATTTAATTAAAAAAATTCTCCTTTAAACACATATGTATCTTTATTTTTTTTTAAATCTTGTCTAAATATATTTTTACTGTCTGTCTATAAAAATTAGGATATATAAATTTTAAATTACTTTACTTTTAACTTTCAGATAAAAGAGGTAAAAATCCACAAATTATGTAAAGGGTTTTAAACTTAAGTAGCATTTAAATGTTTTAAAATTAAGTTCCTAGAGATATAAAAAGAAACAGAGCTCATACCCTCCAAGTTGGACCGGCCCAACAAGCATCTTTTTCCCAAACCATACTTCCTATTTTGCACACGGTGACGAGACACGATCACCTAAGCCACCATCGACTACACCGAAGCCATGAACCATCTCCACCATCGCCAAACGCCTCCGCTAATCCACAAACTCCATCACTATCTCATCAACGTTGCCTTCTATAGCCAACGCGATCTGCAGCTTCAGCCCCTCGACCCCCCACAAATCGCGATTCCCAAAGCATCACTGAACCCTTTTGTTCGCACGCGAACCTACCTCAAACAGCTGCTTGCCTTCCGATTCGCCACGAACCCACATCATTATGCCTTGACTTGCCGATGAGCCTCCCCTCTCCTCGTGCGCGCAAGCGCGCAGCTTCGCCTATCGCGATTCGTTAGGCTTGACAGATTTTTTTTGAAGCCCCAATCAAAACCTTATACTTGATAGAGCTTGGCCATTGTCCTTTGAATTCGAATATATTCTAGTTTCGATTTGAATCTCGGCCCTGATTCACTGATTGGGTTTTTTATTAAAAAACAAAGAGTATTTCGATTTAGAAGTAACATGGCCATTAAAATTTCAAAAGAGGGAGAGAAACTAAATGCTCGGCAAAGTCAAATTTTGTGTTGATTTTTATTTTTGCTTGCAAATTCCCAGTTGTAATTTTAGATGAGAATAGTTATCTCTTCCCTTTTTTAGACGCGTGTCCTATAAAGACGAACACGTGTTTTAAATTTCTCAACGTGTTAATGCCTGCTACAGTAACTTGATTATTATTTATATTAAAATTTAAATTCAAATTCCAAACCGTTTTGATTTCCGTAACTCACAATCTCGATCTCCAATCGAGGCGTGCCGCTAGACGTTTATAATGTTAAAACCCTATTCCGAACGCAATGGAAAAGATTCCGAGTCCTAATTCGATCGTATGAAGAAGATAGCTTTTTGGACCCAGTTATAATATTAAGTTTTGATATAGATTTCAGCGCATTTATCTGCCGTACGACCAAATGATCATTCCAAACACTACGAAAATTGAAATTCGATAATAATACAATATTACGGATCCAATGGAACTGGTTTCGTCGAATTCCAAGACTGTGCCTCAGAAGGCCATTTTTAAATTCAATTTAAACTATATATTTTTAAAAGTGGAAATTAGGTGGAAAGGCTTCTATTTGCAGGGTAATAAGTTTTAAGGACAACACTTCTGAATAATTAGTTTTAAGGACAATTTACAGCATAATGATAAATTCATTCATCTTTTTAAGTTATGCAGGAAAATTATAACTTCTTTTATCATTACTTTTATCTTTTTCCTATAAAATGTCCTTAAAACTAATTTTTCAGAAGTAGTGTCCTTAAAAATTATTAGTCTGCAAAAATAAGCCCATGAAGTAAAAATCCCCTTTTTAAAACTGAATAAAACATTCCCAAATTCAAATTTAACATTTTCACTAGCCTCACTATTATCAATATAAATTTTACAAGCTTTTAAACCATTTTTAACAAGCTTAAAATTTCAAATTCAACCATTTACCTAATTTCCAATAATTAAATTCAAAAAGTCAATTGCCAAATAAATAGTGATATTTAAAATTCAAATTAAACAAGCTTTCAAATATTTAAAAACATTTAAATATTTCAATTTCAAATATTCAGAAATTTCGGGTCGTCACAACAGATATGAGTTCCAGATCCAATATCTACAACCTAAGATAATTTATTGATTGCAAAATAAGTTTGAATCATAATAAAACTGTAGCAGCAGTAGGACCATTCTGTTTTTTTCTCTCTGACAACCTTTAAGTGCTCTAGACAATTTCATTTCCAACGACCCTTATTGTAACATCGATGACATTTACCCTTATTGTGATAACCCAAATTTTTGGACATCTGTAATTGATTAACAAACTGGATAAATTAATAGAATATTGATTTATAGATTGAACAAATAAATCTAATAATAAATATTTATACTATGATAGATGTTTATTTGGTAATCTTCTAGTATAATTATTTTAAAATTTGCAAAATCATTATTCTCAAACAAATGTAATGTGTGTTTGTTTAAAAATGTATATGAGTCAATTTAAATTGAATTTGAATTTGAGATTTGAAATTCAGAGAATAATTATATTAGTGTATAATTAAGATTTTTAAATCTTCTCTTTTGAAAGTTATATATGTATAAATACTAGAAAGGTATGAATATAAATATAAAATATAAATTGATCAAAATTATAAGAAGTGATGAATTACAATTTCAAAATATTGAGTATTAAAATCCTATCTACAATTTATCTATGTAAACTAAGATTTATAAAAAAAAGGTTTAACATACCCTCTTTTAAAATTTTATATGCTTAAGTATAAACCAAACTAAAGGTAAAATATAAAATCATATTATAAACATTTAATTACACGTATAACCATTAAATACAAAAGCTTTCAAAATCATTTAAAAATTGTAAGAAAATGAATAAATACAAATGTTTAAATTATGAAGTTCATTGTTAACATGTGTAATGAGATTATAATGATATTTGGACAAATGTAATTAATTTGAACAAGTGTTAAATGCTTATTTTAAATTTTCTTTTTAATAAATCTAACTTAAACTTGTATAAAAAAACAAAGTTCCTCTTCATTCTTTCTTTTCCTTTTCATAAAGCTGCAAACATTTTTTTAAAAAATAAATCATAAAACGAAATTTGTCCCTAAAACCTGTAAGAAAAAAACATCAAAGATCAAACTCAACCCTGTAAATCTTTTTTTTCCACAAGCCTGTAATTAAATTTTCAAACCAGATGAGTTAAAGCAGCAATTTCAAAACTAGAGATTAGTCAAGCAAACCTGAAATCGAAAGCATCATCATCTCAACATCAAAAGTTTCCAGTTAATCAAGCTTCAGGTCATTTAATCAAACATGATGTTCCAGGAGTGATATGTTCTCTGATTTTCAAACAATGCGAGTAAACATTTTCAATTTAAAACTTAAATAACTTGTGAAAAACCATGTGATGATTTCTTTGCATATTTGTATGTATAAATGCCTATGGTATTTCTGTTGATTTTAAAAACATCTCTGATCTTAGTTTGAACCTCTGCTTTTTATCTGTAAACATGAATCACCTTAAAATTTATGCATATGCTAAATGGTTGAAGTAAACTAGTAATGTATGTTTGAAAATGGGATTGCATAATGGTTTTTAGATTCTGAAACATGTTTACAGATATAATGTAACGACCCGTAAAATTTTGATAATTTTTAATGGTTTTATTTAGCATATTTAATTTGATTTTTGAGAAATTTTAAATAATAATATTTTGAAATAAAATTTTACATTTGGATTACGTATAGTTAAATGTGGCAAATGGTAAATTTTCATCAAAAATTAAGAAAGTATATTTTAGGGTGTGATTCTGTTCAATTCAAGTCAGTAATAATTGATGTTCATAAAATAATTTATTTTGGGAATTCAAGGCACAGCTGTTTTATTTTCCATCATTTCTTTTATTTATTTTCAAACGGTTCATTTGCCTTTATAATGTGTCCTTCCATATTTATTCTTGCTGTCCAATCAAGCTATTAATTGCTTTGATTGTTTCTAAAACAGTGTGTAGCTGTTACTTTTCCTACCGTTAAAATTTCAATTGCTTAATAATTTTTCCAATTCACAGATAGACTTCCCCATTCCTAGCCATTAATAAACTTTGAAATCATCGTCCTTGCCTTTCGTTATTCCCCATTTTATAATAATAATTGAAATTTATAGCCGTTTCAATATATAACTTTTACATGTTTTATACTCATTTAATTTTAACAGTCCATTGCCTTTAATTTTTAAACCATTTCATTTTCTTCCCAGGCAACAGCTCACATTCCATTTCGCTTATAAATCAGTTTCCACTTTTACTCACCTGCTCATCTTTTCTTCCATCTATCCGTTTAATAGTTATATATGAGTTATAATATGTTTCCCTGATTCATCTACTTTCATTTTTCATTGACATATTAATTCTGGGAAGTGATTAATTTAAAAACCCATCTTCCCCTCATTTCTTTAAACTTTCAGCTAAATTTTAGCTTGTGACCGTTGCTGTACATTTCATTAAAGAGGTACGTTACCTTATTAATCTCCGGAATTTAAGGGTGAAAATTTTATTTTTCTAACCTTTCATTTCCTACGCTCCCTGTTTCCACTTATTTCATTATGACCGTTCATTATATATATATCCACCACAGCTGGAAAGTTATAAACGTATAAACTTAGATACGTTTTGTATTTATTAAAAATTTAAAGCTCACCTTAAATTGTGCAAAGCGTTTTTCCTCTACCTTTATAACTTTGGTTTTATACCTACTGTTGCTTCCTCTTCTTCCCTGAAGCCTATTTTCTTTCTTTCCCAAGTTGTTACAGCACCTCTTCAAGGCCATAGCAGCCGATAACCGTATCGCCATCACCCATCAGACACTCGTCACCACTAGCTTGCATACGTTCGCATATATTAGGTATAGTACTTCTTTCTGTTAGCATATATATATCAGTGAATTTGTTACATGGGTTATATTATCTTGGGTTTCCCTGTTTCCAGTTTAATAATATATTATACAAATTTTGCAGCATCTATTATATGGTTTATATATATATATATATATGTCAAACTTATTCTTTTATATATATAAATGTATTTGTGTATATATGTATATATGCTGTTATATTAGTTTATAAAATAAAATTTTCCTTTTTCGGCTGCTGTATGTAAAGATGCTTTTTGTTCTAATTTGTTTAATCTTAGTATTTTGTTTTTTTTGTTTTTTTATATAACATTTTAAACGTGAATTTGATTTAAGTGAAGCTTTTCGTATCAAGTTATGAAATGAAATAATATAAGGTGATTTAAAAATATATACACTTTTTTTTGAATCCTTTTGGGTTTTGTTGGTTTTGTTATATATTACTCTTTCTTAGTGCAATGTACTGGAAACAACAAAATAGGTGAGTGAGAAAAAGAACGAAAACCATATATATATCTAAGCATTCGAGTTTGTATATTCGGTCTGTAAGTATATGGTATTTATAACGGTTTTGAAAGTAAATTTTAAGCATGTCTAAGCGGTTTATATTGTAATGGTTATATTATTATTTAAATATAAGTATCACATGCGCAGGTTTTAAGTGTATATAGTATATTTGTAATATGAAGAAGTTTATTAAGTTAGAAAAGTTTATACAGTTTATATTTTATAAGATAAAGTTTAAAAGTTATATACGCGGCAGTTGATATGTTGCAATGAACATACATTATATATAAGTTTTTATTTTAATAAGTATTATTTCAACATATATATTGCACATATGTTTGATTTTTTTGGTATATGTGTTTGGTTTAAAAACAATGATTTGAAATGTATGTATATTAAATTTAGAATATGTTTCATATATGTAAATAGTTAATTATATATATAATTGTAAGTTCACTTATATCATTCATCTTCATCGATCTAGTTCTAATTTGAATTCGATTTTTTTTCTCTTCCATTTATCAGCTTTGTTCGTCGTGCCTGTTTTCTTCGTCGAATCGTGTCTATCTAGCGTTGCTTTGGAATTCGTAACTAAACTTCATTGTCTATTTTCTTTAGCCTCGAATGGTGAGCAATCACTCACGATTAACGTTCATATATTTATTAAATTTGATTTCAATTGAAACAACAATCGAAGTATGCTGCAGTAGTTATTTAAATTGTTATATTTATGCTATTATCTATAACTGTTCACTTGTGGGATATGACACCATATCCTATTGTTTATATTATACTGTTATTGAAGATATATGCATGTTGTTATATTATTATCATATCTGTTATCAATCTGCAAGTGCCATGTTAGTATAGTATTCACTATGGGTTGAAATGATACATACCCGAACGGACTTTAGGATAGGAGAAAATCGTTATGGGTTGAAATGATAAACCCAAGCGATTTTCATTTAATTGAATTTGGGATTACGGGTTGAAATGACATCCACCCGTATATATTTAGTGGACGGACTGAAATGATAAATATCCGTAGCACTTGACCATATGATAGAAAATATATACAGACACCGTTGGTCCATATATAAATATTTTGAAATAATTTTTATGATTATGGAAAGAAATATATGGTTTAATAAATATTGATTCTTAAGATGGAAATTTTATATATACATTTAGTAGTAATATTTGATTTAAATTAGAATTGATTTAATACACATAATATGGTTAAGTATTTATGTAAATCTATATTTCAAAAAGATTTTCTTGTAATAAATTGAATAATTAAGATTGGAAGATAAATTTGGATTTATTAAAAATGGTATTTAAATAAGGATTTACTTAATTAAATCGATTTGAAATTATTAAATGGGAAATCTAAAGGTACGATTTTTATAACTGGATTTTTGATTTAAGTGATTTAATGAATATTTCACATTTAAATAAACTAAAATAAAATATTGAATAAAATGTAATTTAAGATTACTTAAATGATATTGAATCAAATGAGGGAGCATTTCAAGACTAAATAATAATGAGGTTAATCGAGATCTTTATGAAACTGTTAAATTTAACATTTAAATATTAAGCTTTGAACTATATTGGAATTTAAATGTGTTATTTTGAGATTCAGATCGGTACAAGAAATCAATATAGTTGAATTGTTATTTAGAAACTAAATTGAATAAAAAATGAAAATTTAGGTTGAACTAAATTTGAAATTATTATTTAGAAAATTATAATGAATAAAATTTAGTTTGAAACATTGAATACTTAAAGTTTGAAATATATTGGAATATAAAGGGGTATTTTGTGATTACAAATTCGAATTTTGAGATTTATAAAATTGAAGTGGTTATTTGGGAATTGAGTTGAATTTTAAATTGATAAATTGAGATTTGACTAGATTTGAATTTTTGATTGGAGTAGATTTGAATGTAGCTGTGAAAGTGATCAAATTTGAAAACAAATATATTTGAAGTGAAATGATATTTTGTTTTTGAATAATAAATAAAATTGAGACGACCACGGTGACATAGTGTATATTTCTACCCTATAAATTGAATAGTGTCTTGCATTTGTGCAAGAAATGCAGAAGTTGGGGCCATATTGAGGGGGAGTGTTCTGGACCCGTTGAAGTCCCACCCGGTAGAATTAATACCGATGTTTTGTTTATGTAGGGTGGTATTCTATGGATCTGTTTGTTTTCAGAAGTTGTTAGGTTGTAATCGGTAAACTCGATTGTATCTTTTTCTTAACTGAAATTCTCAAATTTAGATATTCATGTTCCTGTTTTCGTATGATAAGAAATTTGAATCTCTGTTGGTTTTGAAATCTATCCTTGAATCATTCTTTGGGAATTTGTGTTTGGTTGTGTTTTGAAATTCTGCATAAATCAAAATTACCATTTTGATAACTATGATTTTGTTTTATATAAAAGTGAAATATTTTCGATAAGAATTATATATCTTTTTTTTCAAAAGAAAAACGGAAGTTTGAAATTTTGAAAGAATGTGAAATTTTGAAAATTTGTAAGAAACGGATTTATATAAAAATAATTTATAACTGAAGGGTTTTGAATTTGAATTTCGAGAAACTGAACTCCGGTATTTTGAAATGTGGTTTTGAGATTTCAAAAATATGTAAAAATATACGATTTAAAAGTATTTTCTGGATACGAAATATTTCAAAAGAGTTCAAATAAATTCAAACGATTTAGAAGAAATCTCAACGAAGTTTCAAGAAAATAGAAGTCTAGAACTCATTTTGTCGCTGGGAAATAATTTCGGTGATGAGTGCACGCATCATCAACATTGATTTTCGAGTTTCAGAGTGGGGAAGAGGCCACTTTAATGGCTTTGCTATGCGAGTGATTTTGTAAAACCATTGTTGATTTCAAATTCCGATGTATAATTTGATATTTTCGAAAGATATATGTATATATTTGAAACAATTTAAAGTGAGAGGGGTGTTCAGTCCTCGAGTTTTAGATTTAATTTGGTGTAATCCTACTAATTGAAATTGATTTATTGATTTATTGTTAATTTTCAACTCTTAAACTGGAAATTTGATTTCCCTAACTATTTTGAATGTTCGAACACTTCCAAATCGACGTTAAATTTATTGTTAATTTTCAAAGTTAAGCAATTTCGAAGAGGATAAAATATTTGATAAGGCATATAAGTTTAGTTTTGTATGTTTAAGTTTGAAACCTTTTGTTAAGTAAATGAATATGAATATTTTGAAGTATACTAATATGGAATTTAGTTTTGAAATGTTTTGACAAAAATTTTAGTTTTAAATAATGGTTTTCGGAGAGGTAAATTGAATATTTCAAATAGAAATAAATAGTTTAAGGGTTTTAAAGGGATAATTATAAATTTGGAAACCATTTTGAGTATAATTGATTTAGAGAAAAATATTTGGTTTTGAAATTTGATTGGAATTAAAATCAGTACTTATATGGTGATTTTGGAAATGAATTTGTTTGACCTAAATTTTGTTGATTTGGAAATTTGGATTATTTTCTAAACCTATTGTTTAAGAAACATTGAAACTAAATTGATATTGAAATGATTTGAAATTGAGAACCTTATATTATTAACTACTTGATTTGAGAGTGGTCGAACTTATATAAAATGGATTTTTATAAGTATGAAGTTGATTTGAAATCTATTGATTTGAAAGAGACTCAATTTGGAAAGAGAATTTTTTTATAATCGAAGTCTATATAAGTATGATTTGATATACTATTGATTTGGAAAGTATTTGATTTGGAAAAGGAATCCTATATATAATGGATTTATATAAGTATGATATTTGAAAGTATTTGGAAAGGTACCATATGATATATATTTTTCAAAGTAAAGATATGGAACGTGCCTTCTGCTTGATATCCGCTTTGTGGCCATATTGTGGATTCATTCTATCGATATTATTCTCTTCGATTTTTGGTTTTTCGGATGTGATACTCGAGTGTCCCACCGTGGCGTAACCCATGGTTTTTTTCTTCTTGAGACTGCATAACGCAACTTCCTGGCTGAGACTGGCCTAGGGGTACAGATTGTTTCCTGGGGGACCCAAGCGTAACCATTGTGCATCCTACAATCTTTGTAGGCCGCATTAGTAGCGAAACTGCCTGGTTGAGACAGCCTAGGGGTACGGATTGTTTCCTGGGGGACCTATGCGTAACCATTGTGTATCCTGCACCCTACTAGTCATCATGGCGTAACTCGCTGGGCAGAGAAAGCTTACGGATACAGATTGTTTCCTGGGGGGTTCAGGCGTAACCATTGTGTATCTGTGAACCATGGTTGGACAAAGGTTTTGGTTTGATTGTTTTGTTTGGATTGCACTTTCCACATCTATTTTTTTTAAGGTTTTTTAAGTATTTTCACTGGGTGTTGAAACAGGTCTACTAAGTACTTGAAGAATTCTAGCTTTGCGCCTGATCAACGCATGGCCAGAGTCTGCAAGAACGAGGATAAACATGTTGAAACATCGAGTTATAAAAGTATTTTTGAAAGGAAAAATTCGTTTCGATATAAAAGTATTTTATTATAGAGGTATTTCCAACAAAGAAATTTTGTATTAATATTTGAGATTAAAATTTTATGGTTTGATTTAATTATTCGGTCCCGATACTATCCCTTTGAACCTACCTTATCTGTTCAGCTTTATTTATTCACCTATATTCCGTTTTTGCGAATCTACCCTCCTTTCCTTTTTGAATATAATCTTTAAAATATTGTTTATTTATATTCTACATGGTTAATATTAAATCATTAGTGTCATTAATATTTCAGAAGTTATTAATTTAATATAACATATTTTTTTTTGAGAAAAATGTGTGATGCTCTAAAGGAGAGGAGAGCACACATGTAGCGCTATATATATAACAAATAAAAAGGAGCTGCCAACATGCCTGGCAGGTGACACAACTAAAAACAAGAAAAAAAGAAAAAAGAAAACCCCTCAAATGAGCTCCTGCAAAGCCACCGCCCATTACACCCTAATACCGAGCTCCGGCAAGGCCACCGTCCAATACTAGGGTGTTAGAGGTATCTAAAATTCGAAATACAAAAGAACAAAAAACAAAGAAAACGCCACAGAAGGACCAAAGAGAGGAACTCCAATAGGTGGTCCAGAAAGAAGAGCTCCACACTGAAGACCTGGAGAACCAAAAAGAAGAGCCAGATGCAATCCAAAACCCTGAGAAAAGCTATCCTGCCAATCCTGAATAACACTGCAAGCTATCCTGCAAACCAACAACCAACCTAAACCAAACATGAAACATAACTAGGAAATCAAGTTAGAATGAATCACATATATGTATATAAATAAAATTTATATACATATATGTGAGAATGAAAACCAAAGAGTAAATAAAGCAAGGATAAACTAGAACCAAAAACAAGCAAGGAGATTAAAAAATATACATATATATAATAATAATAATAATAATAATAATAATAATAATAATAATAATAATAATAATAATAAAAATTCATGGGCCTAATATAGTAAGAGAATTATGATGCATCATATGAATATTATTAAAATCAGAATAGGGACTAATGTAAGTACAATTAGAAACAAAATTATTGTTGTTAAGTTTGAATAAGTTTATATTATTTCTAACCTTAATAAGGTAATCCTTAAAGGAGTTATTTTTGATTAATTTATATTTGGGATTAGAAATCCAGTTTAAGAAGAAATTAGAAATTAAAATAATCAAATTATTATATTGATGATGTTTATTATTAAAAATCCTTTGATTTCTTTCAAACCAAATGTACCAACAAGAAATAGTGAATAAGGTATCAAGCAAGAATCTAAAATCCTTATTGAACTTAAACCTAAAAGAGTTCCAATAGAAATAACAATCAGAAACTCTAGAGCTAATATTAAACTCAAAAATATTAAGGGTCTTAATAAGAATAAAGTGAGTATCCATGCATTCGTAATAAATATGATTAATATCTTTAGAGTGTGTGTTGCAAAAATAACATTTATTATCAATGTTAATATCTTTCCTTTTTAAAAATTCAATAATGTTTAATTTACCATGAATGATGAGCCACATATGGATCTTTTATTTAGGAGGAGCATTAGATTTCCAAATAAATTTAAAACAATTAACAGAAACCCCCGAAATATTAATAAATTTGTAAAAGGAATTATAAGAATATTTCTTACTCTTATCCCACTCACAACTAATAAAGTCATTATCATTGTCAATGTTATAAAGATTAAGTTTAGCATAAAGCAAATAAAGATGTCTAAGGGTAGAGCCTTTTAAAATACTATTAAAATTGAAAATCCAGGGAGGGTCACTTTCAGGGTTAAAAACATCAGAAATAAACGTAAATTTAAAGTTACAATTATCATATAAATCTTTGAACTCATTCTTAAGTGGAATAGAGGAAATCCAACTATCATGCCAAAAAGATGTATTATTATCAGAATGAACCACAATATTAATTCCTAAGTTGAAAATACCTCTACATTTTAAGATAGATTTCCAAAAATGAGGAAGATTACTATAATTCGAAGGACTAATCTGATAGAGATTATAACTACCATTGTAGAAATATTTAGAGATAATCTCCTTCCAAATGGCATTATCACTAGTATCTCTGAATTTCCATAACCATTTACCAAGAAGAGATAGGTTCATATTATGTAAATTAATGACTCCTAGACCACCCTCTTTTTTAGACTTACAGACAGTATCCCAGTTAACTAAATAATTAATGCTACTATTAGGATTATCACCACTCCAAAGGAAATCCCTTCTAATTTTATCTATTTTATCTATCACCCAATCAGGAAAAAGGTGCATAGACATCCAATAGATAGGGAGAGCTGATAAGACAGAATTAATCAAAACCAGTATACCAGCTCTAGATAAGAATCTCACATTCCAATTACAGATCCTATTTTTAATTTTGTCAATGATAATTAACCAATCATCGTGCTTAAGATTAGAAGATCTAATTAAAAAACCAAGATAATCGAATGGAAAACTCATAGTTTTACAATTTAAAGTATTAACAACTAAATTTTCAACATTATCAAAATCATTTAAAACCAAGATAGAACTTTTATCAAAGTTTATTTTTAAACCTGATAAAAGTTCAAAACTATAAAGAATAAACTTGAGAGAAATAATGTGTCTGGGAAGATGGGATGAAAAAAGCAAAGTATCATCAGCAAATTGAAGGACAGATAGACCAAAACTTGAAATATCATTACCAATAAAACCTAAAAGATTATTGCTAACAGCATTCTTAATAATTTTAGAAAAGACATCAGCCGCTAAATTAAACAGAAGGGGCGATAAAGGATCCCCTTGCCTTAAACCTCTCTTGGATTGAATTTTATTACCTAAAACACCATTAACCATAATACTAGAGTTACCCGTTTTAAGCAAGTTAATGATCCAATTAATCCATCTTTTACTAAAGCCTCTGGCAAGGAAAATATCTATAAGAAAATCCCAATCAACCGAGTCAAAAGCTTTAGCAAAATCTAGTTTTAAAATAGCACAAGTTTTATTATTTTTACAACAAAAATTCATATATTCTTGAACTACAGCTACACCATCAGTAATATTCCTACCTTTAATGAAAGCTGATTGAGAACAGTCAATAAGATCATTCATTTTTAAACTAAGCCTATTAGCTAAAACTTTAGAGATTATTTTAAAAGAGCAATTAATCAATGAGATGGGTCTAAAATCTTTTAAAGAATTAGCACCAACTTTTTTATGTAATAAAATAACATTAGCGAAATTAAAACAACCTAATTGAAGATTACCATTATAAAAATCATTAAACATACAAATTAAGTCAAACTTTAAAACCTCCCAAAAAGATTGATAAAAGAAAATAGGAAAACCATCCGAGCCCGAAGATTTATCTCCAGGCAAATCAAAAATGGCTTTACGGATTTCCTCTTCAGAAAAAGGAACATCCAAATCAGAAAGATTAATATTAGAGACAGATGGATAAAGATCATTCCATTTAACACTAACTCTATGTTTGTTTTTACTGCCAAAGATTTCTTTATAATAATCAGTAAAAACATTGTTAAGATCTTGTTGTTCAACTAATTCCACATTATTAAATAAAATGGAATTAATTGTATTACAACGTTTTCTACTATTAGCAATATTATGAAAAAATTGGTATTATTGTCACCTTCATTAATCCATTGAAAATTTGATCTCTGTTTCCACATAACTTCCTCTTTTCCAAGAATAGAATTAAGTTCATCTTTTAAGTTATTAAGAACGTTTCTGTCACCTAAACTTAAATGTCTTGATTCTTCAATCTTATTAAGCTTAAGCAATTCATTAAGAATAGTCTTTTTTAATTTTAATATTACCAAAAACATTTTTATTCCAATTTCTAAGAAAAATCCTGAGTTTTCTAAGCTTAAGCACAAAAGCTTTGGCAGAATTGTCACAAAACTTGAAATTATAAAAACTCATAGAAGACCATTTATTGATGATTAAATTAGAAAAACCAGGCTCAATAAGCCACATTTTTTCAATTTTAAAGGCTCTATTAAAAATTCTATGTCTATCGCAAGAAAAAATAATAGGACAATGATCTGACAGGGTGTAAGGTAAACCTGACACTCTATAGATAGGAAACTTATCTTCAATTTCATCACTAACAAAATATCTATCTAAAAGAGCAAAAGAGGGAGAATCCTTATTATTGCTCCAAGTAAAATCTCTATTGGATAGAGGAATTTCAATCAAATTTGAATGAATAACAAATTGGTCGAATTCCTCCATAGCTGAATAATCACCTTCCTGGGGAGAACGCTCTCCCAAAAAATGAGTAACATTAAAATCTCCCCCTAATATCCAAGATCCGAGAGCAAAAGATCTAAACTCTAGGCACTCATTCCAGAGTAACCGTCTATCAATTTTAGAGCAAGGCCCATAAACATTAGAAATATTTAAAATAGAATTGTCGGTTAAATTAAGTAAAATAATATGTAAAGAGTGATGCTTAACAATACACTAGAGTAATTTAAAGTGATTATCTCTCCAACCAATCATAAGACCACCAGAAGAGCCCACAGAAGGAAGAAAAACCCATTTCCTAAAATGAAAGCCTCTTAATCTTCTAAAAAAATGAAAATCAGGACACTCGATTTTAGTTTCTTGTAAAAGAGCAATGTCAATAGAAAAGTCTTTAAAAAAGGTTCTAACTTTATCACATTTATTAAGGTCGTTCAAACCTCTAATATTCCAACCGATGACTCTCATAAACCTATGGATCTAGCCCTATCGAGTTCCTTACTTCTAATAAACTCATGATCTAACTCAAGATCAGTAAAAATAAAAGAAGAGCTACTAGCTAACTGACTAAACTCAGAAGCAGATAAATCACCCAGAGCATAAGAAGAATAAATTCTACCAAAATCAAAACGCGTACCAGAGCCTGGTTCCAAAACACTGCTCGCAGTGCTTGAACCAGGAAACTCACCCAACGACTGAGAGCGACCGCCTCTAAACCTGACGCTGCAACGAACCAAACCACTCGAAGCAGCATGCTTTCTACGTCTACCTCTCTTCGACGAAGAAATAGAAGGCACTGAGTTGTCGATAGCCTCACCACTCAGAACAGATAAATGCCCACCCGAACTCACACCAGCATCAAGAGCAACCACAGTATCAACATATGCCACAACATTATCACAATTATTCACAGGAAGAGTAATCAAACTAAGAGAAGTAGGGGAAGTGAAAACGTCATCTTGAAGAAACTGATCCCTATCTTTAAACCCAGTTGAATCAGTGGGTTTAACCAAAGCAATGGGACGTGGCAAGTTAGAGAAATATTCTCTGAAACAATAGCGACCTGATCCAAAGAACAGTGTGCATCATGCACAACAATCACAGAGTCCCTATTAGATAGAAGCTCATCAAAATCCAAAACATCATCTACAATCAACGCCAACCTATCATCCGAAGGAGAGTCTTCTGATAAAATCCAATCGAGAGAAGCTCCAGAATGATGCAGCAGAAGAATCTCATCAACATTAGAAATCTCAGAGAAAATAGAAATATCAACCTCTTTAAAAAAATCATCTACCCAGCTACTGAAATCAAAAGAATCGAAGATAAACGGTGAGTCGGTGACCAAAGGCAAAATATCTAACTGTCTCTTGTCCCATTCTTCGAATTTATAGAAACAATAAGCAACATTATGGAAGATAAGTTCACAATCTTGAGAAAGGGACTGAAGATCGAAAACAAAGCAAATAGTAGAGTCAATGCAATCCAAGCAGTTACTGTCCAAATAATCAACAGAAGAGAGAACTGCGACCTCTTTAGATTGATCATTATCAACATCTGATAGAACCAAGCATTCGGAAGCACATTCTGCATCAAGACATGCAAATCTGTTGCTAGTAGAGATCTTCAATGGATCCAGATTATAAGATGAGTGAACACCTTTTATGGATTTAGGCTGGATAAAACCACTAAACGAACTATTATCCAAAGTCTCTAAAGAAGACTTACAGCGAACAACATTAGGATCAGATAAAATGGGATCCAAGATAGAAGATTCTTGATTTCTAGGAACACTGACATCAACATAAGAACGGTCCAGCATTATCTCTGGAGAGACCAAAGAATCCAAATTGTCAACAAGCAACTCTGATTCCCCAAAATAAACTTGATCACCCTTACCAGTATTTGGAGAATTAATATTATTAAAATAGAATAAAAGATCATCGAGTAACTTCAATCCTTCAATTCTCTTAAGCCCAAGATTATTGATTAAAATTCCTCTCAAATGAATGAAATGAAGAACGAACAGAAAACCATGGTTCGCTAAAAGTTCTGAAGGAATGGAAGAATTCGAAGAGGAATCAGAATTACCAAAATAGATCTTTGGATCACCAAATTTAGCCTTATAACCCTTGCCAATGTTTGGGGCATTAACAAAATTGAAATGGAGCAATATTTCCAGAAAAATAAAACCTTCAGATCGAAAATGCCATAAATGATCAATTAAAATCCTTTTCAGAAGCAAAATTTTCAACACAAACTGAAAACCATTCTCAACCAAGAAATCAGAAGAAGCCGATGAAAAACAAGAGGCCGAACAATTGATACTCTTGTGACCGAATTTGCCGCAACTAAAACATCTAATCGGATGACGACAATGAGATGCATAGTGATTACTGTCGCCACATCTAAAACAATAAAACTTGAAAGCTTTGGAATCGATCCATCTCTTGGACGAAGATTGAGGATGCGAAACACGAAAGTTATTCACAGGCAAACGCTCTTTAACCACTTGAACGTAAGAGCGACGACGTAGCAACTCTGATTCATTAGCTTCAGAAATCACATGTGAAAGAGGAGTTAATGGAAGCAATGGAGGAAAGCATTGAAATCTAGAGCGAGAAGCAGACGCCATTTTTGTAATTATCCGATTGATTCCTTGAAATATAACATATTTAAGTAATGAGTATTAATTTATCTATAATGTTGAAAGTGTCTTAAGATAAATTAGTAAATTCATAAACTATGTATTTAATGT
This sequence comes from Allium cepa, assembly GCA_030765085.1. Taxonomy (NCBI): domain Eukaryota; kingdom Viridiplantae; phylum Streptophyta; class Magnoliopsida; order Asparagales; family Amaryllidaceae; genus Allium; species Allium cepa. The sequence goes on along the minus strand of CM060943.1, from coordinate 274,974,666 downwards.
TGACAAATAACTTCCTTGAAAATATAACCAAGGATGTGAATAAATGTTCCCAAATAGTTTTCATATATATTTATAAAGGTGTTATTTAAACATATAAATGTTATTTATAAGGGAAGCAGGAATTTTACAAATGAGTTTTGAAAAGTTTTAAAGTATTAAAGATAATTGAACTGCAAATGAAGTTTTCAAATGAATATTTCTAGAAAAATTTATATGGTCTTAAATTAATTGTTTATCCTTGTCTTTCAATCTATTTATCTTTCTGGTTGTTACTATTTCCCTACCTTCTTCCTTTTCGGGGACGAAAAGTTTTGAGTGGGGGAGAGTGTAACGACCCGTAAAATTTTGATAATTTTTGATGGTTTTATTTAGCGCATTTAATTTGATTTTTGAGAAATTTTAAATAATAATATTTTGAAATAAAATTTTACATTTGGATTACGTATAGCTAAATGTGGCAAACGATAAATTTTCATCAAAAATTAAGAAAGTATGTTGTAGGGTGTGATTCTGTTCAATTTAAGTCGGTAATAATTGATGTTCATAAAATAATTTATTTTGGAAAATTCAAGGCACAGCTGTTTTATTTGCCATCATTTCTTTTATTTATTTTCAAACGGCTCATTTGCCTTTATAACGTGTCCTTCCATATTTATTCGTGCTGTCCAATCAAGCTATTAATTGCTTTGATTGTTTCTAAAACAGTGTATAGCTGTTACTTTTTCTACCGTTAAAATTTCAATTGCTTAATAATTTTTCCAATTCACAGATAGACTTCTCCATTCCTGGACATTAATAAACTTTGAAATCATCTTACTTGCCTTTCGTTATTCCCCGTTTTTATATTAATAATTGAAATTTATAGCCGTTTCAGTATATAACTTTTACACGTTTTATACTCATTTAATTTCAGCAGTCCATTGCCTTTAATTTTTAAACTGTTCCATTTTCTTCCCAGGCAACAGCTCATATTCTATTTCGCTTATAAATCAGTTTCCACTTTTACTCACATGCTCACCTTTTCTCCATCTATCCGTTTAATAGTTATGTATAAGTTATAATACTTTTCCCTGATTCATCTCCTTTCCTTTTTCATTGACATATTAATTCTGGGAAGTGATTAATTTAAAAACCCATCTTCCCCTCATTTTTTTTAAACTTTCAGCTAAATTTTAGCTTATGATCGTTGCTCTACATTTCATTAAAGAGGTACGTTACCTTATTAATCTCCGGAATCTAAGGGTGAAAATTTTATTTTTCTAACCTTTCCTTTCCTACGCTCCCTAACATTTATATATAATTTTTCTATATATACTACAGTATTAACAATTTATCAATTTTAATCAATTAAGTCCAAAAAGAAATTTAAAAAAATAAAGATAGCTTAATTGATTAAAATTGATAAATTGTTAATACTGTAGTATATATAGAAAAATTATATATAAATGTTCTCTTTCCACTTATTTCATTATGACCGTTCATTATATATATACACTACAGCTGGAAAGTTATAAACGTATAAACTTAGATACATTTTGTATTTATTAAAAATTTAAAGCTCATCTTAAATTGTGCAAAGCGTTTTTCCTCTGCCTTTGTAACTTTGGGTTTATACCTACTGTTGCTTCCTCTTCTCCTTGAAGCCTATTTTCTTTCTTTCCCGAGTGGTTACAGCGCCTCTTCAAGGCCATAATAGCCGATACCCCTATGGCCATCACCCATCAGACACTCGTCACCACTAGGTTGCATATGTTCGCATATATTAGTTATAGTACTTCTGTCTGTTAGCATATATATATATATATATATATATATCAGTGAATTTGTTACATGGGTTATATTATCTTGGGTTTCCATGTTTCTAGTTTAATAATATATTATACAAATTTTGCAGCGTCTATTATATGGTTTATATATATATATATATATATATATGTCAAAGTTATTCTTTTACATATATAAATGTATTTGTGTATATATGTATATATGCTGTTATATTAGTTTATAAAATAAAAATTTTCCTTTTTCGGTATGTAAAGATGCTTTTCGTTCTAAGTTGTTTAATCTTAGTATTTTGTTTTTTTTGTTTTTTTATATAATATTTTAAACGTGAATTTGATTTAAGTGAAGCTTTTCGTATCATGTTATTAAATGAAATAATAGAAGGTGATTTAAAAATATATATACTTTTTTTTGTTTTTGAATCTTTTTGGGGTTTTGTTGGTTTTGTTATATATTACTCTTTCTTAATGCAATATACTGGAAACAACAAAATAGGTGAATGAGAAAAAGAACGAAAACCGCATATATATCTAAGCATTCGAGTTTATACATTTGGTTGGTAAGTATATGGTATTTTTAACAGTTTTGAAAGTAAATTTTAAGCATGTCTAAGCGGTTTATGTCGTAATGGTTATATTATTATTTAAATATAAGTATCACAATCGCAGGTTTTAAGTGTATATAGTATATTTATAACATAAAGTTTATTAAGTTATAAAAGTTTATACAGTTTATATTTTATACGATAAAGTTTAAAAGTTATATACGCGGCAGTTGATATGTTGCAATGAACATACATTATATATAAGTTTTTATTCTAATAAGTATTATTTCAACATATATATTTCATATATGTATGATTTTTTTGTATATGTGTTTGGTTTAAAAACAATGATTTGAAATGTATGTATATTAAATTGAGAATATGTTTTATATATGTATATAGTTTTATATAATTATATATATAATTGTAAGTTCACTTATATCATCTTCATTGATCTAGTTCTAATTTGAATTCGATTTTCTTTTCTCTTCCATTTATCAGCTTTGTTCATCGTGCCTGTTTTCTTCGTCGAATCGTATCTATCTAGTGTTGCTTTGGAATTCGTAACTAAACTTCATTGTCTATTCTCTTTAGCCTCGAAAGGTGAGCAATCACTCATGATTAACATTCTTATATTTATTAAATTTGATTTCAATTGAAACAACAATTGAAGTATTGTAACGGACCAAAAATTTCGATTCCGAAATTTCCAGATAGTTAGTGAAAAGAAGAAAGAGAAAAAAAGAAGAAACAAAAAACTGAAACTCAGAATCTCACATTCGCAGCGGATAAAATATAATATCACATAAATAATAGTTTTACAAAGAAAAACTTATCAGTATATTTACATTTTGTATACATCAGAGTTACAATCAATACACAACACTGGACAGTTTAAGACAACATGTCCTAGTTATATAATAGCATATCACAGCGGGAAACACTATACGTTCCTGCCCTCCAACTTGCCTCCTGAGCTCCAGAACGTCCTTACCTGAAAATCTATGATACTAGGTCTGACCCGAGCATTACGTCAAAGTAACACCCGGGTCAGGCTGGAAACTAGCGTGAGTAAACCCATACATCATGAAATACAAAAATATACAACTCATATAAAACCCGGGTAACTTATATCAATTTACAACTTCGCATGTTGTTATATACATCATTAAATCCACCCATCAATTTTCTAAGTACCAAACTTAGACCAAATGATCCAGTTCACTTAAATCATCCAGTCCAATATATAGATTTCACATATCAAATCTGAAAAGAGTTATTATAGGTTACAAATCGAAGTGGTTTCGGTTATTTACCAATACCCGACTCTGGTCTCTTCGAATCCAATTTCATCTTAACTTAGATTATACAATTGAAATTCAATTCAAACTTAATTCTAGGATGTCACTTTTACCCAACAATTCTTACCGATTGATAACCATGTTATTATTGTCCACCCAAACAAACATATCATAACATAAAACAATTCATATCAGAGAAATCAACCAATTCATGGCATTTAATCTTATTCAATCATTCATAAGAAAGATTGATCACTTCCAAAATTAATTTAATTTATCTCTAATTAAATTAATTACTAATCTTTAATTATTTGGATTTCCTATACTTAACATTAACTAGTGACAAATCAATTAATTAATGATCCGTTAATTATCCATCTTAATTAATTATCCATGATGAATTATACTATAATTACAATACGTGATTAACTCTTTATTAATTATACAAATTAATTATCCTCAAACCATTTCATTCATTAATTCCGAATAATCACATTAGTAATTACCTTCCATTAATTACTTATATTCATTAAATCAACTCCTTAATTAATTACATTTACTCCTTAATTACATTGAGTAATTATCTCTTAATTACTTATATAAATTTAATTATTCCCAAACAAATATAGTAATTAACATTTAATTACTCCTATCAATTACATTGATCCTTAATTGATCCTTTAATTATATTTCATCAGTCTCAATCATTCATTACTCATCAACCAACCATATTCAGAATTTAACTAACCCTTATCAAATCATATTTTAATTAATTAATTATTAAATTAATTTCTTTAAGTAAATAATCCCTTTAATTACTCAAGTAATTATTCTTTGTCAATCCCTAACAATTATACTTATTTAATTATTGAGTATCTATCACTTAAATCAAATCATTAATTATACTTAATAAATCCCTTAAGTTAATTTCCTTTTATAATTACCCAACCAAAGGCAATTAAATTTTCAAAGTCATCTTCCTTAAAATTTTAAATGATGGTGACTTACTTTTAAATCCGTTGGTTATTTTGCATTGAACCAGCGAGACCCAGAGGATCACCATCTCTAATGTTTAATCTAAACATTTTCCCTTACCCACTACACGGCCTAACAAACAAAATACCCGAGACAAACATAGAGTCATTCAGCTTCAATCCCAAGCTCAACCCTTTCCCTTTTTTTCTTCTTCACTTGTTTAAGATTTAAACTGTACTCAAAACAGAATTACTCGTGTACAACACAAAACAAACTCGAGACGAAACCTCACATACTCGAGATCAATCCCGAGGCCATTACCATCGCACCTGATAATGACGAACCCAACTAAACACTGATACGAGAAATGCTCGTACATGTGCACAGATAGTCGGAGCATCTTCGACCATCACCACCATCCTTGATAAGTCGATGGCAACCCGCACTACCGATTCCGGCACTTCACCCATGCCGGAAACATCTTGACATCAACGTCGAACAAATCCCACCATTAAACCCTAACATGTCTCCACCTCATCGCCACAGCGACTGATAATTTTCCTGATCATTTTTCTTTTGATCCTTAGTATACTAGGCACCTCCAGTCTAAATTACGACCTCCAAGTCATCGCCGATCAGCGACAAACAACCAAAAAGCCTTCAACGTTCAACTCGCTATTCCTCTAGATTTACATCCTTAAAAATCATGATTTCAATTAGAAAAATCATAGTTTTTGAAAGGAAATCAGATTTTATTCATGAATCCTTTAATTATTGAAATCGAATTTTTGGTATAATTAAGTTTTTCTCTGTAATTTACCTTCCATCGGAAAACCACATACAAATCTTTCTTGAAACTATGTTTAAATCAAGAATCTTGTTATTTCAATCATATTTTGTTCATGCATCATGACTTATAGATGATTTGGAGGAATGGAATTAAACTTTGATCTTATTTGTAGTCTGTAAATGAAGAACAGAGAAGAAAAAAAATGTTGAAACACTGACATACACACCAGTATCAGTATACTTATACACATGCAGTCATATAATACCAACATGCAAAACAAATTTCAGAGATATTTTTCAAGCATCAGATCATCAGACAAATCTTAAGCTTTATTAAGAATTTGTTTACTCGCCTATTTGCGAAACAGAGTTAAGTTTCAGATCTGGAATTGCTACCGAATTCAAAATGGACGCTTGATATTTTGAGCTGAAATGTTCTTGAAACTTGCTTGTCATGCTTGTTTCAGAAGAAGGCTTGAAGTAGCTGATTTATTTGAAAACTTGAAGAAGTAGCTTGATAATTGAATTTGATTTTAGCTTAGATATTTTCTGGTTCTGTTTGTTTACAACTTTCGGCCTTCAAGATTCTTGTTTTTGAAATAGGAAACAAGGGAAAAATAAGAAAGATGAAGATTGTATGTTTTGTATAGATTTAAGTTGGATTTACTAAATTTTAAAGAAAATAGAATGACAAATGTAACACTTGTTTATAGAATTAACACTTGTCTCATCTTAATTTTATTTGTTAACACATGTAAATTTACATGCATAAATAGATTTCTTATGTTTTATAAAGCTTTTATAATTAACTTTCTGCTTTATAAATACATATTTTAATTTATATACATAAATATCTTTAAAAAGAGAATGATATAAAATAATTTATGTTCTAAATAAAATAAAAATACATTTTAAAACCAAAGTAAAATCTAAGATATATATATATATATATATATATATATATATCTATTTTTTGAACTTCAATTTAAATATCCAAATTCAAATAAAATTTCAAGTCAATTCTACATATACATATTTTTAAACAAATACAAATCCAACTTGTATATAATAACTGTTTAAAATCTATGTATATATATATACAACACAATTACAAATATAAATGTTTATCTGATCAGATTCATTTGTTCAATATATAAATTTAGTATTTCTATTAATTAACCCAATTATCTTATTAATTACAATGCCCAGAAATCCGGATTATTACAAGTATGCTGCTGTAGTTATTTAAATTGTTATATTTATGCTATTATCTATAACTATTCACTTGTGGGATATAAGACCATATCCTATTGTTTGTATTATACTGTTATTGATGATATATGCATGTTGTTATATTATTATCATATCTGTTATCACTCTACAAATTCCCTGTTAGTATAGTATTCACTATGGGTTGAAATGATACATACCCGAATGGACTTTAGGTTAGGAGAAAATCGTTATGGGTTGAAATGATAAACCCAAGCGATTTTCATTTAATTGAATTTGGGATTACGGGTTGAAATGATATCCACCCGTATATATTTAGTAGACGGATTGAAATGATAAATATCCGTAGCACTTGACCATATGATAGAAAATATGTGCAAACACCGTTGGTCCATATATAAATATTTTGAAATAATTTCTATGATTGTGGAAAGAAGTATATGGTTTAATAAATATTGATTCTTAAGATAAAAATTTTATATATAGATTTAGTAGTAATATTTGATTTAAATTAGAATTGATTTAATGCACATAATATGGTTAAGTATTTATGTAAATCTATATTTCAAAAAGATTTTCTTGTAATAAATTGAATAATTAAGATTGGGAAATAAATTTGGATTTATTAAAAATGGTATTTAAATGAGGATTTATTTAATTAAATTGATTTGAAATTATTAAATAGGAAATCTAAAGGAATGATTTTTATAACTGGATTTCTGATTTAAGTTATTTAATGAATATTTCACGTTTAAATAAATTAAAATAAAATAATGAGTAAAATGTAATTTAAGATTACTTAAATGATATTGAATCAAATGAGGGAGCATTCAAGACTAAATAATAATGAGGTTAATCGAGATCTTTATGAAACTGTTAAATTTAACATTTAAATATTAAAGCTTTGAACTATATTGGAATTTAAATGGGTTATTTTGAGATTCAGATCTGTACTTGAAATCAATATGGTTGAATTGTTATTTAGAAACTAAATTGAATAAAAAATGAAAAATTTAGGTTGAACTAAAATTTGAAATTATTATAGAAAACTAAATTGAATAAAATTTAGTTTGAAACGTTGAATACTTAAAGTTTGAAATATATTGAAATATAAAGGGGCATTTTGTGATTACAAATTCGAATTTTGAGATCTATAAAATTGAAGTGGTTATTTGGGAATTGAGTTGAATTTTAAATTGATAAACTGAGATTTGACTAGATTTGAATTTTTGATTAGAGTAGATTTGAATCATAGCTGTGAAAGTGATCAAATTTGAAAACTAATATATTTGAAGTGAAATGATATTTTGTTTTTGAATAATAAGTAAAATTGAGATGACCACGGTGACATAGTGTATATTTCTACCCTATAGATAGTTCCAGGGATCCTTAGAGGATGGTTATCCCAAACATCCTCTAAGTTAATTTTATTTCAGTTGATATTTCACTTGAGTTGGATTTATTGATATAAGAATGTTAATCCTGACTCGAGTGTTTTGTGTTTTGCTTTACGCTCGGGTCAGACCGAGTGATACGACATTGAGACTCACCTTTGGAGTTTTGAGCTTCGCTTGGAGATCCAACTATCGCTTAACTTTCAGTACTTCCAGTTGATTCGTTAAGAGAAGTCATCGGTTGCGTTGGAGACTTCACTGTATCTGAGATATTCTGATGTATTTTATTTCTAACTTTGTCATATAGTAGCTTCATGGACTACTATTCATTTATTCCGCTGCGTATTATTGTACTACTATGTATCTGTGATTCTGTGATTGATTTATTTACTGTATATGTTTTTGGCAAATTTAAATTAACAATTCGGTATTTTGAATTATCCAAGTCAGACATGTATAGTATTATTGTCGATTTGAATGGTCCAAAATAGCGAGTCGTTACATATAAAGATGCTGTGCATGTCTGAAAAATCAGACTGTGAATTTGTTTTCAGGATACATGCATTATAACTTTTCACAAATCATATCACATCCCTCTGACTCATTTTAGAAAATAGTTTCTAAACAAGAAATGTTAGTTTTAACAAGATTTAAATTTAAAAACAGTTTTAAGTAAGTCAAAGCAAAGTTTCTATGGAAATTTGGGAATTTACAATCAAAATTCAAAATAAGTTAAATTTCAAACATCATAATTTGATGTTTCAAGATTATAACTTTAATCTGTTTAGAAAGTTATGTTTTTAAAAACTAAAATCCAAATTTTTAATAATGCATTGAGGTTGCATTTTGTGTTTGACTGGAATTTGTACATGAGGAAATCTCTGGCGATCTAGGGGTTATGAGGTCTTGGGGTTTTAACTGGAGGTGGATGTAGTTGCAGGGTATTTGGGAAAATTGCCTAGAAGAGCTCCAGATCATCTAGGCGACTGGGGGGAGAAGATTTAGGTTTCCAAACCTAATTTGGGCATGTCTAGAATTTTGGTCGAGGAGGCGACTCTGATGCATCGAGTTACGTCGGGTTTGGGTAATAGCTGCATGAAATGTTTGTGGGGATGTGGACGGAATTTCTGGCGCTCCGGTGATCAACGTTGGCCGCTCAAGTCATTTTTCTGGCAACGGTTTGATTCCAGTTTACAACTGGACTATTCGATTTTGATCTATAGCTTGTGCGTGTGTTCTATTGGTCTGGAAGTGTTGCAACAATGAAGGATGGTGTGATGGAGGGTTCATCGGAGGTGGATGGAGACACCGACACTGGTGCATGTACATAGGGATATCGTGTCTGTTGTTTTGGGTTTATGGGTTGTTATGGGGGTTTGTCTCGAAGTAAGTCTCGTATATTTTGGCTTGTGACTCGAGTGTAAACTCGAGTGGTTCGAGATAGAGTTTGGGTTCTAGGTTTTAAATTTAAAATTAAAACTAAACCTAAATCTAAAATTTTCAAATGAAAAGGGGACTCGGGTTAAACCCGAGTGAACTTGTTTGGCCTCTTCTTGTTGTTGAAGTTTGGTTTAGCGCCTTCCACTTCAACATCACTCTCTCTATCAGCCTATTCAAGACGAAGAGCGATATCGACGAGTTGATCAAATGCGACTTCTAGTTTCAGGAGCAGTGGCTTCTTAAGATTCTTATTTAAGCCATAAATGAACCTCTGGTTCTTCTTCAATGGGGGTGTTGATGTATTCAACCCCATATTTGGAAAGCGACTCGAAGGCTGCGACGTAATCAGTCACAGAGGATTGACCTTGAACAAGGTCTATAAAACGTCGAGCCAAGGTTACTTTCCCAGCTTCTGGTACAAACTTTAACTCGAAGCGTCCCTGAAATTGCTCCCAGGTGAGATCCGCTTCATTAATTTCTGAAATAAGGAGTTCGTACCAGTCCAATGCTCTCTCCTGGAGCATGCTGGAAGCCACCTGAACGCGTTGGAGATCGATAAGGTTCATGCGAGAGAAGATTCGATCACATGATTTTAACCAAGCCTGGACCTCGATGATATTTTCCGAACCTTTGAAGGGCTTCCCACCCAAGTTGGTGTAATCGCTGCACAAGCGTGCAAATCCCGACTTTGGGTGAGTGGGTTCTGGGTTAGCTCCAGCTGCTTGAGCATTAGTTACTAAATCAAGAAGCTGTTGAGCAGTCATAAAAACTCCATCCGGAGGAGCAGCACCAGATGATCCAGTTCTGGAACGACCTGGTCTAGACATTCTCTTCCTTAAAGAAAGAAAGAAGAGAAGGAAGAAGGTTATTCACCAATGAACACCAAGCAATCTTGATAGATAAAACAAGGAATCATAAAGGAAATAGGATGAATCGGTACGAAGACTCGAATTAATCCTATGGTATGACTCCTAAGATAGACTTAGGACGATGATCCTTGTTAAGTTATTCTACATTGTTCCGAAGTTTGGCTCTGATACCAAGCTGTGACGCCCCACCTCTATACCCACGCTAGCCAAGAACACTCCGGAGTAGTGCTGTCAACTAGCACGGAGAATAAGGCTGTTGAGGAGCGACCATCCATGTAATTGCTTATAACACGGTGGCTATAAATAATCTTCGGAAACAAACATAGAAATAATCATATCACAAATCAGTCACAGATATCCATATCACAAAGGCGGAAGAAGATATGAATATATAACTAACACATGCAAGTGTACATCAGAGTAGTGGTCAGTAAGATCCACGATAATACAAAAGAATAGCAACACGTGCTATACAAAAGAATACAACTATGAGTCTATATCTCAAGTGTATACAACAAAAACTGCTAATCTAAACAGTTAGCCAAAAGTCAGAGTGATGAATCCCTGGGAAGAAGTCAAGCAGAAGCACCTGTAACATCTCGGTCTGACCCGAGTATTATTTAAGAAAATAATAAACGGATCAGTCTAGCTATAAATATCAGATGACATGATATAACATAAAAGATATGGCATAAACATAAACATCCATAACGACATACCACTATAAGTATGTAAATAATGATCAACAGAAGATCAATCAATAAGAGATAATCAATATCACAAGAATCTTCTCAAAGATTCGAAGAGGGCATCATACCCTAAACTTGTACTCATAACAAGTCAATGACATAAATTCCAGAAATCAACACGAGAAATCCAGAAATCATAAAAAGGGAAAGAGGCCTATCACATGACGGTCCGAAGACCAAGGGGAGCTACCCCGCATGTGTGAATGGAATCACACAGATTGAGGTCAAGACTAACCAAAAAGCAGAAAGGTATGTGTGAATGGAATCACACAAGTGGTGTCTAGTCTAACCTTGCAATGAAAGAGACATCGCGCAATTGCTAGTCTAATTCATAAAGCGATCATCAAGATCAACGAGAAGTGTCAATTACACTAAGCTAGTAAATATAGAAGTTTAGCTTCATGTCCCATAACCACTTGCTTAACTTAAATATTTACGAACAAACTGTAAATCTTCACTAATAAAATTGTCACAAGAGGTTCAATCGAACAAGTCCAAGAATTAACCGACGAAGTGAACGCAAGCGTTTCATACCACTTGTTTTACTAAGTCGTTTAATTAGATTTCTCATCCGAGTGAGGTAAAGGCTTGTATATACTAATAGATTGGAAAACGGTTTAAGAAAAGAGCTTTGTTATTAAAAATAGAGTTGAAATTGTTTGTTAAAAGAGTTTTGATATTTACTACTAGTATTGAAACCTTTATATTATAAAGTGACAAAACACATAAGCAAGTGTAGAAACAATCAGTCACAAAGATCGCATACGGAGATGCGAATAAAATCCCAGGAAATCAGCTCAATGTTTTTCAGATAAGATCCCCTACGGAGGGGGGGTCCGGGGGGGGGTGGCAACCCCGCAAGGTGGGGGTGCGGGGGCAACGCCACCGCTTACGGGGTTCGACCTGCCCGGTCAGGTCGCGGGGGTCCAGGGGGCAGCGCCCCCGGCGGGGTGCGGGGCAGCGCCCCGACCAAAACGGTACGACCTAGTGAAGATAAAATGAGGTCTAGCGACCTAAGGACTCAAGGGTCTAACGACCTAACGACTCAAGGGTCATACGACCTAACGACTCAAGGGTCTAACGACCTAACGACTCAAGGGTCTAACGACCTAACGACTCAAGGGTCATACGACCTAACGACTCAAGGGTCATACGACCTAACGACTCAAGGGTCATACGACCTAACGACTCAAGGGTCCAACGACCCAACGACTCAAGGGTCCAACGACTTAAGGGTTGCACGACTTAAGGGATTAGGCCAGGAGCGACCTAACGAGATAAGGTCCAACGACCTACGAGTTAAGGGTCCAGCGACTTATCGGGATAACTCGTAACCGACTTAAGGGTTGCGTGACTGAAGGGATGCACGACTTAAGGGTTAACTCGTAAACGACTCACGACCTATGGATGAACGACTTAACTCCGAACGAGCTAAAAATGGCCAGAACGACCTAGGGTTAACTCGTGAACGACTCACGACCTATGGACGAACGACTTAACTCCGAACGAGCTAAAAATGGCCAGAACGACCTAGGGTTAACTCGTGAACGACTCACGACCTATGGACGAACGACTTAACTCCGAACGAGCTAAAAATGGCCAGAACGACCTAGGGTTAACTCGTGAACGACTCACGACCTATGGACGAACGACTTAACTCCGAACGAGCTAAAAATGGCCAGAACGACCTAGGGTTAACTCGTGAACGACTCACGACCTATGGACGAACGACTTAACTCCGAACGACCTAAAAAATGGCCAGAACGACTCAAGTGCAGAAAATTCAACAAAACGCTAAAAATTGGAGTTTTTCGCCAATCCAATCCAAACCAAATGCTAACATGCATGCAAAAATGATAGGGAATCATTCCCAACAGTCCAATATAGTTATAGGCTAGAATTGTGAGATAAAAATCTCACCTTTGCACTAAAGTTTATGAAGATGAAGCTTGAAAGCAAGGAGAAGCAATCCAAAGCTTGAATCCAATATCTTCTACTTGAATTTGGAGTTGAATTTTGGATTTGCAATTGAATTTGTGCTTGGAGTTTTAATTTCCCATTCCCTCCGCCATTAATGCCAAAGCTTGATTAGTTAGGAAATTTATGAAGAGTGAGGAGAAGAGGGTTGGAACTTGGGCTTAATAGGCTAAACTAACCCAAAGTCCAAAGCGGGAAAAGTTAGTGAAATTTCACTAACTCCAAACCTATCGATGTTTATACTTAAAAAGTTGTAAACGACATTTCAAACTCAATGGAAGTGGTCTCGAGTCCTAATTTGACCGTTTGCAAAAAGTAGCTTTTCGGACCAAAATCCGATTAACGAGTTAATATTTAAATAAAATATTTAAATACAAACTCGATAAATATGCGGGTTGTTACAGACTCCCCTCCTTAAAGAAATTGCGTCCTCGCAATATATATAAGATGGAAATAAAAAGTAACAACCATAAAAGCATATTAACACAAGAGGAATTTTGAAATAAGAAGTTCACCTCTAGGAGAAGGAGTAAGCAAGTCCGGATGTGTACGCTCGATGAATTCTCTGGATTCCCAAGAACAATCCTTAGGATTTGAGGACCATTGAACCTTCACAAGCGGAACATCTTTATTTCGAAGTCGTTTAACCTCAGAAGCTATAACTCGAATAGGATGCTGCTCATAAGTTAAATTCAGCGAAACTTCAATTTCTTCCACAACAGCAGGCTCAAGAATAGAATCGGAATCCCGAAGGCATTTCCGTAACTGAGAAACGTGAAATACATCATGCATAGCAGAAAACTGAGCCGGCAATGCAAGGCGATAAGCCATGGAACCAATACGTTCAGTGATAGGAAATGGCCCAATATATCGAGGCGCTAACTTTCCCAATCGACTGAAACGTACAACACCCTTCATAGGTGAAACACGAATAAAAACAGGATCCCCAACAGAAAATTCTAATTTCCTTCTTCGATTATCGGCATAGGATTTTTGTCTACTATGCGCTTCTTTCACCTATGTCGAATAAGTTCAATCTTTTCCGTGGAATCACGAATAAAGTCTGGACCTAAAACCAGCTTCTCACCGGCCTCAAGCCAACAAGAAGGAGATCGGCATGGCCTTCCGTAGAGTGCCTCGAAAGGTGCCATACCAATAGTAGATTGGAAGCTATTATTATAGGAAAATTCAACAAGTGAAATATGATCTTCCCAACTTCCACCAAAATCAAGCACACAAGCACGAAGAAGATCTTCAAGAGTTTGATTCACACGCTCGGTTTGTCCAATGGACTGGGGGTGATAAGCGGTGCTAAAATTAAGCTTCGTTCCTAAAGCTTTTTGAAGACTCTTCCAAAATCCACTAGTAAACAATGGATCACGATCGCTAACAATAGAAGTAGGAACTCCATGCAATTTTACAATTTCCTTGACAAATAGTTTGGCCAAAAGAGGAACGGTTCGGTTAGACCGAACCGGAATAAAATGGGCGGATTTAGTAAGTCTATCAACAATCACCCATAAGCTATCATGACCCGAACGAGAACGGGGAAGGCCATCTATAAAGTCCATGGAAATTTGATCCCACTTCCAAATTGGAATTTCTAAAGGTTGCAATAACCCACCAGGCCTTTGATGTTCGGCCTTGACAAGTTGGCAAGTCATGCAACACTTAACAAAGTTAGCAATATCAGATTTCATTCCCTCCCAATAATAAAGTCGCTTCATATCAGCGTACATTTTACTACTACCAGGATGAATGGTGAATTTAGAACGATGGGAATCTTCTAAAATATTTTTACGAAGATCTCCAATATTTGGTACGATAAGTCTACCAAATTTTCGAATGCCGCCACGAGAATCAATATCAAAGTCTTTCAAACCTTCAATATCAATTTTATCCTTAACATTTTTGCCAAGAAGAGCCAATTCAGAATCTATCCCTTGAGCTTCAAGAATGCGGTCTAAAAGAGAAGGATGAGC